>CM060932.1:905774761-907024761 GCA_030765085.1 Allium cepa
CTGCCAATACAAGGCCGGGTTACCCCTAACTGGGTAACTACTGACACGAGCATGCCATCCCCCGGTCGTAACCAACCTTTATCCGGGATCCCGATAACCAACAACCACAAAGTAATAAATTTGCAGCAACAACATAGGTTAAGTATCTGGGCTCCATACCATGATACCACCTCTATCCAGAAGGAAATGCACATACCCTAAGGGGAGCTACCCCCAATAACCTTGCCGCATCTTTCCTGTTTCGACCATTTCGGGGTGTAAGGTTCGACGAAGTCTCATCCATAAAGCCACACTTTGGTACAAAGCCATGCTTTGGGTCAACAAATGATCAAAGTAATGATCACAAAGATAAATGATCAAACAAATGATCATATCACAAATGATCAAACAATGATCATTTCACAGCAACACTCATCATGTCACATTACCAAATAGGGAATATATCGCTGATAACCATCAACTAAATAACCTCTGAGCTCGTACGTCTCAGAGAAGGGTGTTAAGCTAAGAGAATAAATTCTCCGCCACCAACAGAAATATATTTGAAAGAAATCAGCTTTAAATCTCAATTTGTAATGTCAGACACAAAATCCATACAAGTCTGTTCCGGGATCGAACAGAACCGTAGGCACTTCCAAAGAAGTCCTTGCAATCCGGATATTCCCTAATTACGTCCGGATTTCCCATCACATATGGAGTCTCTATACCGGGGACCAGTCGATGCAAAGACATTCGACAAGAAACCCTTTCGTTTTCGAAAATATCCGGTCTTCACCACCGGTCTTCAAGTGCTATCCATAACGACGTATCACATATTCGGAATGGGTTATACGACCTAAAGGTCCTTTCCCGGCTAACCCGAATAGTGAGCGCAATATTTCAAAAACATATGGATATTGAGATTTCAATTAAGTCATAACTTATTACCCAAAACTTTCTTCCAAATGGTTGAAAACGAATTACCATTTCCAAACTTTAATCAAAGATTTATTTCACAAAGTTCACCTAGTTTCACAAAGATCCATTTATGGATTTCAAAACAATTTCCATTTCAATTGGATTAACTAGTTAAATCTTTAAATCAACGATTTAACTCATAGCTTTCAAAATTCGATTAACTTGTTGAATCTTTAAATCAAAGATTCAACTTATAGCTTTCAAAATCATTTCCAAAGATTCATTCATAGCCTTTCAAAAACAATTTCAATTCAAGTTGGATTAACTCATTCGGTCTTTGAATCAAAGACTCATTTCATAGCTTTCAAAACATTTCAATTCTATTTCAAACTTGAAACCTTTTCAACATAATTTGGAGATCCTTTCTTTAAAATGAAAGCAATTATTATTTGAAAACAAGTAGTTTTCGTTTCGAAGAAATTCAATCACATTTATACAAGTTAAAATCTTTGGGTTAATTCAAATTCCTAAAAACAACACCTTAAAATGGTTTAAAACCCATATAAACTAGTATACCATTTAATATCATAAATACTGAATATAGAATTCAATTTCAAATATTGAATTCAAATTTAAATCAAAATATTTAAATTTCAAAACTTAATCAAGTTATTCAAAATAAATTTCATCTTTGAAATTCCATTTCAAAAGCTTTTCACTTTAATCCCAAAACACTTCCAAACCATTTGAATTTAAAAATTCAAATTCAGAACTATTTTCAAAAATCTGTGACTTAGTCGATCTCCTCGTGAAATACATATTGATGTGTGTATGGTGTGGTCCAGGGGTTTAACACAATAGTGCAACACATTCAATCATCATAGATTAAAAATACAGAAATATAGTTGATAAGCAGTATAACTATAACGCTCATCTTTATTTACAGATCACAGATCACAGATATACAAATTACAGATAAATAAGTCACACAGCTCAAAACAAAGCATCACATATCAGGGGTATCAAACAAAACAATTATTCAGCCAAGTCCAAACATTCACAAATGAATTTGTTAATCAAATAATTAATTTAAATCGGATGTATCGATTATTAATCGGGTTAATTATCATAATTTAATTACAAATTATTTGAAATAAATTCCCTTTCAAAATTTATTAGTTAACCCTTAATTATTAACTATCATTCTTAATTAATGAATCAATTAATCTTTAATTATTAAATTAATCTTAATTAATCACCATTATTTATTAATCCTTTAAATTTATTAACAAATAATTTACTCAAATTTCAAATCATCATTTAATTGATTACATTCATTAATTATCTATTAATTACTTCTCTAAGTAATTATATTTTCAAAATTATCAAGTGATTATTCTGAATTAATTAAATTAAGAAATTTAGATTTTGAATAAATCAAATTAACTCAATTAATTATGCTAAATAAATCAATTCCATAATTTCTATCTCAATTAATTATACTTAGTAGTTCCATAATTTATTATCATTAAACCAATTAATCGAATTTATTGTTAAAAATTTAATCACATTAATTAATTGTTCAAATAATCTTAGTTAACGATTTCATTAACTATTTAATTTCTTTAATTCCCTTTTTTAAGAAATTTTTAACATTAACCATTATTAATTATAAATCGATTTACTATAGAAAATTCATTCATTAATGAAATAGAAATTATTAACTTCATTACTTAAAGTAAAGTTCAATCATATTTATAATTTAAGTATTATTCACAATATGTTTGAAACCACTGTTTCAAATTCCCTTTCAAATTTTTTTTTTCCAACACTTAAGTTATAAAGCTTAATTTAATTTCAAAACCTTGAAATCAGATGTGGAGTTAATTTCAGATTTAAACTTTTAGTTTCAACTTGCTTAAATTTTTCATTTAAAATTTCAAATCTATTTCCATTTCAAATCTCCTTAATATATTTTGAATTGCTTTTAAGTTATTAAAATAATTTAAATTTAAAACTTATTTATGTTCAATCTAAACTCTAAATTCAACTTGAATTTATATTAACATTTTAATTTGAACTCAGCTTTAAAAAATTTGGTTTAAAATTTAAATTTGGTTTTAAAATTTTCAAACAGAGAGGAAAAAAAAAGTTTCCAGGTTGAAAAACTGGGCAAACTCTGACCCGAGTTTACCCTGTCCCTGCTTCGAGTAAATGACTCGAATTCCTCGAGTTCGACGCGTGAATCCCCTCAGCTCTTTCCAGGCAACAACACACCCAAGCACCAGAGTACTCGTGCACGTGCACTTCGCCGCTGGTGATCTTCCGGTCCCGTCACGTTGTCGAACACGTCGACAATCCTCCCCATATCCAACTCCGACCATCATATCCGCATCACCACCTTGAGATCGAAATTCAAAAAAACATTCGAAACCTGGAACACTCAAACCCATACGACCCCATCCCGGTCAACGCTATTTCCTCGACGCTCCGACCACCAGAACACTCGAACTTCCGGCCACGACTCCATCAACTCGACAGCCACCATTACCCCAAAACTCGAGCAGCTCGATGCTCGATCGAAGACGAATGAATCGAAAAACAACCCCACGCTAAAACTAGGTTTACGAGCAAAAACTGCTCGCCGCCGTCACCACGTTCAACGGCAACCCCAACCAGTATTTTTCCTAGGACCCCCGTAGGCTTCTCCATCTTCACGAACAACACCATCACCCCCAATACCCCCGATCACCAGCAATCCCCCAAAAACCCATTTCCATTTAATGTCGAATTGCACCTAAACCACTCAACTAAAAATCGTCATACCATGATTAAAAATCAAGTCTTCTAGTATGAATTCAAGTTATATATTTAAATCAATATTTCGTGAAGTTCTAAATTTGACCAATCTTGAGTTTGTTCAAAGTTTTGGGTTTCCAGAGATAAATTTTAAGTTGTTTTAATCTTAACTAAATTTTTAAAGCTTAGTTTACAATGATATAAACATCCTTTGTTTGAATCCGAAGTTCAATCATCAAATCAGAAAGGAGTAAATGATTTTTGAATTAACAGTTTATGTTCTAAACTGAGAACAGATGCAATTTAAACAACAGCCTGTATATCCTACTTTCAATCTACCCATATATACAGATGATTATACATGCACAAACATATATATACACACACACATATACTTATCCACAAGCATATGTACAACAGATTTATTCCTTAAATATTTTTTTTAAAGAAAGGTTACTCACTTGTATTTGTGAAGAAATAAACAGACGAGAGGTTCAGCTTGGGCCTAGAAAATATTTTGAATCCAGAAGATCCAAAAAAATGTTTTGGTTGATCTGCTTTTGATCTGAATTTGGTTGTTGAAATCCTTGTTTGTTGAACTTGCATGCTTGCATACTTCAGATTTACTTTTGCTTTGACCTTCATTTTTAATTTTCCAGTTTATGAATTGAATCCATTTCCACTGGTTTCAGATTTTTCTTTACTTGGTTTGGATGGACAAAATAAAATGAAGAAGCTTGGTAGATGCAAAGAAGTTTACAGGAGATATATAGAAGATGAGGTTGTTGGGTATATATTTGTACCACAAGATCTTTTTTTTATATTTATTAATAGGGTGGCTGAGATGATTTTGTAAAGAATTCGAATTGACTATAATATTGATATAGCATTTAATGCCAAGTGCTTCATGTCTCCTATATGTTTACTTGTTTTGTACTTGAATAATTTGTTTACTTCAGATCTTTTCTCAGCTTTGAGGAAACGAACTAAAGTGAGGTTGATATATAGGGAATGAGAAGTTAACAGGGTGTATACTATTTTGTACAGGCTATTGAATTGTTTAATTAGGCTGAGGTAACTTGTTTGGGCTGCATTTATGAGCTTGTACTTATAACTATTTCCTCTATCTCGGCTGTACAATATGGAGATAGTATATAAAAGAAAAAGCATGTACAGGGTGTTGCATTTCTTTTTGCTTTTCTTTGTTCCATTTTCTCTTTCTTGTTTTGCTTTCACACTTACATACACATTTACTTGTTTCACTTTAATTTTGCTCTTACTTTATGTACATTTTATTGCCTACATATATTTTATTACTTTGTATATTCTAGTTAATGTGTTGTTTTAAATTTTAGCTATACGTATTTATTTTATTTTATACATTTTCCCATATATCTTAAACTTGTATTTCTTATTTTACATTTGCAATTAAAATACCCACATTTTTTATTTGAATTTAGAGTAAATTTCACAAACTTTTATTCAAAAAATTAAATTAATTATCATTTTAAAATTAATTAAAATTCGGGATCGTTACATAGATTGGGGTAAACTATCTATGAAGTCCATCGAAACACTATCCCACTTCCATTCAAGTATATCCAATGGTTGAAATAATCCGTCGGGCCTCTACTGCTCCGCCTTTAACCCTTTGGCATACATGACACTTAACTACAAACTCTGTTGCATCCTTCTTCATCCCACTCCAATAAAATACTCTTTTCATGTCCCTATACAACTTAACACCACCCGGATGAATAGTCATTTGAGAATGGTATGCTTCTGCTAGAACTGCACTCATCAAATCACTAGTGCAGGGAACACAAAGTCTTCCATCTCTTCTTAGCCACCCTTTACTATCGATGGAATAGCGTTGGAGATGTCTAGAGACCTCACCTCTGCTAATCCTATCCAGAATATCCACAAGCTCTGAATCCTTTCGTTGTTTGAGTCAATCTGATCTATGAGGGTAGGCTTAACCTCAAATGCTGCCAACAATCTAGGAGTAATATGCGTAGAGTTCTCATAATCAAAGGTGGAAATAAACTCTAAGCTTTTCCACTCTACGAACATTGGACTAAGGTTTGTTCACTTCCTACTTATGGAAAACACCAAAATGTCATCCACAAAGACTACAACGAAATTATTTAGGACATCTCGAAAAAAATGGCTCATCAAATCCATAAAATAGGCTGGACATTGGTTAGCCCAAACAGCATAACCAACCACTCAAAAATCCATCGGATTTCCTGAATGTTGTCTTATCGATGCTACCGTCAGTGACCCTAAGCTGATGAAATTCAGTGGCTAAATCAAGTTGAGAAAATACCAGAGAGCCAACTAACTAATCGAAAAGATCGTCTATCCTAGAAAGTGGGTAATGGTTCTTCTTCGTGAGCTTATTCAACTCTTTATTGTCTATGAAAAGTCGAAGGGAACCATCTGCCTTTGTAGCGAAGATGACTGGCGCTCCCTATTTAAATTTGCTTCATCTGAAGAAGCCTTTCTCCAATAGCTTACCAATTTGCTTACTTAACTCCTTCCTCTTCCTAGTAGCCATATGTCTCACGGGCAATGCCACTGGCTTAGCAATTTTTTAGATAGATCCTAAATTCGATCTCTCTCTTAGGGGGTAGTCCCATAACCTCTTCAAAAACATCTTAGAAGTCTCTAACATCTGGAACTGAATCTAACTCTCCTGGTGATGAATTAAAGGAATAAAGGAAGCTTACCATGACTGACCCCTATGGGTCGTAAGAAACCTCGGGAGTCCGTCTGTTACATGTCTCTAGTCTAACGGCTCTCCTCTCACGGTCCAATATCGCACCATAAGTGGATAACCAGCCCATCCCCAAAATCATTTTATATTCCAAAAATCCTAGTACATTGGCTCCACAATCAAACTCTACGCCTAATATAAAAATTTTCAAACCCCTACAGATCATGGATAAATGTGCCCATCCTTCTATGGGGTTTAAAAAAACTATAGGGTCTACAACTAGAGAACTATCTAAGTGCAAACAATCAACCAAGGAACTAGAAATGATAGAATGCGATGCTTCGGAGTCAAAAAGAGTTAGAATAGGAAAATCCAAAATAGATATCAAACCTTCTATAGAGACTTTTCTACCTCGATTCGGTCCACTGCTAGAAGATGCTCCATCCAAAGCCTCTACTTGTGCCGTAGGTGCGCCTGCTCTCTGCCCCATCCTTTGAGGACAAGCTCTACTAAGGTGACCAGACTGCCTATAGCTGTATTACCTCTCCTTCATCATGTCCTTCTTACAGTCCTTTGTGAAATGCCTAACCAATCAACAATTATGACATTTTTCGCCCTTCTTGATCTACTTTTGAGGTCCTCCTCCTTTCTTCTTGTCCTTATTTTTTATTCTTCCACCACTGCTTCTTAGAGTTTTCTGATTTAGGAACCTCCTTAACTTCTCCTTCCTTAGCTACCTTTGACATGAGAACCATTTCCATAAGTGACTCATATGTCGCTCCCATAGATACATGTGTCAATGTCAATCCTTGGAGGGGCTAATTCAATCCCTTGGCAAACTTAGTGGCCTTCTTATGCGGTGTATTAACAAGCTCCATACCAAACCGCGATAACTCCTTAAACTGATTTATGTACTCTTTCACCGAAAGAGTCCCCTGCTTTAGACTAATGAACTTCTCCCTTCAGCTGCCAAGATGCAAGCTGAGCTCTCTATCGGTCTTCCAATTCTAACAGCCCAAATATCTACTCTGTATTCCTTAATCAAGCTCGTGCCTTTACGAAATCCTTCGTGCCGGAAAACATTCTGCCTCCTAGATTAGCGAAGTTCTTAGATAGCTTAGAAAAATTGGCTGCTGTAGGTGGATCAATGGGATCTCCACCGGCTGCTACTCTATTGGGCGCTTTCCCTTGCACTTCTGGTGTCGTAGCTTAGTGGTATCTACGGAATCAGGTGGTGGCTTGGACACCTCCTGGAAGATTTGGGGCATCCGCCATTGTATGCAAAGAAAAGAAAATTTAGGCTTGAAAGAATCAAAAGAAAGTTAAACTGGACTTTGAGGGGATTTTTATAAGAACTCTTTTATACTTGAAAACTATTTCTATAATAAGAGTTTCTTTCTGAAAAATACTTTTGGTTTGAAGATATGTTACCTTCGAAAAATACTTTACTTTTAAAACAAGTTTTTAGAAATCCTATAACGTTAGGCTCTGATACCAAGTGAAATACCCCGCACCCCTTAGTATACCTAACATGGCCACACTAAGGAATGTGGTGCATTATAGGTATAGCTAAAACATCACGGAGACTAAGATTCATAAGACAAATAAATAAAAACAACGGAAAATTTAAATAACTTATCATTAAACTTCAAAAAAAAGTCATAAAAACATAACAAGTCTTAAAAACTCAAAATATCTCAAATTCATGTCTCATGAAAATACAACCCCAGTCTCATAAAATCAGAGTACAAAAGTAAAAATAATAATCATAATCCCTCTCACGAGTGCCAATCCATCATAGGCCAAATAAAAAGGATGAAAAGTAGAAGAATACATCTAAAACGAGATAACTCCGGGAATGAATCTACAAGCAACCTGAATCAACTCAACTTTGCTGGACTATTGGGGGGAAAGGGGAAAATAGAGGAGTAGGTCAGACTATAAGTCTGATGAGTGAAAGTAATCCCTAGCATTTCAAAGTAAGTTAAAGATAATAGACTAAGCAATAGTTCTAGCTTGAAAGGAAAATACAAAAAAGACAAAACTTGGATAAAATACTGTTTTTGATTCTGTTTGACTGTTTGACCGTTTGCTTTGATTTTTTGATTGAATTAATTATTTTCACTTGTTTTAAACTGCCGTGATTAGGCTGAAACACTAATCCTATCTCAATTGTTATCTTGATTAGGCTGAAATCCTAATTCTACCCTCGGCCTATTCTATCTCTGTTGTGCCACTCTGAGCTAATCCAATCTTGTTGGTCCCACAGCAAAAAGACACCTCTTTAGTGCATAGGATGCAGTAGCGAATCATTTATCCTAATCGATGTCGCACGCTGGGTCATCGATGGTACACACTAACTATCACCCCTATTTTGACCACTTATTTACCCTAATCATCATAAGCGTGCTCAGCTTGTCCTAACTGTTGTGAGATCTTCAGTACTAGTCCTGAAAGGGAATGTTGTCCAGCCTCACCTAACTGTTGTGAGACCATCATTCCTAGTCCTGAAAGGGAATGCTGCCGGTACTGGTCATAACAAACAAATTCTAATTTTGCGCCTCTTTCCATATACCCAAATTCGAGCCTCTATCTATTAGCCATTTAATTACCCTAATCGGCATAAGCGTGTCCCAGCCTCACATATCTGTTGTGAGACCATCAATCCTAGATCTGAAAGGAAATGCTGCCGGTACGGGCCCTTCTTCTATGTTTGCTTATTTACTTAATTCAAGATCTAAGTTTTAAAATAAGCCTCTCCTGTTATCTTTGCTATATTTTCTTATTAACAAGATCTAAGTTTTAAAGTAAGTCTCTTTTGTTATTTCTGCTATATTTGCTTATTAATAAGATCTAAGTCTTAAAATAAGCCTCTTCTGCTATTTCTGCTATATTTGCTTATTAACAAGATCTAAGTTTTAAAATAAGCCTCTTTTGCTATTTTTGATATATTTGCTTATTACCCAGATCTATGTTTTAAAATAAACCACTTCTGTTATTTCTACTATATTTGCTTATTAATATGATCTAAGTTTAAAAATAAGCCTTTTTTGTTATTTATTTCTTTCTAATTATAACTCATGTTATAATTGTTCTTGCAGCTGTTATTCTTCTATTTTCTCTTTTTAGTTATAACAACTTGTTATAATCATGCCTGAAATTATCTTAAATTTGTCTATTTCGGTCCATCTCTATTTTTATTTCAGTTTTTCTTAGTTTACATATGATTTTTGTAAGTTTAATGTTATTCTATTTTAACCATATTAGCGAATTCTTCTCTTTTAATATTTTATTCGCGTAAAAAGGGATTAAATCTCTATAAAAAGAAACTAACATTTACAGGCTAAATTTCGACTTAAAACAGATATAAATAAATGTAAGTAACTGTAAATAGCTGTATAGAATAGACAGAAAAGAACTTTTAGAATTTACTAAAAAACTGTCTATAAATAAACTTATATAAAAACTGTCTCAAAATTATAGCAAAACTACAACTATTGAAAACCCTATTGTTTTAAATTACTTAAAAATCTAAAATAATTAAAAAACACTCATCTGTATTCCTTAGCTCTAGTCCTTGGCCTTTCTGGATCCACTTCTAGTGCATAGAATATTTTTATCAAAAAGAATTCCTCCTTAGAAAAAATTTCTACTTAGGGTCCAGCCTCAGGCAATGAACCCAAATGGAGAAAATATGAATGAGAAAAATAGCTAGGCCTAGGGTTCTATTTATAGTGTAGCTTAAGGAATTTAGACCGTTGGATTTGAAGATTAAATCTGATGCAACCACGTCATAGGCTCTCTAGGAACCGTCAGATGGAAGCACAAATGCACAGGATCGCTCATAAATAAAAATATGACGTGTTCGCTTCGACCTGAACGAACCTACGTCCATTAAAAGAGGCGGGTCAACCTAGGCATAGTGGGGGTCGACCCTAAGGTCGACTTGACTCAAGCTTAGGCCAACATAGGACTTAGTATACTTTTTTTTCGTTTTGTTTATATAATTATGAATTCTTATTTCTTTCGTATCTTCTCCATACCAACTCAGATTTTGATGAGTTATATATGTAAATTGATCAGAAAATTATCACGGACACAATGGTGCAACTCTCGTGGCTCAATTTTGCAATTTCATGAATTTATTTTATTATTTAATTAATTTCTTAATTAATTATTACAACTTAAATTTTGGGTTGTTACAAAAGTAGATTGACACAATATTATTTGGAATAAATCAAATTGACCAAAAATGTCTCACCGTGTTTTTTTGCTGTTATAAATAGGTTACCGATAAGAAACAAATGTTTAAAATGGAACCGAAAAGGGGAAACAATCTATTTCCTTTGTAAACAAGAAGCAGAAAGCATTAATCATCTGTTCTTTGATCGTGTATACTCAAAACATATTTGGTTTATTTCCAAAACAAAGCTCAAGATAAATCAACATCAGGTAGTGCAAAATATCAGGGAAAGTATCAAGTACGCTCAACAACACTTCAATGCAAAATCCAAATAATTCAAAAAAGCAAGCACCATACTAACAACGGATATCTTTTACATTTGGAAAGAGAGTAATCAAAGACTTCATACTCAAAAAGAAACAAAAAATATTCAGCTATGGAAGACAATTGAAATGGAAAGTCGGATTTGTCTCAACAAATTTAAAAATCAATGCAAGTATTTAGACGATTCAAAACAAGATATCTAGTGATTTGATCACTATAAAGATGGGTTAGAAACTTTCCTACAGAACAGAAAAATCAATGCTGATTTTTCTGAAGGCAGACTCCTTCACCACAGTGGCAATAACTGGATGAAGGAGCCTAAAGGCCATATGGGTTCCAATTACAAGATCGCATCTGCTAGTGGCGACCACCTCTACCATCAAATCTGTATTAATTCCTATCAAAGAAAGGGAAGTATACATAATTATTCTTAAAATGATTCTAATAATATGATAAAAATGAATACTTATCAGTCTCTCTTTTTACTTGATAGGGGCGGAAGCTACCGCTAACACGGTCAGCTTGGTTTCGAGGTTAATCTCCTGCAAATTGATAAAATTTTTCAACTGGATATGAATAACTAGAGAATTTATGACGATCTATATAGAAGCAATATCAACAACCAAGTTTATCACTTATCTGTTTGAGACAGAGGTGAAAGCAGTAAGCTTCCTGTATATGAAAAGCTCACTATAGTCGACAGTATCATCCCAGACAACTTGGATCGAAGTTCGTCTAATCAAAGCCGTTTTTTTCCCACGTCAAGAGAAACATGTCATAACTGACCGAAATACTTCAAATAACATAGATTTTTACTTTTTAGATCTAAGCAACAAATCTCGAAAGCAAAAGGAGCCAACTTTGAACAAAGCTGTCACACAGCCTAACCTTAGAGATTCTTCAAGCGAATCTCATATCAACATGAATGGTGGTAGCAAGGAGGAAGCTTTTCCTTGGAAACCTTCTTGATTTAATCGACTTAGCATCGAAATCACCTCGAACCCTAATTTTTTTAAGGGTTTTCTTTTCTTTCTCATTTTTTAGGTGAGAATGTTTTATGGCTCGGATTTGAGTTTGTTGGTATTTGAGTTGTGTAATCGGGTAGGGTATTTTACCCTATCATACCCTGTAAATTTGCTGGGCTTTAGGCCTTTATTTATCCTTTTCACAAAAAAAAAAAAAAAAAAAAAAAAAAAAAAAAAAAAAAAAAGGCTTTGAAGAGGATTGCAGATAGGGATCACACCGAACATCTCTTCAGAGTACCTATTTTAAAGTTGTTCTCTTCTGAAGTTATTTTTCTTAATTTCCTTTAATATGTATATTGAATTGTTCTTGTGGTTCTGAAACTCTGTATTCCAAATTGATTGCAGTATTGAACAGATAAGATTAACATAAATTGCAGATACATTGATATAAATTTGTGTTACAATAACAACCACTATGACATTGTTACGATCTACGCTCATCCACATATAGATTAACATAAGTTTAATTTATTTTAGTGTTGCATCTAGTTACATTTATTTTCCTAAAATAGTAAGTTTCTTTGGCTAGGCAGTTCTAATGTAATTTCCTGTGAATTTACATCAAATATTTTGTTAAGAATAGCAGCCAATCTGAGCCCACCTTGAGCAATTCTCTTCTCCACAATTGGTAACCGAGAAAAGAAATACTCATCTGCAGTTATCCAAAGAAAAATATGAGAAAAACGAAAAAGAAGAAGCCATTTTCCCTAGCAAAAAAGTTTAAATCAATACTAAGATATAAAACTAAAGGCGTTAACTATATTGTTATATACCATTTAATGTGGAACCATCGGTGACATCTTTGTACGCATAGTCGCAGGCAAGAGTAATACTCTCGGATGCATACCTATGAAAAATCATGGAGTCATGACATAAGTTTAACCTATAGTTGGATCTATATAAATCGGATATATAAATTAAATTTACTGTAGCCAGTGGGAAACTAATCTTACTCGTCAGTGCATTTTTTAGAGCTTCCACTGCATGTCCACTGATCAATTTCATTTGACTGCAATGATATAGTATATATTAACTTCATGTGATTAGAAACTCTACAGAAGGTTAATGAATGATAGCTAACTGATACATTAGCTGTAGGAACTCACAGTGATATTCTTTTGGATGGCGTCTATCATTGCGCCAAGTTCTTTATCATAGAAATCTTTCATTGCAGTTTCAATGATCTCCACATCCCACACCTAACAATTGCATCACAGTGAAGAGTTTTTTTTTTATGTCAATAATGGCTAATGAGATCATAATGATACAACAGAAAGAGTCGGTCAACATATTTAAATATATGAACACTTGTCAAAGGGAAAAGGTGGGGGAAGAGAGAGGGAAAGTATATATATTTTACATGATGAAGGTTGCTTTTCCTTCGATACCATCGAACAGCAATAGTGTTACCACCTTCATCAGCCGCAAAGCTAACATGCAATGGTTGGTGAATATCTCCCACAAAATGCGACAGAAACATAAGACTCTCTGTCAAATTATCTGTGGTACATACCATTCCAAAAAAAAAAAAAGGTATCAGCATGCGTTATATGGTTACAAAAATTCAAATGGTGATATGACAAATTTTACATGTTGTATCTTGTTTCTGGAAAGTCTGGAGTTGCGCTGTATAATTATTGATTGCTCCGGCAACACACATATTTTGCACTTCCATGCTATTATGACAATCTCCTGTTTATATACTAAACTATATGAAGAAAAAGATACATATCTGTACTCATAAAACTTCAAAAAAGGAATTAAAATTTACTTGAGTAATCGTAATTGCAAACTCCAGGTGTGTTGATGTAATGCAAAGGGCTAGCCCAGCGATATCTGAATCTAACCTGATCAGCCCATGAACATACAGATGCTAACTCTCCTTCTGCAACTGCTGGTAGCAGTTTTTGCACTGCTTCTGAAGCTTCTTCTGTCAAATATTTCTAACAAGAAATAGGTATACATATTACAGTTTAAGCTACAAAGTACTAACATAATATGTTTAATCATGGTAAAAGAACAACATGTATACCTCAGCTATTTTGCACACCATGAAATGCCCTTCTTTTCCCCATGCGTTTGACAGTTGAACTCTTGCAGTTACAGAGAGGAGAAATATACAGAGTATTAGAGAAATATCCATTGGTTTTTTTTTTTTTTTTCTGCTGTTCCTTGAGATGCTGAACTATGTTAACTATATAGTAGTTTATTGTCTTATGTTTATGCCAACTTGATCAAGCATCTTTCACATGTTTTAGGAATAATTCCAACCTTAACTTGATCCAGGACGCAACATATTTAATATAGTATGCGAATCAGGCATTCAATATCATATATATCCACGTTATGATATTTTAAGGATTATATGTAGATATGTTGGAGACTTAGAGTAGTCTCATGCTTCACTCTATTGGTTGCTTATACTTGAATATTAAGATGTAGGATTGACTTTTAATATTAAAGTAGGTGTTAGTTATCAATTGAAATAGAATGGTTTTTATCATATATGATGCAAATGGGTGGAATTTGGTCACCAACTATCAAAGATTGATTTAGATGAACTTTGAGCTTCAAACGATGTCAATGTTATTGTTGTTGAGAAGATTTTGTTCTTAATAAAGCAGCTATAAAAGTAAAATAAACGCAAATAAGTTAATTACACAAATAAAATAACATCATAAATTTTTTGGTTGTTCGGTACAAAGAATAAAATATATATCCATTTTATATTTTTCTTTACATTACTTGTGTCCATTTTATATTTTTCTTTATATTGCTTCTGTAGTTACAAAATTACTACTTGATACTAATTGATCAGCGAAAAAATAAAATAAATAAAAAATGGAAACAAAAGTGTTACAAGAACTGAGACCAAGTAGTAATATATACTATATTATTATTATTGAGTTAGATTTCAAGAGCGCACGGGCCTTCTTCATATTTTGGAAAATGAACAGTCACGTTTTTTTATTTTTTTTCTATTTCAAACTTTGAAATGCGATAATTTTTTCTACATTAATTGGATTTAAGAATCGTTTCCACTATGAAATCTCAAATTTAATATGTTTTCCAATTATATCCATTGTTGATAGCTAAAAATAAAATTTTTAAAATCATATTTTTATATAGCAATGTTAACTGCATTTATATAATCCAATTATTTTATGTTACCGTTGTGTACTGCGTTTCTGTAACACATTATTATGATGATCATAAACATTACATAGTAGTTTTACCTAGATTATTATTATGCGTTTATTATCTTTTAACATATTTGAAAGGAATACTTTTTTGAATTATACAATTATGGTTGCCTTTGAATTTTTTAACTGTATTATGTAATAAAGTAATAATTTTGATTGTGTTTGATAGTTTATTCAAACTTAATGCATTTACAATTTAACCCCATTAAAAAATGGTGTAATATTTTATAGGCTTTTTTTGAATTAATTTAACTACATTAACATTTTTTTAATTGCATTTACTATTGACGATTTTGACTAAAATTGATAATTTTATTCAATTTTAAAACCGTTATAAATTAATGAAATTAAGAAAATGCAATTATAATTTACCAGCAAGTTTTGGGTAAATTTAACTATATTTGAAGATTTTTAACTTATGTGATGTAGTAATAAATTTGGCTACATTTCAGGAATTTATTCAATCTTAATACAATTAAAATTTAACTACATTAATAAAATGCAGTTATAATTTAATGACAATTTTGAATTATGCATGGTAGAAATTGAATATTTCAACTATATTTATGTGATGCAGTAATAATTTTGGTTGCACACGATGATTTATTCGAGCTTACTGTAGTTAAAATTTAAATGCATTAAGCAAAAGCAGTTATTATTTTTGCAGTATTTTCGGAATTAAGCAACTATTGTTGCATCTGAATATTTAACTGCATTTGTGTGACGCAATACTAATTTAGCTGCAGTAATGATTTTGTTTGATGTTAACGATAGTAATTTAACCGCATTATGAAAATATAGTTATAATTTTAAACGCACACCAAACATGAATTGACTTTGACTACATACTTATTAATTTTGTACATGCTAATTTGAATTATGCAATTATATTTGCATTTTGAATGATGCAGTTATAGATACAATATCTATACAAAAGACTACCATTTTTCAAAAAAAAAAAATCAACGATTGAATATTTACATATGAATAACTTATATCATTTAAAAGATCGTAAATATGTTGATTCAATGGTGAAAACTGTTTGTCAATCTAATGTTTCTAGAAAATGTTATTGTGTTTTGAATATTTGAAAGAGGTTTTGGAGCAAAGGTATTTGAAATCTATATAATTATGAAGTATTAACATGGGTATAAGAATAGCAGTTACTAATGAAGGATATCAAAGAAAAGGGACTTGATTTACATAAATTATCGACGAAGGATATTTTTTTTTTATTTACTTAAACTATGCAGTGATGACTTTAGTTTATAATGCATCGTTCTTTTATCTATGTAATTTTATTATTTTTACATTTAGGATTCTCTAACGTATTAGTATGCAAAATTGGTGCTCGCAATTTTCAGTGTTAAACGGTTATGTCCCCCTAAATTCTTTAATGATTGATATAAAATGGTTGGAAGTATTTAGCATAGAATAAACTAGTGTATTATATGTACAAATGCATTTTTTTCTCTTAAACAGGTCGAAGGTTAGTGATCTGCTAAGTCGAAGATTTCATTTAATTATCAATGTATATTTGGTTAAGATCACCGGATTTTTTAATGGGTATATCGAATTGCTTCATGATAATGTTATAAGACTATTAATTGTTAGGGATTTCATTGTTTTAATTTTGTATGTTAGAATTAAAAGTGTAATGCGGTTTTTTGTCCGTAGACTACTATAAACCTATAGCTTTCTAATGGATTTTTGGCATCGTTGTGTCATTGCTAATTCAATTCGCAACATCAAAAGCTTATATGGAAAAATGATTGTCACTAGAAAGTTAGTGGTTTCGTCATGATGCCAATTTAGTGATGCATAGTGATACAAAAACAATTGTTATACTACATAGATATCGACATTCTAATGCATTGGAATCTATGCTTATATTGATTGTCAAGTTTTAATGAAGTTATATGGACTTACGAAATTAAAATTTAGTAAGAT
Organism: Allium cepa; assembly: GCA_030765085.1. Lineage (NCBI taxonomy): Eukaryota > Viridiplantae > Streptophyta > Magnoliopsida > Asparagales > Amaryllidaceae > Allium > Allium cepa. The sequence goes on from CM060932.1 coordinate 905,791,862, forward strand.
GTATTAAATTCCAACGTAAATGTCTGCCATGTAAAAGTATATGTAGGAAACCATCATACGTGTTCGCCATTTTCTTTCTATGCTTAGTCGTTTACGTTTTGAAATAATTCACTCAGATTTAGGACTTCATGTTCTTGAAGGATCCAACGCGTCCAAATTAAAACTCATTGATTAAAGAAACCGATGATCGAGGAAAATAATAATTCACGAATCGTTATCGAGCTAAAAATTGATTGTTATCAAAATCATTAAGACCTTCTCAAATCAAAATTCATGAACCAACACCCCCTATGTTTGAGTAGAAATCAATTAGTCACCAATACTTAATAACACTTAATTTTTCAAGGTACTCAATTCAAATAGATTAAAAAACATAATGTCATTCCAGAAAATAAGGTATCTTCATTAATAGGAAAATAAATGGCTGCATGTATGAAATAGTCAACTGCCAATTTTAGTTTCAGTTGCATTTCAAAAATTATCATACCTCGCATATTCAATTTTAACGTAGGATATATTTGTGTAAATTCTTATCAAATAATCATTTTTTCTGATGAAATGACATGATAACATATTTTTTATTGTTATTAAAACTTAAAAGTTTTGATTATTCTAACTTAATAGATTGCACAAAGAAGTAGATATCGGTAAATTCAATCGACTAATGTCGTTCTAACAGATAAGTAGATGTATCATTCACATAAAGAAAAAGCTTGTGTGAGTATCACGTTAATAATGCTTTAATGAGTTGTAATGCTACAATCGGAATTCAACGGTAGTTTCGATGGTTTTTGTTTCATTCATCATTACCTTCGTAGGGATAAGGTGGCTTAACATTTAATTTTTTATGTAATATGTAGTACTCTTTGAACTTAAAATGATTTTGTTTATTGTTTTCTAATATGAGACATTTGTTTTAAACTAGCAAACTAGCGCTATCATTAATTTTCTCTCTTTCCTTAATCGTTTAAAAGTTTAAGCTCATACCCAAAAAATATTACTTTTGACATTCAATTTTACATCTTCAAAATAGTTGCGCCACTTTTTTAATATTTTTTCTGAGAAAGAATCAATGAGATTTCGAATATTATCATGGACTAAAAATGTAATTTTTCAAAGAATTAAATGGCTTTCTATTATTTTATAGATTTTATATAGAATTATTGTAAATAGCCACCTTTTGCTTTGTTGCATTTACATTGCAGATCAATCTTTCTACAAATAACCGTATGCGAAGCACGGGTTCATGCTAGTTTTCTCTAAATGTTGAAAATTAATTTGGATCCGTAAGTCCTCCCTCCATTGATGACATTGGTTTATCTATTCGTGACAAGTTAAGAAAGATTCCAATCATTATAAGGATATTATGTTAGCCTTTTGATCTTGATTACGGGGTGCTTGAAAGATGGTGTATTCGATATTGATTCTAACTGTGTTGATTGGTGTTGTGATAATACAAATTCTTTTGACAAAATCTTTTTCCATTCTATTTCTTTTATAGTTTTTTTTTCTATTCATAGATGAATGATATTAAATGAATTGATTACGTCATTTTCGCACACAACCGCTATTGTCTTATATTGTAATTTGCCACACGTCCTCCATCGCGTCATTCTTGATTTATGTGTCACAGATTGCTGGAGCTATGGGAGATCGTATTATTACTTAGCGTTAGGAAGGATAATTTTTGAATTACATGAATTTGTGTGATGTCATTGGATGACTACCAATTGTCCTGAGAGCTATGCCATATGTTGATCGGGTTGTTCAACTTTTCCTTTGGTCTTATGGCTTGTTGTTTGAAGTGTGTTTGTGTCTGGCCCTTGGCTGAGCTATGCGGCACAATTCATTTTTTCCTTTCTTTGGTGATTAAGTCGCGATCACATGTTAGTGCAGTTCTTTGGGGTGTGCTATAATTTTGTAGTACGTGTTAGAAATGAGAAATAATGATCAAACCGAATACCAAACACAATGTATATTATCCAATATATCGGGTATGCAACAAAGTGTACATGGGACGCTTTATATACTAGCCCATTGTAACGCCCGCCTTTTCATACGTTTTAAATCGACGATAAACCACACACGTCAGATTCAAACCATACAAAAGGGCTGATTGTTATGGGGTAAATAAGAAAAGCAGAGAAAGAAATAAATTACAAAACAGAATCTCACAGCGGAACGATAAAATATAATAATCAAATAAACAGTTCATGAAGCTGTTTTACAAAAATATTTGATTATACTTATACAATACATATCAGAGTTACACATACCAGAGAATAATAATTAATGCAACGGAATAGTATGAATGCAGTGGACTAATATAATATATAATAGTAATAAAATCTTCGTCTTCGTCCTACATAAGTAAGGTCTTCAAATCCTGAAATGCTCAGGTTGACTCGAGCGAATTGAAAAGACAAAACACTCGAGTCAGAACTAAAAGATCTTATGTAAGTTAAATCAACGGTAAAATATTAGTGGAACGACGTCAGAGATGTTTACGGGATTTGACATCTCCTACACAGTGTCAAACGCGAGTGCAGTAACTTAAGAGATGTTCTAGATTCACATCTTCTGAGGATCCGTTAAATTATATACTATATAGTAATATTTCGTTACTATAATCATGTTTACAGTAAAATAAACTTACTTTTAAATAGCATTAAGGAGTGACCCAATATTTCCCTTAACACGTAATAGTCCCAGTAGTCCATCCAATATCATAGTCCCTCCTGATCGGGAAGCCACCAGAGGATACCAAACGGGCTACGGGAGAAAACCAAACTCGTACAAGGCGCGCTAGGGTAGGTGACACGACATAACTAGGCAATGGCAGGGTAGATATACCAATTACGCTTCCAGGTTGGTGGTAACGCGTAGCGCACAGCTACCGCCCACCTCGAGCCACACCCCCTAATCAAAAATCAAAAGTGGCCACCGAATAAATCCAAAGTCAGAGTATAATATCGAAGGGATGTGTCCGATAAAAGGTGCTACCTTCTTAACCCGTCAATCGCTCCAGTTTTAGCCACCTTATGCCAACTCACGGGAGTTGGGTCCCCGTATTTACCTCAAAGGAAACGCCGCCACCATCCTACTTCATTTTGAATCTCCACCGCATACACGGTTGTTAAAGTGGTTTTCGGGGTTGGCAGAGAGTATGACAACTTTCGATCCCGGTCTCTTTAACAACCAAACGTTATTATAACACCGCGGCCTTTTAAAATAGTTTATACTTCAAACCAGAATATAATGTCCATTTCAAAACTATATAAATACTATATCATTTCCGTTTCAAAAAAAAACAAATCATTATGATATCATTTTATAAAAACCCTAACTAATATAATATCATTTTTATTTCGAATATATTCTTTCCAAAATCATAGCACTTTCAAAATTATAATATTTCAAAACCAAACGCTTTAAATATACCCTTTCAAAACATAATACTTCGAATTTCATAGCTTCAAAACCATAACTTTCAAAACTTAAATGGTTTGTATATTCAAACAGTATATAATAAAAATAGTTTGAATTTTAAATTTACTTCATAAAGTAAAATGATTTCCTCGACTTCACAAATTTATTCCCTTAAAATTAAATCTCAGTTCATACTTTCAACTCACTTTCCGTTTCAATAAACCATTTCAATTTCAATATAATTCAAACTTTAGAGTATCAAACACTTTCAAAACTAAGGTTGGTAATTACGATTCAACAATTCAAGGTTCTATTATTTAGTTTGAAATATTTGCATAATAAATCTATTATCGTTTAAATAAAACTCAATTACAAATGACTAAATATTTCCTTCAATTTATTTATACTTGAAATATTCGTTTAATTTATCTTAAACCAAATCCAATTATAGAAATCATACCTTTAAAACGTCAATTTTATTAAATTTCAAATCAATTTCATATTTACCCTCCCACCTTATCCTCATTTAAGTTATTATAAACTCCAGAAATAAAATTTTAATAATACTTAACCATATTTTATCTTAATAAAATCAAACTTTATTACTTAACTTCTTCTATACTTTAAACCAAATTTATACATAGTTTAAAACCAAGAATTTAACTATATATAAAATAACATTTATAAAATATCCAAATCAATATCTCATAAAATCATATATTTATTTACAAAACCATAGAAATCAATTTCAATTTTTTTTAATATAGACCACGGTGTGTGTATATAATTTTCTATCCTATGCTCAAGTGATACGGATTTATCATTTTAATCCGTAATTTAAAATAAAAATTACGGTTTTATCATTTCAAACCGCAATCTCGAAAGAAATAAAGTGTATAACAAATTTGCAGTTTAAAACAATATAAAATACAACATTCATTCATCCAATATCAATCATCAATCATTTATTACAATCATCATCCAATTTAAACAATAAAATCAATATAGAGCATATAATAAATATTAGGTAATTTCTGACAGTTTATATTCAATAATAAATTAAACAATCTATCTAACTGGAAGTTTATATGCAATAATAAATTAAATAACAAATTAATTTAGTAAATTGAATTTAACTGAGATGATGATTAAAAATATGCCAAACAATCATAAATAAATTTCAAATCACATCAGATATCAATTTAACACACATAAGAAATTTTATAAGTTGTGAGTGGGTTAAAACACTCACCTTTTGAATTTAAATTGAATTTAAATCCAATTTAAACCCAAAAATTCAATAGTCTTAGAATCTGCCCAAACAAGCGCCAAAATGTCCATAATTCAAATACGAACTTAGCGGAGAAAACCGCGTGTAAATTGGATCACGTATGCAAAAATTATTCAAGTTATAAGCTTTGAAATGAATTTTAAACAAATAAAAATAAAAAAAGAAGAATATCAAATAGCTTCAAGTCACGTCATCATCACCTAACTCACGCATGCGCCCCTCCAGAACCCTACACGCAGCTGCAACAAAGCCCCCAATCCAAACGTTGACCAACGATTGCACGCGTCACCGATCATAGGTGTTGCCGCCCACCATGGCGTCGCTCTCCCTCCCCCCACTGTCGCGAAGCATCGCGTCACCACGAATTCGTCGATCGGCGAAGAAAACCTCCAGCCGCCGCATACAAACAAAACCCTAATCGATTTTTCTGGCCGATCCAACCGTCAAAACGCAGAACGAACACCACTGATGCACTCCCCATCGTCCACTCTACAATACCCAGAAATGATTCGACGATCCGACAAAGTTCATCTACGTTCGATATATAAATTTTCTGAATTTTTTTGAGGAGTTTGAAATTTCATTTTGATTTTTGAATTGCAATTGGATTTGGAATTGTCTGTCATTGAATGAGAAGGTGAAGATGACTAGTACACACAGACAAATGAGAAACAGAGGTAGGTTAGGGTTTATAATAGGGTATTTATAGACAAAACTGAAATAGAATAGATGGACCTGATTTATAAACGCGTTGAACGATGAATGGCCCGAAAAGCCCGTTTTGACTCGGAAACGAAATTGGGTCAATCCGTATATCAAAATAGATGTTTTAAAATATTTTAAACACAATGGAAATGGTTTCAAGTCCAAATTCCATTGTATGAAGAAGTTATGCTAAAATCAATATTTTTCAAATTGATTTCAATTTCATTGATTTCAAGGCGTTTAACGTTCGTACGATCAAACGACAAGTCCGATCGCCACGAAACTTGAAACCTACAATAATTCACCGATACGGATCCGATGAAATTTGTTTCGTCAAAATCCGAGTCAGTGGCCAAAATGACTATTTTTACATTAATAAAAAAATTTAATAATTAATAAAAAAATCCAATTTTTAATTTCAATTCTATAATTGACCATTTTTATCACTTTTATATTTCTTAATCATCTACAATAATTTAAAAAAGTTTAGATGTCAATTTAAAGTTGATTAATCCATCAATTGCAGTGTTAAATTTTCAATTTCATTATATTCAAAATTATAAATTAAATTTTCAAAAATTCTATTTAGTTTACTTTTCATTCTTATTATTCAATTCATTATTATCCAACGGATGAAATTAACATCGGTTTATGGTTTACCACATTATTATTCTCAAATTTCATCTTAATCTCAATTAACGTAAAATTAAGTCTTAAATTTCGTTAAATTGCGATTAATTCAATTGTTGAATTTTACACTTCAATTAAATTAATGAATCTTGCTTTCTATTCTTTAAATCAACCAATTGTCATATTATAAATAGAGTTAGCATTATTTACAATTAATTCCTTAATTTATACAAATATAACCTTAAATTGAGATTCATTGTAATTTATTACAAACTTGATTTAATGGACTACATAAATGATTACTTTATAATAATCGTTGCCACTAACCCTTAATAATATTTGTATAAGTTATCATTTCCAAACAATTACATACAGAACATTGATTTTTCCCAATCACTATTTATTCATTATTAATTCATTGATTAATCCAATATTTACATTAATAATCTTGGTTCCCATTCTTACTTTATTATCAAACAATAACTATTATAATTACTCTCTAGCATTAATTCTATCATCTACAATTTATTACGTATTATTCTATGAATTGATAAAATTTGAATCTATTTCCCAAATCTACTAATTTCAATCAATTAAAACATTACAATTTTTGCAATTAAATTGGGATTGCACTAAATTGGTTGTTTATCAATTGCCATTAACATTACTACCTTAATTCACATTAAGTTATTATTAATCAATATATTATTGCATTGGTTAATTAAATGCTTACTCGCATTCATACTTTTATAAGTTTTTCCTTTTCCAAACAATATTATAAATACTTACAGGACATTCAATTACTATTTATCATTATAAATTCATTAATTAATTCACTATTTGCCTTTGTTTTCTTATATTCAATTCTTACCCTAGTATACAATTTACATTACTTCATTTAATCGACATTTTCATTTCAATTGTTAATACTTAGCTTTAATTTCCATGGTTGCATTTCAACCATGCATTTCATTTTTAACATTTGCTTCAATATAGACTATAAATTTTTTATTTATTTCTAAATTTAATTACAAAAATCTTATTAATTCAACCAATTTATTTATCAAAATTTACGATCGTTACACTCTCCCCCACTCAAAACTTTTCGACCCCAAAAAGGAAAAAAGAAGGGAAAGGAAAGAATTAAGGAAATAATATATCCTATTTTAAATATTAAATCTATAAAAATTAATATACAAAATCAATTAATTTAATGTTCAATAATAATATCCTCTGTCTTATAGGTTACACATTTCAATTTCTTTTAATTTCCTTTATAACCTAGCATTAAATCTTCTTATTTATCAATGGTTTCAAATATTCATCTTAAACTCAAGAGGTTTTACTTACTATCCATCTTTTCTACTTATTTAGTTATAAATAACTTTAAACATTAACTTAACTCTTATTTTAATTAGAGGTTCCAATTATTAATTAGTTACATTCCATGTTCTACAATAATATAAACTATTAATTAATGGAAACTTAAGAATTAAATACCGGGTTAAATTTCAAATCATTTTAAAATAATAGATAAACGTATTTATATATCCAATTATATTTAAAACAATTTAAATTTTATATTTGTTTATCAAAATAAATATGTAGTAAAACTACTACAGTGGCCTTCCCACCACGAAACTCGAAAATGAATGTCGATGATGCGTGCACTCATCACCGAAATTATTTTCCAGCGACAGAGAGGGGAGTACATAGCTTATTTCTTTTCAAAGTTCTTTTAAAACAGTTCTTTCAAATTATATTGAAATATTTATATCAAAAAATACTTCTAATAATATTATTATTACTATGTTCCGAAATCATTTGAAAGAAAGTTTCAAAACCCCGGAACTTAAGTTCTAAATTTCCAATTTCCATTTATTTTATTTTCAATCTTATTTAACTAATATTTATAGATTACACTACTTAACAACCAATATATTACATCCAAATATATATTATTTATAAAAATTTAGTTTATATATATAGAAAATATAATAGGCAAAATTATTTCATTCACCTATATTCAAAATAAATATAGTGTCGGTCTGTCCTATTAAGTGTTTAGAAATCCCTATTGATGTCATAGCGTCCTATGCACCAACCAGAATTTATAAATACAAAACAGAACAGATTAACACAATATTAAAACCTTTTTATAACACTAACAAATATGCTCTCTCATATATATACACTCAGCGACTCATCATAGGGTATTACTGCCCTATTAACAAGAGTCAGACCCCATAAAGCTAAGGTTTTCACTAAACCAAAGCCCTGATACCAAATGTAACGCCCGCCTTTTCATACATTTTAAATCGACGATAAACCACACATGTCAGATTCAAACCATACGAAAAGGCGGATTGTTATGGGGTAAATAAGAAAAGCAGAGAAAGAAATAAATTACAAAACAGAATCTCACAGCGGAATGATAAAATATAATAATCGAATAAAAAGTTCATGAAGCTGTTTTACAAAAATATTTGATTATACTTATATAATACATATCAGAGTTACACATACCAGAGAATAATAATTAATGCAGCGGAACAGTATGAATGCAGTGGACTAATATAATATATAATAGTAATAAAATCTTCGTTTTCGTCCTCCAGAAGTAAGGTCTTCAAATCCTAAAATGCTCAGGCTGACCAGAGCGAATTGAAAAGGCAAAACAGTTGAGTCAGAACTAAAAGATCTTATGTAAGTTAAATCAACGGTAAAATATGAGTGGAACGGCGTCAGAGATGTTTACGGGATTTGATATCTCCTATCCAGTGTCAAACGGGAGTGTAGTAACTTAAGAGATGCTCGAGATTCACATCTCCTAAGGATCCGCTAAACTATTTACTATATAGTAATATTTCGCTATTATAATAATGTCTATAATAAAATAAACTTACTTTTAAATAGCATTAAGGGGTGACCCAATATTCCCCTCAACACGTAATAGACCCAGTAGTCCATCCAATATCAAGTCCCTCCTGATCGGGAAGCCACCAGAGGATACCACACGGAATACGGGAGAAAACCAAACTCGTACAAGGCGCGCTAGGGTAGGTGACACATCACAACTAGGCAATGCCAGGGTAGATATACCAATTACGCTTCCGAGTCAGTGGTAATGCATAGCGCGCAGCTACCGCCCACCTCGAGCCACACCCCTAAATCAAAAATCAAAAGTGGCCACCGAATAAATCCAAAGTCAGAGTACAATATCGAAGGGATGTGTCCAATAAAAGGTGCTACCTTCTTAACCCGTCAATCGTTCCTGTTTTAGTCACCTTATGCCGACTCACGAGAGTCGGGTCCACATATTTAACTCAAAGGAAACGCCACCACCATCCTACTTCATTCTGGAATCTCCACCGCGTACACGGTTGTTAAAGTGGTTTTAGGGTTTAGCAGAGAGTATGACAACTTTCGATCCCCGTCTCTTTAACAACAAAACGTTATTATAACACCGCGGTCTTTTAAAATAGTTTATACTTCAAACCAGAACATAATTTCCATTTCAAAACCATATAAATACTATATCATTTCCGTTTCATAAACAAATCAATATGATATCATTTGATAAAAACCCAAATTAATATAATATCATTTTTATTTCGAATATATTCTTTCCAAAATCATAGCACTTTCAAAATTTTAATATTTCGAAACCAAACGCTTGAAATATACCCTTTCAAAACATAATACTTCGAATTTCATAGCTTCAAAACCATAACTTTCAAAACTTAAATGGTTTGGATATTCAAACATTATATAATAAAAATAGTTTGAATTTTAAATTTACTTTATAAAGTAAAATAATTTCCTCGACTTCACAAATTTTTTCACTTAAAATTAGATCTCAGTTCATACTTTCAACTCACTTTCCGTTTTAATAAACCATTTCAATTTCAATATATTTCAAACTTTAGATTACTAAACACTTTCAAAACTAAGGTTGGTAATTACGATTCAACAATTCAAGGTTCGATTATTTAGTTTGAAATATTTGCATAATAAATCCATTATCATTTAAATAAAACTCAAATTACAAATGACTAAATATTTCTTTCAATTTATTTATACTTGAAATATTCGTTTAATTTATCTTAAAGCAAATCCAATTATAAAAATCATACCTTTAAAACCTCAATTTTATTAAATTTCAAATCAATTTCATATGTACCCTCCCACTTTATTCTCATTTAAGTTATTATAAACTCCAGAAATAAAATTTAAATAAATACTTAACCATATTTTATCTGAATAAAATCAAACTTTATTATTAAACTTCTTCTATACTTTAAACCAATTTTATACATAGTTTAAAACCAAGAATTTAACTATATATAAAATAACATTTATAAAATATCCAAATCAATATCTCATAAAATCATACATTTCTTTACAAAACCATAGAAATCAATTTCAAATTTTTTTTATATAGGCCACGGTGTCTGTATATAATTTTTTATCCTTTGGTCAAGTGATACAGATATTTATCATTTCAATCCGTAATTTAAAATACAAAATTATGGTTTTATCATTTCAAACCGCAATCCAGAATGAAATAAAGTGCATAACAAATTTGCAGTTTAAAACAATATAAAATACAACATCAATTCATGCAATATCAATCATCAACCATTTACTACAATCATCATCCAATTTAAAAAATAACATCAATATAGAGCGTATAATAAATAACAGGTAATTTCGGATAGTTTATATTCAATAATAAATTAAATAATCTATCTAACTGAAAGTTTATATGCAATAATGAAATAAATAACAAATTAATTTAGTAAATTGAATTTAACTGAGATGATGATTAAAAATATGCCAAACAATCATAAATAAATTTCAAATCACATCAGATACCAATTTAACACACATACGAAATTTTATAAGTTGTGAGTGGGTTAAAACACTCATCTTTTGAATTTAAATTGAATTTTAATCCAATTTAAATCCAAAAATTCAACCGTCTCCGAATCTACCCAAACAAGCGCCAAAATGTCCAGAATTCCAATACAAACCTAGCGGAGAAAACCGTGCATAAATTGGATCACGTATGCATAAATTATTCAAGTTATAAGCTTTGAAATGAATTTTAAAAAAAGAAGAATACCAAATAGCTTCAAGCCATGTCATCATCACCTAACTCACGCATGCGCCCCGCCAGAACACTACACGCAACTGCAACGAAGCCGCCAATCCAAACATTGACCAACGATTGCACGTGCCACCGATCATAGGTGTTGCCGCCCAGCATGGCGTCACTCTTCCCCCGGGCGAAGCATCGCGACACCACAAATTCGCCGATCGGCGAAGAAAACCTCCATCCCCCCATACAAACAAAACCCTAATCGAATTTTTCTGGCCGATCCCACCGTCAAAACGCAGAACGAACACTACTTATGCACTCCCCATCGTCCACTCTACAATACCCAGAAATGGTTCAACGATCCGACAACGTTCATCGACGCGCGATGAACGGCCGTGAATGGTTCTTCGATTTTCGGACAAATGGTGATCCAAAACCAAAAACAAAATGCAGATCTGAGATGCGTACGTCAAGAGCTTCGATATATTTTTCTGAATTTTTTTGAGGAGTTTGAAATTTCACTTTAATTTTTTAATTGCAATTGGATTTGGAATTTTCTGCCATTGAAATGAGGAGGTGAAGAGGACTAGTACGCACAGACAAATGAGAAATAGAGGTAGGCTAGGGTTTATAACATGGTATTTATAGACAAAGCTGAGATTGAATAGATGGACCTGATATATAAACGTGTTAAACGATGAATGTCCCGAAAAGCCCGTTCTGACTCCGGAACGAAATTGGGTGTAACAACTCGCATATTTTACGATTGAGTATTTAAATATTTTATTTAAATATTTTATCGTTAGTCGGATTATAGTCCGAAAAGTTGCTTTTTGCAAACAGTCGTATCGGGACTCGAGACCCCTTCCATTGAGTTCAAAATGCCGTTTGCAACCTTTTTTAGTATAAGCTCGATATGTTTGGAGTAAGTTGATTTTTGATACTTTTTCTATAGGGCTTTGGGTTTGGGTTCAGCCCATTTGCCCAATTCTAGTTATATCAACCCAACCCCTCTCCACTTCTCTTCATTCATTCCTCATTTCCTAACTCTCTCAAGCTCAAGAGAATAATGGAGGAAAAGATTGGAAGTTAGAATTCCAAGCCCTAGTTCATTTGCAAAATCCAAGCTCTAGCTCCAAATTCTAAGAGAAGCCATTAGTAAGCATCTCCTTCTTCTTCTCCAACTTATTCTCCTTTCAATTTCAGAATTTCCTAAAACTAATCTAGGAAATATTTTACTTGTAAGCTTATATTGAAGCTTCTTGGGTTGGAATTTAAGAGTGTTTGTCCTTGCCTTTCTCTATAGCTTCTTCTTACTTGTTCTTTGGGTTTAAAGGTGAGATTTTTATCTCACATCTTTGCTTATAAATATCTTTGATTGTTAGGTATGAATTCCTAACACTTATTCATGTGCATATGATTTTGATTTTGATTGGTTTTGTGAATATTCCAATTTTTAGTGTTTTGGGTTCAAATCTTCAAAATCATAACTTTGATGTTTGAACATGTTTTTGTGATGCATCGAAGAGCCAATAGGACCGGGTAGCTGATGGGCGTAATCCCCTAGCGTCCGTGCTTGACCGGTTGCAAATTGTGAGAGTTTGCACTTCAATTAATAGGGTAGAAAAATGCAGGAAATTGGGGTTCGGTCGAACGAACTCTCTGGTCGGTCGACCGAACTCTCTGGTCGGTCGACCGAAGCTGTAGCCGAAACATTTCTGCTATTTTCGATCGACTCACTCAGAGAGTTCAGTCGACCGACCTGCTCCTATTTCCCTGTTTTGCCTATTTATGCTCATTTCACTTTGCTTTTCCAATCTTTAATCGATTCTTCTTCTCCGATTAGTTGTTATCACCTTTTTCGAATTTGATAACTTCTGTTTTTGGAATTTTTGGATTCTTCCACTTTGATGGATTCAGTGTCGATTTCTTTGGATTTTTATTCACGTCTTTGAATGTGAACTTTAATGATTGATTGTTTCTACAAATATTTTTTTTGATTTGTTACTTTAAAAATATAAAGGTTTTCTATACTAGTAGTAAATATCAAAACTCTTTTATCAAAATGATTTCAACACTATTTTATTACAAAGCTCGTATCTTAAATTGTTTTTCAATCTGTTAGTATATACAAAGCTTTACCTCATTCGTATGAGAAATCTAATTAAATGGCTTAGTAAAACAAGTGGTATGAAACGCTTGCGTTTACTTCATCGGTTAATTCTTGGACTTGTTCGATTGAATCTCTTGTGACAATTTTCGAGTGGAAATTTACAATCTGTTCGTAAATATTTAAGTTAAGCTAGCGGTTATGGAGCATGAAGCTAAACTCATATATTTACTATCTTAGTGTAATTTACACTTCACCTCGAGTGGAAGTCTACAATTTGTTCTTAAATAATTCAGTTAAGCTAGTGACTATAGGACATGAAGCTAAACTCATTTATTTACTAGCTTAGTGTAATTTACACTTATCAATCAATGATGATCATTTTGTGATTTAGACTAGCAATGTACGATGTCTCTTTGTCTGCGAGGGAGACTAAACCCCGTTTTTAGTGGAGCTTCGGCTTGGCGGGGTAGCGACCTATGGTCTTCGGGCCGTATTAGTGGAGCTTCGGCTCATGGTCTTCGGGCCGTTTTAGTGGAGCTTCGGCTCATGGTCTTCGGGCCGTTTTAGTGGAGCCTCGGCTCAAAATTAATGGTTCGCAACCATGGAATAGCTTTCCGTTTTAGTGATACACGTGTTGGTGAGTTTTTATGCTTCCGTTCTAGTGACAGGCCTCTTTCCCCTTTTTGTGATTTCCGGATTTCTATTGATTGATTTCTAGAATTTGTGTTTCACCAATTTTCGTGATTTACATTGATAAGCTTTATCATTATTTGTACATTAGTGAATTTGTGTGTCATTAACTTTTTGTGAATAAAAATATAGAGTATGACATCTCTTTTTATCTTTGAGAAGATTCTTGTGATATTGATTAATCTCTTGTTGATTTTCAGTTGCATACTTATCATAGTATGGCTTTATGGTTATCTTACGTTTTTTTCATATCTCTTATTCTATATCATTTTATCTGATATTTATAGTTAGACTGATCCGTTTATTATTTTCTTATTAAATAATACTCGGGTCAGACCGAGATGTTACAGGTGCTTCCTCTTGACTTCTTATCAGGGACTATTCTGTCTTTTGCCTAACTATTTAGATTAGTAGTTCATTTTGTGGTATACATTTGAGATATAGACTCTATGATGTACACTTATTCTTTTGCCTCGCACTTGTATATATTCTTGTGTGATATTGTGGATCTTGTTTGACCACTACTCTAATGTACTCTTCTATGTGTAGTATTCATATCTGTTTCCTCCTATGAGATATGAACTTTCTGTGACTGATTTATGTTATGCTTATTTCTATATTTGTTTCCGAAGATATTATAGCCACTGTGTAGTAACTTTGAGTTTGAATCGGCATGTCGGATTCCCTCTTGAAATGAAATGCATCGTAAACTATCTGACATATCGGTGCTCGCACAAGGCAATTACACGGATGGTCGCTTCTCAACAGCCTTATTCTCCGCGCTAGTTGACGGCATTACCCCGTAGTGTCCTTGGCTAGCGTGGGCATAGAGGTGGGGCGTCACAGCTTGGTATCGGAGCCAAACTTCAGAACAATGTAGAATAATTTAACAAGGATCATCATCCTAAGTCCATCTTGGAAGTCGTGCTTTAGGATTTAATTCGAGTCTTCGTACCGATTCATCCTATTTTCTTTATGATTCCTTGTTTTATCTATCAAGATTGCTTGATATCCATTTGGTGAATAACCTTTTTCTTCTTCTTTCTTTATTTCTAAAGGAAGAGAAATGGTTAGTTCTAGCAGTCCTAGCACTGGTCAATCCAGTAGCCCTTCTTTGGATGGCCCATTCATGTCTGCCCAACAACTTTTGGATCTTGTAAATAATCAAGAGTTTATCTGTGCTTTGAGTAAGAACCCCGAAATAGTTCTACCTTTGAAACTTGAAGTTCCTTTCAATCAGCTTGTGGATGTTACTCTTCGACATGAAGAGGCTGATAAAGGAATTGATGGTGATATTGAGATTTCCAAGAAGAGGCATATTAAGTTCAAAAGCCTTAAACCCAACAAGAAAGTGAATCAATCTACTTTGGTAGCAAAGAATCCAATCCCTAATCATGGAGGATGCTACAATTGTAATTCTAAGGAACACTATGTAATTAAGTGTCCAAAACCCTCTACTTGCTGTTATTGCAAGAATCCGGGTCATCTTTTATCTTCTTGCCCAAAACCTCTAAGCAAGAGGAAAAGAGAGCTGAATGTTGTGCTAGCTCCTAGCAACTCTTCTCTTGGTCAAGGTATTTCACATTCAATCCTTGGTTTCATTTGTTCTGTGATTATCCTTTTCGAGTTCTTTTTGATATGGGTTCATCTTTTTATTTTATATCAAAATAACTTGTTGATTCTTTTTCTTTAAATATTTTGGGCTTGATGACTTCTTTGAGAATTGCAAATCCGGTTGGTGGATCCGCAACACTCAATCTGCTTTGTTTGGATGTCGAGGTTATTTTATGTGATTTTTCTTTCCGAGCCGATTTGCATGTTATGCGTTACTTAGGTTTCGGAAATCGATTTTTGTGAAAGGATTGGCTTAATCATTGTGAAGCCCGTATCCTATTTTCCGAATGGACTATTCATCTTCGACATTCTTAATCTGTTAAACAGATTTTAATTTTTTCTTTGTGATTCCGATTCCAACTTGATGGCATCATTTTTATTCTTCAAACCCACAAGATGAGGAAAACATTATTTTTCTCATTCGGGTAGTTTGTGGAATTTTCCGATATTTTTGAGCTTGTCTTAGGATTATCTCCTAAGCAGCTTTTGAGTGGTGTTAAGGTCTTTCTAGTTCGACCTTGCCACCGATTTTCATTTTCTATGATTCGCGAGAGTTAGAATTCCACTTACCGCATTCCGCACTCGTTATGATACTTATAAATGACTTATTATGTCATTCAGTTTGTCCAGCTTATTTCATCCATTTTATGTATCGAGTATTCCACGAATATCTCGATGACTCCATTCTTGTGTTTATTGATTTTGGATGAAAACAAAATTTAAAATTTTGCAAATCTTTTTCATAAGATTTATTTATAAGTATAATTTGATTTTGTTCCTAAACGAGCAAAGAATATTCTCAAAATTTTTAAGAGATATTTTCATCATATAGAAGATGATTTTGTGATTGTATTGCCCGTTGAGTGCTTTAAGAATTCTGGTCGATGCGCTTGATCAACGTTATCGATAGGAATTTCCTAAACGCTTAGATGAGACAGTCAGACACGATATATTGACTTGTAAAAATGGAAATTTTTCTAGAAAGATTATTACACAAAGATAAATGTAATTTTTAAAGTTTTAGCTTTTCGAGAAAGAAAATTATTTAAAATAAATTCTTTCTTTTCGATACTCTTATTCTTGTGATTCCCAATGGGAACCAAGACTTTATCTTTTGTACCAATGCTAATCGTATTGGTTTGGATGTCGTTCTCTTGCAAAAGAGAACGTGCTATCTCTTGTGCTTCTAAATCATTAATGCCTATTGAGACTAGATGTGCCACTCATGATCTTGTGCTCGTGGCTATTGTTCTCGCTTTTAGAAATTTGGCATCATTATTTTTGGGAGAGAAAATTTGTTCTCTACACCGAACATAAATCTTTGAAGTATTTATTTTCTCAAAAGGAACTTAATTTGCATCAAAAACATTGGCTCGAATTCCTTGCATCTTATGAACTTGATATTCTTTATACTCCCGGAAAGGGAAATCGTGTTGCCGATACACCTAGTCGTAAGCAACAAGTGGTTATTTCTTTGATGATATCCGAATGGAATGATCTCGAGACTTTATCCACTTGTGAGATTCGAGATCGTGAGTCCGATTTATGTTCATCCTTGGCTTTATGTAGCCTTGCGGCTCATCCTTCTCTTATAAACCGCATTATTGAAGCTCAAAGGCTAGATCCCGAATTGGCTCTTCTTAGCCAGAATTTTAGGGATAAAATTGATATTGAAGGTTTGAAAGACTTTGATGTTGATTCTTGTGGCGGTATTCGAAAATTTAGTAGACTTATCGTGCCAGTTATTAGTAATCTTCGTAAAGATATTTTAAAAGATTCTCATCGTTCTTAATTTACCATTCATCCCGGTAGTAGTAAAATGTACGCGGATATGAAGCGACTTTACTATTGGGAGGGAATGAAATTTGATATCGCTAACTTAGTTAAGCGTTGCATGACTTGCCAACTCATTAAGGCCGAGCATCAAAGGCCCGGTGGGTTATTGCAACCTTTAGAAATTCCAATTTGGAAGTGGGACCAAATTTCCATGGATTTTATAGATGGCCTTCCCCGTCCTCGTTCGGGTCATGAAAGCTTATGGGTGATAGTTGATAGACTTACTAAATCCGCCCATTTTATTCCTGTTCGGTCTAATCGAATCGTACCTCTTTTAGCCAAACCTTTTATCAAAGAAACTGTTAAATTGCATGGAGTTCCTACTTATATTGTTAGTGATCGTGATCCGTTGTTTGCTAGTGGATTTTGGAAGAGTCTTCAAAAAGGTTTGGGAACAAAGCTTAATTTTAGCTCCGCTTATCATCCTCTGTCCGATGGACAAACCGAGCGTGTGAATCAAACTCTTGAAGATCTTCTTCGTGCATGTGTCCTTGATTTTTGGTGGAAGTTGGGAAGATCATATTTCTCTTGTTGAGTTTTCCTATAAATAGCTTCCAATCTAGTATTGGTATGGCACCATTTGAGACACTCTATGGAAGACCATGCCGATCTCCTTCATGTTGGCTTGAGGCCGGTGAGAAGCTGATTTTAGGTCCAGATTTTATTTGTGATTCCACAGAGAAGATTGACCTTATTCGTCATAGGATGAAAAAAATCCTATGCCGATAACCGGAGAAGGAAATTAGAATTTTCTGTGGGAGATCTTGTGTTTATTTGTGTTTCACCTATGAAGGGTGTTGTACGTTTCAGTCGATCGGGAAGGTTAGCACCTAGATATATTGGTCCATTTCCTATCACCGAACATATTGGTTCCGTGGCTTATCGCCTCTTATTACCGGCTCAGTTTTCTGCTATTCATGACGTGTTTCACGTTTCTCAATTACGGAAATGCCTTCGAGATTCCGATTCTATTCTTGAGCCCGGTGTTGTTGAAGAAAATGAAGTTTCGCCTAAGTTAACTTATGAGCAACATCCTATTCGTATTATTGCTTCGGAGATCAAACGCCTTCGAAATAAAGATGTTCCGCTTGTTAAAGTTCAATGGTCCTCAAATCCTAAGGATTGCTCTTGGGAACCTAGAGAATTCATCGAGCGAACACATCCGGACTTACTTTCTCGTGCTCTTTGAGGCGAACTTCTTATTTCAAATTTCTTTTGTGTTGAATATGCTTTTATGGTTGTTACTATATATTTTCTTCTTAAATATTGCGAGGACGCAATTTCTTTAAGGAGGGGAGTCTGTAACAAGCCGCATATTTTACGATTGAGTATTTAAATATTTTATCGTTAGTCGGATTATAGTCTGAAAAGTTACTTTTTGCAAACAGACATATTGGGACTCGAGACCCCTTCCATTGAGTTCAAAATGCTGTTTGCAACCTTTTTGAGTATAAGCTTCGATATGTTTGGAGTAAGTAGATTTTTTCTACTTTTTCTATAGGGTTTTGGGTTTTGGTTCAGCCCATTTGCCCATTTCTAGTTATATCAACCCAAGCCCTCTCCACTTCTCTTCATTCATTCCTCATTTCCTAACTCTCTCAAGCTCAAGAGAATAATGGGGGAAAAGATTGGAAATTAGAATTCCAAGCCTAAGTTCATTTGCAAAATCCAAGCTCTAGCTCCAAATTCTAAGAGAAGCCATTAGTAAGCATCTCCTTCTTCTTCTCAAACTTATTCTCCTTTCAATTTCAGAATTTCCTAAACCTAACTTAGGAAATATTTTATTTGTAAGCTTAGATTGAAGCTTCTTGGGTTGGAATTGAAGAGTGTTTGTCCTTGCCTTGCTCTATAGCTTCTTCTTACTTGTTCTTTGGGTTTAAAGGTGAGATTTTTATCTCACATCTTTGCCTATAAATATATTTGATTTTTAGGTATGAATTCCTAACACTTATTCATGTGCATTTGATTTTGATTTGGATTGGTTTTGTGAATATTCCAATTTTTAGTGTTTTGGGTTCAAATCTTTAAAATCCTAACTTTAATGTTTGAACATGTTTTTGGTGATGCATCGAGGAGCCAATAGGACTGGGTAACCGATGGGCGTAATCCCATAGCGTCCGTGCTCGACTGGTTGCGAATTGTGAGAGTTTGCACTTCAATTAATAGGGTAGAAAAATGCAGGAAATTTGGGTTCGGTCGACCGAACTCTCTGGTCGGTCGACCGAACTCTCTGGTCGGTCGACCAAAGCTGTAGCCGAAATATTTCTGCTATTTTCGGTCGACCGACTCAGAGAGTTCAGTCGACCGACCTGCTCCTATTTCCCTGTTTTGCCTATTTATGCTCATTTCTCTTTGCTTTTCCAATCTTTAATCGATTCTTCTTCTCCGATTAGTTGTTATCACCTTTGTCGACTTTGATAACTTCTATTTTTGAAATTTTTGGATATTTCCACTTTGATGGATTCAGTGTCGGTTTCTTTGAATTTTTATTCACATCTTCGAATACAATCATTTTTTTGATTTGTTACTTTAAACATATAAAGGTTTTCTATACTAGTAGTAAATATCAAAACTCTATTATCAAAATGATTTCAACACTATTTTATTACAAAGCTCCTTTCTTAAACCGTTTTCCAATCTATTAGTATATACAAACCTTTACCTCATTCGTATGAAATATCTAATTAAACGGCTTACTAAAACAAGTGGTATGAAACGCTTGCGTTTACTTCGTCGATTAATTCTTAGACTTGTTCGCTTGAATCTCTTGTGACAATTTTCGTGTGGAAATCTACAATCTGTTCGTAAATATTTATGTTAAGCTATTGGTTATGGGACAGGAAGCTAAACTCATATATTTACTAGCTTAGTGTAATTTATACTTAACCTCGAGTGGAAGTCTACAATTTGTTCGTAAATAATTAAGTTAAGCTAGTGGTTATGGGACATGAAGCTAAACTCATTTATTTACTAGCTTAGTGTAATTTACACTTATCGATCAATGATGATCATTTTGTGATTTAGACTAGCAATGTGCGATGTCTCTTTGTCTGCGAGGGAGACTAAACCCCGTTTTTAGTGGAGCTTCGGCTTCGTGGGGGTAGCGACCCATGGTCTTCGGGCCGTTTTAGTGGAGCTTCGGCTCATGGTCTTCGGGCCGTTTTAGTGGAGCTTCGGCTCATGGTCTTCGGGCCGTTTTAGTGGAGCCTCGGCTCAAAATTAATGGTTCGCAACCATGGAATAACTTTCTGTTTTAGTGATACACGTGTTGGTGAGTTTTTATGCTCCCGTTCCAGTGACAGGTCTCTTTTCCCTTTTTGTGATTTCTGGATTTCTATTGATTGATTTCTAGAATTTGTGTTTCACCAATTTTCGTGGTTTACATTGATAAGCTTTATCATTATTTGTGCATTAGTGAATTTGTGTGTCATTAACTTTTTGTGAATAAAAATATAGAGTATGACATCCCTTTTTATCTTTGAGAAGATTCTTGTGACATTGATTAATCTCTTGTTGATTTTCAATTTCATACTTATCATAGTATGGCTTTATGGTTATCTTACGTTTTTGTCATCTCTCTTATTCTATATCATTTTATCTGATATTTATAGTTAGACTGATCCGTTTATTATTTTCTTATTAAATAATACTCGGGTCAGACCGAGATGTTACAGGTGCTTCCTCTTGACTTCTTATCAGACTATTCTGTCTTTTGCCTAACTACTTAGATTAGTAGTTCATTTTGTGGTATACATTTGAGATATAGACTCTATGATGTATACTTATTCTTTTGCCTCACACTTGTATCTATTCTTTTGTGATATTGTGGATCTTGTTTGACCACTACTCTGATGTACGCTTCTATGTGTAGTATTCATATCTGTTTCCGCCTATGAGATATGAACTTTCTGTGACTGATTTATGTTATGCTTATTTCTATATTTGTTTCCGAAGATATTATAGCCATTGTGTAGTAGCTTTGAGTTTGAATCGGCATGTCGGATTCCCTCTTGAAATGAAATGCATCTTAAACTATCTGACATATCGGTGCTTGCACAAGGAAATTACACGGATGGTCGCTCCTCAACAGCCTTATTCTCCGCGCTAGTTGACGGCATTACCCCGTAGTGTCCTTGGCTAGCGTGGGCATAGAGGTGGGACGTCACATTGGGCCAACCCGTATATCAAAATAGACGTTTTAAAATATTTTAAACACAATGGAAAAGGTTTCAAGTCCAAATTCAATCGTATGAAGAAGTTGTGCTAAAATCAATATTTTTCGAATTGATTTCAATTTCATTGATTTCAAGGCGTTTCACGTTCGTACGATCAAACGACAAGTCCGATCGCTACGAAACTTGAAACCCTAAAATAATTCATCGATATGGATCCGATGAAACTAGTTTCGTAGAAATCCGTACCAGTGGCCAAAATGGCTATTTATACATTAATAATTTTTTTTAATAATTAATAAAAAAAATCCAATTTTTAATTTCAATTCTATAATTGAACATTTTATCACTTTTATATTTCTTAATCATCTACAATAATTTAAATAAGTTTAGATGTCAATTTAAAGTTGATTAATCCATCAATTGTAGTGTTAAAATTTCAATTTCATTATATTCAAAATTATAAATTAAATTTCCAAAAATTCTATTTAATTTACTTTTCATTCTTATTATTTAATTCATTATTATCCAACGGATAAAATTAACATTGGTTTATGGTTTATCACATTATTATTCTCAAATTTCATCCTAATCTCAATTAACGCAAAATTAATTCTTAAATTTCATTAAATTGCAATTAATCCAATTATTGAATTTTACACTTCAATTAAATTAATAAATCTTGCGTTCTATTCTTTAAATCAACCAATTGTCATATTATAAATAGAGTTAGCATTATTTTCAATTAATTCCTTAATTTATACAAATATAACCTTAAATTGAGATTCATTGCAATTTATTACAAACTTGATTTAATGGACTACATAAATGATTACTTTATAATAATCGTTGCCACTAACCCTTAATCATATTTGTATAAGTTATCATTTCCAAACAATTCCATACAGAACATTGATCTTTCCCACTCACTATTTATTCATTGATTAATCCAATATTTAAATTTAAATTAATAATCTTGGTTCTCATTCTTACTTTATTATCAAACAACAACTATTATAATTACTCTCTAGCATTAATCCTATCATCTACAATTTATTACGTATTATTCTATGAATTGATAAAATTTTGAATCTATTTCCCAAATCTATTAATTTCAATCAATTAAAACCTTACATTTGTTGCAATTAAATTGGGACTGCACTAAATTGGTTGTTTATCAACTACCATTAACATTATTACCTTAATTCACATTCAGTTATTATTGATCAATATATTATTGCATTGGTTAATTAAATGCTTACTTTCATTCATACTTTTATAAGTTTTCATTTTCCAAACAATATTATAAATACTTACAGGGCATTCAATTACTATTTATTATTATAAATTCATTAATTAATTCACTATTTGCCTTTGTTTTCTTATATTCAATTCTTAGCCTAGTATACAATTTACATTACTTCATTTAATCGACATTTTCATTTCAATTGTTAATACTTAGCTTTAGTTTCCATGGTTGCATTTCATTTATAACATTTCACTATAAATTATAATTTTTTTATTTCTTTCTAAATTTAATTACAAAAATCTTATTAATTCAACCAATTTATTTATCAAAATTTACAGGTCGTTACACCCATTATGCAAAATAATGCTTTATAAAAGCCAACAGCAACACAATGTATCAAATTGTATTTGTATTGATCATTTTCAAACAAAAGTGAAATACAGAAAACAACTCCTTGCTCTTCAAATAATTTTTTGCAATTCCTGCAAATCTTTACTACAATTTCTCAATTCTTTACATGATATCAGAGCAACATTAGACCTATTGGCATTTATATCAAGTGTAGAAGAAAACCAAGGTCTTATCATCAAGAACAGGAGCATTCAAATAAGATACCATCAAAACACTCTCATCATTTGAAATCTTGACAACCTATCTGGTACACATTCATCACTAGGGTTATTACTGAATTTGCTTATGAAAAACAGATGTCGTGCCAAATTAATCTAATTTCTGGTTGCAATGAGTTTTCGTCAAGAAAAATAAGCAAATTCTCAAATAAGAAAATTCGAAAAACTAAAAACTAAAATCAAGAAAGTAATCAAAAGGAGAACGAAAGCAGTTTTCTCGCCAAGAACTCATCAGAACCCATTCATCATTTGAGTGCAACTAACATGTACATACTATTGTTGAAGCAATCTTGCATTAGAAAGTATCTGAATCATTAAGTTTGATAGTCACTATGTTGTATCATCATGGCTGTAGGTGACAACACTTTAGCAACTTCCGAAAATATAGCTAACTCCCAATAGCAGGCCACAGAAGCTACTGAAAAAATGATCAAAACCATCATCGGTCCACAAAGTTAGTTAATCTTCATACATCTTGAAGAAGATAACTACCTTCTATGGAAACTTCAAGTTGAAACAGCAATACAAGGATATAACCCTGAAGGATTCATCCTTGGCACAATTCCTATCCCACCAAGACTTATCACTGGTTCACAAAACAAGATGGCCAATAATGAAGAAAATACAAATTATCACAGGCAAGATAGGCTAATAAGCTCTTGGATACTATCATCCATTAATACAAACCTACTATCACAAGTAATAAGTTGCAAATCTGCTAACGATATCTAGATTACAGTGGAAAGAATTTTCAATACTCGATCTGCTGCAAGAGTTATGCACTACAAAAGACAATTACATAATATCAGTAAAGGTAGTAAGACAACGAGGGATTAATTATCACAAGTTAACAATATATGCAACTTGTTGGATGCTGCATGGAACAAAGTGCCATAAACTGAACAAGTATTGACTATTCTGAATGGACTTAATGAAGAATATGAAGCAGTTATGTCATCTCAACCAACTCTGCTATCTATACAGTATGTTCATGCAACTCTACTTGCACATGAGGGAAGAATTGATCACAAGAAGCCACAAGATATAAATTTATCAATCAATTATGCATTCAGTTCCAAAAATAAAGGTCAAAACTCTAACAAAAAAGGTCAATCCTATCAAAGAAGTGGTTATCCAATAGATCAAGGGATTGAGGAAGATGGAGTAACAACAATAACAGATCAATGTGTCAAATTTGTAAGAAACTTGGTCATACTGCAATGAAATGCTATTTTAGATTTAATGCCAGCTATATGCCTAATCAAAATCAAAGTAACCAAAGCGGTGGCAGTCTCAGTGTCAACATGGCTCAAACACAACAAGAATATAGTATTCAGTCAGTTGGAAATGGTATAATCAATCAGAATACCATTATAAGACCAGAACATATTCAGGATGAGAGTTGGTATCTAGACTCAGGAGCAACTAATCACATAATAAGCAATCTTGATAATTTAAATCTTAGCAACAAAGAGTACAGAGGTAAACAATCAATTTACATAGGAAATGATAAGTCGATAAATATCACACACACCAGTAATGCATCTATTGAAGGTGCAAGATAGCTATTTTTAAATAATTTATTAAGAGTACCAAAGATAAGAAAAGTCTCATGAGTGTATCACAAGTTGCAAGAGATAATAATGTCGATTTTGAGTTCTATGCAAAGTTATATCCAAATTATTGCCTAGTTAGAGACATGCTAACTAACAAAATTCTCTTACATGGTGATGCAGTCAGGGGATTATATAGATTCAATCTAATAAACGGTAGCAAATCTGGTAGAAAAAAATGTTGTAATATGGTTGAAATTGCTCAACCAGAAAGAAATGGAAGTGTATTTAATTTAAGGCATTATAAACTTGGCCACCCAAATGCAAGTGTGGTCAAACAAGTACTTAGTGAAAATAAAATTATGTTCGTTGATATTTCTTTACCATATGTTTGTACTTACTGCCAAATGGGCATAAGTCATAAATTAGCATTTAATGATTAATTAACCAAGTATTCAAAGCCTTTAGAATCAGTTGCCACTAATCTATGTAGTCCAGCCCAAACTTGTTTTGACTATGGATATATGTATTATATATCATTTATAGATGCATAATCAAGACATAAATGGATATATTTTATGAAACCAAAGTCTGAAACTTATAATGTAGTAATGCATTTTATATCTTTAGCTGAAAGCAAACTGGTCATCAAGTTAAAATTATGCAGTCTGATGGTGGTACTGAGTACAAAACATTCAGTAGTTTCTTCAATAAAAGGGGGATAGTTAATAGAATTACATGTACCTACACATCAGGACAAAATGGTTTGATTGAGAGAAAACATAGACATTTAGTTGAAACAGGCTTAACCTTGTTAGCACAAACATCTCTACCATTAAAGTTTTGGCCTGATTCCTTTAACACTACTGTATATCTGATCAATAGGTTACCCATAAAGGTGCTTAAAGGAATTGGCCTAATAGAAAAATTATATAGAATTAAACCAGATTATCAGAGTTTTAAAACATTTAGATATCTATGTTTTCCTTACATAAGACTATACAATGCTAACAAATTGAGTTTCAGGTCAAGACCATGCACCGTTTTAGAATATGGGACAGATCTGAAGGGTTATAAATGTCTTGATGGCCGTGGAAAAATCTTCATAAGCAGGCATGTTGTATATAATGAATATATTTTTCTTTTCAGCAATGCAGGTATAAAGACAACTCAGAAAATTTATAATTCAAAGGTATCAGTACCTAATATACTTGTGTATATTGATGTACTGCAACCAAAGGAGTCTAAAAGGACTAATGGAGTTCATAATCCACAGCTCACAATGTCAAATCAACCAAGTCATGAATTACCAGAACTGCCCAGCTACCACAATCAACCTCTTGTGCATACAAATGATCAAACACAATTAATCTGTGAAGAAAGTATAGTTAATTCACAAATGCAACGAGGAAATAATGATGATCAAGTAAGCACAGAAGCATCACCACAAGTCAGAACAGGACATGCCATGGTTACAAGATCAAAAAGTAGGATATTTAAGTCAAAGTTATATATAGAAATCTCTGTCTCAGAGGAACTTGAAACATTTGAACAAGCTGCAAAGGAAAAATTCTAAAAAGTAGCAATGGATGAGGAGTATAATGCACTAACAAAGAACAGAACATAGGGCTTAGTGTGTCCACCACACAACAAGTATGTAGTTGGTTGCAAATGGACTTATAAATTAAAGAAGAATCTAGATGTAACTGTGGCTAGATACAAAGCAAGACTGGTAGCTAAGGGTTACACACAACAATATGGGTTTGATTTTAATGAAACATTTTCTCCAATTGTCAAACCAATGACTATAAGAATTATTCTAAGTATTGCCCTGCACAAACAGTGGAATATCAAACAACTTGATGTTAATAAGGCTTTTCTGAATGGTATGCTGTAGGAAGAAATACATATGGAACAACCACAAGGATACAAACAAAATTCAAATCTTGCGTGCAAATTAAATAAGGCAATATATGGCCTTAAAAAGGTACTAAGAGTATGGTTTGATACACTGAAAATCACTCTATCTCACTTGGGTTATCATTCTACCAAATCAGGCAATTCATTGTTTATCAAGGTCAACAAAGAGTCAAGTATTTACATTCTAATATATGTTGATGATTTAATTACTACAAGGGATAACGAAGATGAAATCAACGAGGTTATTCGGTACCTGGACAAAGAATTTTCGATCAAGGACTTTGGAGACATAAACTATTTTCTAGGCATAGAAGTCAGAAGGAAGTCAAAATCAGAAATGATTCTAAGTCAAAAGAAATATATTTCAGAGTTGCTAATCAAGACGAAAATGGATAATGTAAAGCCACAGCTAACTCCAATGATAAGTCATCGGCATATGATTAAAAATAGGGGAGAACCCATACCAAATGCTGAACAATAGAGAAGAGTTCTAGTGCTTTACAATATGCAATAATTACCAGACCATATATTTCATTCAGTGTTAACAAAGTGTGTCAATTCATGCAGGAACCAAGAGATGATCACTGGAAGGCAATAAAAAGAATAATGAGATACATAAAAGGGACAATAAATTATGGCTTATCATTAAAGAAGTGTAACAGTCTCAGCGTAACTGGTTATTCTGATGCTGACTGGGGTACAAATCCAGATGATAGAAAATCAATAACTGGATACTGCATATGCATTAGTGACAACCTTGTATCATGGTGTTCAAAGAAGCAATCAATTATCTCACGATCGAGCACTGAAGCTGAGTACAGGAGTGTTGTGAGTGTGCAACAATAGAAATAATGTGGATACAATCACTCCTTAATGAGCTAAATATCAAATCAAAGACTAAACCAATATTATGATGTGATAATAAAAGTATAGTCTATATATAAGAAAACTCAATACAACATTCAAGAATGAAGCACAACGAAATAGATCTCAACTTTGTCAGAGAACAAATTCAAAAAGGGAACTTACAAGTCAATCACATACCAGCATCTTACCAGCTCGTTGACGTGCTTACCAAGGCATTGTGAAGTTGAAACTTCACCAGATTTTGAAGCGACTTATAAGTAGAAGAGATCCAAACAAATATAAAGGAACTTGTTGAAACTGCTGAAGCTCAAAGAGAAAAATCGCTAGCATCCCGAAAACATAGAATAGTCGTTAACAAGCTCAATAAAGTAGTAGTGTATCAAGCTAAGGAAGACCCGCAAGCTAAAATAATTTCTCTAATCTGATAAAATTCAGAGAAAACATGAATCGTGGGTAGATTTGGGGATCGTCTAACCCTAACTGCAGTATTGGTTTGAGGGGTGTGCTAGAAATGAGAAATAATGATCAAACCGAATACAAGGAACAATATATATTATCAAATATATCAGATATACAACAAAGTGTACATGTGCCGCTTCATATACTAGCCCATTATGAAAAATAGTGCTTTATAAAAGCCAACAGCAACACTATGTATCAAATTGAATTTATGCTGATCATTTTCAAACAAAAATTAAATACAGAAAACAACTCCTTGCTCTTCAAATAATTTTCTACAATTCCTTCAAATCTTTACTACAGTTTCACATTTCTTTACAGTACGACTATGACTTCTATGTGCATGTGTGGTGCCCTTTGAGATATGATAGTGCAATACGAGATTTGGGTGCCTTGTATGTTCTATTTGGAACTTGTGCAATTCCTAGTTGATGGGGATTAGGAATGTATCGAACTTGTACAATGTATTTCCTACACAATGGAAATTCACGAGCTCTTTAGTATTTACTTCCCTAATTATGTAGTTCTTTGGGTTATGCTTTTGTTATGCTTTATCCACTCATTAAATACTTCTATGAGAAAATAGATGTAATATTTGCCCCACAAGTCTATGCTGATGTATATTGGGAAAGATTTGTAAATGTTAACCCATATTTTTACTAATCCCGTTGGTTACTTTCACATTGAATGCATTTACAAGTGTTCCAAGTGATTTCCTTATCATTCCATGTAAGATGACACCTCTTTGTATTTCATGAAAAATAGTTTGACATCTTTACGAATCAATGACCTAACTAAATTACAGTTTAGAATTCTACGGTTTATATTGTTTACTTTCCTCTATGTAATCTCTTCTTCCTCTTCCTTTTTTCTTTTTTACTTTCTTGTTTCTTATTGCTTATATTTCTTAAAATGTTCTTCCCATTTTCTTTTATTTGTGATCACCTTTAATAGAATCATCTTCAAACTTGTAAGCATACTTCTTGTTGATTAATTAATTTGTTATCTTGTCCCTTTTTGTATACATATAGAGAATTTTTCTTGTGATTTATTTATTTTCCCTCTTTTTTGCGATGCTCACCATGTGCTTAATCAAATTCCTATATTTTTTTCTCCTTTTTTTTATGATGTACCTTGCATAGAATAATTTTTTTCGAAGTATGTTGATTATATTTATAAATAATTAAGTTTTTTTTTTAAAGAACTAAGATGTTAGTGATGTCCTTTAGAAGATTTTTCATATTTTGACTTTGTCATTCTTTGTCTTTTATGTCATGTCTTCGGACGCTGGTCTTAGTACTTGGGAATGATATGCGTCTCTTACAGCGAAACTTTCTCAGTCAAGTGTTCAACAACCAAATTTTGGATATTTTAAACAAATTTTTTGTCATTAGATATACTCATGGGTACCCCTCGTATTCGGATTGTATTCACCTTTTATGGGAAGGCTAAGTTGGCCCGACCTTGGAGCATATTCATTGTGACCTCCATTGTAACACCTCCCATTTTGAAATCTAAAAATGAACACTGATAATGATGTATCCGTCTTCAGTACTATTTTCTAAAGACAAAATAGGATTAGTTATGGTATCATTAACATCAAGAGCATAAGAAAATCGAAGGCAAATTCATTTCAAATTCATTACTTGTTTATTACTTAACACCAAGATTACATTATTCAGATAAAATATAATAAGTACAAGATAGTTCCCTTGGATAGTTAGGGTAGTAACTACTGGTTGTAAGAAACCCGCCTTTATAGACAAATAAACATAAGCAGTTACACTGCACAATGGAATAAACTAAAATTGATATTATCCTACCTCATGTACTTCTCCGAAAGCTTTATTCGTCTAAACTTGTTAAACACTACTCTCGACCTTCTCAAATGAGTACCAAGTTTATGAGAAATCAAAAACTCTGGAGCAGACAAAAAGAGGCCCACATCCCAGTCTCATCCGATGCTACTTCTATTTGTCCATCCTAATCAAACTAGATACATAGTGAGATAACATCATTGAGTGAAATGGTTTCTTCGATTGCTATTATTTTGACATTCAACCATAACATTTATTGGATAGGACAGGATAGGTATAACGCACTATGCTGTCCTCTTCCACGTACAACCACAATAGTTAAAACATAACATAAATATCATGCAAAATAGGTCAAAAATGAATAGTTTGATATTTAATAGGGTCTTAGGGTTACACATTCTCATGCCTGCCTATTCCACCATACATTAGTACTCTTTCCTAAGGGTCACTATAAACCTATTATGTAACAACCCGCATATGTTATGATTTATATATTTAAATGTTTTATTTAAATATGGTATCGTAGTCGGATTTTAGTCCGAAAAGCTACTTTTTGCATACGGTCGAATTAGGACTCGGTACTACTCCCATTGAGTTTAAAATGCCGTTTGCGACCTTTTTGAGTATAAGCTTCGATAAGTTTGGAGAAAGTTGAATTTTGCTACTTTTTGCTTAGGGCTTTGGTTTGGGCTGAGCCCAATAACCCCACTTATGTATTCAGTCCCAACTCCACTTCAACTCCTCATTTACTTCATTTCCAATTCCTAATACTCAAGCTTTAGCAACAATGGTGGGAGAGATGGGAAATTAAAACTCAAGCCCTAGTTTTCTTTTGCAAATCAAGTTCTAGCTCCAAACTAATAGAAGAACCCATTGGTAAGCTTCTCTTCTCCTTCTCCAACTCATTCTCTTATCATTTCAGAAATTCCTAAAGCTAACTTTGGGAATGTTCTTCTTTTAAAGCTTAGAATCAAGCTTATTGAGTTGGATTTGAAGAGTGGTTGATTCTCCTTCGCTTTCAAGCTTCTTCTTTATTTGTGTGATTTCAAAGGTGAGATTTTTATCTCACGTCTATGACTATAATTATCTTTGGTTGTTGGGTATGAATTCCTAACACTTCTTCATGTGCATTTGCTCTTGATTTGGATTGGTTTTGTGAATATTCCAATTTTTGGGGTTTTAAGTCAAATTTGTGTGAAATCCTTTTATGGATGTTTGATCATGCTTTTGGTGATGCATCGAGGAGCATATAGGGCCGGGTTGCCGATTGGCATAAACCCTTAGAGACAATGTTCGTCCGGTTGCATTTTGGAAGAGTTTGCTCTTCATTTGGATAGGCTGAAAAACAGCCCAGGCAAGATTCAGTCGACTGAAAAGTCTGTTCAGTCGATTGAACCTGGAACCCGAAAGTTTCCAGGCATGATTCAGTCGACTGAATCCTCTGTTCAGTCGACTGAAACTGGAAACAGAAAGTTTCCTGAACCTGGAAAATTTCCAGGCACAGGGTCAGTCGACTGAAAACTCTGTTCAGTCGACTGAACCTGCTGTTTGAGTCCATTTTGCCTTTTTGGATTGAATTTCCAATTTAAATCGATTCGTGATGATCCTATTTGTTGTTATCATTTATTATGACTTTGATGACTCCTTTTTAGGGATTTTTGAATATCCATTTCGATGGATTCTTTATCGGTTTCTTTGGATTTTATTCACATCTTCGTATGTGAATTTTAGTGATTGATTGTTCCTACAATCTTCTTTGTGATTTGTCACTTTAAAACTATAAAGGTTTCGATACTAATAGTAAATATCAAAACACTTTCTTCAAATGATTTCAACACTGTTTTATTACAAAGCTCGTTTTCTTAAACCGATTTCCAATCTATTAGTATATACAAACCTTTACCTCACTCGTATGAGAAATCTAATTAAACGACTTAGTAAAACAAGTGGTATGAAACGCTTGCGTTTACTTCGTCGGTTAATTCTTGGACTTGTTCGATTGAATCTCTTGTGACAATTTTCTAGTGGAGATCTACAATTTGTTCGTAAATATTTAAGTTAAGCTAGTGGTTATGGGACATGAAGCTAAGCTCATATATTTAATAGCTTACTGTAATTGACACTTCTTGATGATCATGACGATCATTTTTATTATTTAGACTAGCAATGTGTGATGTCTCTTTGTCTACGAGGGAGACTAAACCCCGTTTGTGTGAGTTTCAACTCACATATGTGGGGTAGCGCCCCATGGTCTTCGGGCCGTTTATGTGTCAAAAATTAATGGCTAGCTACCATGAGATAGCGTCTCGTTCATGTGATACATATGTTGGTGAGTTTTCATGCTCCCGTTCGTGTGATCGGCCTCCCCCCTATTTTGTGTGATTTCTGGATTTCGTGTGTTGAATTCTGGAACTTTATTCTTCACCTATTTTTGTGATTTCTATTGATAAGTTTTATCAATTTTTGTGCATAGGTGAATTAGTGTGTCATTGTCTGGATTTCTTGAGATGATTTCTCGAATTTGTGCTTCACTAATTTTCGTGATTTCCATTGATAAGTTTTATCAATATTTGTGCATTGGTGAATTAGTGTGTCATTGACTTTTGTGATTGGCATTGATATAATCGTCAATATTTATGGTTTGGTGAACGAAATAAGGAGTATGACATTTTCATTGATTCTTGTGTAGATTTGATGATATTGATTAATCTCTTGTTGATTTTCAATTACTTATATATATCACAGCTTGGCATTGTGATTATTATGTGTTTAGTCATATCTCTTATTCTATATCATTTCACCTGATATTTATAGTTAGACTGATCCGTTTATTATTTTCTTATTAAATAATACTCGGGTCAGACCGAGAGGTTGCAGGTGCTTCAGCTTGACTTCTCACTCGGGATTGATTTCTCTGACTTTTGGCTAACTACTTAGATTAGTAGTTTATTTTGTTGGATACACTTGAGATATAGACTCATAGTTGTATTCTTTTGTATAGCACGTGTTGCTATTTTTTTGTATTATTGTGGATCTTTTTGACCACTACTCTGATATACACTTTCATGTGTTAATTATATATTCATATCTTCTTCCGCCTTTGTGATATGAATTATCTGTGAATGATTTGCGTTATGCTTATTTCTATATTTGTTTCCGAAGATTACTATAGCCACTGTGTAGTAGCTTTGAGTTTGTGTCAGTATGTCGGATTTCCTCTTGTGATGAAAAGTTATATTTTTATCTGGCATATCAGTACTCGCCCAAATAAATTATACGGATGGTCGCTCCTCAACAGCCTTATTCTCCGTGCTAGTTGACAGCATTACTCCGTAGTGTTCTTGGCTAGCGTGGGTATAGAGGTGGGGCGTCACAGCTTGGTATCAGAGCCAAACTTCGGAACAATATGGAATATTATAACAAGGATCATCGTCCTAAGTCCATCTTAGGAGTCGTGCTTTAGGATTTACTTCGAGTCTTCGTACCGATTCATCCTATTTTCTTTTATGATTCCTTTTTTTATCTATCAAGATTGCTTGATATTCATTAGTGAATAATCTTCTCCTTGTTCTTCTTTCTTTCTAAAGGAAGAGAAATGTCTAGACCAGGCCGCCCCAGAGCCGTACCATCTAGCACTCCGCCCCAGGATGGTGTTTTTATGACTGCTCAACAGCTTCTTGATTTAGTGACGAATGCTCAAGCAGCTGGAGCTAACCCGGAACCTACTCACCCAAAGTTGGGATTTGCACTCTTGTGCAGCGATTACACTAATTTGGGTGGGGAGCCACTCAAAGGTTCCGAAACTATTATTGAAGTACAGGCTTGGCTAAGGTCATGCGATCGAATCTTTTCTCGCATGAATCTTATTGACCTTCACCGAGTTCAGGTGGCCTCTAGTATGCTCCGAGAAAGAGCATTGGACTGGTACGAGCTTCTTATTTCTGAGATTAATGAAGCGGATCTCACCTGGGAGTAATTCCGGGAACGCTTCGAGTTGAAATTTGTACCAGAAGCAGAGAAAGTGACATTGGCTCGACGATTTATAGACCTTGTTCAAGGTGAGTCCTCCGTGACTGATTACGTCACCTCCTTCGAGTCGCTTTCCAAATATGGGGTTGAATACATCAACACCCCTTTAAAGAAGAACCAGAGGTTCGTCTATGGCTTAAAAAAAATCTCAAGAAGCCATTACTTCTAAAATTAGAAGTTTCTTTCGACCAACTCGTTGATATCGCTCTTCGTCTTGAAGAGGCGGATAGGGAGAATGATGTTGAAGTGGTGGGTTCCAAACCAAACTTCAACAACAAGAAGAGGCCAAACAAATTCAAAGGTCCTTATCCTAATAAGAAAGGGAGGCAAGCAACTCCTGTTGAAAAGACCTTTTTCTCTACTCAAGGGAAATGCTATAATTGTGGTTCGAAAGACCATTTTGCGAACAAGTGTTCAAAACCTCGTACTTGTCGCTATTGTAAAAGCCCGGACCATTTTATGCATGTATGTCCCAAACTTCAAAATAGGAAGGAGGGAAAGCTTAATGTCGCTCAAGCCCCTGGCAACACATCTCGTGGCCAAGGTATTTCTCATTCTATTCTGGATGGAATTATTTTATTTCGTGATCATCCTATTCGAGTTCTTTTTGATACGGGTGCATCCCACTCTTTTATTTCAAAAGAGCTTGTTGATACTTTTTCTTTGGATGTTTTGTGTTTAATGACTTCTTTGAGAATTGCGAATCCGGTTGGTGGATCCGCAACAATCAGTTTATTGTGTAAAGATGTCGAGATTATTTTGTGTGATTTTTCTTTCCGAGCCGATTTACATGTTATGCGCTACTTAGGCTTTGGAATGATTTTCGGAATGGATTGGCTTAACCGTTATGAAGCTCATATCCTATGTCCTGAGCGGACTATTCATTTTCGACATCCTCAATCTGTTAAGCATATTTCTATAAATCTTAAAGATTCAGATTCCAGCTTGGTTGCATCTTTATATTCTTTAAATCCTCGTGATGACGATGATGATGATGAGGGTGATATTATTTCTCTTATTCACGTCGTTCGTGAATTTTCCGACATATTCGAGCCCGTTTTAGGATTACCACCAAAGTGAGCAATTGAGTTCAGAATTAATCTTATTCCTGGAGCTCAACCTATCACTCGTCCTCCGTATCGTATGTCCAATAAAGAAAACGAGGAGATGCGTAAACAATTATCCGAAGTGGAGACGAAGCAATTTATTTGCTCTAGTTCCTCGCCTTGGGGAGCTTCAGCTATTTTTGTGAAGAAATCCGATGGAACACTTAGGCTTTGCGTTGACTACCACAAGCTTAATGATCTTACTATCAAAAATAAATATCCTTTACCTCGGATTGATGATCTATTCGATCAACTTAGTGGTGCTAGAGTCTTTTCACAATTAGACTTAGCTACTGGATTTCATCAGCTTCGTATTGCAGAGGATAGTATTCCTTTGACATCGTTCCGTACTCGTTATGGATCTTATGAATGGCTTGTTATGCCATTTGGTCTAAAGAATGCTCCGGCTTATTTCGTTGACCTTATGAATAGAGTTTTCAAAGACTTTCTCGACCGGTTTGTTCTCATCTTTATCGATGATATTCTTGTGTATTCTAAAACCGAGGAGGAGCATGAAAAACATCTTCGGATTGTGTTGGAAACTCTTAGGAGTAATCAATTAAAGGAAATTTTTTCTAAATGCCACTTTTGGCAATCTCGTGTGAAGTTTCTCGTTCATATTATTTCCGAATCCGGAATTTCCGTGGATCCTTCAAAGATTGAAGCGATTCAAGATTGGAAGAGACCGGAGAGTGTAACAGAGATTCGTAGTTTTCTTGGATTGGCGGGCTATTACCGTTGTTTTATCAAAGACTTTTCTAAGATTGCCGTGCCTCTCACTAGCTTGACGAAGAAAGGTGTTAAATACATTTGGTAGGACAAATGTGAAGCTTCTTTTCAGAAATTAAAAGAACTTCTTTCTGATGCTCCTATTCTCGTTATTCCCGAGGGGAATCAAGATTTCGTTGTTTATACCGATGCTAGTCGCATTGGTTTGGGTGCCGTTCTTATGCAAAAAGAACATGTTATTGCTTATGCTTCAAGGCAATTGAAGCCAGCCAGACTAGATATGCCACACATGATTTAGAGCTAGCGGCTATTGTTTTCGCTCTTCGAATTTGGCGTCATTATCTATTGGGGGAGAAATTTATTCTTTATACCGATCATAAGTCTTTGAAGTATTTATTCACTCAAAAGGAACTTAATTTGCGTCAACAGCGATGGCTCGAATTTCTTGCACTGTATGATCTTGATATCCTTTATACTCCCGGTAAGGGTAATCGTGTCGCCGATGCTCTTAGCCGCAAGCAATAAGCGGTTGTTTCAATGATGATATCTGAATGGAATGATCTCGAGATTTTATCCACTTGTGAGATTCAAGATCGTGTTTCCAATTTATGTCCTTCTCTTGTTTTATGTAGCCTTGAGGCACATCCTTCTCTTTTAGACCGCATTCTTGAAGCTCAAAGGCTAGATCCCAACTTGGTTCTTCTTGGCAAAAATTTTAAGGATAAAATTGATATTGAAGGTTTGAAAGACTTTGATATCGATTCCCGTGGAGGCATTCGGAGATTTGGTAGACTTATCGTGCCAAATATTAGTGATCTTCGTAAAGATATTTTAGAAGATTCACATCGTTCTAAATTTACCATTCATCCCGGTAGTAGTAAAATGTACGCGGATATGAAGCGACTTTATTATTGGGAGGGAATGAAACTTGACATCGCTAACTTCGTTAAGCGTTGCATTACTTGCCAACTCGTTAAGGCCGAGCATCAAAGGCCCGGTGGGTTATTGCAACCTTTAGAAATTCCAATTTGGAAGTGGGACCAAATTTCCATGGATTTTATAGATGGCCTTCCCCGTTCTCGTTCGGGTCGTGATAGCTTATGGGTGATTGTTGATAGACTTACTAAATCCGCCCATTTTATTCCCGTTCAATCTAATCGAACCGTACCTCTTTTAGCCAAACTTTTTATTAAAGAAATTGTTAAATTGCATGGAGTTCCTACTTCTATTATTAGTGATCGTGATCCATTGTTTACTAGTGGATTTTGTAAGAGTCTTCAAAAAGCTTTGGGAACGAAGCTTAAGTTTAGCACCGCTTATCATTCTCAGTCCGATGGACAAACCGAGCGTGTGAATCAAACTCTTGAAGATCTTCTTCGTGCTTGTGTGCTTGATTTCGGTGGAAGCTGGAAAGATCATATTTCACTTGTTGAATTTTCCTATAATAATAGCTTCCAATCTAGTATTGGTATGGCACCTTTTGAGGCACTCTATGGAAGGCCATGCCGATCTCCTTCTTGTTGGCTAGAGGCCGGTGAGAAGCTGGTTTTAGGTCCAGATTTGGTTCGGGATTCCGCAGAGAAAATTGACCTTATTCGACATAGGATGAAAGAAGCCCAGAGTAGACAAAAATCCTATGCCGATAACCGGAGAAGGAAATTAGAATTTTCTGTTGGAGATCTTGTTTTTATTCGTGTTTCACCTATGAAGGGTGTTGTACGTTTCAGTCGATCGGGAAAGTTAGCGCCTCGATATATTGGGCCATTTCCTATCACTGAACGTATTGGTTCCTTGGCTTATCGTCTTTCTTTACCGGCTCAGTTTTCTGCCATGCATGACGTGTTTCACGTTTCTCAATTACGGAAATGTCTTCGAGATTCCGATTCTATTCTTGAGCCCGGTGTTGTGGAAGAGATTGAAGTTTCGCCCAATTTAATTTATGAGCAACATCCTATTTGTATTATTGCTTCGGAGGTCAAACGACTTCGAAATAAAAATGTTCCTCTTGTTAAAGTTCAATGGTCCTCAAATCCTAAGGATTGTTCTTGGGAATCTAGGGAATTCATCGAGCGAACACATCCAGACTTACTCTCTCGTGCTCTTTAAGGTGAGCTTCTTATTTCGAATTTCTTCTTTTGTGTTGGTATGCATCTATGGTTGTTACTATTAGTTCATTTATTCCTTATGATTGCGTGGACGCAATTTCTTTAAGGAGGGAGTCTGTAACAACCCGCATATATTATGATTTATATATTTAAATGTTTTATTTAAGTATGGTACCGTAGTCGGATTTTAGTCCGAAAAGCTACTTTTTGCATATGATCGAATTAGGACTCGGGACTACTCCCATTGAGTTTAAAATGCCGTTTGCGACCTTTTTGAGTATAAGCTTCGATAACTTTGGAGAAAGTTGAATTTTGCTACTTTTTGCTTAGGGCTTTGGTTTGGGCTGAGCCCAATAACCCCACTTATGTATTCAGTCCCAACTCCACTTCAACTCCTCATTTACTTCATTTCCAATTCCTAATACTCAAGCTTTAGCAACAATGGTGGGAGAGATGGGAAATTAAAACTCAAGCCCTAGTTTTCTTTTGCAAATCAAGTTCTAGCTCCAAACTAATAAAAGAACACATTGGTAAGCTTCTCTTCTTCTTCTCCAACTCATTCTCTTATCATTTCAGAAATTCCTAAAGCTAACTTTGGGAATGTTCTTCTTTTAAAGCTTAGAATCAAGCTTATTGAGTTGGATTTGAAGAGTGGTTGATTCTCCTTTGCTTTCAAGCTTCTTCTTTATTTGTGTTTTCAAAGGTGAGATTTTTATCTCACATCTATGACTATAATTATCTTTGGTTGTTGGGTATGAATTCCTAACACTTCTTCATGTGCATTTGCTCTTGATTTGGATTGGTTTTGTGAATATTCCAATTTTTGGGTTTTTAAGTCAAATTTGTGTGAAATCCTTTTATGGATGTTTGATCATGCTTTTGGTGATGCATCGAGGAGCATATAGGGCCGGGTTGCTGATTGGCATAAACCCTTAGAGACAATGTTCGTCCGGTTGCATTTTGGAAGAGTTTGCTCTTCATTTGGATAGGCTGAAAAACAGCCCAGGCAAGATTCAGTCGACTGAAAAGTCTGTTCAGTCGATTGAACCTGGAACCCGAAAGTTTCCAGGCATGATTCAGTCGACTGAATCCTCTGTTCAGTCGACTGAAACTGGAAACAGAAAGTTTCCTGAACCTGGAAAATTTCCAGGCACAGGGTCAGTCGACTGAAAACTCTGCTCAGTCGACTGAACCTGCTGTTTGAGTCCATTTTGTCTTTTTGGATTGAATTTCCAATTTAAATCGATTCGTGATGATCCTATTTGTTGTTATCATTTATTATGACTTTGATGACTCCTTTTTAGGGATTTTTGAATATCCATTTCGATGGATTCTTTATCGGTTTCTTTGGATTTTATTCACATCTTCGTATGTGAATTTTAGTGATTGATTGTTCCTACAATCTTCTTTGTGATTTGTCACTTTAAAACTATAAAGGTTTCGATACTAATAGTAAATATCAAAACACTTTCTTCAAATGATTTCAACACTGTTTTATTACAAAGCTCGTTTTCTTAAACCGATTTCCAATCTATTAGTATATACAAACCTTTACCTCACTCGTATGAGAAATCTAATTAAACGACTTAGTAAAACAAGTGGTATGAAACGCTTGCGTTTACTTCATCGGTTAATTCTTGGACTTGTTCGATTGAATCTCTTGTGACAATTTTCTAGTGGAGATCTACAATTTGTTCGTAAATATTTAAGTTAAGCTAGTGGTTATGGGACATGAAGCTAAGCTCATATATTTACTAGCTTACTATAATTGACACTTCTTGATGATCATGACGATCATTTTTGTGATTTAGACTAGCAATGTGCGATGTCTCTTTGTCTACGAGGGAGACTAAACCCCGTTTGTGTGAGTTTCAACTCACATATGTGGGGTAGCGCCCCATGTTCTTCGGGCCGTTTATGTGTCAAAAATTAATGGCTAGCTACCATGAGATAGCGTCTCGTTCATGTGATACATATGTTGGTGAGTTTTCATGCTCCCGTTCGTGTGATCGGCCTCCCCCCTATTTTGTGTGATTTCTGGATTTCGTGTGTCGAATTCTGGAACTTTCTTCTTCACCTATTTTTGTGATTTCTATTGATAAGTTTTATCAATTTTTGTGCATAGGTGAATTAGTGTGTCATTGTCTGGATTTCTTGAGATGATTTCTAGAATTTGTGCTTCACTAATTTTCGTGATTTCCATTGATAAGTTTTATCAATATTTGTGCATTGGTGAATTAGTGTGTCATTGACTTTTGTGATTGGCATTGATATAATCGTCAATATTTATGGTTTGGTGAACGAAATAAGGAGTATGACATTTTCTTTCATTCTTGTGTAGATTTGGTGATATTGATTAATCTCTTGTTGATTTTCAATTACTTATATATATCACAGCTTGGCATTGTGATTATTATGTGTTTAGTCATATCTCTTATTCTATATCATTTCACCTGATATTTATAGTTAGACTGATCCGTTTATTATTTTCTTATTAAATATTACTCGGGTCAGACCGAGAGGTTGCAGATGCTTCAGCTTGACTTCTCACTTGGGATTGATTTCTCTGACTTTTGGCTAACTACTTAGATTAGTAGTTTATTTTGTTGGATACACTTGAGATATAGACTCATAGTTGTATTCTTTTGTATAGCACGTGCTGCTATTCTTTTGTATTATTGTGGATCTTTTTGACCACTACTCTGATATACACTTTCATGTGTTAATTATATATTCATATCTTCTTCCGCCTTTGTGATATGAATTATCTGTGAATGATTTGTGTTATGCTTATTTCTATATTTGTTTCCGAAGATTACTATAGCCACTGTGTAGTAGCTTTGAGTTTGTGTCAGTATGTCGGATTTCCTCTTGTGATGAAAAGTTATATTTTTATCTGGCATATCGGTACTCGCCCAAAGAAATTATACGGATGGTCGCTCCTCAACATCCTATTCTCCGTGCTAGTTGACAGCATTACTTCGTAGTGTTCTTGGCTAGCGTAGGTATAGAGGTGGGGCGTCACATATTAGTTTTCCTAGGTCAACTAAAAATCTATAAGGTTGATGAGCTAGAACTAGATAATCCATAATGGTCTTATGTTCACGTAAGAGTACTAAGATACTCCCGTGACTAAAGAAAAATAATAACGGTCTTCTATTCTCATGAGGTACCAAGATATTCCAATGATAAAAGAAAATAATAGCAAGGTCCCCACACAACTCCCGATGCATGAAAATTTTAGCCTCAATGTTAGCAAAGCCAAGGGGATTAATCAACAACATTGCATGGTGTTATCCAGAGACTGGTCCATACAACTTAAATCGGTTTATAAACATCGAACAAGTTATTCATTTTTATTAGTTCTGGACATCCTAATATAATTTGATTTTCCCGATCCCTTAGATGTAATTCTACTCATAGAGAAGTTCAATCTGATCATGCCCACCAATGGAATAACCTTACTTGGTCATCCGTTTCCCATTCCCAATGTCATAAGTATTTCGTGATATCATATAGTGAGTATGTAAACAATATATATAAGAAATAACATAACTAATCAAGGCACATAATTGAATATATAAAGTTATAGTCAACCGTATGAATATGTACTTATGATAGCCACTAACACATAGTCATGTATAATTATGCATGTAGTTAATTCGTTTAAACTTATTAAGTTTGGGCTAAATATTCTTTTTTTCCATCTTTAAAATCTTATTGTTCAAGTTTCAAAAATTAACTTTGGCATTAGGAAAATTTCAACCGAATATTTAAAAAGTGTTATCCCATATGTAAAATGGGGATATCGCGTTTGTAAAGCTATCACATGTTTAATGTGCTACCGCTAGTATAAAGCTATCACAGGCATAACTTTCATAATTCTAAGGCTACCATGGGAATATATATATATATATATATATATATATATATATATATATATCACAAGTTTAAAAATATAGCCGTCGCACTTTTAAAATCATGGCTATCGCATGTATAAGAATATAGCTATCGCTCTTTAACTCACATGTTATCGAATATATAAAAACTACTGCTATCGCAGTTTTAACATACTTGAGTTATCACACCTTTAAAATTCAAAGCTACTGTAAGCATAAAACATAGTGTTATTGCACTTTAAAACAGTTGAGTTATCGCTCTTTTAAAACACCTGAGCTTTCATAAGTATAAAACATAGTGCTATCGCATTTTTAAAAAACTTGTGTTATCTCATTTGTAAAGTACAGTAATATCACATTTATAAAACAACTGAGCTATTGCAAGTATAAAATCTTTTTTTTTTACAAGGTAAGCCGGTTTTATATTGGGCCGTCCCCTTTTTATTACGAACGTAATAAAAGTTGAAGTACAGGAGTAAGGTAAAAGCACCTTAACTACTATGAAAAATATAAAACATAAGTACAGCGCAGGAGTGTGGTAGACAGACCACAACTACTAAATGAAAAAACAAAAACAAAAACTACTCCTCCGAAGAGGAAGAATCACCATCGTCTATAGAAACCTGGGAAGACACCAAAGATACATTCCCCACATGACCAGAAAAGGGGCGGAATAGGGCAGCAAGATAAGGATCATAAGCCACTGAAGCAGGAGTGTACATAAAGTATCGATCCCAAGAAGAGTCAGCTAGCAAAATAGAATTCGAACTCCCAAAATGAACATCCAAATCAAGGACTAAGGAATCAGCAGAAGGAATGTAATAGAGGCACCTAAGGTCAAGAAGATCATCGAAAACGAATCTAAAGTAGGAATTAGTTATGGGGTTAAATCTCATATCTGAAAGGTGATCAACCCAACACTTCTCAGCCGTATCCCAAACAACAGAAGGTCTAGGAGGATCTGGATCAGGGTCGGCAACAGGTAACCCAGAATGCTATTGTAAAATAGCTATCAAAAGAATAAAAACATAATGCTACCACACCTATTAGACAGTTATCGCAAGTGTAAAATGGCATTTTTGTAATTATCGTTAAAAGGGATTTATTTCCTTCAAAGCAATTATTTTTCACCAAATCTTTTACATCAAAAAATCCTATTTATGAACCAAAATCTTTGCATAATTCTTTTTAGGAATTTAGAGATAATTTGTCTTTCATTAAATATGCTAATAAATCCCTTAATTAATTAATATAATGTCATTCATACATCAATTTTACATTCATCAAATAAATCATATTACTTTGAAATCACAAGGGAAAAATCCAAAAATTGATTTTTTTTCTTTTAACTTACATAAAAATTTTAGGGTAAAATATTTGATTTTCATATTTTAAAAAATTAAACATTTTCTCAACTTAGAATACTCATAAAAAATCAAAAAAAAATCGAAAAATTACGAAATTAAATACCTAAATCCAAATTTATGTTATAAACAACATATTAAAATTTCAGAGCATTCGACGATAATTATCATAGTTTTAAAAATCTAAAACCATTTAATTTGTTTTATAACGTCCCATGTAATAATCATAAATCCTTATAAATGAATATTTCAACTACAAACCATGTTTAACATCATAAACTATTCGACTTTGCATCAAATCTGAATCAAACGTACTATAAACATTAGGGATGATAATATTATTCACCTTGAGTAGTTAAGTGTGGAGGGTTATGCCATTAAGCTTCTTTCTTCTTCTTCTTTTTAATCGAGAAAATAAATGAAGGATTTTTTTTCAAGGCAGGCTAGTTTATAGTGGATCGTCTACTTAATATACATACATACATACATACATATATATATATATATATATATATAATCAGAACAAGTGTGAGGCAAGAAACCCTAATAACTACAACTCACACAACACCTTACATATACATACAAGAGAAAGCAAAAGGGCATATAAATATGTATGGAAACAAAAGTAGTAAAAGAACACAATGGATTATGATGGGAAAAGATCAGCAATAAAATACTCTATCCCATTATCCAAGTCATCA
The DNA here is from genome assembly GCA_030765085.1 of Allium cepa. NCBI lineage: Eukaryota > Viridiplantae > Streptophyta > Magnoliopsida > Asparagales > Amaryllidaceae > Allium > Allium cepa. The sequence goes on from CM060932.1 coordinate 905,835,873, forward strand.
GGCTGAAAGACCTTAGGCTTGCCTAAGGAAGCAGATAAGTCAGGCACTCCAATTGAATTAGGGGCTTCAATAAACAAATCCATATTAAGAGAAGAGATATCAGGCATATTTTCATGCTAATTTATAGCGACGATATAAGATTATAGCCTCAATAGTGCTTCAAGGTCATATTTGTGTATATATTGGCAGGATATAGTAATTCACCTCTTATGATCTTGAACCAAACTATAATGTTGTAATTCATAATAAAAAACTTATTTTTTATGTACACCTAATTAGCATGTATTATGTCCTTGCTAGATGATAAAAATTTGAATTTTTATTAATTGTAATCAGCGGAAATTAATCACCCTTTTATTAAAAAGTATGAAATACAAAATTATTCTAAACTAGACATATGCCAAAATTATGGCTGTTGATGATATGAATCTGCTAGTGGTCTCCGTTTGTCGATTGGATGTATAGATTAATTAGACAATGCCCCAAAAGTTTGGTATATGTGGATCGTCCCTTTCGATCCAATGGTGACAATACAACGATCGGGAGCCGTGGTTGTAAATAGCAGTCGAGTAGACGATCATGGTGGTGTTTAAATTGTTGTTGATGATCGGAGTTCACCAGAAAATGGTGATTTAGGGCGGAGATAGTGAGATAATTGGCTATAGGAGGGGCAACGACGCTGACAGTGAGTCAAAGGCATTGTCGCAAGGTTCTAGTAGTGCCCTCTGATCGACAAATGGAGCCCTATGGTAGTGGTGGTAGCAGACGAAAGGCAGTGACCGGGTATTGAAGGTCCATGTTGAGATTATTGAGCTATTGTAGCAAAGCGAATGAAGAGAAAAAGAATAATATATTATAAATATAATTAATAACTACGATATTGCCTTTAACTTCAAACGCTTACAACTCTCACATACGACCTCCATTTCATACACGGTTCATTGCATCGGGATCGTAGTGGGACGAGGAACATTTTGGTATATCATTTTCCATAATTTGAAACACTTTTAAAAAGTGCCTTGTTTTAGTGTATTTATTATATGTTGCTCAGTATGGCGATAATGGGCTGAGATATTTTGTGCCTCGGCAGCAAATTTTGTGATATTGGGCTAAGACATTTTGTTCTTCAGTAGTGGGTCACTTACGATTGAGAAAAAGTGCGCTGAGATATTTTATTCCTTAGTAGTGAGCCACTTATGACTTAATGATAGTGGGGTGGGACATGTAGTTCCCTAATAGCAAGTCTCTTACAATTTGGCAATAGTGGGTTGAGATATTGTGTTCCTCAATAGCGATAGTGGGGTGGGACTTATAGTTCCCCAATAGCAAATTGTTAATAATTTAGCAATCATGGCCTGAGACATATAGTTCCATAGTAGCGAGTTGCATACATTTTCGATGATCATGAGTTAGGATTTTGGGTTCAATCATGTCACAACCGATCTTAGGCATATGAGTTGGGACTTTGGGTTCGATCGTGTGCATATGACTGGATATGTATTAGATTTTAGTGACTTTATCCTACATTATCACTATGGTATTGTATTATTTTTAGCTGACTTGTTGGGTGCAGGTAACATATGTGAAGGTATGATCTTCGAGCATAAGTGTTGTTTTACTAGCTTATAGCTATTATACACTTATATGATCACTCACCAGATGTAAGTCTGAACCCTTCTGTAATTTTTTTTCTTTTTAGTTGTACTCTAACAAGTGATAGAGAGGACTGGTGGTGACTTGGAGGCGTGATGGTACGAAGAAGACGTGCATTTATTTTTATATTAGATATCTACTATTTCATCTAAGTTATTCTTAGACATTAGGCTGATTTTGTTACTAGAGTAGAGGAACATTGAAAGTGCAGTTTATTTGATACTGTATTATTTTGTTTATCCCGGATTATTATATTATTAATTATTATATGTATTCCTTTCCCTTTGAGTTTCAGAAGTGTAGAATATTATAGATTGCTAAATGATCTGTTTTATAATTTATAAAAAACGATCCCCTATCAAGGAAGTCTGTGATGCCAATTCCACTTTTAGACATCGACCGGGACATTGAAGATGGCAGGTTGTTACAAGCATATCAACTGGTGTTGCTCCAGCTAGCATCATGTTTACAGATCACTGATACATTGTCCTCATATAAAATGGTGATGTTCCGAATACGTAGTTTGCATTAGCATTGATTCAATTTTCTTTCCCTCTTTCATTAGGCCAAACATTTCCATTTGTCTTAGTGCTTATGCCTCCTAAGTTAGGTCTTCCACTTCTAGTGTCCTTATCTTATTTTCTTGTAATGCATAAAAATATTTATAAGATTTAGAAGAAAGAACTGTATATATAAAGGGGAAGCTATAGATAGATACATATACACATATAAACACACACGGGCGCACGTAGAGATACACACACATATAATAACAATTGTGTTAGTATAACATTATCCTATTGCCTAATCTTATTATTTCTTATTCATTTAGGTTATGTTTTTCTAAAAAAATTAGTAATTTTTTAAATAAGATTATGCTTTGATACCAATTTGTAACATTCCCTGTTTTGGGACTCAAAAATAAACAATAATGATGCCGCAATCATCTTTTGCTTTCCAACGGCAATATTGGATCAGCTATTGTATCATTAACATCAATAGCATAAAAATATGAAAATTTTCAAAAGAAAATCCATTTCTTCATTTCAAATTCATTACATACCTATTATACGACCCACGATTACATCGTTAAATATAGTATAGCAAATAAATATATTACTCCAAGAGCGATATATGATGATGTCCCCTTGGATGACCAGAGCCATAAGTATTTTTAGTTATAAAAATCAACTTTGTAAACAAATAAAACACCGTAACATCCCAAATTTTACCAATTTAAAATTAGTAATTAATTTGAATTTTTGGAATTTATTTTGGGTTTAAATTGAAAATTTTCATAACAAATAAAATAAGCGTTAATTTTTATGAATAAGATTGCAATTTCATTTGAGTTTAAAATTTGAAATATAAATGTTTTAAAAAATTTGAATTTAAAATATATGTGTGTATATATAAGAGTAGATTTGAATTTGAATTTGAATTTAAATTTTAAATAAATGCTTTAGTAAAATAACTTAGATCTATATATATATATATATATATATATATATATATATATATATATCTGTGTGTGTGTGTGTGCGTGCGTGTGTGTGCGCAATTTATTTAATGTGTACTTAATTTTAAAACATTTTCTTTTAAATAGTATATATTAATATAAAGTAAATGTCTTTATATATTGGAAAAGGTAAATTAAAAATCAATATAAAATATATAAGGACAAGTGTTAAATTATAAATAAATTATAAACATGCAAATTACAATTGGAAGAAAGATAGTTTGAGAATTAACAAGTGTAATCAATAAAAGCAAGGAGATTAACAAGTGTCATTTTTTTTAAATGAATAAAAATAAGAAAACATAGTTATATAAACTATCTACTCTCCTCCCTCTCATTTCTTTACTTTCATTTTCAGAAGCCTTTACATTTTAAATCAGAAAATAAAGTAATCAAAAACAAGACAACATTTTAGCATTTAAAACAAATTCCAGAAACATAAAGATCTGATGCAAGCAAGGATTCAAAGCTAAAAATTTGTAAACAAATCTTAAACAACGACCAGTCAACATTCAAGAAAGATTTCAAAGTAAAGATCGTCTTCAACAAAAACTTGAATCAAGCATCCCATATTCAAAACAAAAAGATTTAAAGCAAGATCAAACTCAGGATTTTAAAATCAAGAACAAAATCAACTTCCAGTTCCTAGTTTTCAAAAGCAAAATCAACTTCCAAGAATTCAAAAGCTCTCTGTTTATTCCTCTAACAGGTGAGTAAACCCTTTATAATCTGGATTTAGATCTGTTGTTTGAAAACATGCTTAAAGTAGGTTGAAATTTTTTTGCTTGCATGTGTATAAATTGTGTATATATGTGTATGAATTGGCTGTGCATGTTTCGAAATCAGACATATGCTTTTTGTTCTAGGTTTACAGGCATCACGCCTGTTCAAAAATCAAATTCCATTCCTCTAATTCATTTCAGGCTATAGGATCTAAACAAAAGTTGTTTGTTTAAACATGATTCAAGTTTTAAAAATAGATTTAAGAAAAAGAAACCAAAGCTTTCTCTGGAAAATTTATAATGCAGGAAAAATTCAAAATGTGTGAAATTTCAAACATCATGAATTCTAGCTTCAGGTATACTATCTGAAATGGTTTCGAAAACAAATATTTTTAGAAGTAAAATCATATTTTTAAGTACATATTCACTGATAAATTCGAGGATGATCGATATTAGGGTTATTATCAAATTCTGGTGATCAGCAGCATGATGGAACTCGTGATCGTGGTTGGAGCTAGGTGGATGGTCGGACATCATCAGAAAAATCCTCGGTGAGTTTATAATTCATCGAGGTAATGGTGTGACAGAGATTTAAGGTTTATGATTCAAAATGGGGTTGAGGTCGGAAAGTTAGTCACCACGTCCTCTCTAGGCCATCGGGGTTCATTGAACTTGGGGCATTGGAAGTAGGGTGGCTTGCGGAGCTTAGGTCGGAGTTTTGTGACCTCTGATGGTCAGAGAAGGAAGGACGAGACGATATCTGGTGGTCTTGTTTCATTCCAGTTTGGGTCGTATAGCTCGATCAAGCATTCGTCATCGATCAGGGGATCTGGGTGATCTAGTGACTTAGGGTGGTTGTCGTTGACTTGATGATGGTCGTAACATCGTCCAGAGATGATCAGAGCGGTGTGCAACATGCACATGTTTTTGGCTGTGTCAGTATGAAGGCTTGAGGAAGAAGGCTAGTGACTCGAAGTAGCCTTCGAGGAAGCAGGTCATAGGCTCAAGTTCTGACTCGAAGCATTTTTGGGTTGCACGGGGTTTAACACTTAAATAAAAAAATTAGGTTTGAAAAAAACCATATGGGTAGGTTTTGAGAAAAAATCGAAGCAAGTAATGTTTTAACTCGAGAAATACTCGAGTGCGTCTCAAGTTTAAAATATAAAACAGTTTTTTTACTTTGAAATAAAATTCAAATTCTTAAACATTTTTATCTATGTTTTCAAATAATGGATTTGATTTTAAGTTTGAATTAATTTAGGTTTTTAGTAAGATATTTTTAAAAGTAATCTATTTAATTTTGTAACATTATAAATTAATTATTTTGAATAAATAATGTAATTAAGAGTAAAATTAAGATGAAATATTGATTTTTAAATTCTTAATTAACCTTAATCTCTTATGTTAATAATCTTTAATTATAAGGTTTATTAATTAAAGATTTTTAAATAATTAAATGATTAATTAAGATAAATTATAATCACTTAATTAATTAAATAATAATTAATTAAAGGATAACTAAATATATAATTAAGGTTAATTATTATTAATTTAAGTTAATTAATTTATAATTAATTAAGGTAATTAATTAAGGAATAATTAATGAAGGTAAATAAGATTTAATTAATTAATAATTAAGGATTAAATAATAAATAGTTAAGGACTAATTAATTTAAAATTAAGAATAATTAATCATTAATTAAGGATAATTAATGAAAATAATTATGTGATTACTTAATTATAATCACATGATTAATTCATCTTAATTGTAGATGATTGATTATTAATGAATGCTTTGTATTGATTCATATCTCTGACATGTGATTGTGATACCATGTGATATGAATTGCTTTGTGCTGTGCTGTGATAACTGTGATTTGTTTCTGCATGAATGTGAAAACCCATTGGCCCGTAACACGGCAATTGAATTTCGATGTGACAGGGAGTCGAACAGTTGGTTATCAGAAACCCACGTCGAATATTAATGGTGAATCTTTGTGATTGATTTATCCACGTGTTTTTTTAAAACAATCGCTTATTATTCGGTTTAGCCGAGAGAGGACTTTATGTCATATAATCCATTTCGAATAGTGATACGACGAAATGGATAGCATTTGAAGACGGTGGTGAAGACCGGGTGTCTTCGAGAGCGATTGGATAACCTATCGAATGACTCTGCACTGAGTTGCTCCGGTATAGAGATCTACATATGTGATGGGGAGTCCGATCGGGATTGTGGATGCCTGGATTGCAATGGTTTCTTCGAAAGTGCCTTCGGTTCTGTTCGAACCAAGAGTAGACTTGTATGGTTGTATGTCTGACATTACACTTTGAGATATAAAGCTGATTTCTTTCAAATACATTTTTGTTGGTGGCGGAGAATTTATTTTCTTAGCTTAACACCCTTCTCTGAGGCGTACGAGCTCAAAGGTTATGTAGTTGATGGTTATTAGTGATATACTTCCAATTTGGTAGTGTGGCATGCTGAGTGCCGTTGATCATTTGTTGATTGAAGCATGGCTTTTGTTAAAAGCGTAGCTTTGTGGGCGAGACTTCGTCGAACCACACAACCCGGAAATGGTCGAAACATGAAGGATGAAGCAAGGTTATTGGGGGTAGCGCCCCTTAGGTTATGTGCATTTCCTTCTGGATAGAAGTGGTATCATGGTATGGAGCCCAGATACTTAACTTATGTTGATATTGCAATTATGCTGCTTTGTGGTTGTTTTTGTTGGGGCTCCGGGAAAAGGTTGGTTACGACTGGGGGATGGCATACTCATGACAGTTAGTTACCTAATTACAGAGGTAACCCGGCCTTGTGTTGGTAGAGATCCGGTTAGGTTCTCGGGGCGTCCCTTCAGGGGCGTACCTATATGGTCTAGGAAGTTCCTTAGCCTGACCATTTGTTGAAAATCCAATCACCAATATGGACCCTGTACGGTTTTAGTTGTATAACATGCCATTTACTTATGGTTGTGACCCACTATTTAGATGGTAGCTATCGTAGGTATACATAATGGTGGTATGCTAACTAAAATTAATATTATACTTTTCAAATATTTTCTACACTACGCACTAATAATAATATCAAAGAATTTTCTCGTATCAAGCATGTTTGACTATCATAAGAAGAAATCTCCTCCAATTCTGTGATTGCATTGTGTGTGTGGCGGGAGGTCTTATAATAGTTTCATTTTCCAAAAGCATGAATTGTTTTCTTTTATAAATTGTTCTCGTATAAACAACTGTTTTTGTTTACTGATACAGTTCCATGACTGACCCGGAGTTTATTGTTCCCTTCCTAAACTCTGGGTGCCCGTAATTTCCATATAGGCAGCCTAGATGCAGGTTATCCGTGTTTTGGAGCTAGCTTGGATTTTGAAGTCATTGGGTTTGGAAGCTGTTGGATTGTGGGAAGCTTTTGGCCTTGGAAACCTTTTGAAGTGTTTGGAGTTTCAAAAGACCTTATCAAAGTATGTTGGAACTTGATGTAGTCTCTGTTATTCCGCTGTGGCTTTACCATTTTGTTGTTGTATTATATTTGCAGTACTTTGATGATGGTGGTGATTTGTTGTAACCAAATGTTGTACCTAATGTTGTATCTGTGTTGTGATCAATGAAGTCATCTCTTGTTTTCGTTGTTTATATTCATCTAATGTTGTTATAAGCTCCATCCGAACTGGAGTTCAACGTTCAAATCTCCGGCAGTCGAGTACAAGTGAGGTATTTGATGCCGATTTTCTATCGCAGGATTTCGGGTCATGACAAGTGGTATCAGAGCCAGCAGTACGCCATAGATGGCATATTACAGCGAAAATACAAGATGTTACTAGCTACAATGTAACGAGAGCTATGCTGATTTTTGTCTATTACAACATTAGCTTGAGGATGTTAGCATAGATATCAACACTGTGTTGCAGTAGCTATAGACTTATGAAAATATTATAAAAAATGAGTGTGGGCTGAAATAATTTTTAACGCGGGAAGCAAAAACAAACCGGCAAAATTTAACAAAATATCGAAGGGTTTCACTCAAACACTTAGAAAAAATTTAACCTCAACTTTTGGCTCTTAGCCAAATTTTTAGCTTCAATTTTAGCTCCAAACCCAAATTTTCAACTTTAATTTTTGGCTCCAATTCCAATTTCAAATATTCTCTTTTGCTATCGCTTAACTAATAACCTTTATTTTCGTACTTTAAGGAGAAATTTTATCTCTCCTGGTTATGCACACACGATGCATTCATATTGACATCTCTATCCGACGAAGCTGCATATGGCAGGAGAAAGACGGTTTCATCGTCATTAATCATCGAGACAACCACAATTGGCAAAGGCGACATCAAACAAGGGGCGTGGTTGGCAGCAAGCATGTTGCGGCACATTAATTATGGTGTCGGAATATAAAAGGCAGCTAGGATTTACACTGAAGACTAGGTTAATTCCTATCCCCATTAATTATGATATCTGCACAGTAGCAGCCCCAACCACTAGGTCCACTCCTCCACTTCACTCAATGTACTTTTTAATTTGTAGCTCAACTTAACTCTCGCTCTGGATCACTTTTCACTATTTCCCATTTCAATACTGTTTACTTCTCCGATAGCGAGGTTGAGGGTTCTGGTAGTGAGAATGAGCATGAGCAACAAAGATATGCATTGAAATCAAGGTATGGCAAAGTACAGGTAGCGGACAAGATGCTCGACGAAATGACTCACAAATATTCAACAGAACCTACTTATGCCACGATATCAATTGATCCCATTCGGCTTGGTCCCAGCGTCAACGGCTCTGTTCAACAACAGTTGAACCCATCTAACTCTAGTCCAGTGAACAATGAAACTACAATAAATTCAGAGGGTGATGCTTTAGCTTGTTTTGCCACCTTAAACCATTTTGACATGTTGATGATCATTTGGGGGTGCTGATTGGTATATGGTGCCAGGGGTTATAACTTAATTGTTATGGGAAAATAATTCTATAGAGGAAGAAATGATGGCAAAATTGGGTTTCGTCTATTGCAAGTGTCCCCAGATGGGGAGTTGGTCCGATGATTCCCCTACATCGCCAATTGTCCCCAGGTCTTCTCTCGACCTTTGTTTCAATTTTTTTAATCATATTCCTCAAATTTCAAATGCAGATCCACCAAATGGTTGCTCCAGCCACTTCCCTTGAGATTTTGAAGCAAACCGAGCTGTTGTTTAAGGTGTATGAAGCGTTGACAGTGTATTTGTCGACCGTCTGCAGTGATGGCACTGGAGGCACTGATGGCACTGGAGGCTCGCAATTAAGAAGAATTTAGTATGTACTGGTTGTAACTATGAATACACTGGCTATGTTTTTAAGTATGTTTGTTATTTTGTACTTGACTAAGTAAAACTTGTGTTGCTGGTTATTTTGAAATGAAAAGTTCTTTGTTGCAGTGTAATGTTGCCATTAGATATGATATAATGTTGCAGTATAATGTTGCCATAGATATGATATAATGTTGCAGTAGTATAATATTGTAGTACATTTCCAATTTAAATTGCAAAAGGTGTTGCCATAGATATGATATAATGTTGCAGTATGTGATGTTAAATGTGGTAATAAACTGGCAAAGTGTTGCCGCTGGATGGTAAAAGTGTTACCATAGATTAATGAATATGGGCCCCACAACAGGGTTCCATAAAGGTGGGCCACAGAATTAGTGGGCCCCACAATATGGGCCCACATGTTGGGGCCCAGATTGTGGGGCCCACTTTTTAGTAAATTTGGTACATGTAGCAACAACAGAACCGACGTTGCCCTAGGGCCGCAAAGATGTCGCCATTGACTTTAGGGCAACGCGGCAAAATGCATCACCGAGAAAGTGTTGCCTTTGCCCTTTTTTAGCCTACAGCAACATTTTTTGGCACTTCCTGCATCACTTCTTGGATGTTGCAGTATGCAATCTATGGCGTAGTGCAGGTTTCGATCCTGGGACCTATGGGTATGGGCCCACCATGCTTCCACTGCGCAACTCTGATTGTTTTAATCTGGACGATTGCAATTTCATTTGAGTTTAAAATTTTAAATAGCACCAGAAGAAGAGATAAAATCTTCAATGCTAATCTTCAAAAGAGAAAGAAAGAAAGAATTCAACACCACGACACCAATTGCTCCAAAACTCTAAAGACTTTCATCTCCAAAACCAAAAGCTCAAGGAACTCCCAAACCATCAATCTCGAATCACCATTACGTTGTAATGAAGCAAACTCGATGCACAACGCGATTGCCAAGACAAAGACTTCGAAGGCTATTGAATCTACATCTACTATCTGACTATCTGAAAATCTAGCTCTAGGATGCCCGTGTGGAAAATTGTAGGCACCTAGAGTTTAGATAGGGAACAATAAACTCCACGTCTGTTATGGGATTGGTGTGATCAAATGAAAATAGTTTTCTTTAAAAAAAAAAGCAAAACAAAAGAATTTAAAAGAAATCCGCAATGCTTTTTGGAAAATGAAACTACCACAAGGCCTTCCACCACACAGAGTACAAGTGCACAATTGGAGGAGATTTCTCCTTATGATACTCAAACATGCTTGATACGTGAAATCCTTTTTTACATTATTGTTAGTGCATAGTGTAGAAAATATTTTGAAAGTATAATATTAATCTTAGACAGCATAGATATTTCGTGCTATGCCTACTATCGCTACCATCTAAACAGTGGATCACCACCATAAGTAAATGGTAGGCTATACAACTAATACCATATAAGGCACATATTGGTGATTGGATTTCCAACAATGGCCAGGCTAAGAACTTCCTGGGCCACATGGGTACGCCTTTGGAGGGATTCCCCGATAACCTAACCGGATCTCTACCAACATAAGACCGGGTTACCTCTATAACTAGGTAATTACTACACGAGCATGCCATCCCCCGGTTGTAACCAACCTTTATCCGAGAGCTCTCAACCAACAATCACGACCAGAAATCCAACGATTGAAAATCGACATCAAATATCTCACTTGTATTCGACTGTCGGAGATTCAAATGTTGAACTCCAGTACGGATCAGGCTTATCACAATATTAGATGAATATAAACAGCAGAACAAAAGATGATTCCATTAATCAACACCACCGATACAACATCAGATTACAACATATAACTACCATCATAAGAGATTCATTTATACATGATACAACAACAAAAAATAACAACAAAACGGAATCACTGAGTCTTCAAAAAGACAGAGCGAGAGTCCCAACTAAGCACCTTTAGATCCAAAAAGCTTCCAAAAACTCCAGACACTTCAAAATGTTTCCAAGGCCAAAAGCTTCCAAAATCCAATGGCTTCCAAAAGACTTCTAAATCCAAGCTAGGTCCAAAACACGGATAACCTGCTTCTATGCTGCCCATATGGAAATTATGGGCACTCGAAGTTTAGGAAGGGAACAATAAACTCCGTCAGTCATGGGATTGGTATGAGTAAACAAAAACAGTTGTTTGTACGAGAACAATTTATAAAAGAAAACCGTTCATGCTTTTGGAAAATGAAACTATCATAAGACCTCCCGCCACACACACAATGCAAACACATAATTGGAGGATATTTCTTCTTATGATAGTCAAACATGCTTGATACGAGAAAATTCTTAGATATAATTATTAGTGCGCAGTGTAGAAAATATTTCGAAAGCATAATATTAATCTTAGCCAGCATACCACCATTATAGTATACCTACTATAGCTACCATCTAAACAGTGGGTCACTACCATAAGTAAATGGCAGGTTATACAACTAAAACCGTATAGGATTCATATTGATGATTGGATTTCCAACAAATGGTCAGTCTAAGGAACTTCCAGGGCCACATGGGTACGCCTCTGAAGGGACGCACCGAGAACCTAACCGGATCTCTGGCAACACAAGGCCGGGTTACCTCTGTAACTAGGTAACTAACATTCACGAATATGCCATCCCCCCGTCGTAACCGACCTTTATTTTGGGCCCCAACAACAACAACCACAAAGAAACGTAATTGCAGTATCAACATAAGTTAATATCTGCGCTCCATACCATGATACCACTTCTATCCAAAAGGAAATGCACATACCCTAAGGTGCGTTACCCCCAATAACCTTGCTGCATCCTTCCTGTTTCGACCATTTCCGGGTAGCGAGGTTCGACGAAGTCTCGTTCACAAAACTACGCTTTTCACAAAAGCCATGCTTCGATCAACAAATGATCAGCAGCACTCAGCATGCCATACTACCAAATTGGGAGTGTATCTTTAATAACCATCAACTACATTACCTCTAAGCTCGTACGTCTCAGAGAAGGGTGTTAAGCTAAGAGAATAAATTCTCCGCCACCAACAGAAATGTATTTGAAAGAAATCAGCTTTATATCTCAAAGTGTAATGTCAGACATACAACCATACAAGTCTGTTCCGGGTTCGAACAGAACCGAAGGATCTTTCGAAGAAGCCTCTACAATTTGGGCATCCATAATCTTGACCAGACTCCCCATCACATATGGAGATCTCCATGCCGGAGCAATTCAGTACATAGTCATTCGACAGGTTATCCTATCGTTCTCGAAGACACTCAGTCTTCACCACCGTCTTCAAATGCTATCCATTTCATCATATCACTATTCGGAATGGGTTATATGACATAAAGTCCTCTACCGGCCAAACCGAATATTGAGCACTTGTTTTAAAAAAAACATGCGGATATATCAATCATAAAGATTCACCATTAATATTTGATGTAGGTTTTGGATAACCAACTGGAATCCGACTCCCTGTCACATCGAAATTCAATTGCCATTTTACGGGCCAACAGGTTTTCACATTCACACAGAAACAAATCACAGATATCACAGCTCAGCACAAAGCAACTCATATCACATGGTATCACAATCACATGTTAGAGATATCAATCAATACAAAGCATTCAATAATAATCAATCATCTACAATTAAGATGAATTAATCGTGTGATTATAATTAATTAATCACATAATTATTTTCATTAATTATCCTTAATTAATGATTAATTATTCTTAATTTTAAATTAACTAGTCCTTAATTATTTATTATTTAATCCTTAATTATTAATTAACTAAAACTTAATTACCATCATTAATTATTCCTTAATTAATTACTTAATTAATTAATCTTTAATTATAAATTAATTAATTTAAATTAATAATTAATTAATCTTAATTATATATTTAATTATCCTTTAATTAATTATTATTTAATTAATTAAGTGATTATAAATCATTTATCTTAATTAATCATTTAATTATTTCAAAATCTTTAATCAATAAAACTTATAATTAAACATTATTAACATAAGAGATTAAGGTTAATTAAGAATTTAAAAATCAATATTTCATCTTAATTTTACTCTTAATTACATTATTTATTCAAAAAAATTAATTTACAATGTTACAAAATTAAATAGATTACTTCTAAAAATACCTTACTAAAAATCTATATTTAATCCAAACTAAAAATCAAAGCCATTATTTGAAAACATGGACAAAAATGTTTAAGAATTTGAACTTTATTTCAAAGTAAAAAATATATTTTATATTTTAAACCCGAGCTCGAATATTACCCAAATTAAAACATTACTTGCTTTGAGTTTTTCTCAAAACCTACCCGTATGGTTTTTTTTTAAACCTAATTTTTTTTGTTTAAGTGTTAAATCCCGCGTAACCAAAAAATGCTTCGAGTCAGAACTTGAGCCTGTGACCTGCTCCCCTGAAGGTTACTTCGAGTCACTAGCCTTCTTCCTCAATCCTTCATACTGACATAGCCAAAAATGTATGCACACTGCACACCACTCTGATCAATGTTACGACCATCATCAAGTCAATGAAACCACCCAGAGTCACCAGACCACCCAGATCCCCTGATCGATGACGAATGCTTGATCGAGCTATACGACCCAAACTAGAATGAAACCAGACCACCAGATATCGTCTCGTCCTTCCTTCTTCGACCATTAAAGGTCGCGAAACTCAGACCTAAGCTCTGCAAGCCACCTATGCTTCCAATGCCCCAAGTCCGATGAACCCCGATGGCCTAGAGACGACGCAGTGACCAACTTTCCGACCTCAACCCATTTTGAGTCCTATACCCTAAATCTATATCACGCCGTTACCTCGGTGAATTATAAATTCATCGAGGATTTTTCTGATGATGTCCGACCATCCACCAAGCTCAGACCACAATCACGAGTTCCATCATGCTGTCGATCACTAGAATTTGATAATAACCCTAATTTCGATCATCCTCGAATTTATCAGTGAATACGCACTTAAAAAAATATGATTGTACTTTTAAAAATCTTTGTTTTTGAAACCATTTTAGATAATATACCTAAAGCTAGAATTCATTATGTTTGAAATTTCATACATTTTGATTTTTTCCTGTATTACCAATTTTCCAGAGAAAGCTTTGATTTCTTTTGCTTAAAACTATTTTTAAGACTTGAATCATGTTTAAACAAACAACTTTTGTTTAGATCCTATAGCCTGAAATGAATCAGAGAAATGGAATTTCATTTTTTGAACGGGCCAGATACCTTTAAACCTAGAACCAAAAGCGTATGTCTGATTTCCAGACATGCACAGCCAATTCATACACATATACACAATTTATACATACGCAAGCAATTTTTTTAACCTACTTTAAGCATGTTTTCAAACAACAGATCTAAATCCAGATTATAAAGGGTTTACTCACCCGTTAGAGGAAGAAATATAGAGCTTTTGAAATCCTGGAAGTTGATTTTGCTTTTGAAAACTGGGAATTGGAAGTTGATTTTGTTCTTGATTTTAAAATCCTGAGTTTGATCTTGCTTTAAATCTTTTTGTTTTGAATCTAGGATGCTTGATTCAAGTTGTTGTTGAAGACAATCTTTACTTTGAAATCTTTCTTTAATGTTGACTGTTGGTTGTTTAAGATTTGTTTACAGATTTTTAGCTTTGAATCCTTGCTTGCATCAGATCTTTGTGTTTCTAGAATTTGTTTTAAATGTTGAAAAAGTTGTCTTGTTTTTGATTACTTTGTTTTCTGATTTAAAATGTACAGGCTTCTGAAAATAAAAGTAAAGAAATGAGAGGGGGGAGAATAGGAAGTTTATATAACTATGTTTTCTAATTTTTATTCATTTAAAAAAAACAAAAACAAAATGACACTTGTTACTTTATCCGAGAGCTCTCAACCAACAACACAATAGTGCAATATCAACAACCATCACAGATTTAAGTATTGCAATATCGATAAGCGGTATAATCCTATAACGCTTATCTTCATTCACGGATTTATAGACAAACAATATAAATTCATCATAGATAAATAAATTACATTCATCACAGCTTAAATTAAAATAATTCATATCACAAAGCCTCATACATCAGGGATATCAAACAATTCAAAGCACTTAATACAATTCAAGCGTCCATAAGTAAGATCAATAAATTATCTGATTAATTTAAATCAGATTAATTACTTATGAATAAATTACTAACCCTGGTTAATTAACATTAATTAATTACAAACCATCCTGATTAATCATCCTTTAATCACTTATAAATTAACCTTTAATGATAAATTAATTAACTTTGATTATTAATTAATCAACCTTTATTAAATAATTAACCTTTAGTTATTTAAATTATCCTTTAATTTATTTTCCTTAATTAATCACATTAATTAATTAACCCTTAAATTAATTGTCAATCAATTAATTAATTAATTATCCTTAATTAATTATATAAGCACAATTAACCGGGGTTAGTAATTTATTCATAAGTAATTAATCAGATTTAAATTAATCAGATAATTTATTGATCTTACTTATGGACGCTTGAATTGTATTAAGTGCTTTGAATTGTTTAATATCCCTGATGTGTGAGGCTCTGTGATATGAATTTTTTTAATTTGAGCTGTGATGAATTTATATTGTTTATATATAAATCTATGAACAAAGATAAGTGTTATAGGATTATACCGCTTATCGATATTGCTATACTTGAATCTGTGATGGTTGTTAATATTGCACTATTGTGTAAAACCCTTGGAATACACATACACACACACACAAATATGGATACAAGATATTGGTTAAGTCATGGAAATTTGAAATGGTAAAGGTTTTGGAAATTTAATTTTGAATTCAAATTGGTTTGAAAGTGGAATTGGTTTTAATTTGAAAAGCTTTTGAAAAAGAATGTTTCTGAAAATTGAACCATTTTAATATAACATGGTTTGGAATTTGAAATTTAATTTGAATTTGAATTCAAAGAACCTAAGTTAAATTCTATGTGTAAATAAGTTTGTAAATGGAAATTCTTTCCAATAAAGGTTAATTGATTTCTAAAAGCTTTGAAAATTTAAAATGGAATTTTAAGAAAGGATTATTTAAAGTATTGTTTTAAATAATTTATTTTAAACTTCGAAAACTATGGCTTGAAAAAGATTATACAGGTTATAATGTGTATATATATGTGAATCTAAACCATTTTAAAGTATTTTCAAATGAATTATTTGGGGATTCAAATCTAACTTAAATAGAATCTGCTTAGGATAAGGCAGGTCCATGGATTTTCCAAATTTGACTTTAGAAGGCAACAACTTACGCAAGTTGAATTTGATTATTCTAAAATGAAAACGTTTTTTTCAAATAATAATAGCTTTCATATATAAAGAAAGAGTTTTCCATTTTTATTGAAAGGATTTCCAAATTATGATTTAAATCACATTTGAAATGGAAATTATTTTGAAAGCAACAAATTGAGTTTTGATAAAGATATAAATAGGTGAATCACTTTGAAAAGGAAATGGTTTGAAAGCTATCTTTGTTAAACATTTGGTAAATCTTATTGTTGAACTAAAGTGGATCTTTTTACTTAAAAGATTAAAAGTTATAAATGAATATTTGTTATAGATTTAGTGAACTTTATTTCAAACTAAAGAAGATCTCAATGATAGATCTTTTGTTTATGTATTGTGAATGAATCTTTCTGAATGATTTAGGAACTTTGTTTTCAAGTTGAAAAGGTTATTTAAAGTTGAATATTTTGTTTTAAAAGATTAAATGGAATTTGTTAGTCCATTTAAAAGGAAAAGTTTTGGAAATTGTTGTGACTTAATTAAGATCCAAATATCAAGACGTCTTAAAATTTAGCGCTCACTATTCGGTTTAGCCAGGACATGACCTTTGTGTCATAAAACCCATTCTGAATAATTATACGATGATATGGATAGCATTTGAAGAACGGGGGTTAAGACCAGATAATTTTGAAAGCGAAAGGATAACCCGTCGAATGTCTCTGCACTAAATGGCCTCGGTATAGAGATTTGATGACCCTTTGGGATATTTAAATCATTACTGTTATATTTCATTTGCCAGATGATATTCAAAATTATCATTCTTAAATATACTTTTAAATCTTAGTTTAGTTTTAAAAGAACATACTTTATTCAAATTCCAAAGTCTATAAGGGATTGGATAAGAAGATTTGATCTTTTCTAAACTTATTTAATCTGTAGGAAATAAGCAGAGACTTGTCTACTTAAATCCAGGCATGCACACAGAACCTATATATACATATATACAAGCATATAAGCATATTTCACATTCTTACGAATATATTTCATAATTTTCATCAAACACTTATCACATGCAAACCTAAATTTAAACAAATTTATGGTTTTTAGAAGTTAGTTTGCTCACATGGCTTTCAGAAAACAGAGACAACAAGTTTGAGCCTGGAACCAGATTTTTGATCTGCATTTTTGACTTGCTTTAATCCGTTGAAGATGTTGTTGTATGATTAATCTAGGTTGAGCTTGCATTTGTTTGAAGCTTTTATCTCAGGTTGATTGCTTGCTTTGATCGGGTTTTAGTTTGGATTTTGCATGCTTTCAGGTTGAAAGCTTGAAATAGATTTTGATCTTTACTTTGGCTTTGATCTTTGAAAACTGTTTGTTGTTTAGGATGATCTCTGCTTCGATATTGATTTATTCTTGTATTCTGTTTTTGAACTGGAATCTTGTTTCCAGGTTTATGATTCTGTTTTAATTTTCTTTTGTTGGTTTTTGATTTCTAACAATTGAAGATGAGAAGTTTAAAGCCTGCTTTGCATATTCTCAGGTTTGTGTTTTTAAAAGGTATCAAAGGAAAATGAAGAACGAAGGGAATGGATGTATTCATATCTTATTTTCCTTTTTATTCATTAATTTCAAAAACAAAAGAAAAATAAAAACAAGTATGACACTTGTTAATCTCATGCTTTTAAAATCTTACACTTGTTTATTTGCTTGTACAATGACTACACATGTAATCTTTCACGCATTAATAATTTTAATATGTTTTTTTTTATTTATCTTCCAAATGTTTAAATGTAAGATATTTGTGTTTATATGTAAAAATTCTTTATTTTATTTAATTTATAAATTTTATCTTAAACCCTTATGTTATTAACATTTACATTTGTTCATTCACATTTTAAAATATTTACAAATGTCCTTTACATGTATTTATGTTTTAAATAAAATTTTATATCATATTTTAAATTTAAATAATCCACTTTCTTTTACACACATATGTATATCTTTAAGGCATATAATCTAAAATCAATTAAACATTAATAAATAAGTGTATAATATGTATACATTTGAATTTAACTTTGTAAATAGCTTTTGTAAATCAATTTCAAAATAAAATTTTCAAATCATCATATTATAAATACAAAACAAAATTTTCTATTAGTATTTTTTTTTAAATTTCAAATTCAAAAATTAATATATAATCAATTTATATTTATAAATGAATAAACAAACAAATATCTTTTTATAAATGTATATATTTTATTAGTTCTTTAAAATGTAAAGATTCTTAACTTCAATTTATCTAAAAAAGTATTTACTTTTGAATTCCAAATCAAAATTCTATTTACAAACACATATTTTTTATTTGTTCGGGAATTTTCTAATTAATTCATCAATAAATTCACAATTTTATTCCAAAAAATTAAATTAATTATCAAATTAAACTTGGCTAAAATCCAAGAATGTTACAGATTCCCCCGTTAAGAAAATTTCGTCTCCGAAATTTGCTCGGGAGACATAAAGAACAGATGAAAGATAGAGAAATATCTCTCCAGATCGAACTGAATATCCATTCTGCGTTTGGCTTTCCAAATTAGAATATCATCAACAGATACAAGAACAAATTGTTCAACACTTTACGAAATATTGGGGTCAGCCGGTCTATGAAATATGCAGGGGCATTAGTTAGTTCGAAGGATAAATAACCATTCGTAGGATATATCTAGACCCAAAAGAACGGATAATGGATACACAATTCAGATTTGAATATCCCAAAGTATATACTAGCTTGCCCCTCTTCGGACTTGTATCCACACAAGAAATCATAACAAAAATTTCAAACTTTGGTTTTGACCGAAATCGTTTTATTTATGTCATCCAATTTAACTTTATATTTGTTAATCAATTTATTTCAAATTAAATTTTCAAATTTATTAGAGTTAAAACAAAAATCTGATAAGAAACTGATGAAGAGAACACGAAATAGGAACTTATCTTCACGATTCGCAGGGCCACCACCTCACCAAAGCTTCTTCTGTAGCTGCCATGAAGCCATCGAAGAATTAAAACTGGATTAAAGGAGATTGAGCAGAGATGTTTCCTTGTTGTTGCAGGGCATTAACCATTCGTAGTGGTACTTCCCTGACCCGCTATCTCATCCTCTTCTTGCACTCATACTCACTATCAGTGAATAGTAAGAGAATTTACTGTGGCATACGGATGGATATCTTAGGGATATACTCATTCTAGGGTATACTTCACCTTATCTCTAATGAGTTACTAAATGTGTTATACTCCTGAGCTAAAGTTCAACCTTCAGCACTGATACCACTGTAACGGTCTAGGCTTTTCAGCCATCGACAGTGGCCACTCTCGACTGGTAGGCTTTTCAACCATCCCAGCCCCACCGTGGCATACAATGGTACTCTACCCTTGCTTTTACGGCTAGCCTTTCGACTTCTTCACCTACCCGGTTAACCAACCCTCCTCGGGGACATGTAGGGATAAGAGTCTCCCGTTTGCCACCAAACGCGAAGCGAGAACCCCCTATCACGTTGTATTAAGCAAGGTCAGTCATGGGACTGGTGCGAGCAAACAAAAACAGTTTTAAATAAAAAAACAAATAAAGAATTTAAGATTGAAATCCGCAATGCTTTTTGCAAAATGAAATAGCCATAAGGCCTCCCGCCACACACACAATGCAGGTGCACACTTGGAGGAGATTTCTCCTTATGATAGTCAAACATGCTTGATACGCAAAATCCTTTTGATATTATTATTAATGCATAGTGCAGAAAACATTTTGAAAGTATAATATTAATCTTAGCCAGCATACGTACCATTGTAGTATGCCTACTATAGCTACAATGTTAAATGGAAGGTTTTACAACCAAAACCGTACAGGGCTCGTATTGGATGATTGGATTTCCAACAATGGTCAGGCAAATGAACTTCCTACACCAAATGGAATGCCTCTGGAGGGACGCCCCCGAGAACCTAACCGGATCTCTGCCAATACAAGGCCGGGTTACCTCTGTAAATAGGTAACTACTGACACGAGTATGCCATCCCCCGGTCGTTACCGACCTTTATCCGAGGTACCTCTACACCAACAACCACAAAGCAATAAGTTTGCAGCAACCACATAGGTTAAATATCTGGGCTACATACCATGATAACACCTTTTATCCAGAAGGAAATTGACATACCCTCAGGGGGCGCTACCCCCAAATAACCTTGCTGCAACGTTTCCTATTTTGACCATTCCCAGATTGTGAGGTTCGACGAAGTCTCGTCCACAAAGCTATGCTTTACACAAAAGCCATACTTTGATCAACAAATGATCAGCAGCACTTCATATGCCACATTACCAAATTGGGAATGTATCAATAGTAACCATCAACTACATAACCTCTGAGCTCGTACGTCTCAGAGAAGGGTGTTAAGCTAAGAGAATAAATTCTCAGCCACCAAAAAGAAATGTATTTGATAGAAACCGGCTTTACATCTCAAAGTGTAATGTTAGACACACATCCATACAAGTCTGTTCCGGGTTCGAATAGAACCGAAAGCACTTCAAAAGAAGCCCTTGCAATCTGGGTATTCACAATCCCGATCGGACTCCCCATCATATATGGAGATCTGTATACCGGCACGACTCGGTGTAGAGACATTCAACGGGTAATCCTTTCATTCTCGAAAAATACTCAGTCTTCACCATCGGTCTTCAAATGTTGTCCACAATGTTGTATCATTATTCGGAATGTGTTATATAACACAAAGCCCTCTCCCGGCTAAACTGAATAATAAGCGCTTAATTTTAAAATCATATGGATATATGGGTTCTTAGTTAAGTCACAACTTTAAACCTAAAACCTTTCTTTCAAATGGTTTCAACAAATTCCCACTTTCAATCTTTTAAACAAAAGATTCACTTCACTTTGAAAACAAAGTTCACCAATCTTTCACAAACATTCATTCATAGCTTTCAAAACTATTTCAATTCCAAATATTTTATGCAAAAGATACACCTTTAAAATCCACTTCATTTGGAAACAAAGTTCACCTATTTTTAACAAAGATTCATTCATAGCCTTTAAAACTATTCCATTTCAATCCCAAATCTTTTATACAAAAGATACCTTTTAAGATCCTCTTCAATTTCATAACAAATTCAACAATCTTCCACAAAGATTCAATTATAGCTTTCAAAACAATTCCCCTTTAAATTTGAAACCTTCTCAACAAAAACTGGAAATCCTTTCTTTATTTGAAAGACACTATCATTTGAAAACAAAGAGTTTATGTTTCGAAAAAATCCGATCAAATATGCACAAGTTATATTCTTTAAAGTATAACTTGGGTTAAATTTAAATTCCCATAATAATACTTTTCAAAATACTTTAAAGATGGTTTAAAACCATATATATACATTATATAACTTGTATAAACCCTTCAAACAAATTTACAAAACGATTTCAAAACTTAACCAATATATAAATTATTCAAACCAAATTTCAATTTCAAACTTTCTTTCAAAATCTTTTCATATTCAATCCAATTCCATTTCCAAAACCATTTGGCTTCAGAATTAAATTTTTAAATAAAACAATATTATAAATTCAAACTCTGTAACTTAACCGATTTACTCGTGCAATCCATATTTGTGTGTGTATGATGCAGTCCAGGGGTTTTACACAATAGTGCAACATCATTAATTATCACAATCCAAACACAGCAATATTGATCAGCGGTATAATCCTATAACGCTTATCTTCATTCACAGATTCACAGATAAACAATATAAATTCATCACAGATAAATAAATTACATTAATCACAGCTCAAACCAAAATAATTCATATCACAAAGCATCACACAATAGGGTTTCAGATAATTCAAAGCATTCAATGCAATTTAAACATCCGTAAGTATGATCAATAAATTATCTGATTAATTTAGATCGGATTGATTACTTATAAAACTACTAATCTTGGTTAATTTACGTTAATTAATTACAGACCATATTAATAATTATCCTTTTATCATATGTTAATTAACCTTTAATAATAAATTAATCAACCTTTAATTATTAAATAATTAACCGTTAATTATTTAATTATCCTTTAATTAATCACCCTTAATTAATTAATTTACAGTTTTAATTAATCCTTAATTAATTAATTTATAATTTTAATTAACCCTTAATTAATTACCATTAAATTAATTATCCTTAGTTAATTACAATAAGTGATTATCCTAATCACTTATATTAATAAATCACAAATTAATTACATTGGGTAATTATCTTTTAATCATTTGATTAGTCAACCAATAATCATAAATTAATTATCTTTAATTAATAACATTAATTAATTAATCAACCTTTAGTTAATCACATTAATTAATAAATTAATTATCCTTAAATTAATTACCTTAATTAATCAATCACATAAATTAATTATCCTTAAACAATTACACAAAATAATTACCCTTAACTAACCTTAAATTAATTACATAAATTAATCAAACTTTGATTACATTAAAGTAATTAAATTTTAAGTAATCACATTAAGTAATTAAACTTTAATTACTTATATTATTAATCAATCTTGGCTTAATTATAGGTCAATTAACATTAATTATTTTAACGGTAGTGGTTAACAATTTTTTTAAACTTGATTAAGCTTTAAACTTAAAAAACTTATTATTTCTTTTTATCCAAACTTCATATCATCACAACACCCGAGCCCCACCAACGTTTTCCCGAGCTCATTCTCGACCAATCCACTTCCTCATTTTTCTTCGAGACAAACCCGCAACGACATCGAGTAAAGCCCCTAGAACACCTCGTCTTCCTCACTTTCAAACCACACGGATACAACCACCCATATGTGCACGTGCTCGCCTGAATTTCATCACTCTGACAATCGCCGTAGCCTCTGACATGTCAACGATGATCGCCTCTGCCCAGACAATCATCTAGTTCGATCGAATTCATCTGGAATGAAAATCGAGTATCTCGAACAAAAAGGCTGAAACCAAACCAATCATAAAAACCACTCTAGCCATCGCCCCTGACCACCAGAGGTCACGCGACCACGACCCAAGCCTCGCCAGACTCCCCTCTTTCTTTTCCCCTCGACTGGTGCAACCCGATGTGACATTGATGACGATCAAGCTTCGAATTCAACAGCTACTCGGACCGGTCTTTAAACGCTAAATCATCATCGATATACTACCTCGATCATCTATAATGCTCTGAGTATTTTTCCCATGACCATCCGCCCACAACCTTCCTCCAGCGTCAAGCAAGACATCCAATTCTTAACCGATCAACGAGATTCGACAAAAATAAGTTTTTCGTTCAACCTCGAAATTCTCATTCAATATAGCTCTAAAAATCTTGATTTTGTTCTTAAAAATCATCAATTTTGAAGGTGGCTCAGATTATATAACCGAATTAAAAAATCTTAATAATCGAATTTTTGGGATATTTGAATCATTACTGTTATATTTCATTTGCCAGATGATATTCAAAATTATCATTCTTAATTATACTTTTAACTCTTAGTTTAGTTTTAAACAAACATACTTTATTCAATTCTAAAGTCTATAAGGGATTGGGTAAGAAGATTTGATCTTTTCTAAACTTATTTAATCTGTAGGAAATAAGCAGAGACTTGTATACTGAAATCTAGGTATGCACACAGACACCTATATATACATATATACAAGCATACAAGCACATTTCACATTCATACAAACATATTTCATAACTTTCATCAAACACTTATCACATACAAACAAAGATTTAATTATTTTTTTTAGGTTTTTAGAAGTTAGTTTCTCACCTGGTTTCTAGAAAATAGAGACAGCAAGTTCGAGCCTGGGACCAGATTTTTCATCTGCATTTTCGACTTGCTTTAATTTGTTGAAGATATTGTTGTATGATTAATCTGGGTTGAGCTTGCATTTGTTTGAAGCTTTTATCTTAAGTTTATTGCTTGCTTTGATCAGGTTTTAGTTTGGATCTTGCATGCTTTCAAGTTGAAAGCTTGAAATAGATTTTTATCTTTACTTTGGCTTTGATCTTTGAAAACTGTTTGTTGTTTAGGATGATCTCTGTTTTGATATTGATTTATTCTTGTATTTTTTTTGAACCAGAATCTTGTTTCCCGGTTTATGATTTTGTTTTCATTTTCTTTTTTTGGTTTTTGATTTCTAACAATTGAACATGAGAAGTTTAAAATCTGATTTGCATATTCTCAGGTTTGTTTTTTTTGAAAGGTATCAAAGGAAACTGAAGAAAGAAAGGAAAGGATATGTGTGTGTGTGTGTATATATATATCTTATTTTCCTTTTTATTCATTAATTTCAAAAATAAACGAAAAATAAAAACAAGTATGACACTTGTTAATCTCATGCTCTTATAATCTTACACTTGTTATTTGCTTGTTACAATGACTACACATGTAATCATTCATGCATTAATAATTTTAATATGTTTTTTTATTTATCTTCCAAATGTTTAAATGTAAGAGATTTGTGTTTATATGTAAAAATTCTTTATTTTATTTAATTTATAAATTTTATCTTAAACCCTTATGTTATTAAAATTTACATTTGTTCATTCACATTTTAAAATACTTACACATGTCCATTGCATGTATTTATTTTTTAAATAAATTTTTATATCACATTTTAAATTTAAATAATCCACTTTCTTTTACATATATATGTATTTCTTTAAAGAATATAATCTAAAATCAATTAAACATTAATAAATAAGTGTATAATATGTATATATTTGAATTTAACTTTGTAAATAGCTTTTGTAAATCAATTTCAAAATAAAATTTTCAAATCATCGTATTATAAATACAAAAAAATTTCGTATTAGTATTAAAAAAAAATTAAAATTCAAAAATTTATATACAATCAATTTATATTTATAAATGAATAAACAAACAAATATCTTTTTATAAATGTATATATTTTATTAGTTCTTTAAAATGTAAAGATTTTTAAATTCAATTTATCTAAAAAAATATTTACTTTTGAATTCTAAATCAAAATTCTATTTACAAACACATATTTTTTATTTGCTCTAGAATTTTCCTAATTAATTCATCAATAAATTCAAAATTTTATTCCAAAAATTAAATTAATTATCAAGTTAAACTTAGCTAAAATCCGAGAATGTTACAAGTGCGGTGTGCAACGTGCACATGTTTTTGGCTGTGTCAATATGAAGGATTGAGGAAGAAGGCTAGTGACTCGAAGTAGCCTTCGGGGAAGCAGGTCACAGGCTCGAGTTTTGACTCGAAGCATTTTTGGGTTGCACGGGGTTTAACACTTAAACAAAAAAATTATGTTTGAAAAAAAACCATAAGGGTAGGTTTTGAGAAAAACTCGACGCAAGTAATGTTTTAACTCGGGTAATACTCGAGTGCGTCTCGGGTTTAAAATATAAAACAGTTTTTTTACATTGAAATAAAATTCAAATTGTTAAACATTTTTATCCATGTTTTCAAATAATGGCTTTGATTTTAAGTTTGAATTAATTTTGGTTTTTAGTAAGGTATTTTTAAAGTAATCTATTTAATTTTATAACATTATAAATTAATTATTTTGAATAAATAATGTAATTAAGAGTAAAATTAAGATGAAATATTGATTTTTAAATTCTTAATTAACCTTAATCTCTTATGTTAATAATGATTAATTATAATGTTTATTAATTAAAGATTTTGAAATAATTAAATGATTAATTAAGATAAATGATTTATAATCACTTAATTAATTAAAGAATAATTAATTAAAGGATAATTAAATATATAATTAAGGTTAATTAATTATTAATTTAGGTTTATTAGTTTATAATTAAAGATTAATTAATTAAGGTAATTAATTAAGGAATAATTAATGAAGGTAATTAAGATTTAGCTAATTAATAATTAAGGATTAATTAATAAATCATTAAGGACTAATTAATTTAAAATTAACTATATGATTAATTAATTATAATCACACGATTAATTCCTCTTAATTATAGATGATTGATTATTGAATGCTTTGTATTGATTGATATATATGATATGTGATTGTGATACCATTATGAATTGCTTTGTGCTGAGCTGTGATATCTGTGATTTGTTTCTGTGTGAATGTAAAAACCCGTTGGACCGTAAAATGGCAATGGAATTTCGATGTGACAGGGAGTCGGATTCCAGTTGGTTATCCGAAACCCACATCGAACATTAATGGTAAATCTTTGTGATTGATATATCCACGTGTCTTTTTAAAAACAAGCGCTCACTATTCGGTTTAGTCGGGAGGGGACTTTATGTCATATAACCCATTCCGAATAGTGATACGGCGAAATGGATAGCATTTGAAGGTGGTGAAGACCAGATGTCTTCGAGAACGATATGATAACCTGTCGAATGACTTTGCACTGAATTGCTCTGGTATAGAGATCTCTATATGTGATGGGGAGTCCGAGCAGGATTGTGGATGCCCGGATTACAAGGGCTACTTCGAAAGTGTCTTCGGTTCTGTTTGAACCTGGAACAGACTTGTATGGTTATATGTCTAACATTACACTTTGAGATAGAAAGCCGATTTCTTTCAAATAGATTTCTGTTAGTAGCGGAGAATTTATTTTCTTAGCTTAACACCCTTCTCTGAGACGTACGAGCTCAGAGGTTATGTAGTTTATGGTTATTAGTGATATACTTCCAATTTGGTAGTGTGGCATGCTGAGTGCTGCTGATCATTTGTTGATTGAAGCATGGCTTTTGTAAAAAGCATAGCTTTGTGGACGAGACTTCGTCGAACCTCACAACCCGGAAATGGTCGAAACAGGAAGGATGCAGCAAGGTTATTGGAGGTAGCGTCCCTTAGGGTATGTGCATTTCCTTTTGGATATAAGTGGTCTCATGATATGGAGCTTAGATACTTAACTTATGTTGATATTGCAATTATGTTGCTTTATGGTGTTATTGTTAGGGCCCCAGATAAATGTCGGTTACGACTGAGGGATGACATACTCATGACAGTTAGTCACCTAGTTAGAGAGGTAACCCGGCCTTGTGTTGGCAGAGATTCGGTTAGGTTTTCGATGCATCCCTCCAGAGGCGTACCCATGTGGCCCAGGAAGTTCCTTAGCTTGATCATTTGTTGGAAATACAATCACCATACGGACCCTGTACAGTTTTAGTTATATAACTTGCCATTTACTTATGGTGGTGACCCACTATTTAGATTGTAGCTATGTAGGTATACCATAATTGTGGTATGCTGGCTAAGATTAATATTATACTTTCGAAATAATTTCTACACTATGCACTAATAATAATATCAAAGAATTTTCTCGTATCAAACATGTTTGACTATCATAAAAAGAAATCTCCTCCAATTCTATGATTGCATGTGTGTATGGCGGGAGGTCATATGATAGTTTCATTTTCCAAAAGCATGAATGGTTTTCTTTTATAAATTGTTCTCGTACAAACAACTGTTTTTGTTTACTCATACCAGTCCCATGACTGACCCAGAGTTTATTGTTCCCTTCCTAAACTCCGGGTGCTCATAATTTCCACACAGGCAGCCTAGAAGCGATTATCCGTGTTTTGGAGCTATCTTGGATTTTGAAGCCTTTGGGTTTGGAAGCTATCGGATTGTGGGAAGCTTTTGGCCTCAGAAACCTTTTGAAGTGTTTGGTGTTTCGAAAAACTTTATCGAAGTATGTTGGAATTTGATGAAGTCTCTGTCATTCCGTTGCGGCTTTACCATTTTTTTGTTGTATTGTATGTGTAGTACTCTGATGATGGTGTTGATTTGTTGTAACCAAATGTTGTGATAATGTTGTACCCAATGTTGTATCTGTGTTGTGATTAATGAATTCGTCTCTTGTTTCCGCTGTTTATTTCCTCTAATGTTGTTATAAGCTTCATCGGAACTGGAGTTCAATGTTTGAATCTCCAACAGTCGAATACAAGCGAGGTATTTAATGTCAATTTTCAATCGTTGGATTTCGGTCGTGACAAGAATTTATACACATGCAAGCAAAAAAAAATTCAACATACTTTAAGCATGCTTTCAAAAAACAGATCTAAATCCGAATTGTAAAGGGTTTACTCACCTGCTAGAGGAAGAAACATAGAGCTTTTGAATTCCTAGAAGTTGATTTTGCTTTTGAAAACTGTGAACTGGAAGTTGATTTTGTTCTTGATTTTAAAATCCTGAGTTTGATCTTGCTTTAAATCTTTTTGTTTTGAATCTGGGATGCTTGATTCAAGTTGTTACTGAAGGCAATCTTTACTTTGAAATCTTTCTTGAATGTTGACTACTGGTTGTTTAAGATTTGTTTACATATTTTTAGCTTTCAATCCTTGCTTGCATCAGATCTTTGTGTTTCTGGAATTTGTTTAAAATGTTGAAAAAGTTGTCTTGTTTTTTATTACTTTTTTTTCTGATCTAAAATGTACAGGATTATGAAAATAAAAGTAAAGAAATGAGAGGGAGGAGAGTAGGAAGTTTATATAACTATGTTTTCTTATTTTTATTCATTTTAAGAAAAAAACCAAAAAAAAATGACACTTGTTAATCTCCTTGTTTTTATTGATTATACTTGTTAATTCTCACACTCTCTTTCTTCCGATTGTAATTTTCATGTTCATAATGTATTTATAATTTAACACTTGTGCTTTTATATTTTATATTGATTTTTAATTTACCTTTTCCATTATATAAAGACATTTACTTTATATTAATATATACTATTTAAAAGAAAATGTTTTAAAATTAAGTACACACTAAATAAATTACATACATACATATATATACATATATATTTAAATCTAAGTTATTTTACTAAAGCATCTATTTAAAATTTAAATTCAAAATCAAATTAATCTACTCATATATATACACATACATATATATTTTAAATTCAAATAATTTTAAAACATTTATTATTTCAAATTTTAAACTCAAATGAAATTTCAATCTTATTTATACAAATTTACACTTATTTTATTTGTTTTGAAAATTTTCAAATTAACTTCATGTAGGTGGATCAAAATGGATAATCTTATACTCAATAAGGTATAAGGATTACAAATTCCCACATTTTCCCATCCCATAAAGTCCATACATCGATATAGTTTTCCTACGGCCACTATCTAAAAACCTATATGTTTGACTTGGGATAGAAAGCAAGATAATTCATAATGGTCTTCAATTCCCATAAGAGTAGCAAGACACTCCTATGATAAAAGAAAAATAATAATGGTCTTCCATCCTTATAAGGATACAAAAATATCCCCATGATAGAAGAAAAACAATAGTGAGCGTGCCTACTCTATTCCTATATGCATAAACAAAATTTTAGCCTCGACATTAGCAAAGCCCTACGCTTTAGAACCTTTGGCCTTAGTAACCAAGGTGATTAAATGGCTACACTGTAAGGTGCTACCTCGACTCAAATCCATACAACTTAAATTAGGTTTATAAATATTGAACGGTTCATCTATTTTAATCACCTCTAGGAACCTAACATGATTCGATCTACCTAACCCCTTAGATGTAATTCTACTCACACATGAGTTTAGTCTAACCATACCTACTAATGGAACAACCCTATTTGGTTATCTGTTCCACATCCCTAATGACGTAAGTATTTAGTGGCATCATACTAGTGAGCATTTAACAATATACATAAGCAATAACATAACCAATCAAATACATAACTGAACATGCAAAGTCATCATCGACTATGCAGTGGGAATAAGAATACTATCGAAGATAATCATCTAACTTTTTTCCATAAATTCCGAAGCATCCATAGCTAAATCTAGAATCATACATAGGGTTGAGCCGAGCATTATAAGAAAATAGCACCTAGACCAGTCTAGCAAACTAGCTTGAGAAACTCAAGAAATATGCATCAAGTAACCAGTGAGATGGTATGGATTCCCAAAATGGGTTTCCCCTCAAAGAAACCAACCATTCATTAAGTTCAACATATACTGATAAGATAGACAATGTCTAGAGTATAGCACATAAATCATATCAAATAGATGTAGTGTGAATGCCGCAACAATAATAGGTATACAGTCCATACCTCTAATGCACGTTCGCATAATGGATTTTTCGTGGAGATCTCTTCAAACCTATCTGAATCTGAACTCCTGCACAAGGATCAGTGATATCCTTTCAAGCAGCGTACACCTTTAGGGAATGTACTATAGGAAATGCATAACTGGTCCACGCCCAGATAAGCGTGGTTTCGAATGAATCGCTCTTACATGCATGTCTGTAATTGATACTACATGGAGTCGACTGCACCCTTGGGATTGCTAAAATGCTACTTTCGCTTTGGCTATTCATTATCTCTATTTTTAGTCATTTTCAATGTTGAGTCTATGTTCGGCCTCTCTCACTCAAGTCTTCATCAACTTGAACAGCACTTGAATCCCCGAATGAATTACAACATCTCGAACAATTCACAAATCATTATGTGGATTCGAGCATCTCAAACAGATCTCGATCTTCCATATAGGTTCCCCGTATAAGTGCTTCGATGAATGCTAGCGCTGTCCTCTCTTAGAATACTCTTCAAGATAGATAGTCCCACATGATAGCGTCGCTTGAAATGTTAACTTTGACCTCTCCCTTGGATTTAACCTTAGGATTGGTAGTTCAACTCTATAACATTTCATTTCATTTCACAACGCTTCCAAAACATGAATCTCATATACTAGTTTTGATGTGGCATTCGATAAGTTAAACAGTTACTGATCTCGATCTCTTCAAAATTAATTTGATGAATTTCTAGTAAACTCAATTTTGGTTTTTTCAAAAGTAAGTGAAAGCTAGACGTGTTTCGTACCAATGTTCCTCCTAGGAGACTCCCATTGATATGAAATCGTGAAGCCTTATGATAACTTCTTAAGTCAAATTTTGTTAAGTTCGATAACCGACTAATCGATTATCTAATCAAAACAATTACTTGTACAAATCATGAATCATATGCTTAACTCATTTCTGACATTCCAACTTAACTATTCCTCATTCAAGAGTGAAGCCAGGTAAGCTAGAGCACTTGTTACATTAAAGCATTGCCAAGACGCTTCATTCTTGAATCTCACAAATAGATAAGTTTACCTCATTGGCTTTTAATGTTATGTATAACATTAATGATTTCCATTGACAACAAGAAATCAACACAATTAACACATTTTTGACATTTTCCGACTTACTATTCCTCGACGAAGAGGGAACTCGGTAGCTTAAAGCTCTATTGCTCCATCCCTACTTGACATCAATATTAAATCTTACAAATAGATAAGCCTTAATTCATCGGCTTTTAGTATTAAGCATAGTTAATCACTTTTCAAACAAGTAATTAATCTATTAACCATTTGGCCCTTCTAACTTCTTTTTAAACCTTTTTTATACTTATAAAATAATTGAAAATAGTTATAATAAATTTTAAAACATTTACTCAAAATATCTCTCGAAAATAACAAGTTTACAAAATCCCTAAGAAACTTGAAAACAACATGTTTTTAACAAAATCTATCTTCTTCAAAAATTCGCAGCTAATTCTTAAAAATTCATAAATATCCCAAACCGCTTTTGAAATATTTTAATATGAGTTAGCAAACACTTATAAAATGAGTGAAACAAAATACTTAAGTTTAAATATATTTTCAAA
Source organism: Allium cepa (assembly GCA_030765085.1). Lineage (NCBI taxonomy): Eukaryota > Viridiplantae > Streptophyta > Magnoliopsida > Asparagales > Amaryllidaceae > Allium > Allium cepa. The sequence continues at coordinate 905,868,101 of CM060932.1, forward strand.
CCTATTGAAGTCGAAAATCAAGGCTAAACGGGGCAGTTTTGCAAAAGTATTGTAACAACCCGGAAATTTCGTTCCCGAAAATTCCACATAGTTAGGAAAAGAAGAAAGAGAAAGAAGAAGAACAAACAGAAAACCAAGCTCAGAATCTCACAATCGCAGCGGATAAAAAATAATATCAAATAATAACAGTTATATAAAGAAAAACCGTAGTTATCAAATATCATTTTAATACATCAGAGTTACACATTTCACAATCACTGGAAAATTAAAATAACTTGTCCTAGATATACAACAACATAACACAGCGGATACACTCCGTACGTTCCTTCCATCCAGCTCGCCGCTTGAGCTCCAGAACGTCATTACCTGGAAATCTGTAATACTCGGTCTGACCCGACCATTATATCAAAGTAACATCCGGGTCAGGCTGGAAACCAGCGTGAGTAAAACCTATCTAACATGGAATACAAAAGCATATAACTTATATAAACTCGGGTAACTTGTATCAGTTTACTTCACAAGTCGTTATAGACAAACTGACATCACACATCAATTTCTAATACCAAAAACTTAGATTAAATGGTCCAATTCACTTAAATCATTCCATTTCAGCCTATTGATTCCACATATCAATTTATAAAGAATCAAAGTGGTTTCAGGTATTTACTAATACCCGACTCCGGTCTCTTCGAATTCAATAACACCTTATCCCAAATTATTCACGTGAAACACAATTCAAACTTCAAATATAGAGTGTCACCCACATTAATTCATCATCAATAGATAAGTAAATTATCTCAGTTCAAAACCCAACATATAATATCACAAATCATTCCCAAATCACATATCCGAGATATCAATCAATCTAAGGCATACAATATTATTCAATCATTCGTAAGCAAGATAAATTAGTCATATCATTCCTAATTAATTTAAAAAATTAATTTAATTACTTTAATCACCCTTAATCCTGCTTACTTAACATTGATTAATTACAACAAATTAATTAATTAATCATCCTTTAAATATCCATTTTAATTAATAATCCCTGATTAATTATCTTCATAAAGTAATTATCCTTTAGTTATTTACATAAATTAATTATCCTTAATTAATTACTTCCATTAATCAGCCTTAATCAATCAAAAACAGTAATTAACCTTTCTGTAATTACTTACCTTAATTAATTAACTTCTTAATCAATATATAAATCCTTTAATTAATTACACCAAGTAATTAATCCTTAATTACTTCTCCTAAGTAATTAACCCTTAATTACTTTCCATTAAGTAATTTCCTTATATTAATTACATCCAGTAATTTATCCATCAATTGCTTCACTATGTAATTACACTTATAAATCTCATTAAGTAACCATACATAACCAATTATCAAGTGACTATCTTTAATTAATAGATTAATTAATCACATTTATCTCATTAATTACAACTGGGTAACTCATCCCTTAATTACCCTATAAATCAATTAATTAATCTTTAATAATAGATTAATTATTCTTTAATTATAAATAAATAAACCTTAATTACCAATTAATCTCCTTCAATACAAAGTAATTAATCCTTAATTACTTTTAAAATCCACTAATTAACCATAATTATTAATTAATCACATTAACAAAATAACTAATGATTAATCACATTCATTATTCCTAAAAATACCTATATGAATCAACATTTAATTAAACAAGATAGACTATTTATCTTAATTGATTATTTAACCATCACCTATATCTTATTTAAATTAAATGCTTGAAACAAACATTAGAGAACTTTTAATTGGTTTGAGGTTAAATACACTGATATTAATTACTTACTTAATCCCATCATAAATTTCATTTGAAAATACCTAGGGATTTTAAACTTAACTGATTATCCCGATCTAATTAGACAAAACCGACAATTAACTCAACACATTTTATTTTAAATTAAATTTGGAAACTTGTTTTAAAAATTTTTTTTTGCTTGAACCTGTTAAAGAAATTTTGTTTCCAATCAGGACAACTCAAATTATCTTGCTTCCAAAACTGATCATCATTTATTTTTCCTTTTAGTTATAAACCTTACAAAAAAACAAAGCAAACCGATACTCAAATGAAAACCCGAGCCCTAAAAAAAAATTATAGAATCAAAAATCAAGTTACCCACAACTCACAAACTTCGAGTCCAACGCGAACGTGACTTCGAGCCGAATACGAGAGTTTCCATTGTCACCAACCTTCTACAACTCCCAGATACACCGAACACTCGTGCACCATGCACGACGATCTGACCATCATCGATCATCTCCGAAACCTTCAGCAAGCCGTCCCAGTCCTTCCCAAACATACCGACCACCCACCACCGTTGATCTGACCAGAAATCAAAAAATGAGCCATTCAGCCTCAACTTATAACCAAAACTGCTCATCAAATCCTCTTCGTTCCATCACCGCTGCCCACCGGAGAACCCACAACTCCGTCCAGACCTTCGCCAAAACCCTATGCTCCATTTCCCCTTCATCCGATCCAACCCGATTCAACGTCATTGCCGCACTTGCTTCAAGAACAACCACGACTCCAACACAACCTAAACCCTAGATTTGCCTCGTCGCACCACCACGTCATTCCAAAAACTCAATGATTATTTTTCCCCTCACCATTGACCCACCAGCCATCTCCAACTTGAATGCCGACCACTCAGACATTTTCAATCACCAGAAAATGCTCATAACAGAAGCCATGATCAACTCAAGATAACATACGAGTTTCAAACTTAATTTTTTTGATTTTTCTTTTAAAAATCATATTTTCCTAAGACAATTCAGGTTATATACATGAAACAATCAATTGTTGAAAATGAATTTTTGACAACTTTTGGTTTTTTTACAATAATTTCCAAATTCCAGGGAAACACCAACTATTTTCACCCTTAATTATTTTTAAAAATAATGTTTAGTTAATTCGAACAAAATCCTTTTAAACATCCCAACCTAAATTGATTCGTATGAAGAGATATTGAATTAATTTGTTATATTCTTGAATCTATGTTCACAGCAGAACTCAATAACATTCACACAGACATGAAGGCAAACAAACGGTATAGTAATTCAACTATATTCTAGTTAGATAATCCATGCATCATCTTAACTTTACAATCTTTTATCAAACATCAAGCATTCATCCAGATTTAAAATGTTTATTTACTGTTTTTAGTTTGGACAGAGACTTGCTTTTTATGTTCCTGTCATGAATATAAATATTAACCCACATATATATACTTAAAATCATTTTTGAACGACATGCATAGCATAATTCAAATCATACTTTAAGAATCATTGCATGCTAGATCAAAATGTATCAGATTTTTCCAAGTTTTACTCACCTTTTCTTCTTGAAGAGAGCAACACTTGCTTCCAAATAAAACTGGTGTTAATTTGATTTTTGTTTTGCTTGATCTTTAAACTGGGAATCTTACCTGATGACTTGTATAGAGTTGTTTATAATTTGAGAACTGATCTTGTGTCAAGTTTGAGTTGTAGATGCTTGACTCTGTTTTGATGATTTTTTTTCAACTGTTTGTTTCTTAGATCTGATTGTTCAAGTTGGTTTCTTTTTGGTTTAAGCTTCAGATTTCTCTTTTTTTCTTAAGAATGAGATGATAAAAGAAATGAAAGAGAGGGATGTAGATTTTATAACCTATATTATCATTTTAAGAAATTAAGGACACTTGTCATTAAACATATTTCGTGCTTACATTTGTAAATCCATGTTTTTATACGTTTTTATGCGTACACATATAATATTCTAAATTTAGTTCTTATATTTATAAACGTTTTTTATTGTTTTAAATGTTTAAATTTTATCTTAAATAAATGTTACTTAATTATATTTATTCTTCCTCTTATATTTGTCTATTTAATTTTAAAAGTAGATGATATAAAATCCAGCTACACACTTATAATAGTTATACAAATATACCCATTAAACTTTATATCCTTTATTTATATTTTAAGTGTTTTCCATAAAACTCTTATATTAAATTTCTATTTAGTAACCACTTTCCTTTATTTATATTAATATGATCTTTAAATGAAAATAACAAACTACATACTACTAAAATCATATATATATATAAAAACATATATATTTAATTTACTTTAAGATATTTATCTTCTGAATTTCAAACTCAAAAATCAAATTTAATTAAAAATCCAATTAGAAATCAACTCAGATATATATTTTAAACAATCACAAATTCAATCTGTAAATAATAATCCTATTTTAAAATTTACTCATACCTATATATATAAATAATCTTATTATTATCTCTTAAAAACAACAATTTTACCAATTTTAAATAATTTATAAAGGAGATTATCACATTTTATATTGCTTGAAATTTTCGGGATATCACATTCCTCCCCTTTAGAATCTTTTCGTCCTCGAAAAGGATTGAAGCCAAAATTTATTCAGTACATAAAATCAGATAAATCACTTTTTGATTATTTTTAAAATACTTTTTAAATCCATGTAATATTACCAAATTAGTTTTATAAAAATATTTTTATAACACGATGTTTCCACAAGTCCATCTTCGTTCTTACAGAAATTTGGTCATACGTTGATCAGGCCTAAGATTGAAAATCTATAAATACTTAGCAGACCCGTTTTCGACACCATGTGAAAATAGTTGGAAAATAATTTTATTGAAAATATAGAAAACATTTTTGAAATAGAGGAAATATCTTTGTTGAGAATGCTCTGGAAATCATCACCCCCATCCATGGTCGCAGTTAACCCGATGGTTACGTTGCCATCCCGACAAAATCCATAGATAACTATAGGCCTCCACGCCCTTCGATTACACATGGAACCCGCTATAGATCGCAGCTACAACTGGGGTTACGCTGCTATCACAGCAAAAACCCATATAACTTTAGGCCTCAGCGCCCTCGAATTCCGCTGCCAAAAGCATGAAACTTCTCCACTCCACTTGACCATAGATCGCAGCCTACCGATGTTACATTGCCTTCCCAGCAAAATCAAGCGTAGACTGTTGACACTCACCTCCACACCATTTCCGCTATGGTCCACACAGTAGATCGCAGCGACATCGAGTTATACTATCGTCACAGCATAACCCAAATGCCTCTGTAGGCATCAGCGCCATCGACTTTCGCTACCCAACAATCCTCAGGAACTAGTTTGTTCGGACTCCTCACAGGATCAACTTTAGAACCTCCCCCTTAGAGGCTCAAGGCAGTACCAACCTATGGTACTCCTGAGAAGTTCATCCTAAGGGAGCGCCTTTTTCTCCAGAGCTATTTTCAAAACATTTTATACTATACACATATAGTATCTTCCAATCATACACCTAATATGAATCCCAAATAAATCTCCTTTCTCAAAATCGATTATCCCAAAATTGATAATTCTCAATTAGGCTTTCCAAATTTCCAAAAATGATTTTTTCCAAAAATCAAAAGCCTTTTCAAATCCAAAGGTTCCCAAAACCTTTTTCAAAATCATTCTCACAAGATCCTTTACATACATACATACATACATACATAAATACATACATACATACATACATACATATATATCTTTAAAAAATCTTTGGATCACTTCAAACTTATATAAATTCCTTTTTTATACTTCAAATACTTTCAAAAATCCTTTCTTTCTGGCAAAAGATTCAGCAAGGGGAGATTTATCTTACATATATATATATATATATATATATATATAACTTTGTTTATCAAATATTCAAATTTGATTACTCTATAAAGTCACTTACCAAATTACTTACTTTCATAAAGTAAATTTTTACCATAGAAATCTCCAATTTCCACTTTACTTCATCATATATTTCACAAAATATATTTTCACTTCAAAAACCATTTCACATTTCTTATCCACAAATTCCCAGTATAAATTTTATTCAAACCCGTACGATGTACACATATCATCTGTATGCTATACCAATTTGATCGCTCACTCGATCACACAATTTCATTTCCGAACTAGTATCGTCCACCCGACTTCCTAGTGCGGACTCAGATCTGGTTTCATGATCAGAAACCGTCATTCTCCTTGCATAGCCATAACTATGATAGAGAATATCCAGAACCAATCAACAATCCATATCCAGGTTCGCCGTCGAAAATCGAGTGAAAAATTCCACCTCAGATCGATATAACTATCTCAAAATTCTATGCTCGAATCTGGATCAAATTACTATGCGAATAGAATAATATATGTACATCCTACGTATTTATATTTATTGATTAATTAATCAAATCAATTCGATTTCTATTCACATTCACTTACTCACAATTGCTTAAATCCTCATTTGGATTATCACCTCAATTCTTATCTCAAATGGATATTTAATCATAAACACTTTGAACTCTGTCCAACTTAAATTTAGAAAATAGTTTGAAAAGTTTAAAATAGATAAATAGTAGAAAAATAATTATTAGTTTGTAAAATAACTGTAAAATAGTTAAGTAGTTGCAAAATAGTTGGAAAATAGTCATATAGTTATAGAAATTTTAAATAATTGCAAAATAGTTGTAAAATAGTAACTAGCTTATAAAACAGTTATAAAATAGTTAAATGATTTCAAAAATAATTATAAAATAAGTATAAAATAGTTTGAAATTTTAAAAGAAAGGTTGTATATATAAATAGCTCGGAAAAATAGGTTTATATTAAAACAATTTATTTTGAAAATAGTCCAGAGTCAAACTGTCAACTCCCAACCTCCATTTCCTATCAATTCAATTAAAATTTCCACTTCCATTTAAATTGACTTAGTTCCAATTTAAATAATTCAATTTCCATTGAAATTGATTTATCCCAATTCAAGTTGAATTAACCTCAATTTCTTTCCAAATTCAAATCAAATTCCATTTGATTTTAAACCTATTCAACTTTAATTTCAATTCCAAATTATTCAAATCAATTTGGACTAATTTCAAATTTAAACCATCCCGAATTATATAAATTCGAGTTAAATTTTTAAATGTTGATTTAATCCTTTAAATTAAATCAACTTATCTCCTTAGACCATTTAATTTTGAATCCAAATTCCATTTTAAATTTCCAAATCTCAAACTCGTTTTGAGACCACACTAACTCCCAATTCAAATTAATCATTTAACTTCCCAAGTTAAATCCCAATTTCATCTTGAAATTTTCAATTCAGGTTGCTTGTTAACTTATTTATCTTCTCCCAAATTAAATTCAATTTACTTAATCCAGTCAACCTTACACAATTTGAATTCCCATTCCAAATATTAAGCTTCAAATTATTTATCTTCCCACTTAAGTTTAAAAAAAACTTATTTCACTTTGGGTTTCACATCACATTCCAAATTTAAAACTCAATAGAGTTTATTTCAAACCATCTTTGATATTAGGTATATCCACACATATACATATTTACTTCTTGGCCCACCAAGCCAAAATTTAAAATTTAAACCACCTTTGGTTAAAAAACAAATTTCCTTTAAAATTTTCAAACATCTCTTATTTTAAGATAAGATCACATTCAAAATAGTCCGAATAATATCATTTCTTTTAACATCTGAAAACAATTTATGATACTTTTAAACCCAAGATTCAAAACTCCACATTTCAAAACCCACCTCAATTTATATGTTATACTCATTATCAAATATTTCATTATTAAACATAATAAACATTTATGATAATAACCAAGATTATCGTATTTGGAAAACAATACATTATCATCTAACTTTCGAATTCTTTCCCAAATTCAAGATTTTAAATTTCAGTTTGAATCCATTTCAAACTCATCTTTATTCAATCTCAATTTGTTTGTATTTCTATTGCCACTTAATTTAATTCCAATAATTTAACAACCAATTACCTTAATATTATAAAAAAAATATTGCTTTATATATCAAAATACATTCTTATATAAAATCATTTAAAATCTTTATATAAAGAAACAACAAGTACACTCTCTTATATATATATACACACACTCAACTCATTCTAGGGTACCATTGAGCCTATGCTTAATGAGTATCCTTCACTAGAGCCAAGGTTCTCGCTTAACCTTCGGCTCTGATATCAAATGTAACAACCCGGAAATTTCGATCCCGAAAATTCCAGATAGTTAGGAAAAGAAGAAAGAGGAGGAAGAAGAAGAAATAGAAAACCAAGCTCAGAATCTCACATTTGCAGCGGATAAAATATAATATCAAAAAATAACAGTTATACAAAGAAAAATTGTACTTATCAAATATCATTTTAATACATCAGAGCTACACATTTCACAATCACTGGACAGTTAAAATAACTTGTCCTAGATATACAACAACATAGTAGAGCGGATACACTCCGTATGTTCCTACCATCCAGCTCGCCTCCTGAGCTCCAGAACATCATTACCTGAAAATCTGTAATACCCGGTCTGACCCGAGCATTACATCAAAGTAACACCCCGGTCAAGCTGGAAACCAGTGTGAGTAAAACCCATATAACATGGAATACAAAAGCATATAACTTATATAAACCCGGGTAACTTGTATCAATTTACTTCATAAGTCGTTATAGACAAACTGACATCACACATCAATTTCTAATACCAAAACCTTAGATTAAATGGTCCAATTCACTTAAATCATTCCATTTCAGCCTATTGATTTCACATATCAATTTATAAAGAATCGAAGTGGTTTCGGATATTTACTAATACCCAACTCCAGTCTCTTCGAATTCAATACCATCTTATCCCAAATTATTCACGTGAAAAACAATTCAAACTTCAAATATAGAGTGTCACCCACATTAGTTCATCATCGATAGATAACTAAATTATCTCAGTTTAAAACCCAACATATCATATCACAAAGCATTCCCAAATTACATATCCTAGATATCAATCAATCTAAGGCATGCAATTTAATTCAATCATTCGTAAGCAAGATAAATTAGTCATGCCATTCCTAATTAATTTAACAAATTAATTTAATTACTTTAATCACCCTTAATCCTGCTTACTTAACATTGATTAATTACAACAAATTAATTAATTAATCATCCTTTAATTATCCATTTTAATTAATCATCCCTGATTAATTATCTTCATAAAGTAATTGTCCTTTAGTTATTTACATAAATTAGTTATCCTTAATTAATTACTTCCATTAATCAGCCTTAATTAATCAAAAACAGTAATTGACCTTTCTGTAATTACTTACCTTAATTAATTAACTTCTTAATAACGAGACGGATTTTGCCCGCTCAAAAATTGACATCCATACTTCAAATCGTACTCGAATGCCATAGATTCGACCGTTCAAATCCGATTCGCCGGAGCTTATAACAACATTAATTAAATAACATAGCAGAATAAATGAATAATACATTGATATACAGCTTTGATACAATATCTGATACAACAGATGATCCAATAGATATCAATATACATCAGAGATATGATACAATAAAATAGCAGCGGAAAAGAAAATAGATGACAACATCTAGCAGCGGAACAATAACTCTAAGATAGTCTTCAAAAAAGAACTCCGAGAACTGCAACTCCATCTCCAAGAATCAATCCAGCAATAGCTCGAACCCCCAATAACGATGCACCAAGCTAAGCAAGACAGGTGTGATCCAAAGACTGAACTAGCTCCAGATAATCCACTATATCCAACTATCTGAAAACCCAACTCTAGACTGCTCGTGTAGAAATATAATGAGCACCAAGAGTTTAGGAAAGAAACAATAAACTCCGGATCAGTCGTGGGACTGGTGTGAGCAACAAAAACAGTTTATCTTTTAAAACATTCAACAAAAGATTTTCAAAGTCAATTCGCAATGCTTTTAAAAATGAGACTACCATAAGACCTCCCGCAACACACACAATGCAAACGCAGACTTGGAGGAGATTTCTTCTTATGTTAGTCAAAGATGCTTGATACGCATTAAAAAGAAACATTTGGTATTATTACTAGTGCATAGTGTAGAACAAACCATTTCGAAAGTAGAATATAAATCTTAGCCAGCATAGGTACCATTATATTATGCCTACTATAGCTACCATATTAGATGGCAGGTTCTACAACTAATACTGTACAAGGCTCGTATTGTTTCTTTGGATTTCCAACGAATGATCAGGCCAAGGAACTTCCCATTGCCACATGAGAACGCCTCTGGAAGGACGTCCCCGAGAACCAAACCGGATCTCTGCCAACACAAGGCCGGGTTACCCCTAACTGGGTAACTATTGACACGAGTATGCCATCCCCCGATCGTAAACGACCTTTCTCACGGGATCCCGATAACCAACAACCACAAAGTAATAAATTCGCAGTAACCACATAGGTTAAATATCTGGGCTCCATACCATGATACCACCTCTATCCAGAAGGAAATGCACATACCCTAAAGGGAGCTACCCCTCATAACCTTGCCGCATCTTTCCTGTTTTGACCATTTCCGGGGTGTGAGGCTCGACGAAGTCTCGTCCACAAAAGCACGCTTTATACAAAAGCTGTGCTTTGGGTCAACAAATGATCATAGAAATGATCACCAAGATAGACGATCAAACAAATGATCCTATCATAAATAATCAACACAATGATCATTTCACAGCAACACTCAGCATGTCACATTACCAAATTGGGAATATATCGCTGATAACATTCAACTACATAACCTCTGAGCTCGTACGTCTCAGAGAAGGGTGTTAAGCTAAGAGAATAAATTCTCCGCCACCAACAGAAATATATTTGAAAGGAATCAGCTTTATATCTCAACTTGTAATGTCAGACATACTATCCATACAAGTCTGTTCTGGGTTCGAACAGAACCGAAGGCACTTACAAAGAAGTCCTTGCAATCCGGATATTCACTAATCACGTTTGGACTTCCCATCACAGATGGAGTCTCTATACCGGGGACCATTTGATGCAAAGACATTCGACGAGTTGTCCTTACGCTTTCAAAAATATCCGGTCTTCACCACCGGTCTTCAATTGCTATCCATAACGACGTATCACATATTCGGAATGGGTTATACGACACAAAGGTCCTTTCCCGGCTAAACCGAATAGTGAGCGAAAATATTTTCAAAACATATGGATATGGGATTTCAATTAAGTCACAACTTATTACCCAAAACTTTTCTTCAAATGGCTTAACAAATTACCATTTTAAATCTTTAAACAAAAAGATTCATTTTCACAACCTTTAACGGTTTTAAACAATTTTCACATTTTAATCTTTTAAATAAAAGATTCATTCACAGATTTTCCAAATCAATTTTCATTTCAATTTGATTAACTCGTTAAATCTTTAAATCAAAGATTTAACTTATAGCCTTCAAAACAATTTCATTTCAATTTGATTTAAGCAAATCATCAATTTAAATCTGTTAAAAATAAACAGATTTAATTCATAGCTTTCAAAAAGAATTCATTCATAACTTAGGAAAATCATTTCTCTATTCAATCTTGAAATTCCCCTAATTAACTGGAATCTCAGTTCTTATCTAAAAGTGTTTATCATTTGAAAACAACAGTTTTCATTTTGGAAATCTGATTCATTTATACGAGTTGAAATCCTTGGGTTAAATTCAAATTCCCAAAACCATACCTTTAAAAATGGTTTAAATTCATACAAACCTGTTTATAATATCTTTAACCATAATTTCCAATCGTCGAATTCAGTTCCAAATATCGAATTCAAATTTAAATTGAATTATTTAATTTCAAAACTTGATCAAGTAAATTAAAATAAATTTTAACTTGAAATTTCATTCCAAAAGCTTTTCACATTTATTCCGATTCCATTTCCAAAACATTTGAATTCAAATATTCAATTTTTATAAATCGTTTCAAAATCTGTGACTTAATCGATTTCCTCGTGAAATCCATATTTGTGTGTGTATGGTGTGGTCCAGGGTTTTAACACAATAGTGCAACATCATTCAATCATGACAGATCAAATACAACAATATATTCGATAAGCGATATAAATTTATAACGCTTATCTTTCATACACAGATTCGCAGACATATATATATATATCACAGAAAATAAATTTCATCATAGATCACAACACAAATTAGGATAATCATAAAGCATCATATAACAGGGATATCAAACAGTTTAACATCCAATATAATCCAAACATGCATAAATAGGATTAATTTAATTATCTGATTAATTTAAATCAGATTAAATTTCTATGAATAATTCTTCTCACATTTATTATCAAAATAAATTTCAAGTAAATGATCCTCATTAACTATTCATAATTATTTAATTACTATTCTTAAGTAATTAACTCAATTTAACTATTGTTAATTAATATTTAATTAACCTTTAAAATCATATGTTTAATCACTGATTATTTAATTAATTAAGTTCTAAACTGTAACTTAATAAATCTTAATTACTTGATTAAATAACCTCAAGCATTTTTTTAAAAGACAACTCTTTATTAAACCAATGAATCTTATTTACAAATTTATTTACCTTAATTAATTTAACTCGAATCTTAATTTCTTGATTAAATAAATTTATCAATTATTCACTTGAACTAATTTAATGAGTGCATATCCTTTTATCTTTACTAATTCAATTTTAAAACCTTTTCTAACTAATGTTTTAATTATCATCACAAATCAAATTTAAACAATTTAAATATTAAAACTTCTTTGATTTCAGACTAGGATTCAAATTATCTTTAATTCAAATTTAAATTTAATTTTAAACTTTTAATTTCAACTTGCTTAAATTTTTCATTTAAAATTTCAACTTCATTTCAAATTTCTTTAATATATTTTGAATTGTTTTTAAGTTATTAAAACAATTTAAATTTAAAACTTATTTATGTTCAAACTAAACTCTACATTCAACTTGAATTTATATTAATATTTCAATTTGAACTAAGCTTTAAAAAAATCTTGGTTTAAAATTTAATTTGGGTTTTAAAATTTCCAAACCAAAACAGCTTCAGGTTTCAGGTTAAAAATTGAAACAGGAATTCGACCCGAGACCCCCTGCTAATGCTTCGAGTTAGAATTCGAAACGCACGTGTATTTCCCGAGTCTCTCCCCTGTCTTCACGCAACCCCTTTCCCCTGATCCTATCTTCTTCCCTCTTTTTTTTTTCGTTATAACTGTTAAGTAAAAAAAAACAAAAAGACACGAAACAACTCACGCAAAACTCGAGCAAAAACCCGTGTTCCTTCTCCTTCCCCAAAGACGCAACATCATCAGGCACTGAACAATACCATGTGCACGTGCACAGGTGATCGAATCACCTCCGATCAACTATGATGTCTTCCTCAAGTCAGCCATCACTCTCGAAACCCATTCCAATCATCAGATCGACGATGCAATCTCGAAAATCAAATTTGAGTCTTTAAACTCAAACCTGGAACGAAGAACGCAAACTGGAACCAACAAATCATCACCTAAACCTTCCTCGTCCAGGCACTCTCGATCACCAGCTCCCTCAAAATTCTGGCCACATCACCGCAACCTTCCTACGCAGCCATCCCCCTCGGTGCGATCGCCCCAATTTCTTCGTCGACGTCGCAGTTATCAAATTCCGATCATCTCTCTAAACTTATGGTTAAACCCTAATTTGAACTCGTTCGACCAACTCACGTAGTACAAAATTCTTTCGACAATTTTCCTGAATTCTACGAAGATCAAGCAAGCTTCAGACAAAATTTCAACATTTTAAAATCATTCAATCACTGGGAATTTGGTAAAAAGCAATTTTAGTTCAACTTGAAATTGCCCTCAACATACTTGATGAAAAATCGAAATTTTTGTTTTAAAAATCTAGTTTTCGAATAACAATTCCCAATATATACTTGAAGCATCGATTCATCATGTTCGAATTTTTCATATATTTGAGTTACTCTATAAAAATCAATTTTTTTCACTGTATATTCCTATTCTTCTTAAATCTATTTTTAGATTCTAGTTCATACTTCAATACGTAACTTTCTTTTGAAACCAAAGACTAATGATAATTTGATAATATGAGTTTGAGTTTTGTTTCTTGTTTGATAGCAACCTGTAAGCTCAGAAAGGAAGAAAACAAAAGAACAGAGGAGAAAGGAACAATAACTCATAGATCAACTTCACAAAAACGAACAGAGCTTCATACACCAAGTATTTATACTCAAACTTGATGATATTTAAGCATCAATATAAATTTGTTTACTCACAGTGATTTTTATTCAAACATAAGTTACTCACTTGCTTAGATTGAACAGGGCTTTTACTTTGAATCAGGCTTTTGAAATTGCCAGCTGAAATCACCTTCTTTGATTTCTCTGGTTGTAGTTTGTTTGAGTTTTGAAATGATGCCACTTTATTTTTGTTTATGATGGACTAAACTGATGAAATGAAGAAGTGGATGTATATAAAAGAAAGGTGTACAGAGTGATGATATGGTTTGTACAAAATAGTATGGCTGAGGTGCTTACATTCCTTTTTCTCGGCTAATATCATGCTTTTGCTTATGTACTTGATATGTTTTTATTTGTTTGTTATTTGCTTTTACAGGTTGTTTTTGTTTGGTTTGAAAGAACAAGTGTATATGGATGGGTATGTACATATATGAATGTATAAATAAAGGAACAGGTTTGTACAGAGAGGTATTTCTTTTGTTTATACTTTATTTTGTTTATACTTGCCTTGCCTTACCCAGGTTGATGCTGCATTACTTGCTTTAACATGCTTGTTTTTCCAGTTCATGAATATTTTTCTTTACTTATTTTCTTACTTACCTGGCAGCTCATGCCTGCATACTTAGGAATATAAGTGAAGTCCTTTTACTTGCCTGCAGGTCGCATACTTAAATAAATTTTATCTTGTTTTTTTCTTTTGCTTTATCTTGTCAACACTATTGGCTGCATTATATTGAGTCTGGTTTTGTTTATGCTTATATTTGTATTTGTTTGTATTATTTTGTATTGCATACTTTTATTTATGTAAGGTTGTGATGAATATTGTTTTCTTGTTTTATACTTTGTTTATTCTCTCACTTGCCTTTGTTTTTCTTTTGTGATCTAATCCAGTTTTATTTTTCTTGTCTGGTTATTTTACTTTGTTTTTATAAGCTTATGCCTTAATTCTTTTATTTATACTTTTGTTTTGTTTATTTATTTTTATTTTTAATTTACACAAATCTGGTTTTCTTCCATAAGCTTTTGCGTATATGTTTGTTTAAGTGTTCATGAAAACATATTTTTTTGTTTTAGTCCTTTGTATTTTATTTGTTTGTTTTATCTTCGTCTACATTCTTTTCATATTTAAATGTATTTTATTTTCTTTAAATCTTCTTGTTTTGTAATACAAATAAATTTCTATTTTATTATGTTGTTAGAATTTAGCACATGTTCTACTTCCTATTTATTTTTTATTAAAATTTATCTCATATTTTTTTTTTCTATTTCTAGTTTAAATATTTATTGTTATCTTACTTTAATATTTATTGTCTTATATTATTTTATAAACTCAAACCATAAATTTTACAATTCATATCTAATGTATATACATATATATCTCTATATTTATTTTTAAAACTATTTATTTAAGATTTTATTTCAAATCCAATATAAATATATATATTCACATATATACAAATTGTCAAATCCATATGACTTCATATATTTTCTAGTCGAATCGGGGAAACTCGCTTCCATTTAAATTAATTTATCTTACAATTTTATTCAAAAATTCATTTAATTATCAATTTAAATTAAATTAAAATCTAGGGTCGTTACAAACTTCCCCCCTTAAAAGAATTTCGTCCTCGAAATTCGCAGGCACGAAAACAACAAAGATAGATGAAAGATATAGAAATATCTTTTCAGATCAACCTGGATATCAGTTCTGCATTTGGCTCACCAAATCAGAATATCAACAATAGATACAAGAAATTACAATAGAATTTCAAATTTGGTTTTAAACGAAATCGTTTTATTTATACAATTTAAATCATTCCTCATATTCTACTAATCAATTTAACTCAAATTAAAATTTCAAATTTATTCAAAATTTCTAATTTATTTAAAATTTCCAATCTCAATTTTCAAATTCATATCCATTAAAGTTTAAATCAAAAACTGATAAGAAACCGATGAAGATACGAAGTAAAGATTTCCCACAACGATTCGTAGGACTGCCATCATCACACCGAAACTTCTTTCTGGAGCTATCACGAAGAAATAAAAAAGGTTTGAAAAGACGAATCAAAGAATATTGATAGAGAAAATTATTTCCATTGTTGTTACAGAGTATCGACCAATTATAGTCGTATTTCCCTGTCCCCTATCTCGTTCTGTTCTTGCACTCATACTTAATATCAGTGGATAGTAAGAGAATTTACTGAGGCATTCAAATGGATATCTTAGGGATTACTCATTCTAGGATTTACTTCACCCTATCTCTAATGAGTTACTTAATGTGTTACACTCCTGAGCTAAAATTCAACCTTAGCTCTGATACCAAATGTAACGAGACGGATTTTGCCCGCTCAAAAATCGACATCCATACTTCAAATCGTACTCGAATGCCATAGATTCGACCGTTCAAATCCGATTCGCCGGAGCTTATAACAACATTAAGTAAATAACACAGCGGAATAAAAGAATAATACATTGATATACAGCTTTGATACAATATCTGATACAACAGATGATCCAATAGATATCAATATACATCAGAGATATGATACAATAAAATAGCAGCGGAAAAGAAAATAGATGACAACATCTAGCAGCGGAACAATAACTCTAAGATAGTCTTCAAAAGAGAACTCCGAGAACTGCAACTCCATCTCCAAGAATCAATCCAGCAATAGCTCGAACCCCCAATAACGATGCACCAAGCTAAGCAAGACTGGTGTGATCCAAAGACTGAACTAGCTCTAGATAATCCACTATATCCAACTATCTGAAAACCCAACTCTAGACTGCTCGTGTAGAAATATAATGAGCACCAAGAGTTTAGGAAAGAAACAATAAACTCCGGATCAGTCGTGGGACTGGTGTGAGCAACAAAAACAGTTTATCTTTTAAAACATTCAACAAAAGATTTTCAAAGTCAATTCGCAATGCTTTTAAAAATGAGACTACCATAAGACCTCCCGCCACACACACAATGCAAACGCAGACTTGGAGGAGATTTCTTCTTATGTTAGTCAAAGATGCTTGATACGCATTAAAAAGAAACATTTGATATTATTACTAGTGCATAGTGTAGAACAAACCATTTCGAAAGTAGAATATAAATCTTAGCCAGCATAGGTACCATTATATTATGCCTACTATAGCTACCATATTAGATGGCAGGTTCTACAACTAATACTATACAAGGCTCGTATTGTTTCTTTGGATTTCCAACGAATGATCAGGCCAAGGAACTTCCCATTGCCACATGAGAACGCCTCTGGAAGGACGTCCCCGAGAACCAAACCGGATCTCTGCCAACACAAGGCCGGGTTACCCCTAACTGGGTAACTATTGACACGAGTATGCCATCCCCCGATCGTAAACGACCTTTCTCACGGGATCCCGATAACCAACAACCACAAAGTAATAAATTCGCAGTAACCACATAGGTTAAATATCTGGGCTCCATACCATGATACCACCTCTATCCAGAAGGAAATGCACATACCCTAAAGGGAGCTACCCCTCATAACCTTGCCGCATCTTTCCTGTTTTGACCATTTCCGGGGTGTGAGGCTCGACGAAGTCTCGTCCACAAAAGCACGCTTTATACAAAAGCTGTGCTTTGGGTCAACAAATGATCATAGAAATGATCACCAAGATAGACGATCAAACAAATGATCCTATCATAAATAATCAACACAATGATCATTTCACAGCAACACTCAGCATGTCACATTACCAAATTGGGAATATATCGCTGATAACATTCAACTACATAACCTCTGAGCTCGTACGTCTCAGAGAAGGGTGTTAAGCTAAGAGAATAAATTCTCCGCCACCAACAGAAATATATTTGAAAGGAATCAGCTTTATATCTCAACTTGTAATGTCAGACATATTATCCATACAAGTCTGTTCTGGGTTCGAACAGAACCGAAGGCACTTACAAAGAAGTCCTTGCAATCCGGATATTCACTAATCACGTTTGGACTTCCCATCACAGATGGAGTCTCTATACCGGGGACCATTCGATGCAAAGACATTCGACGAGTTGTCCTTACGCTTTCAAAAATATCCGGTCTTCACCACCGGTCTTCAATTGCTATCCATAACGACGTATCACATATTCGGAATGGGTTATACGACACAAAGGTCCTTTCCCGGCTAAACCGAATAGTGAGCGAAAATATTTTCAAAATATGTGGATATGGGATTTCAATTAAGTCACAACTTATTACCCAAAACTTTTCTTCAAATGGCTTAACATATTACCATTTTAAATCTTTAAACAAAAAGATTCATTTTCACAACCTTTAACGGTTTTAAACAATTTTCACATTTTAATCTTTTAAATAAAAGATTCATTCACAGATTTTCCAAATCAATTTTCATTTCAATTTGATTAACTCGTTAAATCTTTAAATCAAAGATTTAACTTATAGCCTTCAAAACAATTTCATTTCAATTTGATTTAAGCAAATCATCAATTTAAATCTGTTAAAAATAAACAGATTTAATTCATAGCTTTCAAAAAGAATTCATTCATAACTTGGGAAAATCATTTCTCTATTCAATCTTGAAATTCCCCTAATTAACTGGAATCTCAGTTCTTATCTAAAAGTGTTTATCATTTGAAAACAACAGTTTTCATTTCGGAAATTTGATTCATTTATACGAGTTGAAATCCTTGGGTTAAATTCAAATTCCCAAAACCATACCTTTAAAAATGGTTTAAATTCATACAAACCTGTTTATAATATCTTTAACCATAATTTCCAATCATCGAATTCAGTTCCAAATATCGAATTCAAATTTAAATTGAATTATTTAATTTCAAAACTTGATCAAGTAAATTAAAATAAATTTTAACTTGAAATTTCATTCCAAAAGCTTTTCACATTTATTCCGATTCCATTTCCAAAACATTTGAATTCAAATATTCAATTTTTATAAATCATTTCAAAATCTGTGACTTAATCGATTTCCTCGTGAAATCCATATTTGTGTGTGTATGGTGTGGTCCAGGGTTTTAACACAATAGTGCAACATCATTCAATCATGACAGATCAAATACAACAATATATTCGATAAGCGATATAAATTTATAACGCTTATCTTTCATACACAGATTCGCAGACATATATATATATATATCACAGATAATAAATTTCATCATAGATCACAACACAAATCAGGATAATCATAAAGCATCATATAACAGGGATATCAAACAGTTTAACATCCAATATAATCCAAACATGCATAAATAGGATTAATTTAATTATCTGATTAATTTAAATCAGATTAAATTTCTATGAATAATTCTTCTCACATTTATTATCAAAATAAATTTCAAGTAAATGATCCTCATTAACTATTCATAATTATTTAATTACTATTCTTAAGTAATTAACTCAATTTAACTATTGTTAATTATCATTTAATTAACCTTTAAAATCATATGTTTAATCACTGATTATTTAATTAATTAAGTTCTAAACTGTAACTTAATAAATCTTAATTACTTGATTAAATAACCTCAAGCATTTTTTTAAAAGACAACTCTTTATTAAACCAATGAATCTTATTTACAAATTTATTTACCTTAATTAATTTAACTCGAATCCTAATTTCTTGATTAAATAAATTTATCAATTATTCACTTGAACTAAATTAATGAGTGCATATCCTTTTATCTTTACTAATTCAATTTTAAAACCATTTCTAACTAATGTTTTAATTATCATCACAAATCAAATTTAAACAATTTAAATATTAAAACTTCTTTGATTTCAGACTAGGATTCAAATTATCTTTAATTCAAATTTAAATTTAATTTTAAACTTTTAATTTCAACTTGCTTAAATTTTTCATTTAAAATTTCAACTTCATTTCAAATTTCTTTAATATATTTTGAATTGTTTTTAAGTTATTAAAACAATTTAAATTTAAAACTTATTTATGTTCAAACTAAACTCTACATTCAACTTGAATTTATATTAATATTTCAATTTGAACTAAGCTTTAAAAAAATCTTGGTTTAAAATTTAATTTGGGTTTTAAAATTTCCAAACCAAAACAGCTTCAGGTTTCAGGTTAAAAATTGAAACAGGAATTCGACCCGAGACCCCCTGCTAATGCTTCGAGTTAGAATTCGAAACGCACGTGTATTTCTCGAGTCTCTCCCCTATCTTCACGCAACCCCTTTCCCCTGATCCTATCTTCTTCCCTCTCTTTTTTTTCTTTATAACTGTTAAGTAAAAAAAAACAAAAAGACACGAAACAACTCACGCAAAACTCGAGCAAAAACCCGTGTTCCTTCTCCTTCCCCAAAGACGCAACATCATCAGGCACTGAACAATACCATGTGCACGTGCAAAGGTGATCGAATCACCTCCGATAAACTATGACGTCTTCCTCAAGTCAGCCATCAATCTTGAAACCCATTCCAATCATCAGATCGACGATGCAATCTCGGAAATCAAATTTGAGTCTTTAAACTCAAACCTGGAACGAAGAACGCAAACTGGAACCAACAAATCATCACCTAAACCTTCCTCTTCCAGGCACTCTCGATCACCAGCTCCCTCAAAATTCTGGCCACATCACCGCAACCTTCCTACGCAGCCATCCCCCTCGGTGCGATCGCCCCAATTTCTTCGTCGACGTCGCAGTTATCAAATTCCGATCATCTCTCTAAACTTATGGTTAAACCCTAATCTGAACTCGTTCGACCAACTCACGTAGTACAAAATTCTTTCGACAATTTTCCTGAATTCTACGAAGATCAAGCAAGCTTCAGACAAAATTTCAACATTTTAAAATCATTCAATCACTAGGAATTTGGTAAAAAGCAATTTTAGTTCAACTTGAAATTGCCCTCAACATACTTGATGAAAAATTGAAATTTTTGTTTTAAAAATCTAGTTTTCGAATAACAATTCCCAATATATACTTGAAGCATCGATTCATCATGTTCGAATTTTTCATATATTTGAGTTACTCTGTAAAAATCAATTTTTTTCACTGTATATTCCTATTCTTCTTAAATCTATTTTTAGATTCTAGTTCATACTTCAATACGTAACTTTCTTTTGAAACCAAAGACTAATGATAATTTGATAATATGAGTTTGAGTTTTGTTTCTTGTTTGATAGCAACCTGTAAGCTCAGAAAGGAAGAAAACAAAAGAACAGAGGAGAAAGGAACAATAACTCATAGATCAACTTCACAAAAACAAACAGAGCTTCATACACCAAGTATTTATACTCAAACTTGATGATATTTAAGTATCAATATAAATTTGTTTACTCACAGTGATTTTTATTCAAACATAAGTTACTCACTTGCTTAGATTGAACAGGGCTTTTACTTTGAATCAGGCTTTTGAAATTGCCAGCTGAAATCACCTTCTTTGATTTCTCTGGTTGTAGTTTGTTTGAGTTTTGAAATGATGCCACTTTATTTTTGTTTATGATGGACTAAACTGATGAAATGAAGAAGTGGATGTATATAAAAGAAAGGTGTACAGAGTGATGATATGGTTTGTACAAAATAGTATGGCTGAGGTGCTTACATTCCTTTTTCTCGGCTAATATCATGCTTTTGCTTATGTACTTGATATGTTTTTATTTGTTTGTTATTTGCTTTTACAGGTTGTTTTTTTTTGGTTTGAAAGAACAAGTGTATATGGATGGGTATGTACATATATGAATGTATAAATAAAGGAACAGGTTTGTACAGAGAGGTATTTCTTTTGTTTATACTTTATTTTGTTTATACTTGCCTTGCCTTACCCAGGTTGATGCTGCATTACTTGCTTTAACATGCTTGTTTTTCCAGTTCATGAATATTTTTCTTTACTTATTTTCTTACTTACCTGGTAGCTCATGCCTGCATACTTAGGAATATAAGTGAAGTCCTTTTACTTGCCTGCAGGTCGCATACTTAAATAAATTTTATCTTGTTTCTTTCTTTTGCTTTATCTTGTCTACACTATTGGCTGCATTATATTGAGTCTAGTTTTGTTTATGCTTATATTTGTATTTGTTTGTATTATTTTGCATTGCATACTTTTGTTTATGTAAGGTTGTGATGAATATTGTTTTCTTGTTTTATACTTTGTTTATTCTCTCACTTGCCTTTGTTTTTCTTTTGTGATCTAATCCAGTTTTATTTTTCTTGTCTGGTTATTTTACTTTGTTTTTATAAGCTTATGCCTTAATTCTTTTATTTATACTTTTGTTTTGTTTATTTATTTTTATTTTTATTTTACACAAATCTGGTTTTCTTCCATAAGCTTTTGCGTATATGTTTGTTTAAGTGTTCATGAAAACATATTTTTTTGTTTTAGTCCTTTGTATTTTATTTGTTTGTTTTATCTTCGTCTACATTTTTTTCATATTTAAATGTATTTTATTTTCTTTAAATCTTCTTGTTTTGTAATACAAATAAATTTCTATTTTATTATGTTGTTAGAATTTAGCACATGTTCTACTTCCTATTTTTTTTTATTAAAATTTATCTCATATTATTTTTTTCTATTTCTAGTTTAAATATTTATTGTTATCTTACTTTAATATTTATTGTCTTATATTATTTTATAAACTCAAACCATAAATTTTACAATTCATATCTAATGTATATACATATATATCTCTATATTTATTTTTAAAACTATTTATTTAAGATTTTATTTCAAATCCAATATAAATATATATATTCACATATATACAAATTGTCAAATCCATATGACTTCATATATTTTCTAGTCGAATCGGGGAAACTCGCTTCCATTTAAATTAATTTATCTTACAATTTTATTCAAAAATTCATTTAATTATCAATTTAAATTAAATTAAAATCTAGGGTCGTTACAAATTAATGTATAAATCCTTTAATTAATTACACCAAGTAATTAATCCTTAATTACTTCTCCTAAGTAATTAACCCTTAATTACTTTCCATTAAGTAATTTCCTTATATCAATTACTTCATTATGTAATTACACTTATAAATCTCATTAAGTAATCATACATAATCAATTATCAAGTGACTATCTTTAATTAACAGATTAATTAATCACATTTATCTCATTAATTACAGCTGGGTAACTCATCCCTTAATTACCCTATAAATCAATTAATTAATCTTTAATTATAGATTAATTAATCTTTAATTATAAATAAATAAACCTTAATTATCAATTAATCTCCTTCAATACAAAGTAATTAATCCTTAAATTACTTTTAAAATCCATTAATTAACCTTAATTATTAATTAATCACATTAACAAAATAATCAATGATTAATCACATTCATTATTCCTACAAATACCTATATGAATCAACATTTAATTAAACAAGATAGACTATTTATCTTAATTGATTATTTAACCACCACCTATATCTTATTTAAATTAAATGCTTGAAACAAACATTAGAGAACTTTTAATCGATTTAAGGTTAAATACACTGATATTAGTTACTTAATCCCATCATAAATTTCATTTGAAAATACCTAGGGATTTTAAACTTAACCGATTATCCCGATCTAATTAGACAAAACCGACAATTAACTCAAAACATTTTATTTTAAATTAAATTTAATTTGGTTACTTGTTTTAAAAAAAATTGCTTGAACCTGCTAAAGAAATTTTGTTTCCAATCAGGACAACTCAAATTATCTTGCTTCCAAAACTGATCATCATTTATTTTTCCTTTTTGTTTTTAAACCTTAAAAAAAACAAAGCACACCGATATTCGAATGAAAACCCGAGCCCTAAAACAAAATTCTCGAATCAAAAGTCGAGTTACCCAAAACTCACAAACTTCGAGTCCAACGTGAACGTGACTTCGAGCCGAACACGAGAGTTGCCATCGTCCCCAATCTTCTACAACTCCCAAATACACGGAACACTCGTGCACCATGCACGACGATCTGACCATCGTCGATCATCTCCGAAACCTTCAGTAAGTCGTCCCAGTCCTTCCCAAATATACCGACCACCCACCACTGTTGATCTGACAAGAAATCAAAAACGAGCCACCAAGCCTCAATTTTTAACCGAACATGCTCATCAAATCCTCTTCGTGCCGTCACCGGTGCCCACCGGAGAGCCCACAACTCCGTCCAGACCTTTTCCAGAACCCTATGCTCCATTTCCCCTTCATCCGATCCAACCCGGTTCAACGTCGTTGCCACACTTGCTTCAAGAACAACCATGACTCGAACACAACCTAAACCCTAGATTTGCCTCGCCGCACCAACATGGCATTCCAGAAACTCAATGATTATTTTTCCACTCACCATTGACCCACCAGCCATCTCCAACTTGAATCCCGACCACTCAGACATTTTCAATCACCTGAAAATGCTCAGAACAGAAGCCACGATCAACTCAAGATAACATACGATTTTCAAACTTAAATTTTATGATTTTTCTTTTAAAAATCATATTTTCCTAAGACAATTCAGGTTATATACATGAAACAATCAATTGTTGAAAATGAATTTTTGACAACTTTGGGTTTTTTTACAATAATTTCCAGATTCCAGGGAAACATCAACTATTTTCACCCTTAATTATTTTTAAAAATAATGTTTAGTTAATTCGAACAAAATCCTTTTAAACATCCCAACCTAAATTGATTCGTATGAAGAGATATTGAATTAATTTGTTATATTCTTGAATCTGTGTTCACAGCAGAACTCAATAACATTCACACAGACATGAAGGCAAACAAACAGTATAGTAATTCAACCATATTCTAGTTAGATAATCCATGCATCATCTTAACTTTACAATCTTTTATCAAACATCAAGCATTCATCCAGATTTAAAGTGTTTATTTACTGTTTTCAGTTTGGACAGAGACTTGCTTTTTATGTTCCTGTCATGAATATAAATATTAACCCACATATATATATACTTAAAATCATTTTTAAACGACATGCATAGCATAATTAAAATCATACTTATAAGAATCATTGCATGCTAGATCAAAATGTATCAGATTTTTCCAAGTTTTTCTCACCTTTTCTTCTTGAACAGAGCAGCACTTGCTTCCAAATAAAACTGCTATTAATTTGATTTTTGATTTGCTTGATCTTTAAACTGGGAATCTTACCTGATGACTTGTATAGAGTTGTTTACAATTTTAGAACTGATCTTGTATCAAGTTTGAGTTGTAGATGCTTAACTCTGTTTTGATGATTTTTTTTCAACTGTTTGTTTCTTAGATCTGATTGTTCAAGTTGGTTTCGTTTTGGTTTAAGCTTCAGATTTTTTTTAAAGAATGAGATAATAAAAGAAATGAAAGAGAGGGATGGAGATGTTATATAACCTATTATCATTTTAAGAAATGAAGGACACTTGTCATTAAACATATTTCTTGCTTACATTTGTATATCCATGTTTTTATATGTTTTTATGTGTACATGTACAATATTCTAAATTTAGCTCTTATATTTATAAATGTTTTTTTTGATTGTTTTAAATGTTTAAATTTATCTTAAATAAATCTTACTTAATTATATTTATTCTTCCTCTTATATTTGTCTATTTAATTTTAAAAGTAGATGATATAAAATCCAACTACACACTTATAATAGTTATACAAATATACTCATTAAACTTTATATCCTTTATTTATATTTTAAGTGTTTTCCATAAAACTCTTATATTAAATTTCTATTTAGTAACCACTTTCCTTTATTTATATTAATATGATCTTTAAATTAAAATAACAAACTACATACTACTAAAATCATATATATATATATATATATATATATATAATTTACTTTAAGATATTTATCTTCTGAATTTCAAATTCGAAATCAAATTTAATTAAAAATCCAATTTGAAATCAACTCAGATATATATTTTAAACAATCACAAATTCAATTTGTAAATAATAATCCTATTTTAAAATTTACTCATACCTATATATATATATATATATATAATATTATTATTATCTCTTAAAACAACAATTTTACCAATTTTAAATAATTTATATAGGAGATTATCACATTTTATATTGCTTGAAATTTTCGGGATATCACAAGTATAGCGTTGTCCTCTTTTCGAGATGTTACTTAACTTTTTACTGTTCGACCATCTAATAGCAAAAAACATAGATATAAGAAATTACAAATATGGTAAGAAACCCTTAAGGATCTCTCTACAAAGTTCCATAAACTTTTCCAAATACAAGGCGATTCACAACTGCATCTATAACGATTATCACTATAAGTGCACTTTGAAATCAGAGTCTGATCTAAACCAAAGTCCATCTATGACCTATGTGATTTTTTCAAGGTCTTTTCACAAGTCACATAAGTCCATTCCAAGTTCATTCAAGTCTGCATACATGGATCATACATGTCACTTACTTTTGTAGTAAGAATCTAAACCAATGTTTCAACATAAGCTGACAACACTTCAAACAACATATTTATGTGTCATATTTTTATCCAAAGTGAGGTTTTAACTCACCTTTAACTCTACCAACAACCAAGATCCAAGCAACCAAAGCCTAGACCCAATTTAGCAACCACCTTTGCCCAACTTAGCAACCACCTTTGCTTCCTCCTTCCCGTGCTTTCCACCTTGCTTCCTCCTCCTTTTCTCTCTTATTGCTTACGGCTTAAAGGTGGGGTGAGATGTGTGCTTCACTTTTTCACAATATAACTTGGTAGAAGATTTGTAATGTGGTGGTAAGGCTTCACTCCAAGTTTGAGGTGATTTCAAGTTGGTTTGCAAATAGTATGCTTTATGAATTTAAGAAGAAAGAAGAAGATGAAGACATGAATTTTGTCTCTTAAAGCTTTGTAATTTTTGTGAATGGTTTCTAAGGGTATGCCCATGCTTATATAGGCTTGTGCAAGGGGTTATTACCACCTTCTATCTCTCATGGAAGGTCATAAAAGAGCCTCATCACACATGCACCTTTATTTCATTTCCCCTTTATGCTAATTACCATTATACCCCTATATATAATAATATCTTTTATCCTCTAGAACATTCTAGAACCTCTAGGCTTAATATAAGGTATGTGTGTATATTAATTAGTTACCAATGTTTTCATTTGATCACTAGTCAAGTGCAAAAGAGTTTGAACAACTTATATAGATCGAAAAGGTGTTTAACGATAAATCGATTTTCGGTCACATTATCGATTTTTCTTTGAAGAAAATATTTTTATAAAAAATTTCAAAAACAAGTTTCTTATCATCATGCATTAATTAAATGATGTCTAACAAGGATATAAAATTATATTTATAATACTTAATTATATTCAAAATGTTTTGATATCCGAAGACGAAGTCTTCGAATCTCCGGGTCACTATATTCTCCCCCACTCAGAACATTTCGTCCTCGAAAATCAAATAAGAACAATAATCAAAGGAGATAGATGAAACAAGATATATATATATATATATATATATATATATATATATATATATATAGCATACTGCTAAAACTATTTGCTAAACCGAAAATCGAAATGCACTCTAAGCGACTCAACTTAAGTGGTGAGTACACTACAAATGATATACGTTACTAAGATAAGAAGGGATCCAAGTCTATAAGCAACCTTGGATGGATCTCCTTTAAACTATCCTCCATCTTCTTCGTACCACCCTAAGCATCCTCACTCCATGGTGCTTCTAACCTTAATGAAGGAATAAGCACACAAATATACAAATAACATTGATAATCACTAACAACTAGTGCTCATGGTTCGCTCGAGTTCAAACATTCCCATTGTCTAAGGATGATAAACAGTTTACTAAGAATACCTTCGCTCAATGGACTTAGGTCATCACTTAGATGATTATTCATGCTACACATAATAAATCGAAGAATCTTTCCCCAAACTCTTCATAAGTGAACATACATTATAAAAATGTACCGAAGTTTGTACGATGTATATAGACCATCCAAACGCGATATCTGATTTGATCACTTGCTCGATCTTATAAAATTCACTTCCCAACTGGTATTGATTACTTGACCTCTCTAGTGCAAACTCTGATTTGATTTCTTGATTTGAAACCTTTGTTTTCCTTGCATAGTCATATACTATAATAGAAAACATTGAGATCGCATCACGAACACATGTCAAGTGTTCGCCATCAAGTATGAAGTGAAAAATCCTTATTGGGACTCGTATATACCATCTTGAAAACATGTACTCCAATACAAGATTAGTACGACCTGTGTTTTTGACAATTACAACTATTAAATTAACTTGAAATTTAATATTGTAAAGAATTAAAATTTGTGATTTATTAATGTGAAAAATAATTAGAATACGATTTAACAATGTTGATGAATGTATTGACAACTATTTTAATGTACTTTCAATCAATTGAAATAATTGTAAAGTTGATTTAGTTATAATTATAGAGCTTAATTTGGACACAAGTGTAAGTTAATAAGGAATAAATCAATTGTTGGAATCAATTGTTGGAATTAATGAAATTAAATATTGCAGTTAATATGAGTTAAGATGATAACTATAGAATATGAATGTCATAAAATATAAATTAATTTTAATTATATTTATAAGGTAATAGTTGATTCAATAAAAAGAGAGTAAATCAAAATAAAAGAATTATTAAGAATTAAAATAAACTAACTGAGATTTTATTGCAGTTGTAATTGAACGTTGAAATTTGTGCAATATATAAATATTGGATTTAACATGGAAAATTTATTTCAAAATATTATAAATTTCTATGTAATCAAAAATAATACAATTTTTATAAATTTAAAATTTAAAGGTGATTAAATCAGTTTAATAATAATTTATTTAATTAGCTATTTTGGCCGTTGTCTTGTGTTTCGACGGAACTAGTTTCATCGGTTCCGTAATAGTGAATTGTTACAGGATTTCAAGTTTTGTATCGATCAGACTTACGGTTGATCGTCCGAGCTCGAAACGCGTAGAAATCAATTAAAATAATTTAAATGAATATAATTTGATTTTGAAAGCTAACATCTATATACAATGGAATTAGGGTTTGAACTAGTTTCATTAAGTTTAAAAATATCGAAAACCTATATTTCCATATATTGGATGACCTACTATCATTTCGGGAATGAAACGGGCTTTTCGGGTCGTTTTTATCATTTCGACCCAATTTGATATGTCCATTTGTTCTTATCCATCTTTGTCTATATAAACGGATATTCCCCAAAACCCTAACTACCTATTCTTATTCTGTATGTACTTCTTATCTGCTTCTTCCTCCTTCCCAATGGCTATCAACCAAAAGCCGTAATTCTAATTTCAAATCAAACTTCAAATTTCAAACTCCTCAAACCATATCAAATTATATATCGTTGGAAACCTCTCGATGAGCGTAATTTAGATTTGTTGTTCATTTTTGTAATTGAGTCTCGGGTTGGGTGGGAATCTTTGAAGAAGTCTCGGCTGTTGAAACTAGGGTTATGGATTCAATGGTGGATCTTTACTCGTTAGACGATCGGGAAGTTGTTGCTGGTAGAGGGAAGCAAGGCATGTGCATCGGCATGGTTGGTTTGTGCTAGAGGTGTCGAAAATCGCAAGATTTTATCCATCTATTAATGGAGGCGGAAGGAAATTGGTGGTGGCGGAGGTCACGCGAGCGCTATGGTAAGGTCGATCTGAGGTCAGGATCTCAACGGTAGGCTCCGATCTTGGTAGTGGTGATCGTTGAGGTAGCATTTGGTCAAGTTTAGTGGCATCTGCTGTGTGTTGAACGAGGCACAATATGCTAGGGTTTCATGGTGAGATTATTTACAAATTTGCACTAGTATAGTTTTAATTTCAAATTTTAATTTTCAACTTTATAACATTCGTAACCTTTTCATACGAGCTTGGAATTTGGACGCGGTTTACTCCATTGCGATCGTATCGAAATTCTGGACAAAATGGAACTGGTTTGGTCGAATTTGGAGACTGTTGGATTTTTGGGATTTATTTGGATTTTAAATCGACGATAAACTGAAGGTGGGTGATTTAACCCACTTATAAATACTAAACCCTCTTATGTTAGTTGAATTAAGTTTATGAATTCATAATAAATTTATTAATTGCTGTTTGGTAAATTGAGTTATCATTTGAATTTAATTTGAATTTATACTGAACTAAATTATCATTTAAATTAATATTGAATTTAAGTTGTCAGTTATACCAGATAATGATAACTAGTTAATTGTTGTGATTTATTGGCTGATTTGGATGATGATTGTGCTAGATGTTATTAGTTAGCATTTTGTATGATTGGATGTTTATATCTCTGTTAATCACTATGGGTTGAAATGATTTATCCCCGAACGATCTTATAGATTAGAGAAAATCATTATGGGTTGAAATGATAAACCCGAGCGATTTAATTGATTGGAAAATTTTGATTTGGGATACAGGTTGAAATGATATATACCCAGAAAATTTAACTATTTGGGTCGAAATGATATATACCCTATCACTTGACCATAGAGTAGAAAATTATATACAGGCACTGTTGTTCGGTTTAAATTATTTTCTAAATGGTAAAGTATGTTTGATTCATAAATTGATTTTAAATTTAATTTAATGATTTTATTTATAAAAAAATTATATTTGGAAAATAATTTATTTACATGTTTTCAAGTTTCAGATTATAAGTTAATATATGGGTTAAAAGGTAAATTTAAGATTTTACTCATAATTTTATTTAGTTTCAAAAATATATTTTTAACATTTTAAATTTTTGTTCAATAAAATATTTAATATCGTTTTAAGAGTTTACATAAAATTTAGTTTAGTAAAATATTTAATATAGTTTAAAGAGTTTTATCTAAAATTTAACTTAAATAATTATCAGTATAGTTTTAAGAGGTTTATTTACATACAATTTAATATAAGAATTATAAATTTTATAATAACTTTCATAAATAAAAATGTAAGTAGTTTTGTAAGGAACATTTAATAAAGTTTTATATGAGATTTTATAATGGATTTTATAAAAGGATTTTGTAAAGGATTTTATGCTGGTTTTATAAAGTACTTATAAAGGCTTTAAAGGATTTTATAAAGTGTTTTATAAAAGAACCTATTTAAAGAGATTTTGAAGTGTTTTAAAAGAATATGCGTAGAAATTTTTAAAAGGGGAAGAGTTGTAAACTTTTTTGGAATTTAATGAATATCTTTATAAATGGTTCTAGAGCGTATAAATAGTTTATAAATGGTTTAAGAGAAATTTATAAATTATTTTTGAAATTGATTGAATGAAATCTTCCTCGGTATTTATGAAAATATTTATACTTTCGGAATAAGTGTATGGATATCTTGATGTGAAGGTATAAACTATTTTCTAGACTTATTATTAAATATTTTACAAAATGACCACGGTGTGAAATAAGCGTCGGGTAGTTAACCGGAGTCGGATATTGTCGTACTCTCTGCCAATTCCGAAACCAATTTAACAACAATGCATATGGTGGAGAATCCGAAACGAAGTAGGATGGTTTTGTGAACGCTACCGGTATGAGGTAAGAACAGGGCCCTGACTCCCTCGGGTCAGCTTGATATGACATAAACAGAAGCTATACCGGCCCAAGTGTGGTCGCTCCTCCGGTTGGGCACATTTCTTTGGTACCGTATCTGTTACGTTGTGATTGATTGGTGGCCACCCTCGATTTGATTATGGGAGTGTGTTCCGAGGTGGGCGGTAATATTTGCTATGCGTTATCACCAGTTCAGGAGTGCAAAAGGTAGAATCCTACCCTAAGCATTGCCTCGCGTGCCTTGTCCTATGCCTTATCGAGTCCACTATGATTTTGGTTTGTGTCGTACATATGAAGTGCTCCCTAATAGCCCACCGGTTTGGTGGAGTTTACAGTACTGTATAAACTACGACATTTATAAAAATGTGTTAAGGGGGGTATGAGTAATGCCTTAACGCTATTTTAATACTTTACTTTACTGATAGACATTGTACATAGCGTATATTACTACATATAAATAGTTTAACGTATCCTTAGGAGATGGAAATTCCGAACATCTCTAAATTTATTGCACGCACGTTATAGATTGGATAGGAGATGTGAAATCGCGTAAACATCTCTAAAGTCGTTACACTCATATTTATTTGTTGCTAATTTAACTTACATAACATCTTTTAGTTCTGACTCGAGTGTTTTGTCTTTTCATTACGCTCGGGTCAGCATGAGCGTTGCAGTGTCGAAGACTTTTTTCTAAAAGACGAAGTTAGAGATTTGTATACTACTTATATATATTCCAATGCATCATGTTGTTCCTTTGCATTATCCTATTATACCTGCTGTATGGATAACTCTTATTGTATTATAAAAGTTTAATCAAATGTTATTTTGTAAAATAGCTTCATGAACCATTTATTTGATTATTATATTTTATTATTCCACTTGCCATTCTGTGTTTTGTTTTTTCTTCTTTTCTCTTATTTTCTTATTCACCCCATTAAAAATCCTCCCTTTTGAATGGTTTGAGATGACATGTGTGGTTTATTGTCGATTTAAATCGTCCAAAAAGGTGGGTCGTTACAGTTGATATCAGAGCTTTTGTTTAGCGATAATCTTAGCTTTATGAGGTTTGACTCATTAGAGATAGGATAGCAATACCCTAAAATGAGTTGTTTGAGCGCGTGTATGTGTATTTGTGTATGATAGGGTGGGCGTATTTATTAGTGTTATAAAATTGTTTTTGTATCGTGTTAATTTGTTCTGTGTAGTATTTATAAATTCTGGTCGTAACATAGGACACCATGACATCGATAGGGATTTCTAAACACTTAATAGGGAAGACCGACATAATATTGTTTATAAAATATAGGTAAATGAAATAATTTTACTAGTATTATATTTTTATATAAAAGAATAATTTTTATAAATGGACATGGTTATATGTGATATGTTTGTTTGTTAGGAAGTGAAATTTTGTAAATATTGGGGGTAAAATAGGATGTACAAATAAAGTGAATATGAATTGGAAATTCAAGAACTTAAATTCTGGGGTTTTGGAATTGGTTTTCAAAGATTTTGGAACATAATGTTAGTTTTATTTTGAAATATTTTCGAATATAAATATTTTCAATTTGATTTGAAAGAAATGTTTTAAAAGAATTTTAAAAGGAAATAAATTCTGTACTCCCCTCTTTTGTTGTTGAAAAATAATTTAGGTGATGATCGTGGTATCATCGACATTCATTTTTGAGTTTCAAAGTGGAAAGGCTACCATGGTGCTACACATTTATTTTGATAAACAAAATTTAATTTAATTTTCTGAAGTATGATTTGATATATATAAAAATATGAATATATATAGTACTTTAAAATGATTTGAAATGAATCGGATATTTAGTTCTTAAGTTCCTGTTAAATTAAAGATTTTCGTTTGTAGAAATAAAGTGAAATTATAATAGTTGGAAAATTCTAAAAAGATAAATAAGAAATTAGAAGCTAAGTGATTAATGAAACAGTGAAGAAATTGGAGATTTGTCACTTGTAAATTAAAAGATAATTAAAATTATGAAGATGTAAACTATTGAACATTTTTGTTAACTAAAATAAATAAGATAAATTTGTTTAACACTCAATTACATTCTAAAAACATATATAAAACTTACCAAAAATGTTTAAAAGTTGAAGTGATAATATGAATATGTAATAGAATATTATACAAATAAAAGCTTAATACCAAAAGTTCTTCAAAATGAACAAATGATTATAAATAAAATTTTAAGATGTACAAGAAATGTTATAAACATGAGTTAAGTTTTATAATGCTTAATAACTCAATTGAATAGTAAAGCGAAATATCACTTATGTAAATGATTATAAACTTAGGTTTATGTTTTGAAGTGATTTGTAGTTAGATTGAATAGTAAAAAGTGAATGTTATCCAAGAAAATGATTATAAACTCTAAGAAATGCTAAAATGAGTCACAAATAAGTTTATTATTAAATGATATTGTATGTGAAGAAATGAATGTAAATTTATAAGTTAAGAAACTTAAGTTGAAATGATTCATTAATGAATACTAATATTAAATTGAAATCAAGCTATACAGACAATGAATGTGAATTTGATTACAAGGAAACATATATAATATTTAATAATTTATTTATTGATGTTCTAAATAATTTAGTTTGAAATAATCTATGCGAATAAAGGAATGAAAATTAATAAGAGATAACCTTGTATGAATAAATTGAAAATAAATTGAATGTATGCAATACTTTAACAATGTATTGAATGATGATTTCAAATATTGAATGGGAAATATATTATAAGTAGTTGAATGAAAATTTATAAAAGATTACCAGGTATGAGTTGGAACTGAAAATAAATGAAAGTAAATAATGTGTAAAAGGGAAACCGATAGAATAAACTTAAAAAAATTAAATTTGTATTGTTTGGCCAATGGGAAGTTTCGGAATGGATACTTCAAATTTTTTAAGGTTGTATGAATATTCTATTAAGTTATTATCTAAGGTTGTTGCGCATAAGGTACACTTATTAGTTTATTTATCACCCTTGTACGATGAAAAGTTTTTGAATTAAACTAACTATTGGTTTTGGTTGCTATGGACATGTAATGGATTCTTTTGTTACACGTGATGGTTATGTTGTTTTGTTTGCATACGTTTTTGGTTGATTTGTTTTTGTTACTAATTGAAACAACTAAATTTTTCTCTTTTACAAAATTCTCACTATTTTGGATTATATAAGTGGAATACAGGTTTATGGCAGCAATAACCGTTGCTTTTGGTTTCATAAATAAAGTTTTTTTTCCTCGACAAACAGATATGTTTTCGGATTACTGTTTTTGGAACGATATTTATTGTTTTCCCATGGTTTGGGGATTTCTATTTTTTAAATATGATATATAATATAATTATTGATATTACTTTTTTTGGACCTAACCGCGCAAAGGAGACTCTGCCAAAAAAATTCGTACATTTAAGACTTAGAAATTTTTGTAGAAATTGAGTTATTTTCAAATTTTGTTAAACTTAAATATGTAAGTTAAATTGTTATAAATTGATTATTTTGAATAGAAATATATCCAAACTTTTTGATTCCTTCTTGTTCCTTTTCGTGGACGAAAAGTTTTGAGTGGGGGAGAGTGTAATGACCCGTATTTTTGATAATTAAAACTATTAAATTAAATAAGATTTTGAAATTTAATATTTGAGGAATTAAAATTTATGATTTATCAATGAGAAAAATAATTAGAGAATATGATTTAATAATGTTGATGAATGGTATTGACAATCAATTCAAATAATTGTAAAGTTGATTTAGTTATAATTGTAGATCTTAATTTGGATACAAGTGTAAGTTAATAAGGAATAAATCAGTTTTTGGAATCAATTGTTGGAATTGATGTAATTAAATATTGCAGTTAATATGTGTTAAGATGGTAATTGTAGAATATGAATGTAATAAAATATAAATCAATGTTAATTATATTTATAAGGTAATGGTTGGTTCAATAAAAGGAGCATAATCAAAATAACAGAATTTATTGGGAATTGAAATATAATTAACTCGGATTTTATTGCAGTTGTATTTGAACACTGAAATTTATAAAATATATGTATATTGGATTTAACATGGAAAATTTATTTTAAAAGAATATAAATTTCTATGTAATTAAGAATGATAAAACATTTAACTTTTAAATTTGAAATTTTAAAGGTGATTAAATTAATTAGTAATAATTTATTTAATTAACGTGTAAAAATAGTCATTTTGGACACTATCTCGGATTTCGAAGAAACCGATTTCATCGGATCCGTGACAGTGAATTATTATAGGATTTCAAGTTTCGTAGCGATCGAACTTATCGTTTAATCGTGTGAGCTCAAAACGCGTAGAAATCAATTAAAAGAATTTAAATTAATACAATTCGATTTTGGAAGCTAACTTCTGTATACAATGGAATTAGGTTTGAAACTAGTTTTATTGAGTTTAAAAATATCGAAAACTTATATTTCGATATATTGGATGCCCTACTTTCGTTTCGGGAGCGAAACGGGCTTTTCTGGTCGTTGTTATCGTTTCGATCCAATTTGATAGGTCCATTCGTTGTTATCTATCTCCATTTATATAAATGGATATTTCCTGAGACGTAAATGTCTATTCCCATTTTTTACATACTTCTTATCTGATTCTTCCTCACTCCCAATGGGTGTCGACCCAAAAACCTAATTCCAATTTCAAATCAAACTTCAAATTTCAAACTCCTCAAACCATATCAAATTATATATCGTTGGAAAGTTCTCGATGAGCGTAATCTAGATTTATTGTTCATTTTTGCAATTGAGTCTTGGATTGGCCATGAATAATTGAAGAACTTCGGTCGTTGAAACGAGGGTTGTCGATTCAACGTGGGTCTTCATGCGTTTGACGATCGGGAAGTGGCTACTGGTAGAGGGAAGCAAGGCATATGCATCGATATGGTTGGCTCATGCTAGAGTTGTCGAAAATTGCCAAATTTGGCCATGTATCAACGATGGCAGACGCAATTTGGTGGCGATGGAGGTCGGATGAGCGGATGTGGTGGGATCAGCCTAAGGTCAGGATCTCAACTGCAGGCTCCGTTCTTGGTAGTGGTGATAGTTGAGGCGACGTTTGGCCGAGTTTAGTGGCGGCTACTATGTGTTGAATGAAGCGCGATACGCTAGGGTTTCATGGTGAGATTATTTACAAATTTACAATAGTATAATTTTTAATTTAAAATTTTAATTTTCATCCTTTTAACGTTCATAACTTTTTCGTACGAGCTCGGATTTGGACGTGGTTTTCTCCATTGTAATCGTATCAAAATTCCGAACAAAATCGAACTAGTTTGGTCTAATTTGGAGATTATTGGTTTTTGGGCTTTATTTGGATTTTAAATCGACGATAAATCGAAAGTGAGTGATTTAACCCACTCACAAATACTTAATCTTTTTATGTTAGTTGAATTAAGCTTATGAATTGATAAGAAATTTATTGATTACTTTTGGTAATTTAAATTGTCATTTAAATTTAATCTGAATTTATATTGAATTAAATTGCCATTTAAATTAATATTGAGTTTAAATTGTTAGTTAAATACCTAATAATGATAACTAGTTAATTGTTGTGGTTTATTGGCTGATTTGGATGTTGACTGTGATGGATGTTATTTGTCGGCATTTTAGAAGATTGGATGTTTATATCTCTATTAATCATTATGGTTTGAAATTATATATTCCCGATGATCTTATAGAGTTGGAAAAATCATTTTGGGATGAAATGATAAACCCGAGCGAATCTATTGATTGGAAAATTTTGATTTGGGATACGGGTTGAAATGATATATACCCGGAAAATTTAACCATTTGGGTTGAAATGATACATACCCTATCACTTGATCATTGGGTATAAAATTATATATGGACACTGTTGGTCTGTTTTAAATTATTTTTTAAATGGTAAAGTATGTTTGATTTATAAATTAATTTTAATTTTAATTTAATGATTTTATTAATAAAAAATTATATTTGTAAAGTAATTTATTTTATATGTTTTAAGTTATTAGTTAATGTATGGTTTAAAAGGTAAATTTAAGATTTTACTTATAATTTTATTTAGTTTGAAAAATACATTTTTGATTATTTAAATTTTTATTTAATAAAACATTTAATATAGTTTTTAGATTTATATAAAATTTAATTTAATAAAATATTTAAAATATAGTTTTAAGAGTTTTATAAAAAAATTAATTTAATAAAATATTTAATAAAATATCTAATATAGTTTTAAGAGGTTTATTTAAATACAATTTAATATCATAATTATAGATTTTATAATAATTTTAATAAATAAAAATGTAAGAAGTTTTGTAAGGAATATTTAATAGAGTTTTGTTAGAGATTTTATAAGGGATTTTATAGAAGGATTTGATAAAAGATTTTTATAAAGGATTTTATAACGGTTTTATAAAGGAGTTATAAAGGTTTTAAAGGATTTTATAAAGTGTTTTATAAAAGAACTTGTGTAAAGGGATTTGGAAGCGTTTTAAAAGAATTTGCATAGAAGTTTATAAAAAGGGGAAGAGTTGTAAACCATTTTGGAATTTTATGAATAGCTTTATAAATGGTTCTC
Organism: Allium cepa; assembly: GCA_030765085.1. Classification (NCBI taxonomy): domain Eukaryota; kingdom Viridiplantae; phylum Streptophyta; class Magnoliopsida; order Asparagales; family Amaryllidaceae; genus Allium; species Allium cepa. The sequence continues at coordinate 905,906,444 of CM060932.1, forward strand.
AAGCATATAAATAGTCTATAAATGGTTCAAGAGAGATTTATAAACTAATTTTGAAATTGATTGAAGGAAATCTTCTTTGGTATTTATGAATATATTTATACTTTTGGAATAAGTATATGGATACCATGGTATGGACTGTTTTATGGATTTATTATTAAAAATGTTTTATAAAATGACCACGGTGTAAAATAAGTGTTTGTTTGTTAAAGAAACTGGGGTCGAATATTGTCATACTCTTTGCCAATTCCAAAACCACTTTAACAACTGTGCACATGGTGCAGAATCTAGAATAAAGTAGGATGGTTTAGCGAACGCTATTGGTATGTGGTAAGAACGCAGCCTTGACCCCCTCCTGTCAGCTTGATATGACTAAAACAGGAGCTATACCAAGCCAAGTGAGATCACTCCTCCGATCGGGTGCATTTCTTTGGTACCATATCTGTTACTTTGTGATTGATTGGTGGCCACCCTCGATTTGATTATGGGAGTGTGTTCCAAGATGGGCGGTAGTAGCTATTATGCGTTACCACCAGTTCGGGAGTGCAAAACGGTAGAATCGTACTCTGAGCATTGCCTCGCGTGCCTTGTCATATGCCTTATCGAGCCCACTACGATTTTGGTTTGTGTCGTACCTTTGGAGTGCTCCCTGATAACCCACCGGTTTGGTGGAGTTTACAGTACTGTAAAGACTACAACATTTATAAAATATGTTAAGGGGGATATGGGTAATGCCTTAACGCTATTTTAATACTTTACTTTACCGATAGACATTATATATAGTGTATATTACTACATGTAAATAGTTTAGCAGATCCTTAGAAGATGGGAATCCCCAACATCTCTTAAGTTATTGCATGCACATTATATGCTAGATCGGAGATGTGAAATTCCATAAATATCTCTGAAGCCATTACACTCATATTTATTTGCCGTTGATTTAACTTACATAAGATCTTTTAGTTCCGACTCGAGTATTTTGTCTTTTCATTATGCTCAGGTCAACCTGAGCATTTCAATGCTGAAGACTTTATTTCTGGAGGAAGAATATGGAGATTTGTATACTATTTATATATACATTCTACTACATCACGTTATTCCGCTGCATCATCCTATTATACTTGTTGTATGTATAAATCCGATTGTATTATAAAAGTGTAATCAGATGTTTTTTTGTAAAACAGCTTCATGAACTGTTTATTTGATTATTATACTTTGCCATTCCACTGTGAGATTATGTGTTTTGTTTATCCTTCTTTTCTCTTATTTTCTTGTTTACGCCATTAACAATCCTCCCTTTTGAATAGTTTGAGTTGACGTGTGTGGTTTTTGTCAATTTACGTCCAAAAAGGTGGGTCATTGCAGGATCAAGGACAGTCAAATGAATAAAACGATCTATGCACAACTGACATATTTATCATGACTACACCAATAACTTCTTAATCACATTCATTTATACAAATAGTATGTCATTAAATACTTAAACCATTTGTGAATCATTTCATAAAACAAAACTTCAAGTTTATACACCCTTTTATAACTTAAGTTCATACTTGTATAACACTTCATTATATCCTACGAGTATATACAAACATCAAATTTGTTTCACTTCAACAAGTATATTAACTCTTGTTTTAACTTACTACCTTCCTAATTCATGTGTTATATAAAATCAACTTTATATCTTCAAAAATATTTAGTTTCAAGTTCTATAACAATATGAAAGTTCTCGACTGTCCAAAATTGCTGAAAATCCCTTTTCAGTTTAACAAATGAAAACTACCAAACAACATATCATATCGTGATGCGTATACCATATTTTCATATTGCATAGGCTACATATGTCCGTGAAATAACTTAACAAGAGAACTTTAGAACTAAATACTGGTTTTTCATTTTAACCTTTTTAAAATAATGTATACATATAACTTTTGTATATCAAATCATACTTTGGGAATTTAAATCAAAATCCATTTTACCAAAACAACTTTGTAGCATCCGCACTTAGAAACCCCAAAATGAATGGCGTTGATGCTGCGGTCATCATTGAAATTATTTCCAAGTAATAGAAGTGAGTTCAGTACATCCAAACCATACTTTTGGTATTTAGCCAAAATCATTTCAAAGTAGTATCAAATACTTCGTATAATAATTCTAAGTATCATGATCTATATTTTCTAAACCAATTTTTCAAATATTTACTTTCAAATAATACTATTATTATTTTTGCCAAAATTTTGAAAAAAACTTCCAAAATACAGGGATTTAAGTTCCCAAATTCCCTATTTAAATCCTTATCATTTACAAATCATATTTTATATAAAATCACTTGCTTATATAAAATTCTTTTCACAAATATTTATTTCCAAAATATTATACCTTTCCTTTGGATTATAGTAAACATCTTTTGCTAAATTTTAACTTCTAACCCAACATTATCTCCGAATGCTTTATGGTCAAACCATGAAACTTAATCCACAAGGTGTTCGTTTCAATGTTCCGACAATTATTTTCTACCCAACCCTTGATGTAGAAAGGTAAAACTACTCATAAATTAGTTGAGCACAAATCAACGATAAACAATAGCCAATGTTCCCAATAGAGCATGACTAAACAAGGTTACGGAATATGAAACTATGAGAAGCACTAATATCAAACCAAACACAAATAGGTAAAATGTAAATAGATATTATACTCTTAAGAATCTGCTTCTTCTTCCTAGCTGCAGGAATAGCGAAAACCTTAGGCTGCTCCCTATTCTTGAGCATAGGACAATCTCTAATAATATGGCTAGGCTGATGGCAACCGTAACAACCTTTTAGTGATAAGTGTGCCTTAAGCTTGCAAAACTTATCAATCGTGCTTTCACTATCTACACTCTAGCCATCCACCCTTCTTTCCCCGATTTACAACACCAAGAAAAGTTTCCCTTTTGCTTGCACTTACAGCAAACCACACTAGAAATATCTCTCTGTAGCTGAAACTTCCTCTTGTTGTCCCCAACTAGTGTAGAAATAGGTGGCTTCGATGCTAAGCTCTCAAACCTCAAAGCCATGTTCACCAAACCCACAAAAAATTCCATAATGCGATTAGTGATATCCTTTTGGAACTCAAGATGCATACCCATAATGAACATCTTGTTCTTCTTCAGCGGCGTATTAACCAATCCATGATTGCATCCCTCAGATGTCCTGATGCCAACATATGCTTCGCTGTATCATCTGGCTCAATATCTCCATATGTCTGATCACACATTTTGATCCAAGTATGGACTTCTATAATAGCCTCCATGCCATTAAAACTCTTACCTTCTAGCCTATCATAATCGCAGCGGAGCGAAGCAAAACACATCTGATGTCTAATCTACACGACCTCCCTTATGACATTCTCCATTGGTTCATCAACTAGAGCAACATTTCTCGGTGCTTAACTCCTGCCAATCATGACAGTATTATCCTGACCACCTCCAGCATTATCAACTCTAGCACCCATGGTCCTTACTATCTAATCAAACGAAATAACTTTAGGAAACAAAAGGATAGATTTATTTCAAAGAAAGAATTCTAGAAAGAGATATTCCTAACGAATAATTTTAAAAGTTTAGTTTTCAAAATACAAATACGCTTTCATATGTATAATACACTCGACTCATTATAGGGTGTCACTTACCCTATCTCTAATGAGCCATACCCAATCAAAGCCAAGGTGTTCATCAACCTCGCTCTAATACCAAATGTAACAACCTGACTTTCTGACCCTCAAATGTCAAAACTAAAGCATCCACGGTATTCGTGTGTTGAGCAGCCAAGTGCCGGAAATATAGAAAGTTAGGGAAAAAACAGAATAAGAAAGAGAGAACGTGATATTAGAATATCACAACAGAACGATAATATATAATATCAAAGGAACGGTACAAAGAGTTACTCTGAGTGCTCATATATACGTTACAATAGTGCAGCGGAAGTATGAATACTATGGAAGATAATCATCCAACTATACTTAACACTAAAAGCCACCTTTTGAGTATAGAAGTATACACAAAGATATCTACACATTTACATTTTCCACTTTTCTTCTTTATATGGCTATGCCAACGTGCGTGTTAGTTAGTGTGTGGAGTATATGTCTACTACTATCATGTTGCTGTGTAGTGTGCATGAAAATGGAGGTGCGTGTGCAGTGAGGAGGAAGTTGTGGTGCTTGGTTCTAGGAAAGAGCATGCGTGAGTTGGCATGAAGATGAGGGAGAAGATAATGAAGGAGGAGGCCCTGATTTATGCATTAGCTGGCCATGCGTGTTGGGCTTTGAGTTGGGTGAGAAAATAATGGTTTATATTAGTTATAATCAAATTAGTTGTTTTGATTTTAGTTATTAAAATGCTTAACTTCGCCTTACGGAGTCCCTTTAACTTATGGTCTTCGACACTAGATTGGCATAAACTAGTAGAAAACATTAGTATAAGGTATTGACATATTTGGTGAAGTATATAAAATTGATAAAATATTAGTTATTGAATTTAATTACAAATAACGTTGTTAAATAATTTTACTTCGTTTGTGACACTTGTTTAGCAAAATAAATCCTCGTTTTGTAAAATATAAATTTGAACATTTACTTATATGCTAGTTAATTCTAAGTAATGTATTATTATTCATCTCCAATTTGTTGATCATTAATTATTGATAATAATGTGTTTGTTATTAGTGTTTGTTAGTTGTTTGGATTATGCTCAACCAGTATATGAGAAATTAATTTTCATATGCATGGGTTGGGTAGATACAAACACCTTGTAATTAGAATTTCATATTTTAACTATAAGGTGTTCAATGAAAATATTTGATTAAGTATATTTTAAGTGATTTTTATATAAAAGTGATTTATATAAAGAAATTTATAAAACTATTTTTTTATAAATAAAGAAAATTTTAAGGACTAAAATCCCTGATGTTTTAAAATGGCATTCCAAAGATTTGTGGAAATAAATAATACTGTGTTTGGAAGTATCTATGATTATTAGTGCAAAATGATTTGTCACTTAGAGAAGCTAAATGGTTTCTTATGTTACCGATGATTCGAGTAACTCATAACTAAAAAGTGGTCAAAGGGTTCATGTAACCTTGGTATAGTTAACTCTTTGTATAGAAGGATATACTTATTGATTTTGGAGGGGTTGTGACCAAATTACCACGTTATGGAGAAAACACCCCTGATCTGGTTACATATATTTTGATATGCGTTTATAGTAGAATATTTTAGGATTCCCAAATGAATATCAAATACAACATTATATTATTATACAGAGTATTTGATACCATTTCAAAAGTGATTTGTTTTGTATCCCGAAGTAAAGTATGATTTAATACAAAGTGTATGTATATATATATATATATATATATATATATATATATTATTTCAAAGGGATTTTAAATGAAACTAGAAATTTAGTTTAAAGAGATTATTTCGAAAAGGATTATATTTTGAATATAAGAAAGTTAATTCGATTTTAGAAATCTAAATGTGAAGATTATGCCTAAGTGGGTAGATTTAGAAGCTACATTTGCCTATTATATGTTATGTAGTTTGGGAATTGCATATATGTTTGTGCATCGTATGCTCCTTGAGTCCTATTTCTGGTAGGAAAACTACATTGGTTTGATCCTGTATCTAATTGGGTACCTAATTAGATAAACGTACGTAGGCAGTTGCAAGTGATAGTGACAAAACCCCAATAATAATATACCTTTCATGTTTATTGTTTATTATTGATCATATGATGTTGTACCTTTCCTGCTTAAATTTTGTTCCACGTTTACTTTTTTAATAAGTTTGCAGGAACGAATATTGTCGTCTCTTACATCAGAGCTGTGCGGCGGTAGATTTGTGGTATTTTTATTTGGTATGTATCAAAATGCATCTAGTAGAATAAATGACTACTTTGATAATTTGTATTATTAAAATTGTATCCTACACATTTAGCAGTGTTATATATTTATCAAATGATATTGTATATTAAATCGGTAGTTTTCATTAGTAGTTTTAAAACGGACGGGTTTTCGATGATTTTGACTGGCCCGAAAATCCGAGTCTGTAATGACTCGCCTTTTCAACCTCGAATGTTGAAACTATACGTCCACTATAGGAAATATAATGAGCACTCAAGTGCCGAAAAGTTGAATTTTTAAGGTTAAATAAAAGAAAAGTAATAGAACAAGGAAAAAGGAACATAAAATCAGAATCTCATAATGGAACGATCATCTATAATATCAAAAGACAATATAAACCGTCATTCTAAGATACAAAGTTTATCAGAGTTGGAGTATTCAGGCTGGACGGTTATAAAACATGTCCTCACAAACGCTGATGATATAATAGTAATACAACGAAAATAAATACTATGGTAGGAAATCACTTATCTCATCTCTAGAAGCTCCAAAGCTAAATCTTGAAACATACATAGGGCCGATCCAAGCATTATAAGAAAATAACACCTAGATCCGTCTAGTAAACCAATATGAGAAACTCAATAAATATGAGATAAGTAATGGTAACTATTGAGACCGTATGGATTCCCCAACAGTTTTCCCTCAAAGAAACCAACCATTCATAACAAAAATCTGCTAAGTGAACGCCACAACAATTATATGTCATATTGCTTGTGTAGGAGTTCGAATTTGGTTAGATCTAAAGAGAGCCCCATGGAAAATCCATTATGCCAACGCACCTTAGCGGTATTAATTGTATACTTATTATTGTTGTGGCATTCACACAGCAGCTATTCGATACGATTAATGTGCTACACCCTGTACATTATCTATCATATCATTTTATATTAAACTTAATGAATGGTTGGTTACTTTGAATGGAAAATTTTATGGGAATTCATACAGTCTCAATTGTTACTATTACTTGTCCCATATTGCTCAAGTATCTCATGTTGGTTTACCAGACTGATCCAGGTGTAATTTTCTTATAATGCTTGGGTCAGCCCCGTATATGTTTCTAGATATAGCTTTGAACGCTTTGGAGCTTCTGGAGATGAGCTGGATGATTTCCTACCATAGTATTTACCAATCTACGCTGCTTTACTATCGTATCATCAATATTTGTGAGGACAAGTTGTTATGACTATCTAGGCTATTTCTTGTAACTTTGAAAAATTTTGTATCTTAGAATGACCATTTATACTATCGTTTGATATTATATATGACCATTCCATCGTGAGATTCTAATATTGTGTTCCTTCTTCCTTATTCTATTTCTTTTCTTTTATTTAACCCTAACAATTAATTTATCTGGCACTTAGGGTGCTCTTTATATTTCCTACCATGGATATATTAGTGTTGACATTCGAGGGTCGAAAGGGCGAGTCATTACAATCCATCAGTTTTTAAACAAAGTACTTAGCAAGATTGTGTGTAAAATTTAAACCACTTTTAAAGTTTGAAGGAGTTCTATCCAGAGTCGCTTATAGACTAGGATTTCCTTGTTATCTTAGTATCGTATATCTTTTGTAGTGTACCCACCGCTTGAGGTGGAGGCACTTAGTATGCATTTAAGTTTGTAGTTTAGTTGTACCTAGTCTCGGTAGTACTATATATGTGTGTGTGTCTTGTTTCATCTATCTCCTTTGATTACCATTCTTGTTTGAATTTTGAGGATGAAATGTTCTAAGTGAGGGAGAATGTAATGACTTTGAAAAATTCGAAAACTTAATCTTCAAAAATCGTAACGTTTTGAAATATAATCATGTTATATAAATATGATTTTATAACCTTGTTTAAGATCATTTAATTAATGAATAATGATGAGAAACATGTTTCTAAAATTTGTGTACAAAAATATATTCTTTGAAGAAAAATTGATAAAGTGACCGAAAATCAGTTTATCGTTAAGCAGCTTTTCAATCGATATAATTTGTTCAGACTCTTTGGCACTTGTCTAATGATCAAATGAACACAATAGCACCTAAATAACACACACCTTTTTATAAAGCTTTGAATGTTCCAGAAGCTTCCTTATCGAGAAGAGATATTATGAGAAGGGTACAATGATAATTAGCATAAAGGAGAAATGACTTAAAGGAGAAGTGATGCCATGGCATGGTGGGGGATGAATGCAAGCTTAAAGAGCACCATTCTTGTTCCTACATAAGAAAGGGACCAATCTTAGTATTCATTCACAAATTCATAAAGCTTGAGTTGAAAAATCAATGGCTTCTTCTTCATCATCTCTTATATTCTAAAGAAAATTGTTGCAAATGAACTCTAATCATTTCAAACTTTGCCAAAAGGCTTAGTATAATATTAAAACACCTTCCACCAAGCCAAAACTTGAATAAGCAAAGCCATTCTCACCCTTAGAGAGGAGGCTGTGAGGATAGCGAGGGGGAAGGAGCAAAAGCAAGTGCAAAAAGCAAGAAAGCGAGGAAGCAAAGGAGGGTGCTTGCTTGGGTTTGTACTTGGTTAGCATGGACCATCGTTGTTAATGAGGTTAAAGGTGGGTTAATGCCTCACTTTGAAAGAAAATATAAAAAAATACATATATTGTACCGATTGTATATAAGTTGTTTGAATTGTTGTTAACTTATGTTAAAACATTGGTTTGGATTCATACTTTAAATGTAAGTGACAGATGTGATCCATGTATACGGGCATGAAAAAATTTGGAATGGAGTTGAAAGGACATGTATGCTTTTTGACAAGACCTTGAACAATGCACAAGGTTATAGACAAACTTTGGTTTAGATTGGACTCAGATTTCAAGGTGCACTTATAGTGATAGTCGCTATAGTTGAAGTTGTGAATTTCCTTGTTTTAACGATTACTATGGAACTTTGTAGAGATATCCTTAGGGATTTCTCACCATATTTATTATGTTTTATATATATGTATGTTGCTACTAAAAGCTTGAATAGTAAAAGTTTAGGTAATATATTGAAAAGTGGCCAAAACATCACCGGTCCAAAACTGCCACGTTTAGCCTTGATTTTGGACTTTAAAAGGTATGAAAAGATATTCAAATTTAAGTATATTATTTCATTCTTTTTACAAGTATTTTTATAAATCGTATTAAAATATTTAAAACTTGGTTTGATATCTTTATGAATTTTCAACAATTAGTTGTGAATTTTAAAAAAGAATATTTTTTTGAAAACATATCTTTTTCAAGTTTTGAGGAAAATTGCAAATTCGTTAATTTCAATCAATATTTTGGATAAAAGTTTTAAACCTATTATAAGTATTTTTTAAATAAATATTTTTAAAGTACATACAAATGTTTTCAAAAAGGGGTTAGAATTACTAAATGGCCAAAGGGTTAAATGTTCAATTACTTATTTGAAAAGTAATTAACTATGCCTAACACTAAAAGCTGACGAAGTAAGACTTATCTATTTGTGAGAGTTAAAATTTATGTCGAGTAAGGACAGAGAAATAGAACTCTAACATATTGGGCTTCCCTCTTGACCGAGAAATAATAAGTTAGAAAATTTTGGAAACGTGTTAATCGTGTTGATTTCTTATTATTCATGGAAACCATTAATACTATATTTAACTCAAAAAGCCGGCCAGGTTGACTTATCTATTTATGAGATTGAAGAACGAAGTGTGTAAGCAAGGCTTGATGCAATCAGCGCTCAAACTTACATAGCTTCACTCTTGGGCGAGGTATAGTTTAGCTGGAATGTTGAAAATGACTTAAGAAGTTATCGAAAGGCTTTGCAATTTCATATTAACGAGAACCCCCGAGGAGGAGCATTGGCATGAAACGTCTCTAGATTTTGCTTTCTTTTGAAAGAATCGGAATTGAGTTGGCTGGAAATTCATCAAATTTGTTTTAAAGAGGCTAGAATCGGTAATTGTTTTAGTTTTCGAATCACTTCAAAACTAGTATACAAGTTTTATTTTTTGGAAGCGGCTGTGAATGAAATGTTGTAGAGTTGAACTGTCCATCCTAAGGTTAGGTCCAAGGGAGAGCTCAGCTTTAACATTTCAAACGATGCTCTTGTATGGGACTGTCTATCTTGAGGAGTATTCCAAGAGAAGACAACATTAGCATTCGTCGAAGGACTTACGTGGGAACCTATTTGGAGGTTCGAGATATGTTTGAGATGCTCGAATCCATGTAGTGATTCGTTATCTATTCGATTTATGCGCATCCATTTGGGGATTCATATTCTATTCGAGTGATGAAGACTCGAGTGAGAGATGTCAAACATAGCCTCGACATTGGAATTGACTAAAACCGAAAATAGGATACATAGCCAAAGGGAACATAGTATTTTAGCAATCCCAAGGGTGCATACGACTCCATCTAGTATCACTTACGGACATGCATGCAGAAGCAATGCATTCAGAACCATGAATGTCTGGGAATGGGCCATCTATGCATTTCCTATAATACATTCCCTACATATGTATATTGTTCAAAATGATATCTTTATCCTTATGCAGGACTTCAGATTCAGCAAGATCCGAGGGGATATCCATGGAAAATTCACTATGCGAACACACCCTTGCGATGTTGATTGTATACCTATTATTGTTGTGGCATTCAAAGAGTAGCTGTTTGATATGGTTATATGCTACACTCTAGACATTATCTATCATATCACTATATATTAAACTTAATGAATCGTTGGTTTCTTTGAGGGAAAAGTCGTCATTATGGGAATCCGTACGGTCCCATTGATTACTATTACCTGTTTCGTATTTCTTGAGTTTCTCATGGTGGTTTGCCAGACAGATCCTAGTGTTATTTTCTTATAATGGTCAGGTTAGCCCTGTGTATGTTTTTAGATTTAGCTACGAATGCTTTGGAGCTAATGGGAAGAGCTGGATGATTATATTCTATAGTACTCTTATTTTCGATGCACTACTATATTGTACATATTAGCATTGTGAGGACAAACAGTTATAACTGTCCAGGCTGATGATAATACTTGGATTTTAGTAACTTTGATATTTATGTATTCAGAGTATTCCTTTGTATTGTTCCTTCGATATTACATATTATTGTTCCGTTGTGAGATTATGATATTGTGTTCTCCCTTCTCGCTCTATTTTTTATTTTACCCTAACTTTCTGTCTTTCCGGCACTTGGACATGCGACACTCGAATACCGTGGACATATTACTGTCAATATTTGAGGGTCGAAAAGTTGGGTCGTTACATGGTCAATGTGTAGATCTTACTCCCATTCATTGCTCAAAGCCATTCAAAAGCATAGAGTATCTAAAGGGAAGGGGAGTGATAAGCAGTATGAGTTCCTTAGAAGGTTGTCGATTCAGCCATGGGAATATCTGATGGAGTTAAGGATATTCCAAATAGGATATTACGTAAGTGTTATGTAAATTAACTCTTGTAAGATAATATTATTCGAAATATCATATGATTTAGGTTTTATTTTTTGATAATATATGTTTTTATATTGGACAAAAGTGATATTTAATGCACGAGGCGTGTGTATGCATAAATAGAAAATCCTTATGAGAAGTAATCTATCTATTACAATTACAAAAGTGTTTCTAACCATGAGTATTGAATCCTTAAGTGTTCTTAGTCAAGATGTATGAAGAAAAGAATATTGATGTGTTGCTTTTGTAATATAGAACTAAGATATATATATATATATATTCAATTAGTCAAGATACTAAAAATATATGTTGATCAAATCACTAATATTTGTGCTATAACACATATCAAGAAACTCAACAATGTTACTAAAAAGAATTTGCTACGATGTTATAATGTTGCATTTGCTGGATAATTTTCCATGTTTGAATGTGAATAAATAATTGTTTGAATAATTTGTTTTCCATGTTTTTCTCAATGTTTTGCTGATAGATACACAACTTTATGTGCTAACATTTGGTCAAATGGGATGCTACTCAATATTATCTCTATCTACTGCTGTGTTGTGACTATCATTGAGTAATTATGTCGAAAGACAAGAGAAGAGGAAAAAAAATTGGTATTAATAGAAGCACAGCTAAGAAAGGAAAAAAATTAACTAAAAGTTTGTACATAAAGCCATTGAAAGCTTTTCTCAATGAGTGATAATAAAGTATAATTAAGAGCAATGATGCATAGTCTACATATGTTTGATCATACGTTCTCCATAAAGGCTGGTGACATTTTTAGTTTATGCATTCTAGGGAAATTAAATGTTTTGAGTATAAAAAGTTTGATAAATTATTGAAAAGATTGATGTTTATTTTAGAAAACTATTTATTGTTGACTTTGTAAATCGTTTGGCATATTTTACAATACAAGCATTTTCTAGTGCTTCTTAAGAAGGATGTAATGTACTATTGCCTTTTTTCATAGTAATGGTACATGTTCTTTACCCAAGTTCTCTCTAGATAATCATTTGAAGATAACAAACCTTTACCAGGATAAATTTAAGGATACTTTTCTAATTTGGATCATATTTTAGAAAAAATAATAACATTAGACCTGTTTCAACTTACTTACACATATAGGCATGTTTTAGCCACGTGGGATGCTCGTCTAGACGATTTTTTTTTATAAAATCACACGTGAGCGATTTTCCAAAAATTGCCCAGACGAAAAATGTATTTCTTAGCTTGCAATTTTTGAAAAATCGCCCAGATGGCTGCAACAAGCTCCACTCCTCCTCCTTCACTTTCTACTTTACCAAAACTAATCCCAAAAGATTCCAAAAGGCGCTAAAACCCTTTTTCGTCATATAGTACCCCAAATTAGCATAATTCTCTCTAAATGCAATCAATGTTTTTCAACTACGAGGTTATTCTTCATTGCAAGGTAACATTGTTACTTGACGATTTTTAATTTGTTTGTTTAATTTAAATTGTGTATTAGCTTTGTTGTGTGTATTCTGTTAATGAACTTCTCGTTGAACTAGACGTGGATGATTGGGAAACTGATGATGAGACGATTTTAAAGTGTTATAATGAATTTGAAGCACAAAGGGGTATTGTGCATCACATTGATGTTAATGTTGATTTTGTTTCAGAGACTCAGTTTGATCTGATACCTCGTATGTTCTTTTGGATCATAGGTTTTGATTGCTGACAAGACACAACAATTCATGAATCTACAATTACGATAACATCCAGACTCATCGGCTCAATATATGGTTTGTATAGTTATATATTTTAACAAGAGTCATCAAATGTGTATATAGAATCTAGTTTAATGCTTTGTTAAAATCTTTCCTCGAGATTCATTATTCACATTCAAATAAACTTGCACGCATATTTTAATCAAAATCAAGTTTTTTAAAAATGCATAGAGCCGGGCTCAAACGCGAGTCACTAGTTTGGAAGGCAAGTACTCTAACCAAATAAGCTACTGCAGTTTTTTCTTAACAACAGAATTCGGTCGACTAAATTTGTGTATTTTAACATATCTGTGCAATTTTTTTTACATGATTTCACTTTTCAGTCGACTGACCATTTTCGAGCAGTCGACTGACCATTTTCGAGCAGTCGACTGACCTGAACCCAATTGTCATATTTTGAAAAGACATTTCCATTCTGCGAAAGGTTTCGATCCTTCTCCGAACGGGAATGGTTGCTTCTTTTGGTCATAACTCTTCACTAGTGGCAGCAACCCTTTGTCTACTATAAATATATGTTCCCAAACACTTCATATTCACCGAAAATCTTTCTAACTATCTTTTATTCTTCTTATGCTCTCATACTTGCATTCAAACAGCATACAAGCACTTTATTGCTTTGAATCTCCAAATTAACTTTCATAATCTTTGATTCTTAGCAACACCTTCTTTTCATATCTTCACATACACTTCATACACTTGAGGATTTGATTAAAGGAAGCTTGTACTATCAAAGACAAATTAGTGTTATCAAGAACACATAGTTTCATATATTCTTTTGTATTTTTTTAGTCCTGTTCCGCTGCTCAGACGTGTGAAGTCCTCTTTGGCTGCTGAGGCGAAATCCTTTTCTGCTGCCCAGGTCCCTGTTCAGCTGCTCAGGAATTGTATAGACCCGTTCCTCCGGGTTAAGTGAGGGTTGTTGTTCTAGTGAAATTCTAGAAAGATTCTAGGACTTGATGTAGGACGAAGCTCCGAACCCGTATAAAAATATCTGATGTTATTTTTATTATATTGCTTTTATATCCTACACTATTTACTATATTGCTATCATCACTATACTCTGTATTATCATATATCCATATTATACGATCCATAGCACACTTTTATTTGGTATCAGAGCCTGGAATTCTATCGATCGTCACAACATCGTAGAATAATGACTAGAAAACGATCCAGTCGAAATACAACCGGCAAAACCCTGTCAAAGCCACTAGTGAGGTCTACAAAAAGTACTTTCTGATTTACAAATTTCAGTAAAAGATAATAATGAGTTAGTTAGTATAAGAAATAAGATTTCGAAGCTTAATTTTATAATTTTAGAAAAGATGAAATCTGCTGATCTTGAAAAGGGAAATTGAAAAATGAAAAGTTAAATTTAGAAAATCAACTTGGTGTTTTAAAGAAAATTTTTATAACTGTTAAAGATTTTCTAGATGAACAAAACACCATATTTGAAAAAGAGAGAGAAAAATTTTCAAAAGAAATTTTTGATTTGAAAAGACAAAATGCTTTATTACAATCCTCTTTAGATAATTCAGAATTTCAAAACTCCCTTCTAAAAAATGAGAACCGTACGTTAAAAAACAAGAATTCTAAATTAACTGAGAAAATTGATATTTTGAATAATAGTAATATTTCTTTTGAAAATAATAATTGTGACTTTAAGGCTAAATTTGATAAACTTAACACTGAAGTCACAAAGTTTAAAAAAGGTCAAAATGATTTAAACATGATTTTATCTAGTTCTAGACCTTTAAATGATAAAAGTGGTTTATGATATAATAAAACAGATCATAGATATAGCACTAGACACGCTTTCATGTATAGTAAGTATGTTAGTGCTAGTACTAGATTATGAGTAAAGTTTAAATCCAATTTTTATAGAAATTCAAATGCTACTATGACCAACAATGTTTATAATTTCTTTAGTAGTATAAAATCATTGATGGGAAATATGAATAAAAATTATCTAAATATTTGGGTTCCTGGTAATTGGAAAAATAGAGAAAAATACATTTATGATTATTTTGATATTGTAGTTAATAATGAAAATTATATTTGTAAAGGTTCAACCATACCCAAATGGGTATGGTTTCCTAAAAGTTAAGAAATGATAAGAACCTTGGGTATCATATGCTTTAAATGTTAATTTTTTTCTGATACCTTACATTATAAGTAGTAGTTATCTTGTTTTATATTGTTCTATGTTAACACTTATGTGAAATATAATTACATCATCATATTAACTCTCCTTTTTGTCGATGACAAAGGGGGAGAAAGATATCGCTCTAACATTATTTGCAGGAATAAACCATGTAAACAAAGATTAAGGGGAGAAAAGATTAATTATTTATAGGAATATATAGCATAGATTCAGGGGAGAAATCTATAGCACAATTATAGGAATATATTCAGTAAGAGAGATAAGATCAACAAAGCTTGTCAACGATTCGTTCGTAGCATAATGAAATTGTCATCATCAAAAAGGGGAAGAATGTTGGATCATCGGTTTTGATTACTGACAAGACACAAGAATTAACGAATCTACGACTACGATAACATCTAGACTCATCGGCTCAATATATGGCTTGTATATTTATATATTTTAACAAGAGTCATCAAATGTGTATATAAAGTCTAGTTTAATGCTTTGTTAAAATCTTTCCTCAAGAATCGTCATTCACATTCAAATAATCTTGCATGCATATTTTAATCAAAATCAAGTTTTCAAAAAATGCATGGAGCGAGGCATGAACCCGGGTCACTAGATTGGAAGGCAAGTACTCTAACCAAATGAGCTATTGCAATTTTTGCTTAACAACAGAATTCAGTCGACTGAATACAATAAGTCAGTCAACTGAATGTGTGTATTTTAATATATCCATGCATGATTTTTTTACATGATTTCACTTTTCAATCGACTGACCATTTTCGACCAGTCGACTGACCTGAACCCAACTGTCATATTTTGAAAAAAAATTCATTCTACGAAAGATTGCGATCCTTCTTTGAACGGGAATGGTTGCTTCTTTTGGTCAGAATTCTTCACCAATGGTAGCAACCCTCTGTCTACTATAAATATATGTTCCCAAATACTTCATATTCACCGAAAGTCTTTCTAACTATCTTAAATTATTCTTGTGCTCTCATATTGCATTCAAACAGCATACAAGCATTTTATCGCTTTGAATCTCCAAATTGACTTTCATAATCTTCAACTCTTAGCAACACCTTGTTTTCATATCTTCACATACACTTCATACACTTGAGTATTTGATTATAGGATGTTTGTACAGTCAGAGACTATTTCCCAGGGAATTGACCGGGCAACTTAGTACTCAGGCTCTCCATCGTTCGGCATCAATAGGCATTCGGCATGGGATAGCGTCCCGCATCTAGGAGCGTTCGGCATCGAGAAACGCTCGGTATTGAATACCGTTCGGCCAGAGAAGTACGCTCGGCATAAGATCGTTTCACGACCAAAGAATTGTTCGGCTTAGCCTTCTTCGGCCTAGCCATAGTTCGGCCTAGCCATCGTTCGGCCAAGACATTGGCCCGGCTTCTAGTTTCGTTCGGCATGAGTACTTCCTACGGTAGTCTGTATGTTCGACCTCATCTTGTTCGGCTAAAGGAGAACGTTCGGCTAAAGGAGAACGTTCGGCTAAAGGAGATCATTCGGCTAAAGGAGATCGTTCGGCATTCCTAGAAGCGTTCGGCATGAGGGAACGTTTGGCATAAGATAACGCTCGACATCTAAGGAACGCTCGGCCTAAGGCATTATTCGGCCAAAAGCATCGTTCGGCCGAAGGCTCGTTCGGTCAAGATTGCGTTCGAACATCAAGCACCTCGTTCGACACCAAGACCGTTAAGCATCATACCGTTCAGTTTAGAGGAACGTTCGGTATCCATGAAGACTCGGCATTATCATTTGGCCCCCCGAGACGTTCAGCAATCAAGGATGGTTCGGCACTCTCCACAGAACGCCCGGTCCGACCATTTCTTGACCTACTCTTCCCCACAACAAACGTATCGTTTGGCATAAAGAGAATGGATCAGCACTCGACCATTCAGCCTGCTCGGTTCGACATACATGGCTTGTCCTATTTGGACCAAGTTATTCAGCTACCAGGTCCACCGGGGAAGTCCAACCCACCTTTGTCTATAAATAGAGGGGCAGGGGCATAGAGAAAGGGGGGAGAGATTTGTGAGAACACCGGGGAGGCTCTTCCATTTTCAAGAATCGTTCCAGACTTATTTATTTTACTTTGCAATTGTATTCTAGTAACTAAAAACGGATTGTATCTGTAATCACCCAT
This sequence comes from Allium cepa, assembly GCA_030765085.1. NCBI lineage: Eukaryota > Viridiplantae > Streptophyta > Magnoliopsida > Asparagales > Amaryllidaceae > Allium > Allium cepa. Next base: position 905,923,861 of record CM060932.1, read on the forward strand.
CAAGGAAATCAATGGAAATCAACTTCAAAGTGGATGTAGGCAGTTACGCCGAACCACTATAAATTTAGTGTTCTTGTTCTCTGCACTTAAATTTACACTCTATTCTCTGTTTTAATTTACTTTCTTCATTAATCTCTCTACACAATCTTTCTAAGGGTGTTAGTGGCCAATTTTGGTGCTAACAGAGAAAAATCAGTGTTATCAAGAACACACATTGTCAGATATTCTTTTGTATTTTTTTAAGTCCTATTCTACTGCTCAGGCATGTGAAGTCCTCTTCGGCTGCTGAAGCAAAATCCTATTCTACTGCTCAGTTCCTTGTTCGGCGGTTCAAGGGTTGTATGGACCTGTTCCTCCGGGTTAAGTGAGGATTGTTGTTTTAGTTAAATTCCAGAAGGTGTCTGGGACTAGATGTAGGACGGAGCTCCGAACCAGTATAAAAATTTCTGGTGTTATTTTTATTACACTGCTTTTATATTCCACGCTATTTACTATATTGCTATCATCAATATACTCTGTATTATCATATATCCATATTATACGATCCGTAGCACACTTTCATGTTCTACTCCAGAACATTGTCCTTCAATGCTCGTTTATGCAAAGTTGTAGTGAACCAAAGACCGAGCAAACAAATTTTGTTGATGGGAGCATACTTGAGCCTCTACATCTTATTGGTCCTATGTAACAACCCGCATATTTATTGACTGTGTATTTAAATATTTTATTTAAATATTTCATCGTTAGTCGGATTTTAGTCCGAAAAGCTACTTTTTGCAAACTGTCGAATTAGGACTCGGGACTACTGCCATTAAGTTCAAAACGCCGTTTGCGACCTTTTTGAGTATAAACTTCGATATGTTTGGAGCTAGCTAAAAATTTGACCTTTTCACTTAGGGTTTGGGTTCAGCCCACTAGCCATCATAATACCCCAAACTGAATCATCCCTCCCCATTCACTCTCACTTCCTCCTCTTTTCAGTTCTAAAGCAAAAATGGTGGAAGAGAATGGGAAATAGAAATACAAAGTCCTAGTTCCTTTGCAAAATCCAAGATCTAGCTCCAAATTCAAGAGAACCCATTGGTAAGCCTTCTCTTCATCTTCCCCAACACATTCTCTCTTTGATTTCAGAAAAATTCCTAAACCTAATTTGGGAAATATTTCTCTTTTAAGCTTAGAATCAAGCTTCTTGAGTTGGGATTGAAGGTGGTTGATCCTTCTTTGTTTTCAAGCTTCTCAATCTTGTTCTTTTGGGTTTAAAGGTGAGATTTTTATCTCACATCTTAGTCTATAATTATCTTCGATTGTTAGGTATGAATTCCTAACACTTATTCTTGTGCAATTGATTTTGGTTTGGATTGATTTGGTGTATATTCCAATTTTTGGTGTTTTGAAATCAAAATCTATAAAAATCCTTTTATGGATATTTGGACATTGATATTTGAGGCGTATTGGAGAGCCGTTAAGGCTGGGTTGTCGCTCGACGTAAATCCTTAGTCGTCGTTTGCTCGTCCGAATCGCTTCCGATATTCGTTTGGCCATTTTTGGCCTAGGTTTAGGGAATGCCCTGAACCCAGGTTTCAGACGTCTGAAACGTTGATTTCAGACGTCTGAATATTATACTGGGAATTTTTATTCCCCAGTATTCAGACGTATGAATCTATATTTCAGACGTCTGAATTGGTTCGTTTGGAACCAGAAAGGAAATAGGCTAAAAAGTGCCTATTTCAGACGTCTGAATTCAAGGATTCAAACGTCTGAATTCTGTTCTGGAAAACTTTTGGTTTTCCAGATTCAGACGTCTGAATCCTTGATTTCAGACGTCTGAATCTGCACTCTTTTTGCCTATTTGCCTATTTGCTTGAGAATTCCAACTTTAATCGATTTATGTTGATTTCGATTTGTTGATTATCATTTATTATGGACTTGATGATTTTTATATCGGGATTTTTGAGAATATCCATTTCGATGGATCCTGTAATCGATTTCTTTGGATTTTATTCACGTCTTCGAATGTGAATTTTGATGATTGATTGTTTCTACAATCATTTCTATGATTTGTCACTTTAAAATATAAAGGTTTTCTATACTAGTAGTAAATATTAAAACTCTTTCTTCAAATGATTTCAACACTATTTTATAACAAAGCTTGTTTTCTCAAACCGATTTTCAATCTATTAGTATATACAAACCTTTACCTCACTCGTATGAGAAATCTAATTAAACGACTTAGTAAAACAAGTGGTATGAAACGCTTGCGTTTACTTCGTCGGTTAATTCTTGGACTTGTTCGATTGAATCTCTTGTGACAATTTTCTAGTGGAAATCTACAATTTGTTCGTAAATATTTAAGTTAAGCTAGTGGCTATGGGACATGAAGCTAAACTCATATATTTACTAGCTTACTGTAATTGACACTTCTTGATGATCGATGATGATTATTTTATGGTTTAGACTAGCAATGTGCGATGTCTCTTTGTCCATGTGGAGGTCCGTACCTCAATTCATTGAGCTTCGTCTCGTTTCTTAGTGGGCTTGCGACCCATGTACTTTTAATATGTTTTGATTCATTGGATGTACCGTTTGTACTACATCAATGACTTTGCTTTTGATTCATTGGATGTACCGTTTGTACTACATCAATGACTTTGCTTTTTATTCATTGGATGTACCGTTTGTACTACATCAATGTCTTTGCTTTTGATTCATTGGATGTACCGTTTGTACTACATCAATGTCTTTGCTTTTGATTCATTGGATGTACCATTTGTAAGACATCAATGTCTTTGCTTTGGGATTCATTGGATGTACCGTTTGTACGACATCAATGTCTTTGCTTTTGCATTCATTGGATGTTCATTTGTACCACATCAATGTCATTCATTGGATGTCCGTTTGTACCACATCAATGTCTTTTCTTTTGATTCATTGTATGTACCGTTTATACTACATCAATGTCTTTATTTTTGATTCATTGGATGTACCGTTTGTACTACATCAATGTCTTTGCTTTTGGATTCATTGGATGTACCGTTTGTACTAGATCAATGTCTTTGCTTTTGGATTCATTGGATGTACCGTTTGTACTACATCAATGTCTTGGCTTTTTGGATTCATTGGATGTACCGTTTGCACTACATCAATGTCTTGGCCAACCTTTTCTTGTGATTTTTGGATTTCTATATGATGATTTCCGGAATTTATGTTTCACCACCTTTTCGATTGGCATTGATAAGTATGTCATTTATTGTGGCTTGGTGAAGCAAATAAAGAATATGATATTCTTTTTTATGCTTTGAGATTCTTGAGACATTTGTATGATTTTCTATGTATACTTGTCGCAGTATGACATTTTTGGTTATCATACGTTTTTACTACGTCTCTTCTTATATCTCATTTTATCTAACAATTATAGCTAGACTGATCCGTTTATTATTTTCTTCTTAAATAATACTCGGGTCAGACTGAGATATTGCAGGTGCTTCCTCATGGCTTCCTATCTGGAACCATCTTCTGACTTTAGCTTAACTAATTTAGGCTTGTGGTTTTTGTTGTATGCATTTGAGAAATAGACTCCTTGATGTATACATATCCTTTTGTCTAGCACTTGTATCTATTCTTTTGTGATATTGTGGATCTTGTTAGACCACTACTATGATGAACACTTTAATGTGTTATATATATTCATATCTATTTCCGCCTTTGTGATATGAATTATCCGTGACTGATTTATGTTATGTATATTTCTATATTTGTTTCCGAAGATATTATAGCCACTGTGTAGTAGCTTTGAGTTTATGTCGGTATGTCGGATTTCCTCTTGAAAAGAAATGCATGTTATACTATCTGACATATCAATGCTCGCACAAAGCATTTACATGGATGGTCGCTCCTCAACAGCCTTATTCTCCGTGCTAGTTGACGACATTACCCTGTAGTGTCCTTGGCTAGCGTGGGTATAGAGGTGGGGCGTCACAGCTTGGTATTAGAGCCAAACTTCGGAACAATGTAGAATAATGTAGCAAGGATCATGTCCTAAGTCTTTCTTAGGTGTTATGCCTTAGGATTTAATTCGAGTCTTCGTACCGATTCATCCTATTTTCTTTATGATTCCTTGTTTTATCTATCAAGATTGCTTGATATTTATTTTGAGAATAACTTTTTCCTCTTCTTTCTTTCTTTCTTAAATAAGAGAAATGGTTAGACCAGGCCGTCCCAGTGCCAGTCAATCTAGTGCTACTCCCCAAGATGGAGTTTTTATGTCTGCCCAGCAGCTTCTTGATCTTGTAAAGAACGCTCAAGCAGCCGGACCCAATCCAGAGCCTACTCATCCTAGATCCGGTTTTGCACGCTTGTGCAGAGACTATACCGATTTGGGTGGAAGGTCATTCAAAGGGTCCGAGAGTGTTATAGAAATTCAGGCTTGGCTCAAATAATGCGATCGCATCTTTTCTCGCATGAACCTTATTGATCTACATCGAGTCCAAGTGGCTTCTAGCATGCTCCAAGAAGGAGCGTTAGATTGGTATGAGCTTTTAATTTCTGAAATCGTTGAGGCGGATCTCACTTGGGAGCAATTCCGAGAAAGATTCGAATTGAAATTCGTGCCGGAGGCTGAAAAAGTGACTTTAGCACGGCGTTTTATTGACCTTGTTCAAGGTGAATCTTCTGTGACAGACTATGTCGCATCTTTCAAATCTCTGTCCAAATACGGGGTCGAGTATATTAATACCCCATTGATGAAAAATAAGAGATTTGTCTATGGCTTGAATAAGAATCTTAAGAAGCCATTACTTTTGAAGCTAGATGTTTCTTTTAATCAGCTTATTGATATCGCTCTTCGTCTTGAAGAGGCCGATAATGAAGGTGATGTTGAAGTTGTGCGTGCCCAACAAAACTTCGACAATAACTTGAAGAGGCCTATCAAATTCAAAGGCCCCAATTCTAATAAGAAAGGGAAGCAACAAACTCCGGTAGGAACGACTCCTACCTCTAGTCGTGGACGATGCTACAATTGTGGTTCCACAGACCACTATGCAAGGGAGTGCCCGAAACCCCTCTTTTTTCGTTATTGCAAAGGTTCGGGTCATCTTTTATCTTCGTGTCCTAAGCTTCCAAGCAAGAAAGAAGGGAAAGCTACGAGCCCCTAGCAACTCTTCTCTTGGTCAAGGTATTTTTCACTCAATCCTTGATGGCATTGTTTTATTTCGTGATCTTCTTATTTGAGTTCTTTTTGATATGGATCTATTTTATATCAAAAGAACTTGTTGATTCTTTTTCTTTGAAAATATTTTGGGCTTGATGACTTCTTTGAGAGTTGCGAATCCGGATGGTAGATCCGCAACACTCAATTTGCTTTCTATTGATGTCGAAATTATTTTATGTGATTTTTCTTCCCGAGCCGATTTTTACTTAGGCTTCGGAATTGATTTTTGTAAGGATTGGCTCAATCGTTGTGAAGCCCATATCCTATTTTCCGTGTGGACTATTCATCTTCGACATTTTCTATCTGTTAAGTAGATTTCTATTTTTTTCTTGAGATTCTGATTTCAAATTTTTAAAGGCATCATTTTATTCTTTAAGCCCTCAAGATGAGAAAAGTGTTATTTCTCTTATATAAATAATTTGTGAAACTTTTCCGGTATTTTTGAGTTTGTCTTAGGATTATCACCTAAGAAATCTTTTGTGTGGTGTTAAGGTCTTTCTAGTTCGACCTTGCCACCGATTTTCATTTGGCTACGAGTTGCGGGAGTTAGCATTCCACTTACCGCATTCCGCACCCGTTACGATTCTTATGAATGACTTATTATATCATTCAGTTTGTCCAACTTATTTCATCCATTTTATAAGCCGAGTATTCTATGAGTATTTCGATGAGACCATTCTTGTGTATATTGATTTTGGATGAAATTAGTAATTTAAAAATTTTTGCAAATCTTTTTCATAAGATTTATTTATAAGTATAAATAGGATTTCGGTTTTTAGAACGAAAAAGAGGATTTTCAAAAGTTTTTAGAAACATTTTTATCCTATAAAAGATGATTTTGTGATTGTATTGCCCATTTAGTGGTTTAAGAATTCTGGTCGATGCGCTTGATCAATGTTATCGATAGGAATTTCCTAAACGCTTTAATGAGACAGTCAGACACAATAAATTGACTTGTAAAATTGTAATTTTTTCTAGAAAGATTATTACATAAAGATAAATGTAATTTTGAAAGTTTTAACTTTTCAGGAAAGAAGATTATTTAAAAGAAATTCTTTCTTTTCGATACTCTTATTCTTGTGATTCCCGTTGGGAACCAAGACTTTATCTTTTGTACCAATGCTAATCGTATTGGTTTGGATGCCGTTCTCTTGCAAAAGATGACGTGCGATCACTTGTGCTTCTAAATCATTAAAAGCCGATTGAGACTAGGTACGCCACTCATGATCTATTGCTCGCGGCTATTGTTTTCGCTTTTAGAGTTTGGCATCATCATTTTTGGGGGAGAAATTTGTTCCCCACCTCGATCTTAAATCTTTGGAATATTTATTTTCTCATAAGGAACTTCATGTCGACTCGAGTTCCTGGCATCTTATGATCTTGATATTCTGGAAATCGTGTTGCCAACGCGCTTTGTCGTAGGCAACAAGTTGTTGATTCTTTGAGGTTGTCTGAACGGAATTATCTTTTTATCAAGTTCATCGGACGTTTTGATATACTTCGTTTTATTGAGCTTTATCTCATTTTTTTTATGGACTAGCGTCCGATGTTCTTTTATGGTGTTCGGTTCATCGGATGTACTGCTATTATACTACATCGATGTTCCGTCTTATCTGGATCAATGGATGTACCATTATTATACTACATCGTTGTTCCGGTTTATCGGTTCATTGGACGTACCGTTTTTGTACTACGACGGTGTTCCGAATTATTTGAACTTCGGATCATTGGACATACCGTTTTTGTACTACGTCGGTGTTTCGAAATTATTCGAGCTTTGGATCATCTGGCGTACCGTTATTGTACTACGCCGTTGTTCCAAATTATTCGAGTTCCTCATTTCTCGGGCGTACCGTTTTTGTACTACGTCGTTGCACTGGCTCAATTTTCTGCAATTCTTGACGTTTTCCGCTTCTTTTAACTATGGAAATGCTTTTATGTTTTCGATTTTTATTTTTGAATCCGGTGTTATTGAGGGGATTGAAGTTTCACCAGATTTGACTTTTGAGCAACGTTCTATGCGCATCATTGCTTCGGAGGTGGGGCGCCTTCGGAATAAAGATGTTCTTCTTGTGAAAGCTCAATGGTTCTCAAATCCTAAGGATTGCTCTTGGGAACCCAGAGAATTCACCGTGCGAAACCGTTTAGGCTTACCCTTTCACGCTTTTTATGGTGAACTACCTATTTCAAATTTCTTTTGTGTTGATATGCTTTTATGGTTGTTACTCTTTATGTTCTTCTTAAGTATTGCGAGGACGCAATTTCTTTAACGAGGGGAGTCTGTAACAACCCGCATATTTATCGATTGTGTATTTAAATATTTTATTTAAATATTTCATCGTTATTCGAATTTTAGTCCGAATAACGAATTTTTGCAAACTGTCGAATTATGACTCGGGACTACTGCCATTGAGTTCAAAACGCCGTTTGCGACCTTTTTGAGTATAAACTTCGATATGTTTGGAGCTAGCTAAAAATTTGACCTTTTCACTTAGGGTTTGGGTTCAGCCCACTAGCCATCATAATACCCCAAACTGAATCATCCCTCCCCATTCACTCTCACTTCCTCCTCTTTTTAGTTCTAAAGCAAAAATGGTGGAAGAGAATGGGAAATAGAAATCCAAAGCCCTAGTTCCTTTGCAAAATCCAAGATCTAGCTTCAAATTCAAGAGAACCCATTGGTAAGCCTTCTCTTGATCTTCCCCAACTCATTCTCTCTTTGATTTCAGAAAAATTCCTAAACCTAATTTGGGAAATATTTCTCTTTTAAGCTTAGAATCAAGCTTCTTGAGTTGGGATTGAAGGTGGTTGATCCTCCTTTGTTTTCAAGCTTCTCAATCTTGTTCTTTTGGGTTTAAAGGTGAGATTTTTATCTCACATCTTAGTCTATAATTATCTTCGATTGTTAGGTATGAATTCCTAACACTTATTCTTGTGCAATTGATTTTGGTTTGGATTGATTTGGTGTATATTCCAATTTTTGGTGTTTTGAAATCAAAATCTATGAAAATCCTTTTATGGATATTTGGACATTGATATTTGAGGCGTATTGGAGAGCCGTTAAGGCTGGGTTGTCGCTTGACGTAAATCCTTAGTCGTCGTTTGCTCGTCCGAATCGCTTTCGATATTCGTTTGGCCATTTTTGGCCTAGGTTCAAGGAATGCCCCGAACCCAGGTTTCAGACGTCTGAAACGTTGATTTTAGACGTCTGAATATTATACTGGGAATTTTTATTCCCCGGTATTCAGACGTCTGAATCTATATTTCAGACGTCTGAATTGGTTCGTTTGGAACCAGAAAGGAAATAGGCTAAAAAGTGCCTATTTCAGACATCTGAATTCAAGGATTCAGACGTCTGAATTCTGTTCTGGAAAACTTTTGGTTTTCCAGATTCAGACGTCTGAATCCTTGATTTCAGACGTCTGAATCTGCACTCTTTTTGCCTATTTGCCTATTTGCTTAAGAATTTCAACTTTAATCGATTTATGTTGATTCCGATTTGTTGATTATCATTTATTATGGACTTGATGATTTTTATATCGGGATTTTTGAGAATATCCATTTCGATGGATCCCGTAATCGATTTCTTTGGATTTTATTCACATCTTCGAATGTGAATTTTGATGATTGATTGTTTCTACAATCATTTCTATGATTTGTCACTTTAAAATATAAAGGTTTTCTATACTAGTAGTAAATATCAAAACTCTTTCTTCAAATGATTTCAACACTATTTTATAACAAAGCTTGTTTTCTCAAACCGATTTCCAATCTATTAGTATATACAAACCTTTACCTCACTCGTATGAGAAATCTAATTAAACGACTTAGTAAAACAAGTGGTATGAAACGCTTGCGTTTACTTTGTCGGTTGATTCTTGGACTTGTTCGATTGTATCTCTTGTGACAATTTTCTAGTGAAATCTACAATTTGTTCGTAAATATTTAAGTTAAGCTAGTGGTTATGGGACATGAAGCTAAGCTCATATATTTGCTAGCTTAATGTAATTGACACTTCTTGATGATCGATGATGATCATTTTATGGTTTAGACTAGCAATGTGCGATGTCTCTTTGTCCATGTGGAGGTCCGTACCTCAATTCATTGAGCTTCGTCTCGTTTCTTTGTGGGCTTGCGACCCATGTACTTTTAATATGTTTTAATTCATTTGATGTACCGTTTGTACTACATCAATGACTTTTCTTTTGATTCATTGGATGTACCGTTTGTACTACATCAATGACTTTGCTTTTGATTCATTGGATGTATCGTTTGTATGACTTTGCTTTTGATTCATTGGATGTACCGTTTGTACTACATCAATGACTTTGCTTTTTATTCATTGGATGTACCGTTTGTACTACATCAATGACTTTGCTTTTGATTCATTGGATGTACCGTTTGTACTACATCAATGACTTTGCTTTTGATTCATTGGATGTACCGTTTGTACTACATCAATGTCTTTGCTTTTGATTCATTGGATGTACCGTTTGTACTACATCAATGTCTTTGCTTTTGGATTCATTGGATGTACCGTTTGTACTCCATCAATGTCTTTGCTTTTGTATTCATTGGATGTACCGTTTGTACTGCATCAATGTCTTTGCTTTTGATTCATTGGATGTACCGTTTGTACTACATCAATGTCTTGGCTTTTTGGATTCATTGGATGTACCGTTTGCACTACATCAATGTCTTAGCCAACCTGTTCTTGTGATTTCTGGATTTCTATATGATGATTTCTGGAATTTATGTTTCACCACCTTTTCGATTGGCATTGATATGTATGTCATTTATTGTGGCTTAGTGAAGCAAATAAAGAATATGATGTTCTTTTTGATGCTATGAGATTCTTGAGATATTTGTATGTTTTTCCTTTGTTGATTTTCTATGTATACTTGTCGCAATATGACATTTTTGGTTATCATACGTTTTTACTACGTCTCTTCTTATATCTCATTTTATCTGACAATTATAGCTAGACTGATCCGTTTATTATTTTCTTCTTTAATAATACTCGGGTCAGACTGAGATGTTGCAGGTGCTTCCTCATGGCTTCCTATCTGGAACCATCTTCTGACTTTAGCTTAACTACTTTAGTCTAGTGGTTTTTGTTGTATGCATTTGAGAAATAGGCTCCTTGATGTATACATATCCTTTTGCCTAGCACTTGTATCTATTCTTTTGTGATATTGTGGATCTTGTTAGACCACTACTTTGATGAACACTTTTATGTGTTATATATATTCATATCTATTTCCGCCTTTGTGATATGAATTATTCGTGACTGATTTATGTTATGTATATTTCTATATTTGTTTCCGAAGATATTATAGCCACTGTGTAGTAGCTTTGAGTTTGTGTCGGTATGTCGGATTTCCTCTTGAAAAGAAATGCATGTTAGACTATCTGACATATCGATGCTCGCACAAAGCAATTACACAGATGGTCGCTCCTCAATAGCCTTATTCTCCGTGCTAGTTGACGGCATTAGCCCGTAGTGTCCTTGGCTAGCGTGCGTATAGAGGTGGGGCGTCACATCCTACGCTACAATTCGGTGCATATCCAGCTTACCGATGTGGAGATCACAGGATGAATCTCGGTGAAGTTGCATGCTGTAATTTTATGAAGTGGATTGATCCTCCATTGTGTGCTTGGAGACTTGAATATACCCTCAATGCAAGGCGAAGTTAGGCGTCTGAAAAAGGTGGTTGAAGAAATGAATAGAAATGGTTATGGGAGAAAAAAAATGTCCGCATTAATTTCTGTGATATGTTTTGTTCTTAGTTGATGTCTATTTATGTAACGTTCGTACTTTTGGAGCTTGTGCGTTGTAATTTGGTTATTTATATGTAATTGAAGGATAATTGTTCGTTGAATTTATATTATCTATTCTATGCAATTTTGCTATAAATGATACTCGTAATAGGTTGCTTGGTGGTTAGTATGGCGTGTACTGTATATTGAATGTATTTGTTTGGTATTTTAGAGTTGTGCGAAGGTAGTTATCGTACATGTATGGTATGGATGGGGATGAGTGATGTCTGTTTTGTTCTGGGCTATCTAGTTGGCGATTTTTTAAAAATCGCCCTGAGGCAATTCTCAAAAAATCACTAACGAGCTAGCTTGGAACAAAATAATTAGCAACCTTCTATTGCCCCTCATAACCAAAATAGCCCCCTTCTTTAATAAAAGAATCCATTTTACCCATTACTTTCAAGCCCTAAAAAATAGTCAATTCCCTTACTTTTTATCAAATTCAACCCCTATTCCGACCATGGCTAGCATATTTGGCATCGTGAAGGGTACAGGTATCGATTTCTTCTCTAATTTGGTTTCTTGGGGAAAAATTAGGTTTTTGTTGGTTTGCTATATTTACAAAATATTGACAAAGTAAGATGTTGTATACTAAAGTAGAAGTCGTAGTTAGATTTTTTTTTTCATTCGATTAAGAAGAAATTACTATTGAATGATCAAAATAATTTTTTTGAAGGTTTGATTGTTAGAAAATTAGGGTTTAAAGCATCACTCCTTGTGTTGTAGATTATGTTGAGTTAGAGCCCGGTTCGGTAGACCCGAGTGTGCTATATCTGCAACCTAAACACTACACGTCGAGTGAAGCTTATACGATGGTAATTTCCTTTAAAATTGTACTACGTTGTATCGTTATTAAACAAAATGTGTAGTAATAGTATATTTACATGTACCGTTATATAGAGTGAAGAAGTGGAGTTTAAAATTGATCGCTCCGTTTCCCTATAGAAAGTCACTTCTCAACATCCAAGAGTTTTGGAAGAGATGGAGTGAGCAGGATTTTCGCCAATAATAAAGTTAGACTACGTTCAACTAGATCACCTTCTAATTACTGCTCTTTTAGGTTGATGGATAACTGCGACATTTACTTTCAATTTAATTGTTGGAGAGATGACGATCATTCTTGGAGATGTGGCACTTCTTTTAGGTTATTCTATAGAAGGCAATCCGTTGATGGATGACGAGCAGCATGATTGCCTACAGCTACGTACTGATGTGTTGGGTATTACTCCTCCTCCAAAACAAGTTAGGGTAATGACATGGTAGAACTAAAATGGTATAAACATGCTTTAGCTCGTGATATACCTGCAGATGCTACAGATGTTGAGATCCAGTAGCGTGCAAGAGAAATAATTCTACACCTTATTACTTTTCGGTTGATGTGTGATCACTCCAAAAATCGAGTGATTTGGAATGGCTACCATACTTAGCTGATCTAGACGAGTACACACTCATATGGTACTGCTGTTTTGTGTTATATGTATATGGAGCTCTCTAGTCTGTCTCTTATGCTCACTATACTAATCGGTAGTTGGTTGACACTTGTACAAGTATGAAACTACATTAGGTAGCTAACTCTGTGTTATGACCTTCTTTATTACAACATTTTTTGTTAAATGTTTTTTTTATAGCTTTGGTCATGGATATATCTTCCTGTTGGATGGAACCAAATATGAAATATTCTCATCGATCACACAAAGCCTTTTGGATCTCGACATAACTTCTTATGATATGAAACAAATTTGCTAATTCAATATGTTTATGTAGTATTATGTTGCTATTTCATGTTTGACAGATGGATTGGTCCTAAAAAACCCTCTCAAACTCCATGACGGAATGTAAGATTTTACCGCAATGAGCTGGATTGCTGGACTCAGCTTTGGTGATATGGCCTTCGTACATGCATGATTTGTTGCAGGAGCTTCCTGCTATGTATACAGCCGCTATATTTATTTGGACTGCTAGGCTTCCCCTCATTTTCAACACATGGACGCACATCACTTACCTGACCAGGTAATGCGACAGTTTGGCATGGCGCGACATATACCGAAGAATGCTCTAGTAAATACGGGAGTATTGTGAGGAGGACAAAGCAAATGCTCTTGAGATATGGAATCAGAACCAATTATTTACTCAAGTCGAGAGAGAGTCGATCACTCCTCTTGAGACCTATATGAGGTGGTATTAGAACATTACGCGTCGATATGTTTTAAAGGTGCTAGTACAAGCTGTTCCTCACAAACCATACACCCATCATGCACTACTAGAGAGAAACGTTGTAAGTATACTTAGCACTGTTAATTTAACTAGAATGAAATAATGAGAGCTGATTTTCATTGCGTTGTACAGGCTGATGGCATCTATAAGGCAATGGAAATAACGTAAAAGCTCAGACAATGTCTTGAAGACGATGCACAGTCAAAAGGGATGCGCTTGAACATAAAAAACATTCTACGGTCTATTTTAGAAAGGAACAAACTAGAAAGACAAAGACGTCCTTCTCCTTCTCTCCCTCTACCTCCACCTCCCGTAGATGTACCTCCACTCCTACTTACATACAATTGTCGAAATAAAAGGGGCGAAGGTACTTCTTTCCAAGGTGGAGGCTCACCGTCACAACAACCAAAAGAGTACATTCATGTCCTTCTCAACCATCATGTACAATTGATCCTTCCACTAAGATTGACGAAGAAGAATACATGTCTCAACTGCTTGAACTCTTTGTCGTCACACCCCTCTAGAAGTTTGTCGCTTGCGAAGATGATAAATGATTCTTAATGGATATATATGTGTGTGTAGTTTGTGGTATGGATATTTGCACTTGTTGTCTTGGATGTGTGTTGTTTATGGAATGAATGTGTATTTGTTGTTATGGATGTGTTATTGTTTCCAGAAATCCTTATGTTTGCGTCGTGGATATCTATTGGCATGTGTAGTTAGTTAGTTATTATGTCATGGTTATTATATAGATTATGTTTGTGTGTAGTACTTGTTTGTTTGGCTTGTTGAGTTTAGTAGGCTGAGATGAATGGGGTGGAAGTAAGTTGTGTTACTTGTTGCTGTGCTTAAACAACAGTGTTACACATGCGATTCTTCCAAAGTCCCCTGTTGGTGACTTTTCAAAAATCACCACTTGGCGATTTTCAGAAAATCGCCAATAGTGACTTTTGAAAAATTGCACGTTCATACTTGCATAAACACAGTTGCAGGCAACACAGACCCATAAGCCATAGTAAATAATAAGCAAAAGGAATTGAAGATTAAACGATACAACAAAGTGATGTTAATACATATATTGTACAGTCATGTTCAATATACACATCATAAAGTCGGGTTCAATTCATAAAGTTAAATAATACAATCATACTAGACGATGGTATTGCATCACTTGTAGTTATACCCTTGCAAATCAAATTTGCTGCACCTATTAGATTTGGTCAGCTGGCTCTCATCCATTACACCTTTGATCCTTGTAGATCCCAGTCTCCTCGGTTGTCTTTCCGTAGATGGCAGCAATATTTTACGATCGTTATATGCGCTCCAATATCTCCTATCACACATAGGATGAAACTCGGGTTTATAAGAAGCTTTATAACTCTCAACAGAATACCACGATGTAGCTAAATCATGGTGTGCTCTATTAGCCTCACTTGTTTGCACCGAACAAGCTGACATTACATGACTACATGGTATCTTTTGGAGTAGTGGAATATTGCATGTGCATGAGCAATTGTTGCCATCGATTATTACTTTGTATTCATCCCTAAAATAGTGAATAATTTGTCATTTGGTTTGGCTAAATCATACACGTCTACAGCGATACATGCTTCACTAGCCCTTTAAGCTATTTTAGCTTCCCACTTTGGAGTCAAGCGTGTTATTAGTTCTTTAGCAATTTGACGTTGCTTTCAAAAATGTTTAACATAGCGAAAGAATGTTCGTGTAATCAAAGCATTTATAGGTAAAGATCTAGCCCCTTTTAGTACACCATTAAAACATTCAGACGCATTAATGGTCATAACATGAAAGTGTCCTCCCATCGACTTTGCATAGTGCTCAGTTTTCATTGAAATTTCCCAAACTCCTCTCAATCCAATCATGAACACGCATATTTGTTGCTTTAATCTCTTTCCTAATTTTAATGTATTCAACTACCTCAAAAGAGCATGCAATTGATTAAAATAACTCAGATAATCATTTATCTTTGAATCATGCCGCTTGAAAGTTGGCTTTTATATGCCTTGCGCAATGTCGATGTTTGTGTGGTTCTCACCATTTTTCATGTAAAGCTTTCAGAATTCCTTTCATCCTATCTGATATGAGATAATACATTGATCGTGTACACAATGTATAAATCCAAGCATGCACAAAAAAAACCAACCCCAAGTATCACATGACTCAGATTCAACAACTGCATAGGCCAAAGGAAAACTTCAATCATTTGCATCTACCGCAGTAGCAACATGCAATGTGTCTTTATATTTACCACACACATGCGTCCCTTTAATACATAACAACGATTGACAATGTAGAAAACCTGTAATGCAAGGCCCAAATGCCTGAAATGCATGACTGAATGCTCCAAATTCATCATTCATTCACATGACTTATATTTTCAGGATTCGTTCTCTTTATCTTCTCAAAGAACTATGGTAATGTCGCATATGATTCAGCCTAATCACCATATATTCTCTTTGTCACATTACTTAATGCTCGCCATGGTTTCATGTAACTAATATTGATGAACAACTGATCATGTACAAGGACTTGCATTGTACCAGTAGAAATATCCAAATCAGCTTTGACAAAAGACATGATTTTTGTTATCCCGCTTTTTGGCAAAGCCGCGATACCAAAAGATCGATCGAAAAACGGAGGATAGTTCGACTCAGAGGTTGATTATATTTCGCTTCGCTATGGATATCGCTGAATTTTGTCCGAGTCCAGATTGAGCTACAATTGATAGGACATGGCAAGAAAGACTGTTGGAGTCAGCATCGCAAATTTCAAGTCAATCTGAGTTCATGTGCTCAAGTTATGATCGACTCAATTCGGAGGGGAAAACCAAAGTTTCGAACCGATGGTTGATTAGTGGTTCGAACCGATCACCTTCGAACCCATCTACTTCGAAACCATCGACGCTCCTTGGGTTCGACTCCATCACCTTCGAATCCATCGAGCATCAGCTGTTCGAACCCACCTGTGGAGCCCCATTCGAACCCATCCACGAAGCCTTGTTCGAACCCATCACAGAGGCCTTGTTCGAACCCATCACAGAGGTCCTGTTCGAACCCATCACAGAGGCCCTGTTTGAACCCACCTGTGAAGCTTCATTCGAACCCGCTGGGCCAACTAACCATGATGATGTGTCTTTCATCGGTTCGAATGCGCCGAGATATATGGAGTCGAAGCGGTCAACATGGAGTGAAGACCGGATCGATTCGAAGTTTGCGCTCCACGTCAACACGAAGCCACGTGCCACCATGGTTTCGAAACCATCGGTTCGAATACATGGTTTCGAACCAAACAACCACGCCGTGAACCCTATTTCGAATCCATCATATCTCCCAATCCATTGATCCAAATGCCATGAAATTTTCACAGAAGCTTGAATACATGTCGAAGAGTCTCCACACCAAATTTCACATCGATTGGACGAATTCTTGATCGGTTTGAATGGAGTTCGAACAGATGCCAAAGTGGGCCCAAACTTCCTAAGACCGTGCGTGTTGGCCCCCTCACGTGTCAGAAGTGGTCTACCAAGTTTTCAGCGAAATATCAGCAGCCTACGCCTATAAATAGAGCCCCAGGGCCAACAGAAATGGGATCTTTCGACACTCAAGCGCCCAGACTCTGCCGGATCGAGATCTCCATCATCCTACATCATAATTTTACTGTTGATTTCGAATTCACAGTTGTAACTTGCTGTTGATTGCTGCAACTACTTGTAATCATTGAAAGAAAAGCAATAAAATATCAAAACACTTCACAGTGGACGTAGGCAACATGCCGAACCACTATAAATCGCTTGTTTACGCAATTCCTTTACTGTTGATTGGAGTTTTTGTTAGATAATATCTGTTTTGAACTCACATTCTTGACTATTATCTCTTCAACGACTCTCGAAGAGTGTTGTGCCCAATTTTTACACAAACACTTTGGTGCTTTCATCGAGAAAAAACCCGGTTTTTTCTCCTGCTCCTTGGATCTGTCGCCGATACCGGATTGCATAAGTCTAAGGGAGAGATCTAGATTTCATCTTCAGATTCCATCCGTTCTAATCAGATTTGCTAAAGTCGAGGAAAGGAGTTCACTATCCAAAATGGTTAGCACAAGAACCACATCTGCAGCTGGTCAAGAAGGTCGGGATAGACAAAATCCCGCGCAACTACCCCCTCCTAACCAAGATGATACCGGGCATTCTGACCCCTCAGGTCCGGTCACCAGGCAAGAGTTCCAGACATTGCTCCAAGAACTAACTCAAAGTCGGCAACAGCTAGCCGAGCAATTGCGCGTCAACACTGAGTTAGCCAGCCAACTAGATCGCCAAAAGCGAAGAAGATCCAGAAGGGATCAAGCTCCTCATTCTTACACCGAAAGCTCTGCTTCGTTTGACTACAACTACAGGTCTACCCATCCCAGGCTAGACGGAAGCCATGCGCAAGCTGTTGACTATCGACAGGCGTTAACCGATGGGTAAATAAGAGTTGGCCCATCTACCAGCTTCCACACTGGACCCTCCTCCCGAGGAGGCACTATTCCACAATACACTGCAGATGATCGAGCTCCTACAGCCGCTGCAACTGACATAGGGGTTGATATCCGAGATCACTCCAATGAAAATTATCATCAGCCGGAACGTGTTCCAGAACCCTATGTCCCGGAAGACCTTGCGCCAAGGAGGCGATACATGGATCGTCGACAGTGTCCGATCCCATCTCGCACTGTGGAACCCGACCACACTTTGGCTCACCACCCTCAAAATGTTCCAACACCGGACCTCTCAGCCATGGTACGCCAAATGATTCGCGAGAGTCAAGGCCTGACAAATGACGATTGGGGAATCTCCCGAAGTCATACCCCGTTCACTGATGACATACTGTACGCTGAACCTCCTAGGCGATTCAGAATGCCAACCCTGCCCATGTATGAGGGGAATTCCGACCCAAATCAACATGTTTTGAAGTACGAATGGTCGATGACAGCTGCGAGAGCCGATGACGCAGTAAAATGCCGTAGTTTTCCCATTTCTTTAGGGGGAATTGCGACAATGTGGTTTACGCGATTGCCACCGCGATCTATTTCTTCTTTTGACCAGTTAGCTACCAAATTTGTTGAGCAGTTTCGTATGCATATTGCCAGACCTAAGGGTTTTAATACCTTATCAAGTGTTACTCAAGCTCCCGGAGAAACACTTAGATGATATTTAGAGAGGTTTAATGCTGCGTGCGCAGAGATCACAAACTTGTTGCGACTTTTCTATTGATTAGAAAAGCACAAATTTTAATAAATTCTGCAAGCGCACAGGCGTGTAGTATGCAGGTCGAACACAGGGAATTGTATTTTAAAACAATTAAAATCCATAGTTAAATCTTAGGCGTGTTAAACGAATTCGACGGTGAATTTTGAATGGAAAATAAAAACAATAATATACTCCGAATCGATTTCGAAACTAATCGAAATTGCAACCAAAATATAGAATTGTAAAAAAAATAAGAACAGAAATTGAAATTGCGGAAAAGAAGGTAACGGAGCAAACAACTGATATAATTATTAACTAACTGAAAAGAGTGCAGAAAATAACTAAGAACAAGAATAAATAAATTGCTAAATCTAATCAGCAATCCTACGTATTCTGTTCGAAAATAAAAACAGTGCTGAATTTAAATCTAAACTTGAAGAAAAGTGATGAGGTATGAGATGATTTTCCATTTGCATTCCTCTCTCTATTTAAAGACTTCAGCCTCCACAAATAACCCTATTATTTAGGTCCATGTGCTTGATATTAGGAGAAAAATAAGGCCAACTCACTTTGAATTGGTCTTTGCTTTGTTATTTGATTAACAAGTTGCCTTGCTTTGAGAGATTTTTGGGTCAAACTTTGAATGTGTATTTTCAATATTTGCAATTGATTTCTTGCATGAATAGTACACATGTTGGTGACGTGAGATGCATTTCTTCATGAACGATATGTACTTTCTCTTCGACGGTATTCAAAATGTTGCACTTTGGAATCTATAATCTGCAAAACCACAAAAAATACCCGTATAATACCACTTTATTAAAATAAAAATATATGAAACAAACGGTTTAAAATGCAGAAAAATATGTTCATCAAATACCCCCACACTTGAACTTTATTCGTCCTCGAATAAGCAAGAAAATAAAACTAACTAAATCCTTTTTCGTAGGAAACACGATTGCATTGAGCGTATACAACAAGCCGTTAAACCTCTAGGTGTCCCTAGTAGGACGAGTGGTGTCTCGTGAGGGTTTTCAGCGGATACTACCCACAAAATCCAAATGCAGTATGTGATGATTCTAATGTACTACATGAATGCAAAATTCTACACAAATGGAGACTCGATTTACTTCAAAATAGTTGCAACAAAATAATGTATATCAGTTTTAGTCAACTTCTTCAAATTTTTGGTTCCTCACTAATCACAAATTTCAATGTAACTCAAGTTTTCATACATTAGATTCTAGTTTGGCCAGTTGTTTCGGTCGATAACATAGTGCAGCCATGAAATAAATTCTTCACTGTTGATCACAGTTTTTTTTCAAAATGGTATTTTTCATTTCCATTTGTATAACAAGCCAAATCAACAAAGTCAAGAAGTGTTTGGGTTTCAAAGCTTAGTCTCTCTTTACTAGTTTTTTTTTTCTTCTTCTCTTTTTTTTTACACCTATCCTTTGGACCAAGGTATACCGCCCATGCACTGCCTCGCGGGCTTACGTAAGAGTTGGGACAGAGCTTGGCGGATTGTGCAAACCGACGCTGACTATGTCAGAAAAGGTCGGTAATCCTTAGATGATTATTTATTTAATTATTTATACACCTAACTCAGAATGCTGAGGCCAGATATACCATCCATGCACTGCCTTGCGGGCTTACGTGAGAAGAGTATAGAGCGTGGCGAGTGCACACACTTTCACAAGTGTGCACACCTATCGACTGTAGGTGTTTCTTATTAGTTTTTTTTGTTTTTTTTTGTAATAAGAGCTAAAGAGTGTTATGCAAATCAACTTAGCACCACTTAACTTTAATGATTTGAGATGTCAACGCATGTACTTTAAATCTGCCATTTTTTTTAACAAAGACTACAGTTTAGAAAAGATTTCATAACCATCACCTATGAATCCCCATATATACTAACCTCACTATTATCGCTTGTAATTCAACTTTTCATTATATTTTACATTTGAAATTAGTGATTCACAAAAATCTTCATCAATTGACTTCAACTGCTTACTTACTTTGTCTTGACTAATTAAAAATAAATCGAAGTCCTAAAAATATTGGGAAATGAAAAAAAAATTGAAAAGAAATTTGAAAACAAATAATGAGATGATTTTTTTAAAAAAAATGATGCTACACTATGAAATATGAACAAACAGAATGAGATATGCGTCCCCCCCACACTGGAATGAGACAGTGTCCCAACTGTCAAATAGAATGCAAATGCAAAATAGAAGAAAAAAACTAAAAAAAATACAACCTGATATGTGCAAGATAGTGAGCGGCTCATGCCGAATAGCTAGGTTCGTGAAGATCCACGAACTCATCGTCCTCGTGTTGTTCAAACTCTAGAAATGGCTTCAAGCGTTGTCCATTGACAGAGGGGTATGGCAGTCCGTCCAGTGCAACTGAGCAGTGCTAGTGATTCAAACTCCGCTGTCTGTAATAGCTTGATCCCTAGATCCTTGTTGTTGAATGGCTGAGATTTACTTAGTTGAGCTACCTGTAATCACTAGAAAAAACGAAAATGTTGTAGATGAATGCAGCGTGAAAAGCAATTAAAACAGCAACTAAACCAATGTGGAACTTGAAAACATGCAGCGAAAGAAAAAAAACGATTTTTTTTTAAGTGAAAGGAACTGGAAAAGGAAAAAAAAACGTTTTTTTTAAGCGCAAGGAACTGGAAAAAGAAAAAAAAAAACGATTTTTTTTAAGTAAAGCGTTACTTTTGTGGAAGGAACTGAAAAACAAAAAAATGATTTTTTTTTTTGGGAAATAATGCAACGTGAAACTGACTAAAATCGAAATGCGAAAACGAATGCAGCGAAAAATACCAGACTTGCAACATGAAACTTGACTAAAATAGAAATGTGAAAATGAATGCAGCGGAAAAAAAAAACGATTTTTTTTTAGTAAAACGCAACTTTGGTGAAAGGAACTGAATAACGAAAAAAAATGCTTTTTTTTTGAAAACTAATGCAAAAATAATAAATTAACACGAATAGACGTAAAAATGAAAAATCGAAAATTTCAAAATAGCAATTCCCCAGCAACGGCGCCAAAAACTTGTTGCGACTTATCTATTGATTAGAAAAGCACAAATTTTAATATATTCTGCAAGCGCACAGGCGTGTAGTATGCAGGTCGAACACAGGGAATTGTATTTTAAAACAATTAAAATCCATAGTTAAATCTTAGGCGTGTTAAACGAATTCGACGGTGACTTTTGAACAGAAAATAAAAACAATAATATACTCCGAATCGATTTCGAAACTAATCGAAATTGCAACCAAAATATAGAATTGTAAAAAAAATCAGAACAGAAATTGAAATTACGGAAAAGAAGGTAACGGAGCAAACAACTGAAATAATTATTAACTAACTGAAAAGAGTGCAGAAAATAACTAAGAACAAGAATAAATAAATTGCTAAATCTAATCAGCAATCCTACGTATTCTGTTCGAAAATAAAAACAGTGCTGAATTTAAATCTAAACTTGAAGAAAAGTGATGAGGTAAGAGATGATTTTCCATTTGCATTCCTCTCTCTATTTAAAGACTTCAGCCTCCACAAATAACCCTATTATTTAGGTCCATGTGCTTGATATTAGGAGAAAAATAAGGCCACCTCACTTTGAATTGGTCTTTGCTTTGTTATTTGATTAACAAGTTGCCTTGCTTTGAGAGATTTTCGGGTCAAACTTTGAATGTGTATTTTCAATATTTGCAATTGATTTCTTGCATGAATAGTACACATGTTGGTGACGTGAGATGCATTTCTTCATGAACGATATGTACTTTCTCTTCGACGGTATTCAAAATGTTGCACTTTGGAATCTATAATCTGCAAAACCACAAAAAAATACCCGTATAATACCACTTTATTAAAATAAAAATATATGAAACAAACGGTTTAAAATGCAGAAAAATATGTTCATCAATCACTAACCCCAATGATAATTCCATCTTAATGGCTTTGACTAAAGGAATCGATCCTGATTCTGAGTTTGGCAATTGGTTGGCTGGAAAGCCTCCCGCATCGTTGGACCGTTTCTATTCCAAAGCCGCTCAGTTCTTGAGGCGTGAGGATGCGAAACAGTCTAGGAAGCAGGACGATGCAAGGCCCAGCAGTGAAGAGATTCAGAGTAATGTTGCGGTTAAACAGACCGGCGAGAGTTCAGGAAAAGTCGAGTTGAATATTCAAAATAAACAGACTCAACGACCGAGAAATAGTGATAACCGAGGCAAGAAGCAAGATCAGAATCGTGGTCCGAGGCGTAGGGCCGCAATGTTTGACAGTTATACACCGCTTAACACGTCGCTGGAAAACGTATACCTACAGACTTGTAATACTATGCAATACAAGAAGTCAGCTCCGAAGCCTTCGTCGGAGAGGCAGATTCAAACAGGAAAATTCTGTAGGTTTCATGAAAGTTACGGGCATAATACCAATGAGTGTAGACATTTGCAAGACCTCATTGAAAAGTTAATCAGAGAGAGAAAGTTGGACCAGTATGTTCGGGCGCCGCAGTCTGGTGGACCGGGCCCATCCAATCAAAATCGTACACAGAATCAGGAGAGACCCGGTGAACCCGCTCGTACGGGAAGAAGGTTGGTTATCAATACAATAAGTGGTGGTCCCCATCCAGCAGACAGAAGCTGGAGAGAAATGGAGTCATATGCTAGCTCGATCAGGCATATGGACTTTGAATGCTATAGTAACTCAGAAGACGGGACACCGCCTAAACAGCAAAAGACGATGACAGACGACATCGTGTTTAGAAATCGAGATGCTGATAGAATCGAAGCTCCCACGATCGACCCACTGGTTATATCCGCTCAAGTTGGTCCCGCTTGGATGAAGAGGATCTTGGTAGACAGTGGGAGTTCTGTGAACATACTGTTTAAAAGAGCGTATGATTTAATGAAGATGGAAGCTAAGGACTTAAAGCCTTTCCAATCACGAGTCCACGGCTTCAACGGAAGTGCGACGATACCGACCGGAATGGTTGAATTACCGGTGGAGTTGGGAGTGGGAGAATGCCGAAGAGTTCGGATGTTACAATTTATTGTCTTGGATATTCCTTCTCCGTATAACGCTTTCTTGGGCCGACCGGCCCTTGCTGAATTTAGGGCAGCTATCGCCCCATGGTGTTTGACCCTTAAGTTCCCTATTGATCACGGGATAGGGGTTATACAAGGAGATCAGGCTGCGGGGAGAGCCTGCTATGTTGCCGAGCTGCGAGAGGCGCAGTGGAAGGAAAAAGGAAAGGGCGTAGAGGAATCTCTCTGCGTCCGTTTCACCGACAATTGACAATTAACGCCTGGGCCTCATCCCAGGCATCACGACCAATTCCAGAAGGATCTAGACCCCCGGGACAATGAGAATAAAAATGAATCTAGAGAAAGTCAGGCTTCGCCAGCTGAATTAACAATCGACGTTCCAATCAGTGGTAACGATAACTCAAAGATGTTAAAAATTGGGTCGCAATTAAGCCTGCGAGCACAACGGGAATTGGTCGAGTTTCTCCAAGCGAACCTAGACGTATTTGCTTGGACGCATTCCGATATGTGTGGGATCTCGCCCGATATCTTGAGCCACACCCTAAATATTGACCCGCGGTTTGTCCCGGTCAAGCAAAAAAGGCGTGGTATGGATCCAGAGAGATCTGCCGCCCAAAAAAAGGAGGTTGATAAGTTGAAATCAAATGGGTTCATCAGAGACGCTTTATACCCAGAATGGGTGTCCAATCCCGTACTCGTCCGAAACCAAACGGGAAATGGAGAACGTGTATCGATTACTCAGATCTGAATAAAGCCTGCCCGAAAGACAGCTTTCCACTGCCCCGAATCGATCAACTGGTAGATTCGACCGCAGGACATGAACTATTATCCTTCATGGACGCTTACTCAGGTTACAATTAGATACCCATGCATGTACCTGATCAAGAGCACACAAGCTTCGTAACCGATTTAGGGTTATACTGCTACAAGGTCATGCCTTTTGGATTAAAGAGTGCTGGCGCAACCTATCAACGCTTGGTCAACCGAATGTTTGCCGATCAGATCGGGAAGACTATGGAGGTTTATGTAGATGACATGTTGGTGAAATCACGATACTTCGTTGATCACGTCAAAGATTTGGAGTCAATGTTCAGCATTCTCCGAAAATACGGAATGAAGCTCAATCCGTTGAAGTGTCATTTCAGAGTCGCATCCGGAAAATTCCTTGGGTTCATTGTCAATGCCAGAGGAATAGAGGCTAACCCCGAGAAGATCTGGGCTATCAGAAATCTTCAAATTCCGAGAACCATAAAGCAAGTCCAGAGTCTTAATGGGAAAATTGCAGCACTGAGCAGGTTTATCTCAAAGTCGACCGACAAATGCATTCCCTTCTTTGATTTGATTCGGAAAGGGAAAAGAAACTTCGAATGGACTGCAGAATGTGAGGGCGCATTTCAATCGTTAATCCAACATCTTTCCGTACCACCAATCCTTTCGAATCCTGTTGATCATGAACAGTTATATCTCTACCTGGCGGTATCTGAAAATGCAATCAGTGCTGCATTAGTTCGAGAGGAGGACCGAGTGCAAAAACCGGTCTACTACGTGAGTAAACGATTAACCGGAGCCGAAAGAAATTATCCAAAGCTTGAAAAGTTGGCATATTGCCTAGTCATTGCCTCGAGGAAGCTCCATCCATACTTCCAAGCTCATCCTATTACTGTGTATACCGATCAGTCATTACGACAGGTCCTCACGTGGCCTGAGACGTCTGGTAGGTTACTAAAGTGGAACATCGAACTGAGTCAGTTCGACATCACTTATACTCCGAGAAGAGCCATTCACGGCCAATTCCTAGAATATTTTATAGCCGAATTCACTGTTTTTGAAGACTTGCCCGAGACCAGTAAATCTCCCGAATGCATCTGGAAGCTGTACACCGAGGGTGCGTCAAACGATCGGTGCTCAGGAGCTGGGGTAGTGCTTGAAACCCCAGAGGGACGATCCACATGTTATGCTTTAAAGTTCGAGTTCCGTGCAACCAACAACGAAGCCGGGTACGAAGCTCTACTTACCGGACTAAAGCTCGCCCGTGATCTGAAAATCATCGCCGTAGAGATCTACTGCGATTCCCAACTGGTAGCATGTCAAGTCCAAGGAGAATATCAAGCCAAAGATCGAAGATTAGCCGCTTATCTAACTCGAGTTCTGGAGATGCTTGATCAATTTGATCACTATGTCATTTTCTACATACCCCGAGAGCACAATCAAAAAGCTGACTCGTTGGCGAAGTTAGCAAGTACAGGTGAAGCTCAGCGGTTGGGGGTTGTTCCGGTTGAAACCCTATCCTCTCCGAGCATTGATCAAAGGGAGACTGATTTCACATTTGAAGCTACCTCCGATAAGGAGTCGTGGATGACTCCATATCGGGATTATATCGAACGTGGTGTATTGCCCGAGCAACGGAGCGAGAAAAGACAAGTTCTACGAAAGGCCTCGCAATTTGTTATTCAAAATGGAGTCATGTACCGGAGAGGATACTCTGTTCCACTCCTCCGGTGTATCGCGCATGATGAAGTCAAACGAGTGTTACACGATGTACACGAAGGAGAATGTGGCGATCACACTGGGGGGCAAGCACTTGCAAAGAAAATACTTCGATATGGGTATTATTGGCATACTGTAAATCGCGATGCCATGGATTATGCAAAAAAATGTGACAGATGCCAAAAACACGCTCGGATTCCTAGAGCCCCGCCTACTGAAATGACCCAAATGGTCAGTCCATGGCCGTTTGCAATATGGGGGATTGATATAATTGGTACATTGCCTTTGGCCAAAGGTGGCGTGAAATATGCTACCGTCGCAGTCGATTACTTTACGAAATGGGCGGAAGCCGAACCACTTGCAACAATCACGACGAAGAAAGTTATCAACTTTGTAGTACACAACATCATCTGTCGGTTCGGTCTCCCGCATACTATTATTACCGATAACGGAGCCCAGTTCGACAGCGCTGAATTCAAGAATTTCTGTCTGCCATTCCATATCCACAAGAAATTCTCCGTTGTTGCACATCCGCAAGCAAATGGCCAAGTCGATGCCGTAAATAAGGTCATCAAATCTACTTTGAAGAAATGACTGGAAAAGGCCGGGGGCAAGTGGGTTGATGAACTTCCCATGGCTTTGTGGCCTTATCGAACGACTCACAAAACTGCAACCGGCCACACTCCATTCTCTCTATCTTATGGCGCTAAAGCTGTTATTCCGGTCGAAATGGAAGTTCATTCTCATCGTGTGACATATTACGATCCAAAAACGAATGCTATACTACTTGCCGAATCCCTGGATCTGCTTGATGAGAGGCGCGAAGAGGCTGATTTGAGGGCAGCCGCATATCGGAGTCGAGTCGCCCGAATGTACAATGCCAAGGTCCGACCATGGACCTTCGAATTCGGCGACCTTGTAGTCAAGAGAGTTTACCCGGTTCCTTCTCACATGAAGCCAAATTGGGAAGGACCGTATGTGATTTCACAAAAGCTTGGAGATGGCACATTCAAATTATCGACCGTTGACGGTCTAACTCTGCCGAGAGCCTGGAATAGCGAGAGTCTCCGTCGCTACTATACATGACAGGCTTTATTTGTTCTAGCTCGTTATTTCCTTTGCATTTTATTTTCGCATTTTGAGATTTGAATTTGTAATAAGGCAGCTGACTTTGCCATATTTTCTCATTTCAGCAATAAAATGCTATCTCTTCAAGCCAGAGTTGTGATTTATTGAATACGCCGCAAAACATCACAATGCACGAAGAGCTAAGTTCCATCATGCGGTGGGATTTAATTCAAGTAGGGAGTGACTATGATACGACCGGTCACTCGCTACGTGAAACCCAAACTCGGGGGCATGTCACCACGTTAACATTTAAAGGGATTGATACACGACAATCCTCACACTAACTCCAAATTCCCAGAGTGCGAATTGGAGTATAAACATTAAATAAATCGTTCCCAGAGTGCGAGCGGACTCCAAATTCCCAGAGTGTGAATTGGAGTATAAACATTAAATAAATCGTTCCCAGAGTGCGAATGGACTCCAAATTCTCAGAGTGTGAATTGGAGTATAAACATTAAATAAATCGTTCCCAGAGTGCGAACGGACTCCAAATTCCCAAAGTGTGAATTGGAGTATAAACATTAAATAAATCGTTCCCAGAGTGCGAACGAACTCCAACTTCCCAGAGTGTGAATTGGAGTATAAACATCTATTCCAGGTTCCCTAAGTGCGAACCCAAACATACATGTTTTCTCCAAGTTCCCGGAGTGTGAGTCGGAGCACAAATGCCATGTTAAAGTTCCCGTAGTGCGGACTGAAATGTTAATACTAACTCCGAGATTCGTAGAGTGTGAGTCAGAATGTGAACACCACTTCCAAGTTCCCGGAGCGCGAACCGTGTTACAAATATAGATAACTCTCGAGTTCCCGGAGTGCGAACCGGATTATCGATCTCAAATTATCTTAAGTCCCCAGAATGTGGACATGTGCTTAAAGTTTGCAATAAACGCACTCAACCACCAAAACATAAGTGTTATTCCCTGAGACTAGGGGGGCAAAAAAGCTAAGTGTTAATCGCTAACGAAAGTGATACGGTGCCCGAAGTTCGATTGTTCATCGATTACAACTTGCGATCAAGATCCTCAGACTTGGCAAATAAAAACAAATTCTACTTGACAGTAGAAACACCACAGGTGCACCGGACTGAAAACTAGACACTACAAACACTTAAGCACAAAAGAGATGAGAGTTGAAACAAAGAAACTAAATTTTATTTCAACTAACTGAAGATAAAGGCTTACATGCAAATAAGTTTTCCCAAAAAAGAATCCTTACTAGCAGGGGCCGAACCTGCATCTATACACGGCCTACTAACAAAAAATGAAAACAAATTCCTATCTACCCAAAAAATCTGCTTGGGAAGCCGATCTATTCCTTCTTCCTTGGCTTCCTTATCAGCGGTTCGTCATCAGAATCGCTAGGAATGGAAATCCTTCGTTTGGACGACCTCCTCTCCGGTGGTTGCTCTTCGGCCGGGGGCATAATATCTACGTCCTACTCAGAACTTGAATCTAAATGAAGGCTCCCCGCCGGAGGAGTAGGAGGGACCGGAACCGCAACGGAAGATGGGATAGTGCCACCGACGATACTATCCTCGCAGGTGCTGGGCTCTGCGCCGCCGTGCCACCGCCGACACTACCACTTTGCCCCGCAGCTTCTAATTCTGCCTGAATCTCGGCCAGAATCTCTTCATCACGAATCGTCTGGGCTTGGCCGGGGGCATCCGCAGCCTGCACCGAAGAGCTAGAGGTTGGCGGAAGGTCACTAATGATGAACGGAAGGTCTGTGGAGAAGCCACCCTGCTCACCGAGCAGCTCGCTCACCATTTGTTCCTCAAGAGATAATCCACTCCCCTGTGCTGCCTCGGTTGATACCTCAGTTACAATAGTAGTCTCGGTAGTGATGGCCTTATTCTCTTTGCTTGACTCTTGGGTCGCGGCAATCGGAGCAACTCCAGTCACTAAACAAAGATAAGAAGAGGTTATCAGTAACTGCTTCAGAGCAAACTCTCTATTTAGAAAACACTTGAGATAAATTCGGAATACCTTCCCCAGTTTGGCTTGCAGACGACTGAGCGGCCTCGAAAGTATGCTCATGAATAGGAGATAACCGCGGCTGTTCCGGATCATAAGCAGGAACAGATTGCGAGCCGACCGCAGATACAGGCACTGACGAAGGTGGTGCGGTGACTTCGGTGACCGCAGAATGGTGCTCAACGTCTGATCCCTCTGCAACCTCTAGAGATCGACCACCGATCATCTCCTCCTCATGAGCGATAGTAGCTTCGTGAAGGTCCTTCTTCTCGTCATCTGTCAGCAGCCGGTTTTCGAGTTCGAATCGTTCAACCGATTCACCCGGACGTGCTTCTTCTTCTTCCTCAACCAAACGATCCCAAGCGTTGCGGAGGTGCATCGGGTAGTCTTGGAGCCAGGCCAAATTTCGGTGTCTCAACACGTTGGCATTGTAAGTGATAAGTAAATCTTCGATTTCAGCGTCCAGCCTGGCCTCCGCTTGACGAACCTTCTCATCAACCTCCATCTCAGCCGCCTGGACCTTAGCCACTGCTGCATCCCGTTCAGTCCGGAGAATCACGGCTTGTTCACACGCCTCCTGGGCTGCGTTATTCGCATCGTCCCTATCCTTGGCGATTTCGGCAAATTTGGACTTAAGCTCGTTCAACTCCTTCAGGGCTACGTCTCTCTCAGCAGTGACCAGGGTGTTTCGATGACCCATGTCTTCTACCGTGGCATAGTGCTCACGTTTCATCCTATCCACGGTTGCCTGGGCTTTATCGGCTCGTTTGATGGCTTCCATTTCAGACTTCCGAGAAGACTCAGCTTCAGTATTTAGCACATCAATAATACGGCTTTTTTGGGCTAACTCAGCTTGCATTTTCTCGAAAGTAGCCCCACGCTCAAAGGCCAATGATGACGCTTTCTCGGCCGCCTTGTACCACGCCCTGTATTGGGCATAAAAGTCGTGCACATAATCGTGCGCCGTCTGCTCGGCCTCCGGCAGGATTCTTTTCAAGTGAAGGGGAAAGATGTAGTTATCAAAGCAAATATTTGGTTGAGCAAGCCTGATTGATCCTTCTCCCGAAATTTCAGTAGGAGGTTGTTCCACAACTACTGGAGGCATTGCCTCAGATCTGGGGTGGCGCGATTCATACTTAGAAGATTGAGAGGCCGACTGGTAGTGTGAGGAATCAGAAGGACGAGAAACATGGACAGGAGGCTGTATAGGAGCTCTTGGAGGAGGAGTGCGCGATCGAGACCGATGTCTATAACCCCTATCTCTCCGTTCTTGGCTAGGATACCCGAAGTACCTGCGATCGTAATCCCTATCTTTTTCTCTCCGTTGTGACTCGTAATATGAGGAAGATTTGCGAGCATGTCATAGGCTCCCTAGCATCGAACCGCGCCCAGTCATAATATCTGCAAAGTGAAATGAGAATAAAGTTAATGGTTTCTTGAAACCGATGACCTAAGACTCAGGGCTATGTAGTGTCGTGAAGTGTGTATGAATATGTATTCCCCCCGACCAACCAGAAGTGTCGACTGAGCTAGTAATAACAGGCTCGCTCAATTCTAGAGTACGATGAAACTCCTCCAACCCGGCGTCATGCTGAAAAGACACATCGTCCGGGATTGGAAGGTCGGTAAGCCCTTCGTAAAGACTTTCAGTTCGCGGAGGAGACATCTCGAAAATTCTAACTCCGGGAGAGGATCGGGCCGTGACAACCGATTTCCATCTCCCCTTCTTAGTTGACGAGACGACGGCTGCCTTGCCTTTTCTTTGCTCTTCAACATCCTGAACCACGTCTGTAGGCTCCGACAACGGCTCATCGTCAGTATGAGTTCTTTCAGAATCAGCCTCCTCGGCTATGATAACTTTGGGCTTCTTGTGTTTGACTCGCTTCTTCGAAACAATCCTTAGTGCCCCGTCAAACAGTATGCTCTGCCCCCGTTCAATCAGCCCATAGGTCCGGAGATTCCTATCGGTCAAAAGCGACTCGATATCCCTGTCCTCGCTCGGGACTCCCCGAAGTACTCGCACCATCTCTTTAAAGCGCTCGCCTTCAGGTCGCTGAATCGTCGCTGTGAAAAGAGAAAGAACATAAGTTTCGCTTCGACCGCAATTGTCTTAGAAATAATTTAATAACTCAGCTACACTCACGTCTGAATAACCATCGCCCGGCAAACCCTGGAGGACACCTGAATAGAACTATTCCGTCCTATAGTAACTCAACCTGGTCCAGGACCCAGTGACCACTTGGCAGTTTCTCACTGCTTCCAGAAATGTGAAGGAAGGGTAATCACCTCGAGTTTTGAAGTTAAATAGATATCTGATCTCGGTCGGGATCGGCGGTCTATGAAGGTACTCCATGAAGACGATGAATAAACTATTCATGGAGGCATACCCGTTCGGGTGTAGCTGAGATGGAGCGATCCTCAAAAAAGACAGCACCTCCCTTATGTACTCATTGAACGGAGGAAGCGTCCCAGCCGCGCACGCGTGGCGATTAAATGCTGTATATCCCTCCGACGGGTTGTATGGTCTATCATTCGGCCCTGGCAATAACACGTCATCCAGTGACAGACCGTGCCTCAAGCATATTCTCCCTAACATGTCTTCAGAAATATTCGATTGAACGGAATCCGACGGATTGGCAATGAAAGACGCATTGGGAAGTTCGTCCGGGGCCGGACCAATGATCTCAGGTTCGATGTCTGGAACCTCTAGTCTCGGAGCAGTTGTACTTTGAACCTCCTGCTGTTGCGAACTTGACGGTTCCATAACTAGCTAACTCATGAGAAACCATCGTTAGACGACAAAGAACCCGTGCATTCCCCAGTGTAAAGTGTATGAATGTATGTTGTGTAGTGCCATGCATTACTTGAATAAATATCGCAAAGTTAAAAGAAATATACAAACGACAAAGCTATGGAGTCCAGTTATAATGACCGTCATCGCTGACCGTCGTCGTTGAACCATTTGTATGATGGAAATTTGATTTAGATAGAAGTCGTTATGGTTCCATCGATGAGCTTCGAAAGGTGGTCAAATATGCAGTTTAATATGTTCAAGTATGCAGGAATGAAGCTCGTCGGAGTTATGCTTAAAAACGTCAAACTTTGGAATCCATCATAGAGGGTTCGAACCGATCACAGGGACCCCATTCGAAACCAACCTAACGTCAATTCGAATTGATGAATGGAAGGCGTGCTTCGAAACGATGATCAGGTGTCGAGTTCGAATCGACCAAAAATGGATGACTTCGAACCGATCCTTGTTTGGCCAATTCGCACCAATCAGAAACCCCCAACTTAACATCGATATCGTTCGAATCGATCCTCTTCGAACCGATATAAGGTTGAAAACTTCGAAACAATAGCCGATGGGTTCGAATCCATCGATTCGAATGAACCCATCGAATCCATCAATCGGTGCGAACTGCGTCACCCCCATGAGGTCATCCAAGAAATCGATACGAAGTCCAAGAAAAATGACGCCGCCATCATCGATTCGAACTCGAGTCCACGTATCGGTTCGAAGCCTACCCAAACCAGATCTGGTTTTGCCAATCACCGAAGTGAGCAATCGATGAAGAGATGGATTCGAAATAGCTTTGCCGTTTGGATTCGAGGCTGATTACCTAGTTTATGTGATGGATTCGAGGAGTTAAGGTCTTGGATCTGGATTGGTTCGAATACGCGATGCAGTATTTTCTCCTTTGAAGCTTCGAAACGATGCGTAGCACAGAAAAATCAAGGCAAAAGTAAAAAGTAAAAAGTGAAAAATGTGAAACCCCTCTGCTATTTATATGAAGCCTCGAAGGCAACCGAGACGATTCCCCTTCCGGTAAACGCGACCGGTCGCAACCAATCAATGCACGGATCATTTCGAAGTCTCCATTCGAAACCATTCAACTAATGCCTTGTGGGTTCGCAGTTAACCTCGTACTTCATCGATACGAAGTATGCAACAAGACAACAAGTTGCGTCGATTCGAAGCGTGCAGTGGACACATCATTTTGAAGCCTCTGTTCGCGACTCCATCCACAACCTACCAAAACGAACTGCTAGTTCGAACCCATCCATTCACATTGTTTCGAATGTCATTTTCGAACCCATCACAACACAAGCATTAACGCGACCATATGAACGTGGATTTCGAACCCATCTGTGCTTCAGCGCATCGGTTCGAAATCTTACACTCGTGCAATACAAATTCAATTCCTTCCACTTTCAATATCGGTTCAGGAGAAGATCGATACGAAGGAACTTTTCAAAACAACCATCAAGCGTTGTCTCAATTCAAATTTCAAAATCGGTTCAGGAGAGAATCGATACGAAATTCAATGGCAAACAAAACTAACAACGACTTGTAGACGCACGACGTTAACAAAGATGAAACGCACATATGTGCAGATATGCCAACTAACATTCGATTTTAAACGTTTACAGGGATCAAGTATCAACCTTGTTACAAATGCAACGGCCAACGGCTAAGCATTATTATACAGCAATCAATCATATCAACGCAAGGTTGCAGCAATACAAAGTACGAGTCCCAACAAAAAGAAAGCAATAATTGTTCAGAGGGAAGTTGTAGCTATTCAAAGCACGTCATGTTTTCACAAGACATACTTTGGGGGCAAAATGTTATCCCGCTTTTTGGCAAAGCCGTGATACCAAAAGATCGATCGAAAAACGGAGGATAGTTCGACTCAGAGGTTGATTATATTTCGCTTCGCTATGGATATCGCTGAATTTTGTCCGAGTCCAGATTGAGCTACAATTGATAGGACACGGCAAGAAAGACTGTTGGAGTCAGCATCTCAAATTTCAAGTCAATCCGAGTTCATGTGCTCAAGTTATGATCGACTCAATTCGGAGGGGAAAACCAAAGTTTCGAACCGATGTTTGATTAGTGGTTCGAACCGATCACCTTCGAACCCATCTACTTCGAAACCATCGACGCGCCTCGGGTTCGACTCCATCACCTTCGAATCCATTGAGCATCAGCTGTTCGAACCCACCTGTGGAGCCCCATTCGAACCCATCCACGAAGCCTTGTTCGAACCCATCACAGAGGCCTTGTTCGAACCCATCACAGAGGTCCTGTTCGAACCCATCACAGAGGCCCTGTTCGAACCCACCTGTGAAGCTTCATTCGAACCCGCTGGGCCAACCAACCATGATGACGTGTCTTTCATCGGTTCGAATGCGCCGGGATATATGGAGTCGAAGCGGTCAACACGGAGCGAAGACCGGATCGATTCGAAGTTTGCGCTCCACGTCAACACGAAGCCACGTGCCACCATGGTTTCGAAACCATCGGTTCGAATACATGGTTTCGAACCAAACAGCCACGCCGTTAACCCTATTTCGAATCCATCACATCTCCCAATCCACTGATCCAAATGCCATGAAATTTTCACAGAAGCTTGAATACATGTCGAAGAGTCTCCACACCAAATTTCACCTCGATTGGACGAATTCTTGATCGGTTCGAATGGAGTTCGAACCGATGCCAAAGTGGGCCCAAACTTCCTAAGACCGTGCGTGTGGGCCCCCTCACGTGTCAGAAGTGGTCTCCCGAGTTTTCAGCGAAATATCAGCAGCCTACGCCTATAAATAGAGCCCTAGGGCCAACAGAAATGGGATCTTTCGACACTCAAGCGCCCAGACTATGCCGGATCGAGATCTCCATCATCCTACCTCATAATTTTACTGTTGATTTCGAATTCACAGTTGTAACTTGCTGTTGATTGCTGCAAATACTTGTAACCATTGAAAGAAAAGCAATAAAATATCAAAACACTTCACAGTGGATATAGGCAACACGCCGAACCACTATAAATCGCTTGTTTACGCAATTCCTTTACTGTTGATTGGAGTTTTTGTTAGATAATATCTGTTTTGAACTCACATTCTTGACTATTATCTCTTCAACGACTCCCGAAGAGTGTTGTGCCCAATTTTGACACAAACAATTTTTGTCACAAGAAATTTTGAAGTGGCTTGCTTATGGTTAGAATTAACTATTTGGTTGACATAGGTATGTTTGCTTGGATACTTTCGAATTTCCCACCATCCAGGCTGAGATTTTTTCGAAACTATCGCATGTATCCTCCAAGGACAATTACCTTCAACATTACACATAGCAGTTTGTTTTGTTTGACTTGATTACTTTGTATGAAACTGCATGTGGAATGGACCATTTAGTTAGTTGTTGAAGAAACTTTTCTTTTGTCTCCAAAAACATTCCTACACCGAAACCTCCTTGAATGCATGCAGCTGAAAAATCGTTCGCTTGTAATTTGAAGATTAGTAACAACAGATCTTGCCAACATTTGCATAGTGCAAAAATCATCATCCAAAGGTACTTCCATCTCTGGTTCATCACTATCACCATCATTATCATTTGCTGTAGTAAATTCATAGTTTAACAGGGCGTTGTTAACTCCTATCTTTCAATCCAAGAGTCTTCATTACCATTCTTAGATGCAACAACCATGCTATCGACCTGACGTTCTTCATCCCCATCAACGTCCATATCATTGTCAACATTTGTATAAGGAGAGTGGGGCGGTTGTCCAACTCTCATTGTGCAATAGTATTGACTCTCATATAACTGTTAACAATATAAGAATCAACTAACTAACAATGAATACCAGAAGAGAACAAAACAACGATTCATCTAAAAACATACCTCTGACTCATATCATATAGTTCGGATGGATTGGGTTATATTGACTACGACAGATGAGCATTTAATGATTTTGCACTTTTTTTCTATTAGCTGATTTGTTGTTGGAAAGTAATTACATTGCAACAATGCATAAGTTAGTTTAAATTAATAAATTATATCCAACTATTCATCGTAATAATGTTATCTCGAACTAATAATTGCATCCATAAGCGGTGTGTAATAAGGAAAGCTTTATTGCATAGAAGGTTGCGAGTTTATGTATGAAATGAACCCATACTACATAGATGGAGGGCGATATCTTCCAGCATTTACGTATGGATTACTGTAATTAGGAGAAATGTAGCTAGCAGATGGATTCGCCATCTCCAACATCTATATATAGTATCAAATTCTAGTACTTACTAAAGGAGATGCCAACTGTTGTTCTAGTTGTCGCTTTTTAACTTTCCTTATGTATAACTCAATCGATTTTGAAAGAACAGAAAATATTACTTCAACATCATCATCATCATCTGTTGATGTTCTTGCTTTAGAACCCGAGTCTGTTGGCCAATTAACCACTAATTCAATTTCAAATTCTTCTGGATTAATTTTCTTATTTTGTAAACAGGTTATTTTAATTCCATTAATTTGCAACCTTTCCGCACACTTCCTGGTTTACACATACCACCAACATATTTATCATTTTTCTGATCATCGGCATTCAATTCGTCATCATAGTAGAAAAGTGTAGAAATTAGATTTTTCGCCATTCTGCAAATCAATACTCAATTCTATCAGTACATACATAAGTAAAAAATAATTAACTTACTCAAACTTCCTATTTAATTTATCTACATTTACTAACAAATGGGAATTTCTAAAATTACAAACAAAATCTAGGGTTTTATAATTGTACCTTCGAATTGTTGAACTTTGTTGAACACCATCGTCATCATCTACAAGTTAGGCACTAAACCAATGATTTAAAGATACAAAATCAAATTTCAGTGCGTAGGAGGAATTCATAATCTTTTAGGTCTAGTTTTGGTAGAGGTAGAAGTGAGTGAGAAGAAGAGCTTGTTGACTGGAATTATTGCAGCCAAATCAATTTTTCAAAAATCACCAGTTGGCGATTCTCGAAAAATCGCTAGCCACTGATATGCGACGGCGATTTCTCAAAAATCGCTATTTAGCTATTTTCCAAAAATAACCAACGCATAAAAACCGGTCATCATCCCACATGGTCAAAACAGACCTATATCTGTAAATAAGTTGAAACGGGTCTAATTTTATTATTTTTCCTGGAAAATGGCCCAAAGTAGCAAAATATTCAATATTTAAAATATTTGATTATAATTTCTTACTTTTACATTATTTTATCAATATAATTAATATTTTATTTCAAGAATAAAAAATTATTTGATAAACCCACTTCTATGTTGTATAATAAATAAATTTTGTATGCAAAAAATGGATCCGGAAACAAATTCACCTTATGCAGACCAGTGTCCCAATTTGAACACAAAGTTCATTGAACTGAGGGAATGCCCAATGATCATCTAATTTAACTTTAAGTTAGTTTTCCTCCTTGACAATCAAATTCCCTTGTATGGCTCATTCAAGAATAGTATAAACCAAATACTAGAGCATGATGATTGATCCCCTCTATGTACTTCATAAAGCTAGAATGTGATGGTGTGTTATGGGACGTTTAGAGGAAAATGCTCACAAATGGTAGGATGACCTACTTGCGATCGAGTGACATAGTTCAACAAAGAGATGGGTCCGCTGTTTAAATGTCTGGAGATAGACACATTGATCATGGGTCCTCCCACTTAATTATGAATGAATGGACCTACATAGGCTGTTATGATCGAAGGTGATAGTTCAACGGTATGATTGTAATTAACTATAGGTCCCCTTACATGAATGTGACATGTAGGCTTACTTTGATTGATTTAGCCGAACACAATAGTTCGATGGTGCAACTGCATTTATGGATATATCCCCTTACCTGAAAGCGAGATATGAACTTACTTAGGTTGCCATGATTGAATATCATTGTTCAGTTCCATGATCATGATTTAGGAAAAAGTAACTCCCACATTTGAACGTGAATGGATGGACTTACTTGAAATATCATGATCAAACATGAGAGGATGTATTTATATTTATCAACTATTGTATTTGTTCAAATTGATTTTGTAATAAGCTATTTTATTTTTATTACTGCACTGTGTAATCATGTGTAATATTTATTAATTATAAAGCTAATTATTAACAAACTAACATTAGCACTAATTAATACAATACAACACAATACAAACAATCATTTCTCTTTCGCGGTTTCTTTCGCGGCATAAAAACATACTTTTTTAGTCGAACTTCCCTTTTCGTGTCCCTTTCGGATGCCCCTTTCGTACTAAGGTTCCTCTTATTAACTTTCCCCATATAAAGATGCGATAATTGAGTGAGTCATAATCACTTGAATTTACATCTATCAAAAACTCATCTATGATAGTCGCTTGGTTAAGGAAATATTGATAATTAATCCTCACTTCATTCATCATAACCAATGCATATCGTGTTACTTTATGTTCCATGTGGTCTACTAAAACTTTCAACATAAGCCTACTTGGTGCTTCAAAAAAAAGCAAACTTCTACAAAATCCAAAACTTGTCTGAGATCTATAAGTACAGATAACATTATTAAACATGCAGAACTTAACTTCTAATACCTAACATCCTACTAGGTGCTTCATTGCCCATAGTAATGGTACGTCATCACACTCTTGAAATGTAGTGAAACAACTCATATCTAGTATCATATGGCATGTCTTTTATGATTCAATTATCAATAGTGTACTCTTCATCTTTGTGGATCCTGCCAAAAGCATTATGGTTTAATTATCTTTGTTTGATTTAGATCTTACCAAAACTTATATGGACACATAGTTAGCTTATATTTTGCTAACCCAATGGTTTAAATCATGGTTTTGAATAAATTATTTGTGTCCCTCCTAACCTAGCTATTCTAGCCGTTGACGTTGACATAATATGACATGGCTTATTTTCAATTTGACTATTCCTGCATAGATTTGAATTCGCCTACTCGATGACATGCCTACTTTTGTACACTAGTCTAGTGTAACAAACTATGTACTATTCATGTGTACAAATGACTCTAATACAATTAGGGTTAGGCCTAAATTGCTAAACAATAAAGAGAACCTCCTATTTTCTTATGTAAATATGGATCACTACAAAACATTTTGACACACTTTCTTAACAAAGTAACTCGTTAGGTTGATTCCAAAGCAAATTACGTAATTCTAATCTTGTCTACTAAATAAATTTGTTGCCACTGAAAGCAATCGAAACACTAAGGTATTGTTTGGTTTACCCTTTTAGTTTTGGGTTTTCATCCATACAAAAGTGCTCAAGGCGCATGTATATTGTGGAAAACAACTAATTTAAAAAAATAAAGTTAACATAAAAATAGAAAACAACTTTTTTTAATTTTGCATGTTTTAAAAAATAAGAGAAATATGAGAAACAATCCAACGTTCATTGTTCCTCCCTTCGTGGTCCTCTCTATCTTCCTTTTATACTATCCATCGTCCCTCCACTCCTCTCATATTTTGTAATTAATATTGAAAAACTCAGAACACAAAACTCTTTTTAGACCAAATGCAGCCTAAATTTTACCAGCTTTGCTACTTAGCAGTCGATTTGGCTATTACTTGGGCAGTAAATTTATTTTGGTTTCTAATCATTTAGGCCAGATATAAATATTGGAAAGTAAATTAAAAACTTGTGCTTAACTATCAACATAGTTTGACACAAATAATTTTGAAGATCCGAAAATATTTGTACCATTATTCGTGTATAGGTATTTTTGCATATCCAGAAATATGTAAGGATACAAATAGAAATATTTATTTTTTCTTAAATATCCATTAATATTTGATATGGTTGCTTATGCAAAAAAAAATTGTGTGGACGAGATTAAACACAATACTATTTAGCAATGCTTACATGCATTTACAAGCATGTTCTCGTTAGTAGTCATACCCTCCAACTTTTCAAGCAACAAAATTACTTCGAAATACTATTTTCAAATCAGTTTTTATTTTCCATTTCCATGCCACATAATGATTTATTCCACTAAATATTATGATCGAATAAAGGTGAATTAATATTTTATACTTTATTATAAAGGTGTTTGCTTTATGTTATATACTTTATTATGTGAAGTAACTAATTCAAATTATATTAATAAGAAAATCCTTAGATGAAATATTATGTGGATGTAATTGTTAGAACTCGGTCAGCTCGCAATGAAAGTTAGGGTGAATTTCAAAAAAATTCCCTTATTGAATCTTTATTGGGCATATAAGTATAATTCATTTAGAACATTTCTAAATATTATTTAAATAAAATCATTTATTTTATGAAAATTCATAAATCATATAGTTTTTCTAATTTATATATTGATATGTATGTGTGTGTGCATGTGTGTGTCATATACATAAATGTGCGTGTCTGTCAAGCTATGCAAGGTATAACATGTCCATGTATAGATGTTGGGATCTACATCGTAATGAATACGTTAGCTCATCTGATATATAATTATATGTTATCTAAATATATGAATGCATGTAAGCTATTATTTTATATAGCTATTATAAATTATGTGTGATGTATATATTAAATTAGTTCGAATAATTATATATATGTGTGTGTATATATAATATATTTAAAATATATTAATAAATATTTATGTATGTATATATATTATCTTATAAATAAAATATCAATATTCTGTACATACATATTATTAAATAATATTAATTTAAAAATATATAAATTATTTTAAATATTAAAATATACATTTATATTTTATAAACCGTGAATAATGTGTATATACATGTATATAATAATAAAATAATTATATAAACACACACACAAATATATATATATATATTTACAATACATATATATATATATATTATTTAATAATATTATTATAAAAAATATTTCCATGTCATGCGCAAAGCGTAAAAAACATTGTTTTAATTTTTAATTTTAAATAATCAAATATTCATTCAAAATTAATAAAACATTAATAAAAATTTATTTCAAATCTTTTTTTTCAAATTTTAAAATTTAAAAAAATCCTAGCCGATATTTTATGGCTTGAATATTTTTTTCACATTTTTTAGCTTAAATTTATTTTTAATAATTCATTTATTTACTGCCGCTTTAATTAATTAAATTTTAGAACAGAAAAAATAATTTTAAATTATTTTTTGCTTGAATGCTATCTGGTCCTAATATAATTTCATAAAATTTAAAAGTAAATTTTCGTGACATTTTTGAATTAATATGGTTTATTAACGAAGTTAATTGATTTAAATAATATTAAATAATAATAAAATACTTATAAAAATTATTTTTCTTGCCGATAATTAATATTGCTGTAATACGTTATAAATAAAATTATGCACCTAATTTTAACAATGATATAATGCTGCAACTAATTATAAGATATATGTATGTATGTATATATGTATGTAAATATATATATATATATATATATATATATATATGTATTAATTTAGTAGAATATAATAATTATATTATTTTATATGGCTACATTGCCCTAAAATGTATAACTAAAAAAATATTTTATCAAGCATAAATATATACCTACATATAACAAAACTAATTTGAGGCAACATTGCTTGCATATTAGAATCGTCACCTAATTAACAATATAATATACATATGCATATATGATAAAGCATTATGCTAATAATTATTAACTATAAAATCTTAGCTTAATGTCAAAGCCTTGAAGAACATCTTGAAAAGATAAACTCTCCACTTTAAAACCTTTTCCGATTCGGTAGACTGCTAGTTCTTGAACCATTGACCTTTAACCATCAAATGGCGTTCAAATCTGACTTGATTTGAGTTTGTATTGATGGAGAGGTTAGGCTATGAATTTGGGCAGTAAAGAAGGGAAGAAGAGGCAGCCAAAAATCTTATCTAATTAGGGTTTAGGATGTTTAAATAGTGGACAGAAGAGAGCAAAGAGTGGATCTCATCTAATACTAATCTCCCTCAATCTAAGCCATCCAAATCGAGCCTCCTTACACCATGATCTGAAAGTATATAGTATGGATCGTGTAGTGTATGTGCAAGTATATGAGACTAACTATATGATGTAACTAATTATAATATCAATCTAGTAAAATATAAACTAAGCACACCAGGATTTTATACTAGTTCGGACCTCCCGTCCTACGTCCAGTCCCGAAGCTCCCCTTCGGAATTCGACTATCAAACACCCTCACTTCGCCCGAAGGAATAGGCTTGGTTACAATAGCTTGTTCTTGTCAAATATGTGTTCTTATAACATGAATATTGACTATTAAGTACAAATGCTTCTGATATATATATATATATACATACATATATATATATATATAGGATATTGATTGAGGAGTTCTGTATATATGGAAGAGTGGAATACAAATATATGATTGCTAGAGATCAAGAATATATTAGAGTATAAGAGTAAAGAGCACAAGTAAGTAAGGTGAATTATTCTCTTTGATTCTTGATGTTATTTATAGTGTTAGAGGGATTCCTTGAGTAGTTGCATCCATTAACAAGTGTTCTATGGTTTCTTCTGATGGTGATGAAGAGTTGCAACGAAGAGAAGCGAAGATGTCTTTTCAAGTGCGGCAGTTGTTATTTGAATTTCAAAATCCGAGTTTAGTTTCAGACGTCTGGAATATGTCTTAGACGTCTGGCTCTATATTTTTTTATATAGTAGCCTTTTAGACATCTGAGTACATTAACCAGACATCTGATTCTGTCTGGTTTGTAATCCAAAGGATTTATTCAGACGCCTGGCTAGTGCACCCAGACGTCTGATCCTGTGCGTGTTGCTTTTTGTGCATCTGTGTTATTGCTCTACTGATCCTATTGACTTATCATCTCTTGTAATGTTCTTTGAGCTTCGATCTTGTCTCTCTAATGATGTTACTCTAGCAATTACCTATAAATAGAAATATATATGCATATTCGATTTCCACTGTATAGTTGTTGTCATCTAAACCGTAGATTTGATTTCCTAACAATCTCCCCCGTTTTTATGATGAAAACTATACAATGTACTTATATGTAATTTATAAATCTCCCCCTGAATATGTGCTTATTTTTAATGTTTTATAATTATACTTATATTTCTTCCCCTTTGGCATTATGGAAAAGAATTATAAAATTATAGCCAATCGTCAAAGATAACACACAAAAGGAAAATATCATCAATAATTCAAAATTGATTACATTCATAGATTTTAGAAAATGTACAAGATTTGAAATCCTAAAATCTGTGATTCCTTCGGAGAAGCTTTTTCTTGATTATCCCCTGTTTCTTCTTTTTGAGAAGTGCTAGGCTTTGCAGGAGATGTTAAAGCTTGTTTAAGAGTTTCGTCCTCAGAAAGTTTGGAAATGTTTTGCGGGAGGAGAAGGTACTAGGGTTGGCCAATCTTCAGAAGGTGGTGTTGGACCGCGAACCCATTGGAGTACTTCTTTGAGAACCGATAGGATAGTTGAAAGTGATTCTTCAACTGTTGCTAGGCGTGTAGCAAACGATGTTTCGAAGTTGTCAATACTCTTAGCCAAAAGTTTTGATTTTGAGATAATATATGTTGATTGTAAAGGGTGAGATCTCTTACGCTTTCATTTGGATTTGTATATGTTCGAGTCTCCAAAATCTCATCCTGACCTGGATAATCAAATGGTATAGGAGGAGGTGGAGTTGCTTCTCGATGTTGTTCCTCTTCTTGAGATGGTTCATTGAGTGGTTGAAGTAGAGGCTCAACTTGTCTGGTTTGATGATTATGCGTCCAATCTTCAAAGGATATAAACTCTGGGGGAATCTCGGGTAAGTGCATAAGTGAGAAGAACTCGATGGAAGCATACTCTGGAGAGATTTCTTTAAAATTTGATAGGTAGGAAGGGATGTTGTGTGCACGCAGAAGTATCATAATATATGTAGGGTAAATAATTGATGGTCGTGATTGAGTCCAAAAATGTTTGAGCTCGTCAAAGATAAATTTGGCCCAATTCAGCCTTGTTCCACTAAATAGTGCATATAAGGCTTTGTGCTCTAACTCGGTTATTTGCTCATGGCTTCCCATATGTGGAACGATGGTATTTATTATCATTTGAGTAAGAAGTTGTGCTTTTGGATGTATATATTTAGAAGCAAATTTTGGAATTTCATCTTCCCAAATTTGATGGGTTATACTATTCCTAGGCTTGAAACGCATATCATGAATGTTGTTTAAATCTCCACCCATGTCAGAAAATCCTATTGTTCTACCAACTATGCCAGGAGTAAGTCTAATCATGTTTCCATACACGCTAGACCATAGCAATTATCTTCATCTTCAGTGTTCCATACTGAAGAGCTATGCAAATTTTCATAGAAAAGAAATATTGCCAATTGATCGATTTGGATGTCATTAGGAGTGAACGAAATCAATGTTTCTAGTCCGGCATTCTCACACATTTCATCCAAATCATACATTTGAAATTTAAATAGATTATAGAATGGACCCGTGTAAAGCTTTTTATTTTGTATATCTTCATATCTCTTGATTGAGTGAGGTGCTCTATTCATCCATCTTTCGATTTGATCATCCGAGAAAACTTGAGGGTTTGAGGATGATGTTGGTTGGTCTTGTTTTCGTTTGGATATCTTAGGATTTTTGGTTCTAGGAGGCATTATGAATTGAGCTAGCGAAAAAAGATGATTTTGAGAGGAAAATAATCAATGGAGAAATCGCAGATGAAATTTTTTGAGATGAAAGTAAAAAAATGACGTTATCTGTGTGATTATAAAGCGTCGTTGAATTTCAGACGTTTGGACGCTAAATCAAACATCTGGTTTGCCCTAAATCGAATGCAGTAGATAA
Source organism: Allium cepa (assembly GCA_030765085.1). NCBI lineage: Eukaryota > Viridiplantae > Streptophyta > Magnoliopsida > Asparagales > Amaryllidaceae > Allium > Allium cepa. The sequence continues at coordinate 905,968,663 of CM060932.1, forward strand.
GTTCAGACGTCTGGTTTATGTGCTAGACATCTGGTTTGATTGAATTTGTTAAATTCGATAGTCAGAGAGTTTTTCCAGATGTTTGGGTAACATATCAAACGTCTGAAATTGATTAAGTTTTTAAAATTTAATGGCAGAGATATAACTCAAACGTCTGGATCGAATTCAGACGTCTGAAATAGTCTAATTTTAATTTCGAGGAGGTAGAGCAAATTTTCAGACGTCTGGAGGGATATAACAGACGTCTGATATATGCACAGTGCTAAAAAATAGAGGTATATCAGAGTGTCAGATGTCTGAGGTCCATATCGAGATGCCTGGAATAAGCAATTTTTCTAAAAATAGTCTAAAATTTAATGGTCTTGCTTATTTCTCGATTCTCTATTTTTTTAAAACTAAACGTAGTATTATTTGTGTGAAACAAAATAACAAATAAACATAGATATGCAGTAAAAAGTATAATTTATTTAGACGGCGATTGAGTTTTACAATCTTCTGACTCGTTATTCCTCCATGGTTTAAGTGGAGACCATATATTTCCATGTTAGTGGGTTCTTGGGGAGCCAGAGATTTGTCTTGGTGAATGATCTAAAGTGGTACGATAAGAAGAAGAGGGATCCAATGAACTATAGGGCTTTGGAAGTGGTTCATGGACATCTTTCTTCCGTGACGTACAAAACTTCATCACTACTTGCTCCAAGAAGCTTAGCCGACATGCTATAACTTTTTGTTCAAAATATAGTTCTCTTTGCAGATTTATTTGTTGCATTTGATAGCGATGAATTTCACCAATTTTCTCCTTTTTGTTAGGAGAGACAAATAGAGATCGTTTGGTCTTCTTGCTATCAGGAGTGAATCCCGTGTGATATGAGGACCATCTATACGTCGGTTCCTGATTTGGTGTGGGTGTAGGAAGCTGTTGTGGTGTATCGATCGAGCTATCCGTCGTAGGTGTCGAGATGGATATATAAGAATTTTCAAAAGACATGACTATATTTTGTTTCTTAAAAAAATGTGAATTGTGTATATTTTTTTTGTTGTGTAACTGTTTATATACTAGTTTAAAAAATTATTGATAGATTTTTTTTTTAAACTAACTAACCGAAAAAAAGGTGTAAAATTTAATTGCCATTCATGGATAGAAAAACTAATGGCTAATCATAGCCTAAAAGGAGTGAGTATTAAGTGAGCAAATCACGAAGAGAGCAAATCTCTAAATCACGTCGTAGTTTAATAAAAGTTTGTTCATTTAGTGGTTTTGTAACGATATCTGCTATTTGATTTTTAGTATTTACATATTCTAATGAAATAGTTCCTTTTTCAACATTGTCTCGTAAAAAATGATGTCGTATATCTATATGCTTAGTTCGCGAGTGATTGACAGGGTTTTTTGATAAATGTATTGCACTCATATTATCATAATATATTGGAGATTTATTGATATTTTGCCGAAATCTGTAAGTGTTTGTTGCATGCATATCACTTGTGCACATGCTAGAGCTGCTGAGATATATTCGGCTTCGCAAGTAGAAAAAGAAACGCAATTTTGCTTTTTGCTAAAACATGAAACAAATGATTGTCCAATAAAGTGACATATTCCACTAGTACTCTTACGATCTGTTCTACATCCACCAAAATCCGCATCGCTATATGAAACTAGTTCAAACGATGATCCTTTAGGGTAAAACAAACCATAATCTCTAGTATTAGATAGATATCGTAAAATACATTTAACAGCTCTTAGGTGACATTCTTTTGGTTTTTCTTGAAAACGAGCACAAAGCCATACTCTCATCATAATATCGGGTCGACTAGCCGTTAAATAAGTAAATAACCAATCATGCTACGATATAATTTTTCATCAAAATCTTTTCCATTATCATCCCTTTTTAAGTGAACAGTAGTACTCATTGGTGTTGGTTTGTCTGAAGTCTTATCCATTTCAAAACAACATAACAGACCATTACAATATTTTTCTTGATAAATCAAAATACCATTTTCAAGTTGTTTTATTTGTAAACCTAAGAAGATATTCAATTCTCCCATATATGACATTTCAAACTCATTTTTCATAATATTTGAAAATTGATCACATAGATTTTCGTTGGTTGAACCAAATATAATATCATCAATGTAAATTTGTACTACTAGAATATCGTTATTTTCTCGTTTAATTAACAAGGTTGTGTCGATTTTTCCTATTTGAAAACCACATGTAATTAAGTAATTTTTAAGACGTTCGTACCACGCACGAGGAGCTTTTTTTAATCCATATAATGCCTTGTGTAACTTAAAAACATGGTCGGAATATTTTTCGTGAACAAATAATGGGGGTTGTTCCACATATACATTTTCTTTAATAAAACCATTTAGAAAGGCACCTTTGACATCCATTTGAAATAGTTTAAAATTGTGATGAGTTGTAAAGGCGAGTAATGTGCGAATGGCCTCCAATCTTGCTACTGGAGCAAATGTTTCATCATAGTCGATACTCTCTTCTTGATTATAGCCGTGAGCAACTAAACGTGCTTTATTTCTAATAATATTTCCGTTTTCATCTGCTTTATTTTTAAATACCCATTTTTTCCTATAACCAATTGATATTCTGGTCTTGGTACTAATTCCCAAACATTATTACGTTCAAATCGAATTAATTCCTCTTGCATAGCTATTATCCAAAAATTATCATTTGAGGCTTCTTTATAAATTTTGGTTCAAAATTTGACACAAATGCTATACGGCTTATTTGATTAAGTTGATTTCTAGTTACTCTAGAATTGAGATCTCCAATTATATTATCTTTTGGATGATTCTTAAGAATTCTAGGTGATGATATCAAAGTATTAATTTGCACATTTGTCTCATTATCAATAGAGTTTGTTGTATTTTTTATTGAAATTATTTCTTCGTCATCACTAGTATGATGGTTAAGAAAATTTTCGTCGAATGAAACATGTAAACTTTCTTCAATAGTATTATTTCATTTATTAAAAATCCTATATGCTTTGCTGCGATCCGAATATCCAACAAATATTCCTTCATCGGCTTTAGGTCAAATTTTCATAAATTATCTTTTGTATTTAATATAAAACATTTTGATCCGAAAGTTTTAAAGTATGATACTTTAGGTTTTCTTCCAAAAAATATTTCAAAACAAGTTTGTTTAGTCATAGGACATATGGTTACTCGATTCAATACATAACAAACTGTGGCAATAGCTTCTGCCCAAAAATGTTTTGGAAAGCCACTACTATTTAGTAGCATTCATGCACATTCTTGTAACATACGATTTTTTCTTTCGACTACACCATTTTGTTGAGGTATGCGAGAAAAAGAAAAATTAGGACTTATTCCTTTCTTATTGTAAAAATTAGTAAAAAGATCATTTTCGAATTCTGCGCCGTGATCACTTTGAATATTTTTAATTTTTCAAATTCATTTGTTTTTTTAATTTTTTTAGAAAATATTTTAAACATACCAAAGGTACCACTTTTATGTTTTAAAAATAAAGTCCATGTATATCTTGAAAAATCATCAACTATTATGAAAACATATTTATTGTAATTTATAGATCGTATTTGTGTTGGAGCAACTAAATCTAAAAGCAATAATTCTAATTGTTGTATGAAAACATATTTATTGTAATTTATAGATCGTATTTGTGTTGGAGCAACTAAATCTAAATGCAATAATTCTAATTGTTATTTTGTAGAAATATCATTTTTAGATTTAAAAGAACTTTTCTTTAGCTTTCCAATTTGACAATCGTCACATAAATTTTCTACTTTATAATTTATATTAGGTAAACCTCTAACTAGCTCATATTTTGCCAATTTATTAATATATTTAAAATTGATATGATAAAATCGTTTATGCCATAACCATGGATCATTATGTTTGATGGTTAAACATAAATTTGAATTTTTATTTATATTCATGTTGAATACATAAATATTTTTGTTTCTAAAACCTTCAAATACAAGTTGTTTGTTATTATCAACAATATTACATTTATCCTTTTCAAAATTTATTTGAAAACCTTTATCGCATAATTGACTAATACTTAGTAGGTTGTGCTTTAAATTTTCTACTAATAAAACATTTATAATAATAGGAGAGTTATAAATACCAGAGTTGATGACTTCTCCAATGCCTATGACATATCCTTTTGAATTATCTCTAAAGGTTACCATTCCACCGTCGATGTATGTTATAATTGATAATATTTTTGAATTTTCCGTCATATGCTTGGAGCATCCAATATCTATTATCCATTTCTCCTTATTTTTTATTTTGGGTACCTGCAAAATAAAAGATGTTTTAATTGATAGCCATATACTTTGTTAGGGTCCTAGATGTTAGAAGAAGGTAGCCATACCTAAGATGGTTTGGTAGCTTTATAAATATAATTTTTATTATAGACTACATTCTCTAAGAAATTATTAATATATTTTTGTCTAATCAAATTATTGTTTGTCTTAGGAATCCAAATTTTCATATTTTTTGTATTCATATCAGACGTAGGTAAACTTTTAGTCTTTTTATAACTACAATTCTTAGCATCATTTCCTTTTTGTTTAGGAGTATTTTTAAATCCTATTCCATTTCTATTACCTGATGGTTTTGAGGTCTTGATAAGATTTTCCAAATCTTGTTTTCCTTTATTAAATTTTGACACATTATTTATAATTTTATCTAATTTTTCTTTTAATTATATATTTTCAATTTTCAATTTTCAATATTTCAATATTTCTTTTCAAGTTGACATTTTCTTTTAACAAATTATCCTTTATTATTTTAGTGTTATCAAAATCAATAGAAATAGCCTCACTTTCTATCAAATTATTTTTAATTTTTTCTTGAGATAATTCTAGTTTTTCTTCTAAGATAATTCTTTTCATCTTTTAACATTCCTACTTCAAGTTCTAATCTATTTATTTTGACTATGTATTCTTTGTTCAATTTTTTAATTTGTCTAAATTTATCATCTAATTCCATGCTAAGTTCTAATAATTCGTCATAGCTAAGTTCGGGACATACCTCATCAGTTTGTGCCATAAAACACACAATAGCTTATTCTCCATCACAGTCGCTATCACTTTCAGATGATGAAGAATCCGAGTCATCCCATGATACTTTGAAAGCCTTCTTCTTTTTGAGTTGTTCAAATTTGTTCTTCTTCTTATCATTATTAAGCTTGTTGCAGTCTTTCTTCATATGCCCAAATTGATCACATTCATAACATTTGATTGGTGTTTGATTTGATGAGCTTGATTTACCTCCTTTCTGAAATTTAGTCATTTTCCTAAAATTCTTGAATTTTTTGTAATTTTTGGCAATAAATACAATTTCTTCATCGTCTAAGTTGGAGTCTTCAGTTGTTGTTGGGAATGCTATGTTCTTCTTTTCCGAATTTAGTTCTTTTCGTGCCGGCAAATTAGCTTCATAGGACATTAAATTTCCTATCAATTCCTCAACTAAGAGTACTGAAAGATCATTAGCTTCTTCGATAGCTAATACTTTTATTTCCCACTTTGGAGTTAAAGAATTGAGTATTCTAGATACTGGATCAAAATTTGTAAATTTGACTCCAAGTGCCATTAATCATGTTAAATGGTTTGTAATCTAGAGTACATTTCTACTATAGATTCTTTTTTTTTCATTTTACATGAGGAGAATTGATTTTGTAAAATATAAATCTTGGTTTGTTTAACTTTGTTTGTGCCTTCATGTATGACTTGTAAAGTGCGCCAAATGTCAAATGCAGTGTTACATAGCATGACACGTGAGAATTCATTTTTGTCTAGTGAGAAAAATAAAACATTCATAGCTTTGGCATTATTAGAAGCCATTGTTTTTTATGCATCGGTTCATGTGTTCATAGTAGTAGTAGGTACTTCATATTTATCTTGAGTGGCCGACCAAATTTTTAGACCATTAGCTTCCATAAAAATTCTCATGCATGTTGACCAATATGTATAGTTAGACCCATTAAAAAGCAGGGGTCGTGTTGTGGATTGTCCTTCTTGAAAAATACTTGCCATATTAAAAGGATTCAAAATCGTGTTATTATACTTTGATCAAACCTTGCCCTGATACCAATTGAAAATATATAGCATGGATCGTGTAGTGTATATGCATGTATATGAGACTAACTATATGATGTAACTAATTATAATATCAATCTAGTAAAATATAAAATAAGCACACTAGGATTTTATACTGGTTCGGACCTCCCGTCCTACGTCCAGTCTCGAAGCTCCCCTTCGGAATTCGACTATCAAACACCCTCACTTCGCCCGGAGGAATAGGCTTGGTTACAATAGCTTGTTCTTGTCAAATATGTGTTCTTGTAACATGAATATTGACTATTAAGTACAAATGCTTATGATATATATATATATATATATATATATATATATATATATATATATATATCTAAAGGATATTGATTGAGGAGTTCTGTATATATGGAACAGTGGAATACAAATACATGATTGCTGGAGATCAAGAATATATTAGAGTATAAGAGTAAAGAGCACAAGTAAGTAAGGTGACTTCTTCTCTTTGATTCTTGATGTTATTTATAGTGTTAGAGGGATTCCTTGAGTAGTTGCATCCATTAAAAAGTGTTCTATGGTTGCTTCTGATGGTCATGAAGAGTTGCAGCGAAGAGAAGCGAAGATGTCTTTTCAAGTGCTGTAGTTGTTATTTGAATTTCAAAATCCGAGTTTAGTTTCAGACGTCTGGAATATGTCTCAGACATCTGGCTCTATATTTTTTTATATAGTAGCCTTTGAGATGTCTGAGTACATTAACCAGACATCTGATTCTGTCTGGTTTGTAATCCAAAGGATTTATTCAGAGGCCTGGCTAGTGCACCCAGACGTCTGATCCTGTGCACGTTGCTTTTTGTGCATCTATGTTATCGCTCTACTAATCCTATCGACTTATCATCTCTTGTAATGTTCTTTGAGCTTCGATCTTGTCTCTCCAGTGATGTTACTCTAGCAATTACCTGTAAATAGAAATATATATGCATATTCGATTTCCACTGTATGGTTGTTGTCATCGAAACCGTAGATTTGATTTCCTAACATAATCAACCCGCTTATGCCATGTGTGTGCTACTGACATAACAAGCCCTTTGATGGGCCTTAAACCCATTTAAGCTCATATAAAAATATTATCAATTTAATCCACTTTAATTATTTATCAATATCATATATCGATTGATATATTTATAACTATTATAAATATATTTTGTAACATTTATTTCTCAAACCGTAATCAAATTTTATAATTAATATTTAATACATATTAATTAATTATAGTAATTATAAACTAATTAAATCGTTTGGTCAAAGGAGAATTCATCGTTTCGGTTGTGTGACTAGCCGGGTGTAAATTTGTTCAACGATTAGAATCGAACTATTTGAGTATTAACATTCACACGTCGCTTAATAGGTGGTGTAACATATTGATCAAAATTATCGCTTATTTGATTTCTGTAAAATCCAATTTCACTTTGTTAAGCGTTAACCGCTTGTGACTTTTATTTACGCCAATTCTATGAAGACCCGGATTTTACGAAGTTTGAATTGGAACATTTAAACGGTATTAAATATTGAATTTGAATTGTAGATTGATTTGGAATATGGAAATTTAGTTTTTATTTATAAAATAAATTCAGATTTTAAGTATAGTGATTTATTGAGTAATTTAATTATTGAATTTAATAATTGGAATTTGGTTAAATTATTGAATCTTGATTTTTAAACTCGATAGGAATAATTTAAAGGCTTTTAAAATTGATATTAATTGTAATGAAGATAATAAAAGTTTTAAAATTGAATTTAAAAGTGATCTGTCCAATTTTAAAAATAGTTTGTTCATTTAAAAGTAGCCATCCGGGACACAGCCTCGGAATTCGGCGAAACCTATTCCATTGGATCCGTAATAGTATACCATTGTCGGGTTTCAAATTTCATAGTGTTTGGAGTTATTGTTTGATCGTACAGAATAAACGCATTAAAATTATATCGAAATCTAATATAATAATTGAGTCTAAAAAACTATCTGCTCCATGCGATCGAATTTGGACTCGATACCTTTTCCATTGCGTTCGGAATAGGGGTAGAATATTATGAACACTTAGGAGCATACCTCGACAGGGTTTCAAGATTTTAAGTTACGTAAAACGAGACATTTTGAATTTAATTAATATATTTATACATTCTAGTCAAAACATGTCTTTTCTCTACAACCCAGGACTTTGACCTAACTTATTAAAACACACAAACGTATTCCAATACGCTACCTTTCTCATTTTTAAAACGACCCAACCTTTCCATTATCTAAAAAAATCGAACAGAACTCAGAAGGAAAAAAAGAATCGAAGGAAAGCAAAATCGCGATAACAACCAATTCCTCCTCTCCAGCTATTTAGTCACGAGATTCGAATCGATTTAAAAAAAAGAAACAACGACAAATGTAATTTAAATCGCATGGCCATGTTCGTCATCGCATCAGGGGAGGCATGCACGATTGCTCAGGAGAAGGATGATGGAGGTCACAACTATTAGATTCATGGTTAAGAAAAGGGTCAAAGCTCTTTTCACGAGCGCGTGTACAAGGGAAGAGGGAGGCAACGTCTTTAGGATTTGGCTTCGACGTCGTGCTTATCGTCTAGAGGCTTAAGGGAAGGTGCTGGGGTCGAGTAGCTCGCATGAGGGAGTGCTCCTTTTAAATTGTTGGTAAGCGCGATCATAAAGGGGGCTGGTGGCGACGAGGGTGGATATGGGCAGTCGCTCGACAGTAGGGTAATTGATTTTTTTTAAGTAAATTATCCGTCAATGTTTTAAATTCACTTTAATAATTTTGTTTATCAAAATTGAATGTTCATAATGTTGTATAACTTGCATATGAGTGAGGTCGAGCATCTGAAATGGCGTGTGCAGACAAAACCGATTTAGGAAGAGAACCTTTGATAATATATAGGTAGAATTTGAAAAAAATTGTTAAATTAGATTTTTTTAAATAATTATCTCGTATGGTAATTACTTAAGAAAAAAATTTAATATACGAGGTCCAAAATATATAAACCAGTCGAGATTGGAGTGGATCGGAAATAAAAATCAAGGTGAGAATCTGTCACTCATTTGGATTACTATATTCAAAGTTAAATGTTTAAATTTAAATTATTGGATGTTTGGTGTGATTGATAAAGTTATAATTATCTGTTGGATGAATATGTGTGTGTGTGTGTTAGCATCGGAGTGATACTGTAATGACCTAATTTTTTAGTCTTTCAAATTTGGGATATTTAATTGAATTTGAATATTTAAAATTGAAATTTATAAGCTGAATAACTTTTATTTGAAATATAGTGATTTAATTGGACGGGGGACTTAATATTTGAAATTGTGAAAATAATTGGAATCTGAATTATATGTGAATAAAAGTGATGTATAAAGTTGAATTAAATTCTATTTGAATTAGAATGATGTTGGTGAACTTTTAAAATTGATTCAAAAGTTAATTTGCAGAAATAGAATATTTAACATTTAATTTTGTAAAAATAGTCATTTTTCGTACAGTCTAGGATTTCGATGAAATCGGTTTCATTAGATCAGTAATGTTATTTATTGTAAGATTTCAAATTTAGTGTCAAACGGATTTACGGTTTAACCATGGCAAGCTGACATGCGTAGAAATTTGTTTAAGTAAATTTTAAATTTAAAGAGTCAATTCGAAAACCTATCTTCCAAATACGATCGAATTGGCTCTCGATACATATTCCATTGTGTTCGAAATAGGGGTAAAACATTATAAACGCCAGGTGGTACGCATCGTTTGAAGTTTGAAATTTTTTGGGTAAATAGTGTAGCGAAATTTTCTATAAACGGCCAAATTTTTTTCTATTTTTCACTCCAACCCCAATCGCTAACCTAGCCGCCACTATTATTTCAATGGCCAGAAAATCATCATCTTTCCCCTTCGATCTCTTCCAATCCATCAACTTTCACGTCTCGCCTTCAACTAGAAGATTGTAGAGCTAGTCGAGAGCTACACATTCAACGATCATGATTGAATATATGGCGGGGGATCATAGAAAAATCTCGCTCAAAGGGTTTCCTTTCGTTTGCGTTTTTCGAGAGAAGAGGGCAGCGAGTTCAATGGCGTTGGGAGCGGAGGCGCGTTGTTTGATCATTGTCCCGATGAATGTGGAAAGAGCGGCATATGAGAATCAAACGTGCGTGATGGGTTTCTCGACTAGCTGAAGCACTATCACATGGAAGAGATGGGAAAACGCGGCTTAGATCTTGGGGGAGAGAAATCAATGGCCGAGATCTATCTAAGGGTTTGTAAATAAAAATAAATGTGTAAATTATTATATTTAGTTTGTATAAACTTTAAAATATCATAACTTCTTCATACGAGGTCCTTTTTGACAAAACAAGTTGCGTTGGGTTCATATTGAGGAGCACTACATTTTAGAGATGGTTTGGAGTTTATTGGAGCTAGTGTAAATTTTAGGTAAAATTAAACGCTATTTTAATTTTTTTGGAATAAAACACTACAACTGCTATTGGAATCAATGTGAGTGCAACTCACTCTTTCTGACTCACTAATATTTTTATATAAATGAGAATAAATATTATTTATGATGATTGATGATTGTTTGGATGAGATATGATATATTTTATATGTTTATTGGTATTTTGGATATATTCCTGCCTATTGGAGCAAATGAGACCCTATACATTCCCATGCATGAGCGGATGACCCTTTGTACACGCGTCTACCTCGAAGCGGATATTTACACATATTCTAATATGTATATTTGTTGCAGATGACAGGTTGGAGGGATCTAAATGGATTCCTCACGAGTATTGGTTTTATTTACAGATATTGTGATATATGCTGTTATAATGTGGTATATGATGTTTTGGATGTCGTGATTGATGTATTTAGTGCTGTTGCAGCATTGGGTCTATGTTTGGTAATTTGAAAATGTTAAAGTGATAATTTCCAAATTTAAAAGGATTTTCAAAGTGATTTTGAATTTGTACGTTTTATTTATTTTGGAATGGTTAAAGAAATGAATTTATTTTAAATAAATAAAGTTATAATTTTTATGTTATAAAAATTATGATTTTTGTTAAATGGAATCAAAATGTGATTTTGGGAATAGGTAGATAACTATTTTGTAAAATCGTTATATTGAGATTTTTGAAGTTATTATAAACGTTTTATATATATATATATATAAGATTTATAAAATTGAATTTTTATAGATCAAAATGATGGAGTTGTAAATGAGTTATATAAGTGTTAGAATAAAGTTATAATTAAATCTTATAAGTGAATAAGATTTATAATTTGTGAATTTATAAAAAGAATGGTTTGATAAATAAGAGAATTATAGGTTAATTAACTTATAAATGGACTTTGGCATGTAAATGAGATATATGTAAATTGGTAAATGAAGGGGTTTTATAAGTTGAAGTTTTTATATAATTGAAGTGGAATTTATAAACATTGTTTTATAAATGCGAAATCAATGGAATTTGATAAGTAAATATGAAATCTTATTAAAGGAATTATATCCACAATTTTGGACAGTGGATCGTCCTTTAATAAATTTGTAGAAGTATTGAATTTGGTAAACGAAGTATATTCATGGTTTTGACAGTGAATAATCTTTTTAAACTAAATGAATGTTTTGGGAAGGGATCTTTTGAATGAAGTTAAATGGTTTAAAGATGTTTTTCAAATGTGTTAAGTATCGATTACATAGATTTCAACATTCACTATTGAAATAGACGTTTCCGAGAAATAAGGAAATAATGGACGATAACACTGTTGTTATAGTAAATGATTTTCGAAAGAAAATGTTTTGTATAACATATGGGATTTACATATCTATTTAATTTTCAAATCCCTATACTGATTATTTTGGGTTGTCGTAACTTTGTTTTATGCAACATTCGTTTTGACCCAAATAAATATGTTTAAAGAGAATGTTTTCCTTGTTGAATGAAATATATACTTAATCGTGATTTAAGTATATAGAATATTTTCTAAGTGTTGAAAAATGAATTGATTTGTGAATTACTTATTGTTAAATAAGTATATGGAAATGTTTTCCAATAGTGAATGTTGAAATAGTTTTAAGAGTATATTCTTTTTAAAGATAATTTGAAGTGGATATTTGGAAAGTGATTAATTAATAAAAGATTAATTAAAAGGGCCTAGTGTTTGCTTATAGTGCTAGATATTTGTTTGTTGCTTTGATAGTTAAATAACCGACTATTAAATTTGGCCATTTTGATGTGGAAACTATTTAGTCGTACACTTAGTACGTAGCCTTCTGTGTAGGCTTGATTATCGTTTGTGTTAAGGATGTTGATTCGTGTAGTGTGGAGTATTACTCCAATCTATCGAGCTTCATTCTTGGCCCGAAGGATAGCAAGTTGAAAGTTGGAGACGTGATAAGTCTACGGGACTTAGTTTCTGTGTGAGGTTGAGAATACTTTTGCAATGTTGGTGCGAAGAGACCGGGATCGGTTTATCCGAAAACCACTTCGAACCAACATTTATGCGATGGTTGTGCAGGTTGGTTGATGATATTGATAATCCTGATTTTCATAGTGGAGGACTAATTGTTGATCGTTTGGGGTTAAAATCTCAATATACATATAGTAAAAGTGGTCTCTTCATTATGAAACATCCAATGCAAGGACTATTCACTACTAGTCCTAGGGGTTTTCCGACAAGATGTGGTAGGAAAGTACCTTCCATTTTTTCTGTTCCTGGACAACATGTATGGATGTTTGTCTGACATTGCATTTCTAAGATTACGTACATTGGTTTTACAAACCTACATCAGTGGTGGCAGATAAGGCAACTTCTCTTAGCTTAACACCCTCCTTGAGACGTACGAGCTCAAGGGTTGTATTTTTGTGGAAGTAAATTAGTAGTCAACGGAAATGGAAATGAGGTATTCAAAGTGATATGAATTGTGATATGTGATATATGAAAGGCAATCGATACCTCTTCGGCCTCACTCCCCGATAAATGAATGAAACTGGGATAGAAGTCGCAAGGCTAAGTGGATCACTCCCAATTAGGAGATGTCATTACTCTTCTAGATATATCTTTACATGTTATGACGTCCTGTATCTGATTATTGTTGTGCATGCTTGTCACCATGAATTAAAGATCGGTAACGACCGGAGTGATGGCATATTGGTACTATCCAGGAAAGGGTAGGCCGGTCTTGGTTGGTTTAGAAGTTTAGTATCTGGACCCTAGGTGCATCCCTCTAGAGGTGTACTATGTTGGATCGGGAAGGAAGTCCCTTCACTTAGTCATTTGTATGGAATTCAAAATCCACTACGTGCCTTCCGTGTTGTTTTCTAGAGCCTAGTATTTCTGGAATTTAATAATGGTAACAATTTCAGCTATTTAATCTATTATTTGTATCATTGATGCTATTATAATATAACAAGATTTGATATGAGATGTTTTGGGTATCGTAAGGTAAAAACATGTCCGTGTTTATGTATGGACAAGTCTTACGAGATGCCTTTTGTTTTGAAAGGAAAAGTTTTGATAACTTTATAAATTCAGTTGAATGTATTTTCTCGCGCTGGTTTACTACACTGATTCGGGCGTTCTTTCCTTTCAATGCTCTGGTCAGACCGAGTATATTTACAAGTTCAGATTTGATGCATTTGGAGCTTCAGCAAGCAAGCTGGAAATCTTCATGTCGTATACCCATATTTGTTAATTAATCCGCTGCATTGTTGTTGTTGTAGATTATCAGCATTTGTGAGGACATGTCATTATAATTATCTAAGCTGATGATTATTTATTATTTATTTTGATATTGACTTATGTATATTATAGTTTCTCTTTGTAAAGATTATTGGTCTATAGTATATGTTTTTCGCTGTGATGTGAGATTCTGTATTGTTTTGGTTTTTCTTTTCTCTTCTTCTTCTCTTTTTTTCTTCTTTCTTCAATCTTTCTTCTCACCCTCTCTTTTCTTTCTCATGATTATCTGCAATCGGTGCACTCTGGCTCGGACATGTGTGGTTTATTGTCAGATTCAAAGTATATAGATTTGCTAGTCTTCACAGTTGGTACCAGAGCTTATATTTTGTATATTCCTAGGCTTTGATGTATACTCAGTATAGATAGGGTCGATAGTGTCCTAGATTGATTTTAAGGTATTATATATATGAGTGTGTATATGTTAGTGAATATAAAAATGTTTTATATTGGGTTGTTTGTTTTGTTAAGTTTGAATTTTGGTTTCTGGTCGATGCACTTAGCTAACGTCATCGGTTGGGAATTCAAAACACTTGAGCAAACTAACATAATATTGTTTTCAAAATTGGGTAAATGAAATAATTTTACCTTGATTATATTTTATATAGTAGTATATAAATTAATTGATTGTCAATGAATGGTAATAGCTGATTATTATCATTTGTTATTTATTGTGTTTAAATAATAAATGTTGCTATTATTATGAATCTGAACCAGGTAAACATATTGAAATGAACTTATATAAGTAAAGTGAAATAAGAAGTGAAATTATATAAGTATAAATTTATAAATGTGATTTATAAATAAATGGATTTTAAAAGAATTCAAAGCACTGAATTCACTACCGTTGTTGGAAAATAATAAGGGTGATGACTGTAGCATCATCAGTATCATTTTCGAGTTTCAATGTGATTGATTTGCTACCATTAGTGAATTGAAATTGAAGTTTTGTTTGGCCAACAAATTTGAATTTAAAGTCCAAGATTGAAATTGACAAATACAAATGAAATAAGTTTTGAACTCATAATTGGAATTAGTATAAATAGGAAAATTCAATTTGAGATATGAAATTAAAATTTCAATTTAAGTGAATTTAAATATATTGAATCAGTGAAATGAATTATATGAATTGAAGTTTGATTAAAAGAAAGTTAAATAAAATTGATTTGAACTTGAAATGAATCAGATAAATATTTGAAATAAATCAAATAAAAGTAAATATACACATAAAATTGTAAAGTGATTGTATAACTATAAATTGAGATTATAAGCGGTAAATGGAAGACAATATAAGTAATTCATAAGTGAATAAGTTGTTTAACTTATAAATTTGAGAGATAGCAAGTAAAAAAAATTCTATTTGTGTTAAATATGAATGTTAAGAAATGAAAAACCAAATTTGGATTATAAGTGAGATTAAACTTAAGTGGTATCAAATGAACCTTGAAAAGGAATTCAACTTAAATAATATTAAATGAAGTTGAATCTAATAATCAAAATGAATTAATAAAGTGAATTATTGAAATGAGTGATGGAATGAATATAAACCTGAGTTAATAAGAAATTCAACCTAAGTGTATATATGAATTGAATTAAACAAATGAAATAAGTTAGTAAACAGAATATGATTGGAAATGTTGTTATTAAAATTTGATAAACTTAAGTTGTGGATTGATGATAAACATTAGAAATGTTGTATAAAAATGTATATTGAACTTAGGTAAGTGATTTAGAAAATAAATCATAAGTGTATTAGTATTAAAAAGGAAGTATACTAAATAATGAATAAATTCTGAATAAGAATGAATGAGACTAAAATGTTTATAAGCTTAAGTGAGGAATGAAGTAAAGTAGTGTTATGTGTTATTGGTATTAAAAGAATTTTACTAAGCGAATTGGAAAGTAAATGTGAATTGAATTTAAAGTGAATGTAACTGAATTGAATCCAATCTAATTGAATATAATCAATCGTGACTGATGAATGCGAAAAAATGGAAAACCAAATCAAGTGAATGTTGATAAAATTTGGAATGTACCTTGATTTGTTAATGAATCAATTTGGTTGTAAATTTGTTGGATGGTTGTTAGCTGAATGTTAGTTGTTGGATGGTTTCATTTGTTGCTTTTTGTTGTATTTGTTATATTGGTATATATATTGTTGTATAGTATATGTTATGTATGTTGATATTACTTTCCATATATATGTTCTTATGGTTTTTAGTAGGTGTGGATGGCACTTGCTTCGCATTTGGAGCTCGCTTTCGTGTTATGTTAGCCGTATATGCTTGCTAATAATATATAAAGTACATATCTCGGATTACATATCGTACTTTGCACTTTTTCCCCTACGGGATGCCTCATCCTCGAAAATGAGATGTATATTTGTGATTATATATATTGTGATTTTTTCCGATCAAACTGCGTAAAGGAGACTCTGGCGAATTTTTATGAAAATTTAAGGCATCAGAAATTTTTTGGAAATTTTGAAACAAAATTATAATTAAAAAATGAGATTTGTTGGTTTTTTTTGAATGATATAGTTGATTTTTGAATTGATATTAGTTAATAACTATAATGAATTTAGAAACATAAGAAAAGATTTTATAAAAGTGTAATAGCGAAGTTGTGATTAATTGATTTTGGGAAAGTTAAACACTTAGAAGAATTTGATAATTTATTTCAACTAAATTGTTTTGAAAATTTAATGGAGTGTAGCATTTTTCTTACGTAATAATTTCAAGGACGAAATCTTTTCAAGGGGGAAAATGTAATGACGTCAGTTATTCAAATTTGGGATATTTAATTGAATTCAAATATTTAAAAGTGAATTTTATAAGCTAAATAAATTTTATTTGAAATATACCGATTTAATGGGATAATTAAATTATTAACTTAATATTTGAAATTGTGAAGTTAATTGGAATCTGAATTATATGTGAATAAAAATGACGTGTAAAGTTGAATTAAATTCTATTTGAATTAGAATGATGTTGGTGAACTTTTAAAATTGATTTAAAAGTTAATTTGCAGAAATTGAATATTTTAATATTTAATTAAGGTGTAAAATAGTCATTTTTCTACAGTCTCAGATTTCGATGATACTAGTTTCATTGGATCCGTAATGTTATATTATTGTAAGATTTCAAATTTAGTGTCAATCGGATTTACGGTTTAGCCGTGGCAAGCTGGAACGCGTAGAAATTTGTTTAAGTAAATTTTAAATATAAATAGTCGATTCGAAAACATATCCTCCAAATACGATCGAATTGGCTCTTGATATATATTTCATTGTGTTCGGAATAGGGGTAAAATATTATAAATGCCAGGCAGCACACTTCGTTTGCTGTTCAAAATTTTATTGGGTGAATAGTGTCACGAAATTTTCTATAAAAGGCCAAACTTTTTCCTATTTTTCACTCGAACCCTAATAGCTAACCCTAACCGCCACTACTATTTCAATTTCTAGTAAATCATCATCTTTCCTCTTCAATCTCTTCCAATCCATCAACTTTCACATCTTGCCTTCAACTAGAAGATTGTAGAGCTCTTCGAGAGCTACACATTCAACGGTCACGATCGAATTTGTAACGACCCTGACTCGGCCTTCGAAAATGGGCACCCGAATACATCATCCGTATTCGAATGCTGTAGATTCAAACGTCGAATCTGGTTCGTCGGAGCTTATAACACATTAAGTGCAGCAACACAGCGGAAAACGGAATGAGTATCATTGACACAACACCATGAATACAACATCTGATACAATGAATTATCAACATCAGAGATACAAGATAACAGCGGAATGATAACAACGGAAGAGATAACTCCAACATGTTCTTAAAAGAGAATGAATCCAAATACTGCATCTCCAATTGCCGAAGCTCCAAAGACTCCAGTTCAAGAAGCTCGAACCACCATCAATGCTGAAGTGATACAAACTTGATCCAAATGTGATTACCAAACCACAGATTGCAAAGATCGCCAAAAACTATATCTACTAGCTGATTATTTGAAAATATGACTCTAGGCTGCCCGGGTGGAAAATGGTGGGCACCCAGAGTTTACAAAGGGAACAATAAACTCCAGGTCAGTCATGGGACTAGGGTGAGCAAACGAAAACAGTTTTATTTGAACAAAAATAAAAAAGAATTTAAAAAGAAATCTGCAATGCTTTTTGGAAAATGAAACTTCCATAAGGCCTCCGCCATACACATAATGCAAACGCACAATTGGAGGAGATTTCTCCATATGATAGTCAAACATGCTTGATATGAGAAAATCTTTTTGATATTATTAGTAGTGCATAGTGCAGAAAACCTTTCGAAGTATAAATTAATCTTAGCCAGCATGCCACCATTATTGTATACATATTATAGCTACCATGTTCAATATCATGTTACCGCCACATTCCATGGCAGGTTATACAACTAAAATCATACGGGGCTCGTATTATTTCTTTGGATTTCCAACAAATTGTCAGGCTAGGGAACTTCCTATGCCACATGGATATGCCTTTGGAGGGATGCCCTGAGAACCTAAACGGATCTCTGTCAACACAAGGTCGGGTTACTTCTGTAACTAGGTAACTACTACATGAGTAAAGCCATCCCTCGGTCGTCACCGACCTTTATCCGAGGATCCTCAACACCAACAACCATAAAGAAAAAATTTGCAGTAACCACATAAGTTAAGTATCTGGGCTCCATACATGATACCACATTTATCCAAAAGGAAATGGACATACCCTAAAGGGCGCGACCCTCATAACCTTGCCGCATCTTTCCGGTTTCGACCATTTCCGGATTGTGAGGCTCGATGAAGTCTCATCCACAAAGTTACGCTTTTCACAAAAGCCATGC
The DNA here is from genome assembly GCA_030765085.1 of Allium cepa. Classification (NCBI taxonomy): domain Eukaryota; kingdom Viridiplantae; phylum Streptophyta; class Magnoliopsida; order Asparagales; family Amaryllidaceae; genus Allium; species Allium cepa. Next base: position 905,987,364 of record CM060932.1, read on the forward strand.
TTTGATCAAAAAATGATCAACAGCACTCAGCATGTGACATTACCAAATTGGGAATGTATCACTACTAACCATCAATTACATAACCTCTGAGCTCGTACATGTCAGAGAAGGGTGTTAAGCTAAGAGAATAAATTCTCCGCCACCAAACAAAATTGTATTTGATAGAACCAGCTTTACATCTCAAATTGTAATGCCAGACATACATCCATACAAGTCTGTTTCGGGTTCAAACAGAACCGAAGGCTCTTCAAAGAAGCCCTTGCAATATGGGTATTCACAATCCCGATCGGACTCCCCATTATATATGGAGATCTCTATACCGTAGCTACTCAGCGGTCTTGAAATGCTATCCATTTCGTCATATCATTATTCGAAATGGGTTGTATGACATAAAGTCCTCTCCCGGCTAAATCGAATAATGAACGCTTAATTCAAAGAAAAAACATATGGATATAGTGGGATCTTAGTTAAGTCACAAACTTTAGCCAAAAACCTTTCTTTTGAATGGTTTAAACAAATTACCAATTTCAAATCTTATAAACAAAAGATTCACTCTTTAAAATCCACTTTAATTTGAAACCAAGGTCACCAAACCTTTCATAAAGATTTATTCATAGCTTTCAAACAATTTCCATTTCAAATCTTTTATACAAAATATACATCTTTAAGATCCTCTTAAATTTGAAAACCAAGTTCACCAATCTTTAACAAAGATTCATCTATAGCTTTCAAAACAATTCCATTTCAAATTTGAAACCCTTTTCAACAAAAGTTGTAAATCCTTTCTTTATTTGAAAGCTATTATCATTTGAAAACAAATACTTTTCATTTCGGAAAAATCTGATCAAATATACACAAGTTATAGCCTTTAAAAGTATAAACCAGAAAATCAACGAACTGCCATATCATTGCAATTTCTAATTTGAATTAAATTCAAATTCCTAAAACAATTTATTTAAATTTTTTCAAATCCATATATATATATATATATATTGTACAAACCTATCAAACGATGGTTTCCAAAATAATTCAAATAATATTTAACAAATATATTCAAACTAAATTTCAATTTCAAAACCTCCCTTTCAAAAAAAATTCCATATTCAACCCAATTCCATTTCCAAAACCATTTGGATTCAAAATTCAAATTTTTAAAACCATTTTGGATAAAATAATATTATATTTGAAATATATTTAACTTAATCGATTTCCCATGAATCCATATTTGTGTGTGTGGTGTAGTGTAGGGGTTTTACACAACAGTACAATATCATCAATCATCACAATTCAAACACAGCAATATCAATAAGCGGTATAATCCTATAACGCTTATCTTCATTCATAGATTCACAGATGAAAATGTAAATTCAACACAGATATATAATTCACATTCATCAAAGCTCAAATCAAAGTAATTCATATCACATAATAGTACATCTCAAAGATATCAAACAATTAAATGCATTCAATAGGATTCAAACATCTATAAGCAAGATAATTTAATCACCTAATTATTTTAAATCGGATTAATTACTTATGAATAAATTACTAATCCTGGATAATCAACATTAATTAATTACAAACCATTTTAAATTAATTATCCTTTAATCATTTATTAATTAACGTTAAATGATAAATTAATTAACCTTTAATTATTAATTAATCAACCTCATTAGTAAAATAATCAACTTTTAATAATTAAATAATTAATAATTTAATTATCCTTTAGTGAATTATCCTTACTTAATTTCAAATTAATTAACCTTCAATTAATTAATTAATTATCTTTAATTAATTTTAAGCAGTAATTAATCTTTAATCACTCGATTAGTTAAATCTTAATCATTAATTGAGTATCCTTAATTACCTTCAATAAGTAATTATCTTTAAGTAATTAATTAACCTTAAATTAATTAATTAATTATTATTTAATTATTTAATAATTAATCCTTAATTTTTAATTAATTAATTAATTAACCTTTAATTAATTGACTCTTAATTACAAATTATCTTTTAAGTAATTACATTAAATAATTTATCCTCTAATAAATTCATCATAATCTTTTAATTAAATTAAGATCTCAATTAACTTAAGATAAACCATTTATCTTAATTATTATTTTCAATTGCATCATTAAATTTTATTTTGAAAAACATTCGGGGATCTAAACAATTAATATAAAAATTGTTTAAAATCAAACAAAGTTGAAAACATTAAAATTTCAACCTTTAAAATTTCTTGAAAACTTGTTCCATGCATACTTTGGAAACTTGTTTTAATAATTTGTTATTAACAAAATGATTAAAACATTTTATCATCATATAAATTAACTTGATTATTTTAAGTTGATAATTATACAACTTTTCTTTAACCAAACCTTTAAAAAAATTATTATATAAAGACAATAGTTTAAAGTTTAAAAGAAAACTTGGTTTATATTTTAAAATTGATAAAAAAAGTACCCGAGAAAATCTCGAGTAAAACCCGAGCCAGATGTTGGTTTACCCGAGCAAACTAAACAAAGCACCAAGCCATGCAAAATCTCCTGCTACTTCGAGACAAACTCACATCATACTCGAATCAATCTCCAGTATAAAGCTTCTTCCTCCAACTTCATCGATTCTAGACATAAGTGCACACCCGTGCACATGCACACACAATCGCCTGAGCTTCGACCAACGTCGCTCCATCCAGCACATTATCGACGATCAGCCCGACGCCTCTGACCACCCAGCTTTGACAATTTTGTCGACAAACAAAATCGAGCAAATCTATTTATTCCTGAAACTCGTTTAATCAGAAAAACCCTCAATCGCCGACGATCTAGTCTACCAGAGATCCTGCGACGTCGTCCAAAACTGCACCCCATCTCGACCCTTCGACTCCCCCAGGTTTGAATGAATTCGATGCTCCCCCACCGTTGCACGACCCACATTTCCAACATCGGCCAAAAAATGCTCCTAAACCCTAAATCAACGCCGTTCGTCCATCACAACAAGCTTGAACTCCGGCGAATAATTTTCCCATGACCATCCACATACCAGCCATCTCTAGGCTTAGGCTTGACGAATATCTCTCCGCCGATCATATGCAATTGACAAAAATACAAATATCGATCAACTTAAAATATCTCTTCGTTACCAAGCTTAAAAATTATGAAACTACTACCTAAAATCATTAATTCCTACTATGAATCGAATTATGAAATCCAAACTTGAATTCGTGGTCATTGGTTTTTCTATTTTGAACATATTTTATTGTAATTTCATATTTTCAAAATAGTTACCAAACATTTAAATGTGAAAACATTTTTAAAATTAAAATCTTGTTAGAACATAGAACAGAGCCTGGTATTCCTATATACAGACATACACCTCATCATTCCTATATATACATAGACATGCAAGCATGTTCACAAAATCATTCAAGCACATTCCAGATCATACTTCAAGCATCAATCACAATATCAAGGGAATAGGCAGATACAAGGGAGTTTGCTCACCTGTGATTTGAAAGCAGAGAACAAAACCTTGAACTGTAAATTTGAAACAGAAGCTTTGTTTTGATGCTTTGATCTTTAATGTTGAACTGGAAATTGATCTACTTGAGTTTGATCTTGAGACTGATGTATATTGAGTTGAGCTTGCTTTAATCTTTACTTTGCTTTTCCAGGTTTTGATTCCAGAAAATTATATGTTGTTTGAACTAAATTTGATCTGGATCTTGTTTCCAGGTTACACTTGAAATCAGGCTTTTGATTTTGATTTAAGCCTTACGTTAAAGTAGTTGTTTGATTTGAATTCATATTAAGTTTGAATTTGATCCTTGCTTAATTGTTTTACTTTGCTTTGTGTTGTTCTAGTTTGAATTATTCTCTTTATTACCAAGTTTTGGGTTTGATATTATCAAAGAAATGAGAAAGGAGAGGGTAATGATGTATATAAAATCTTGATTTTATTTTTTATTTATTAGAAAAAACATGACACTTGTTAACTAAGTCTACAAGTGTTTATTGCTTATATCCTTACTTTTACAAATGTCATTAACATCTATTTTTATGTTTATATACTTCTCTTATTTTAAATTATAAATTTTGTTTTAAACCCTTATGTTATTATATTTGTGAATCATGATTTTATAAATATTTATCTTATATATATATATATATATATATAACATATATATACAAACTAAAATTTTTACAGGAAAGAAGATTAACATTTTCATTAATCTTATTTAAAATTTTAAACCTAAGGTGACATTTCTTATTACATATACAAACCATTTTATTTTTCATTTTCAAAATATACACATATACATTAATAAATAATGCATATACATATATACTAAAATTAGAAAATAATTTTTTTATTAGTTTTAAATATAGAGTTTTCAAATATATTATTCAAAACATATATTTTTGAATTTCAAATTCAAAATTCAATTAAAAATCAATTTTATACATATATAGAATTTATTATTTATTTTGGAAAATTCAAATTCAAATATCAAATTACTATTTATTTTCATAAGTAAATAGGAACATATCTTAATTAATTTGAAAAATTCAAATTAATTCATAATTTAATCCAAAATTTTACATTAATTGTCAAATTAAAATTTGACTCAAAACCGCGATCGTTACAGATTCCTCCCTTAAGAAAATTTCGTCCCCGAAATTTGGTAGACAGGGAGATAACAAAGAACAGATGGACAAACAAAGATAGAAAAACAGTTTTGCAGATCAAACCGAAATATTTATTCTACATTTAGCTTATCAAATCAGAATATCAACAATACATATGAGAACAAATCTATTCAACACTTCACAAGATACTCGGTTCATCAAATCCACGAAACATGTAGTAGCATTGATTAATCCGAAAGGATAACTAACCATTCGTAGAATATAACCAAACCCCAAAGAACGGGCAACAAAAAAAATTTAATTCAGCTTCATATTTTATTAACCAATTGTTTCAATTTAAATTTTAAAGTTATTAAATTTAAGAACGAAAAGATTGATAAGAAACTGATGATTAAAATATAAAATAGGAACTTATCTACATGATTCACAGGGCCACCACCACAACAAAGCTTCTCCCTCGAGCTACCACGAAACCATCAAAGAATTGATATCGGATGATGATCAAAAGAGATTGATAGAGAAAGTTGTTCTTTTGTTGTTGCTGGGTATCGACCATTTGTAGTGGTACTCCCCTCTCCCTTATCTCGTCCTCTTCTTGCACTCATACTCACTATCAGTGAATAGTAAGAGAATTTACTGAGGCATACGGATGGATATCTTAGGGATACTCATTCTAGGGCATTTATATCCCTATCTTTAATGAGTTACCTAATGTGTTATACTCCTAAGCTAAAGTTCTTACTCAACCTTTAGCTTGATACCAATTGTAATGACCTTGACTCGACCTTCGTAGATCGGCACCCGAATACATTACCCGTGTTCGAATGTCGCAGATACAAACGTCGAATCTAGTTCGTCGGAGCTTATAAAAATTAAGTACAACAACACAGCGGAAAAAGAAATGAATATCATTGATACAACACCATGAATACAACATCTGATACAATGAATTATCAATATCATAGATACAAGACAACAATGGAAAGACAACAACGGAAGAGATAACTCCAACATGTTCTTCAAAGGAGAATGAATCCACATACTGCATCTCCAATTGCCAAAGATCCAAAGACCCCAATTCAAGAAGCTCGATCCACCATCAATGTTGAAGTGAAACAAACTTGATCCAAATGCGACTACTAAACCACAGATTCCAAAGATTTCCAAAAACTATATCCACTAGCTGATTATCTGAAAATATGACTCTAGGCTGCCCGTGTGGAAAATGTGGACACCCAAAGTTTAGAAAGGTAACAATAAACTCCAGGTCAGTCACGGGAATGATGTGAGCAAACGAAAACAGTTTTATTTGAACAAAAACAAACAAAAGGAATTTAAAAAGAAATCCACAATGCTTTTTGGAAAATGAAACTAACATAAGGCCTCCCGCCACACACACAATGCAAACGCACAATTAAAGGAGATTTCTCCTTATGATAGTCAAAATGCTTGATAAGCGAAAATCTTTTTAATATTATTATTAGTGCATAGTGCAGAAAATCTTTCGAAAGTATAATATTAATCTTAGCCAGCATACCACCATTATGGTATACCTACTATAACTACTATGTTCAATAGCAGGTTACCGCTATATTCCATGGTAGGTTATACAACTAAAACCATACAGGGCTCGTATTGTTTCTTTGGATTTCCAACAAATGGGCAGGCTAAGGAACTTCCTATGCCACATGGGTAGGCTTCTAGAGGGACCCCCGAGAACCTAACCTGTTCTCTGCAACACAAGGCCGGGTTACCTATGCAACTATGTAACTACTACACGAGTAATGTCATCCCTCGGTCGTCACCGACCTTTATCCGAGGATCCTCAACACACACAACCACAAAGCACAAATTTGTAGTAACCACATAAGTTAAATATCCGGGCTCCATACCATGATACCACTTTTATCCAAAAGGAAATGGACATACCCTAAAGGGCGCGACCCTCATAACCTTGCCGCATCTTTCCTGTTTCGACCATTTCCGGGTTGTGAGGCTCGACGAAGTCTCGTCCACAATGTTAAGCTTTTAACAAAATCCATGATTTGATCAACAAATGATCAGCAGCACTCAGCATGCCACATTATCAAATTGGGAATGTATCACTAGCAACAATCAACTACATAACCTCTGAGCTCGTACATCTCAGAGATGGGTGTTAAGATAATAGAATAAATTCTCCGCCACCAAACAGAAATGTATTTGATAGAACCAGCTTTACATCTCAAAGTGTAATGTCAGACGTACATCAATACAAGTCTGTTCCGGGTTCGAACAGAACGAAGGAACTTCAAAGAAGCCCTTGAAATCTAGGGATTCACTATCCCGATCGGACTTCCCATCACATATGGAGATCTCTGTATCGTAGCTACTCAGTGCAGAGTCATTCGATGGGTAATCCTTTTGTTCTCAAAAATACCCGGTCTTCACCACCTTTCTTCAAATGCTATCCATTTCGTCGTATCATTATTCGGAATGAGCTATATGACATAAAGTCCTCTCTCGGCCAAACTGAGTACTGAGCGCTTAATTTAAAAAAAGCATATGGATATAGTGGGATCTTAGTTAAGTCACAAACTTTAGCCAAAACCTTTCTTTTGAATGGTTTAAACAAATTACCAATTTCAAATATTTTTAAACAAAAGATTCACCCTTTAAAATCCACTTCAATTTGAAACCAAGGTTCACCAAACCTTTCATAAAGAATTATTCATAGCTTTCAAAACAATTTCCATTTCAAATATTTTATACAAAAGATACATCTTTAAGATCCTCTTAAATTTGAAAACAAAGTTCACCAATCTTTAACAAAGATTCATCTATAGCTTTCAAACAATTCCACTTCAAATTTGAAATCCTTTTCAACAAAAACTAGAAATCCTTTATTTATTTGAAAGCAATTATCATTTGAAAACAAATACTTTTCGTTTCGAAAAAATCTGATCAAATATACACAAGGTATAGCCATTAAAAGTATAAACCAGAAAATCAACGAACTGCCGTATCATTGGCAAGTTCTAATTTGAATTAAATTCAAATTCCCAAAACAATTTATTTAAAAAAAATTTAAATCCATATATATATATATATATATATTTTGTATAAACCTTTCAAATCATGATTTCCAAAATAATTTCAAATAATATTTAACAAGATATAGTATATTCAAACTAAATTTCAACTTCAAAACTTCCCTTTCAAAAAACTTTCCATATTCAACCAAATTCCATTTCCAAAACCATTTGGATTCAAAAATCAACTTTTAAAACCAGTTTGGATAAAATAATATTATATTCAAAATATCTGTGACTTAACCATTTCCCATGAAACCCATATTTGTGTGTGTGTAGTGTAGTCCAAGGATTTTATACAATAGTACAATATCATCAATCATCACAATTTAAACACAACAAAATCGATAAGCGGTTTAATCCTATAATGCTTATTTTCATTCACAGATTCACAGATAAATATGTAAATTCATTACAGATAATTAATTCACATTCATCACAGCTCAAATCAAAGTAATTCATATCACATAACAGTACACCTCAGGATAACAAATAATTCAAGGCATTCAATAGGATTCAAACATCTATAAGCAAGATAATTTAATCACCTGATTAGTTTAAATAAGATTAATTACTTATGAAATCCTCGATAATCAACATTAATTAATTAAAAACCATTTTAAATTAATTATCCTTTAATCATTTATTAATTAACCTTAAATGATAAATTAATAAACCTTTAATTATTAATTAATCAACCTCAATAAATAACATAATCAACCTTTAATCATTAAATAATTAATTATCTATTATCCTTACTTAATTTCAAATTAATTAACCTTAAATCAATTAATTAATCATCTTTAATTAATTTTATGCAGTAATTATTCTTTAATCACTTGATTAATTAAACCTTAATCATTAATTAAGTATCCTTAATTACCTTCAATAAGTAATTATCTTTAAGTAATAAATTAATCTTTAATTAATTAGTTAATTATTCTTTAATTATTTAATAATTAATCCTCAATTATTAATTAATTAACGTTTAATTAATTAACTCTTAATTACAAATTATCTTTTAAGTAATTACATTAAGTAATTTATCCTCTAATAAATTCATCATAATCTCTTAATTAAATTAAGATCGCAATTAACTTAAGATAAACCATTTATCTTAATTATAATTTTCAATTACATTATTAAATTTTATTTTGAAAAACACTCAGGGATCTAAACAATTAATATAAAAATTATTTTAAATCAAACAAAGTTAAAAACATTAAAATTTCAACCTTTGAAATTTCTTGAAAACTTGTTCCATACATACGTTTTGGAAACTTGTTTTAATAATTTGTTGTTAACAAAATGATTACGACATTTTATCATCATATAAATTAACTTGATTATTTTAAGTTGATAAATTATACAACTTTTCTTTAGCCAAACCTTTAAAACAATTATTACATAAAGAAAATAGTTTAAAGTTTAAAAGAAAACTTGGTTTATATTTTAAAATTGACGAAACAAGTGCCCGAGAAAATCTTGAGTAAAACCCGAGCCAGATGTAGGTTTGCCCGAGCAAACTAAACAAAGCACTGAGCCATACAAAATCTCCTGCCACTTCCAGACAAACTCACATCATACTCGAGTCAATCCAGAGTACAAAGCTTCTTCCTCCAACTTCATCGATTCCATACACAAGTGCACACGCGTGCACATGCATGCGCAATCGCCTAAGCTCCAACCAACGTCACTTCTTCCAGCACATCATCAACGACCAACCCGACTCCCCTTACCACCCAGCTTCGGCAATTTTGTCGACAAACAAAAGCGAGCTAACCTACTTGTTCCTGAAACCCATTTGATCGGAAAAACCCTCAATCGTCGACGATCTAGTCTACCAGAGATCCTACGGCCTCGTACAAAACTACACCACATCTCAACCCTTCGACTCCCCTAGGTCCGGACGACTCCGATGCTCCTCCATTGTTGCATGATCCATGTTTCCAACATCGGACAAAAACTACTCCTAAACCCTAAATAAACGTCGTTTGTCCACCACGACAAGCTTGAACTCCGACAAATAATTTTCCCATGACCATCCACATACCGTCCATCTCCAAACTCAGGCTCGACGAATATCTCTCCGCCGATCATCGGCAATTGACAAAAATACAAATATCGATCAACCCAAAATATCTCTTCGTTCCCAAGCTTAAAAATTATGAAATTACTATCTAAAGTCATTAATTCCTAGCACGAAGCGAATTATGAAATCCAAATTTGAATTCGTGATCATTGATTTTTCTGTTTTGAACATATTTTACTGTAATTTCATATTTCCAAAATAGTTACCAAACATTTCAACTTGAAAACATTTTTAAAATTTATATCTTGTTAGTTTGAATAATTTTTATTTAAACATCATAGCCTAAAAAGAATTGGAAGAAGAGTTTTTTTTATTTTTGAACAGGTTTTGAACTTGTAAACTTAGAACAGAGCCTAGTATTTTTATATACAGACATACACCTCATCATTCCCATATATACACAGACATGGAAGCATGTTCACAAAATCATTCAAGCACATTCCAGATCATATTTCAAGCATCAATCACAATATCAAGGGATATGGGCAGATATAAGGGAGTTTGCCCACCTACGATTTGAAAGCAGAGAATAAAACCTGGAACTTTAAATTTGAAACAAAAGCTTTGTTTTGATGCTCTGATCTTTAATGCTGAACTGGAAATTGATGTCCTTGAGTTTGATCTTGAAACTGATGTATACTGAGTTGAGCTTGCTTTAATCTTTACTTTGCTTTTTCAGGTATTGATTCCAGAAAATTATCTATTGTTTGAACTTAATTTGATCTGGATCTTGTTTCCATGTTACACTTGAAAACAGGCTTTTGATTTTAGTTTAAGCCTCAGGTTGAAGTAGTTGATCGATTTGAATTCATATTAAGTTTGAATTTGATCCTTGCTTGATTGTTTTACTTTGCTTTGTGTTGTTTTGGTTTGAATTATTCTCTTTGTTACCAGGTGTTGGGTTTGATATTATCATGGAAATGAGAAAAGAGTGGGTAATGATGTTTATAAAATCTTGATTTAAATCTTTATTTATTATTTAGAAATAAAAGAAAACATGACACTTGTTAACTATGTCTACAAGTGTTTATTGCTTATATCCTTACTTTTACAAATGTCATTAACATCTATTTTTATGTTTAAATACTTCACTTATTTTAATTCATAAAAAACCCTTATGTTGTTATATTTATGAATCATGATTTTATAAATATTTATCTCATATATATATAATATATATATACACACAAACCAATGTTTAGTTCATGTATTAAAGTGCGGTGTGTATACAATTATATGTGCTAATATAGTACACACGGATCGTGTAATATGGATTACAATACAAATGCGGAAATAGATGATAATAGCATTGTAAATAGAAAATAGAAAAATCACACCAGAGATTTTTATACTGGTTCGGAGCACCGTCCTACGTCCAGTCCCAGACTCCTATCTGGATTTTCACTATTAACTACCTCGCTTCACCCGGAGGAACAGGTTTACAATACCCGAACAGCCGAACGGGATTTCACGCCTCTAACACACTGAGGACTTCAACACTTGCCTCTTACAACACGAGGACTTCAACAAAAACAAATACAATTGTTGTTGAAAACTTGTGTTCTTGAAAACACGGATTTGTCACTAGTAGTACACCCTTCCTATAATCTTATCCTCAAAGTATATGACTGATGTTTTATGAAGATTAAAGAAGGTATATTGCTTATTGAATCAAAAGGTTTAAAATAGTTTCAATGATTCAATAAGCTATTAATTAAATGAGTGCTTTTATAATGCAAGAATGTTAGAAAGTAAGATCAGAGAAAGCATATAATAATCATATATTTCATGTTTTGAATCAACGATTTAGATGAGTATATATAAGAAGAAATAGTTGTAACTCTTGGTGAAACAGTTGCCATTAAGAGTTGTGATTATTGGTGAAAGGTAGGAGATGCAACTCTTGGAGAAGAGAAGTGTCTTTTGGAAAACTTGCTTTCTGTTTAAAAATGGTCGACAGGTCAAAAAATGACCGGTAGACAGGATTTTAAATATATAGTCGTTATGTGCATGTGTGCACGTTTATTGTGCACATTTAACAGGAACGGTCGACCGTTCATTTTTGGACCGGTCGACCGGTCTCTGTTAAGTTGCACAATAAATGTGCACATTACTATAAATGTATATATATATTGATTATATTTTGTGCATGACTATTTGAGGATAGATTTTAACAAGTTTATTACTATTATAACATCAAATAATCAATCTATAATCTAGAGAACCATATGAAGGTCTTGATTTGTCGATTGCCTTTATATTGTTGTCAGCAATCAAAATCTTCATAGAAGCTGTGTCTCAACATTCTCCCCCTTTTTGATTGATGACAATATATAATTAAAGTATTGAGTCTCCCCCTGAATATGTGATTTCCTGCAGACAATTATTAGCACCTTTCACCCTGCAAACAGTTATTAGCACCTTTCTCCCCCTTTGTCATCGACAAAAAGGAGTAAACAAAAAATATGAACCAAAGAGAACAATGCATAACACACATTCAAACACAAGATGTTTTGAAACTACCATACATGCCAAAGTTCACTAAAAAAGATGGACACTAATTAGTACAAGTGTCACAAATGTTTTTAAAGGACTAAAAAAAAATAAAATAAACAAACTAGCTTTAGTCCGACTGAATCTCCTCCTCATCATCTTCACCATCATCATCGTCATCATCGTCATCGTCATCATCGTCATCGTCATCACCTCTAGACGTCTCTCCATGACCTTGTCCGCTTGTACCAGCAGATTCCTCGGATGTTGACCAAGTGAAAGTGGGAGGAGCCGGACGCTTTCCGGGGTCTTGATGTTGGGTAGAGACAGATGTGCTACATGATATAGCATCCCATATAGCACTGAAGAAAGACTTGACCTTGTTGAATCGTTTGTCAATTTTTGAATCCATACGTTTGAGTCTCGCTTCAAGTAAGAATTGATTACGAGCGATGGTTTCAAGAGATTCTCTTGTAGACGACTTAGATTTCAACAACCTAACTTCTCCGGAACGAGGTCGGGAAGATGGAGCTTGTTGTGCTTGTGTACCTCGTTGTTGCCATTGTTCGAATGGCATAATCTGAACATAGGGAGGAGGAAGTTTCATGCGCTTGATGGTAGTGGAGTCAATGCATTTTGGTGTAGATGTTGCTGAATCAGGGGCTGTTACTCCACATGCTAGCAATATGCGCATAACATACTCATTATAGAAGAAATGAGGTCGAGTGGAGTTATTCACTTTTAAAATTTCATCGAAAATCATGTGAGCCCAGTTGATTTCGATTTCCCCGTATATAGCATAAAGAGCCTTGAAATTTTCCTTGTAGACGGCATCATAATTTCCTAATCGAGGAAATAGAGAGTGCATCAAGACACGATGTAATAGCCTTGCTGTCGGTCGTAGCCCAATTGATTTGGTGCCGTCACTATTATCTTCTATAAACTTATGGCTAGTGCTATTTCGGGTGAATACTTCACAAAATGTCGATGAAAATTCTTCACCTCTATTTGGTATTCCAAGAATAGAAGCTATTCTATCATGAGTAAGATAAATTCGTTTGCCGCAAACTACTGACCAAATAACTCCATTTGGATTATCCGGTGTATATTCTTCTAAATTCATATTTGCGTAGAATAATTTAATCATTAAGTGATTAATTTCTACGCTATTATCTGAAAAATCTATTAGAGGAGAAATATTGGAATTGTTTGCTAAACGACGAATACCGTATGAAGTGAAGTCTTCGAATTTGATGAATGAGCCCGGATGGAACTTATAATTTGTCATTTGATTCCATCGAGTTACGGCAACTGGAGTTTCAAGCCACTTTCTGGCAGAGAGAGTTAGAGATGAAGATTCTGAAGATGCTCTTTTCTTTGATCTCTTTTGTGGTGGAGCCATTGAAGAAGATTTGGGAGTTTTGGAGCTTGAGAAATATGAACTAAGGTTTGGGAATTGGGAAAGCTTTCAGTAGGAAGTAGAAAGAAATGAGGGTGGGGGTAAAAATATATATACGTGGAGTGTATAAAAAAACTGTAAAATGCTCGACCGGTCGACCGCCTAAATTTCTACCGGTCGACCGTTTTCAACCCGAGAGCCTTTTTGGTCGACCGGTAGAAATTTCGGTGGTCGACCGGTTTTGCTCTGTGTTGAAAACTGATTGTTTTCGCAAAATTTTTGAAAAAAAATCGATTGCATATATTTTATACTATATTATTATTACAGAATATATGATATTACAAGAAATATATGAAAACAAAACAATATACATTATGGAATTCTAATGAGAAGTAGAGTTGTCATTAGAATTTTTGTTGTCTCCAATGCGTTTAGCCCATGGACTCCAGTTATTTCGAGCTCCTGCGTTATAATTTCTATCCCAAGAGTTTGGAGTCGTTGAAGTCGATGGCCTGCATGGCATTGGTTCATGAACATCGTGCTTGTTTGATCCGCAGAAGAACGATGCCATTCTTTCTAAGACGGATAAACGTGCCGACGTACGTTGTTGTTCATGATAGAGTTGGTTTTGTCCATAATGCAATTGTCTCTGTAGGTCGATTTGATTGTTTTGGTAGTGATGTATCTCATCGATTTGTGCCTTCGTGCGTGGAGAGCAAAATAGTGCTTTCTTTACACGTTTAGATGATGGCGTATGACCAGGAGTGCGAGAACAATGGTGATAGCACTCCGGTTTCTGTTTTGGTGTAATCGGAGAGTAATTCTCCTCCGAATCCGAGCTTGTGATTGAAATATGGGATTCTTGTGCGCATTTGTCACAAATGTGTGCCATGATAGCTTGTTTATGGTGAGTATAATTTTCAGCAAAGAAGGGAATGATTAGAGATGTAGTTTTCATAAGTTTATATAGGAAAATTTGCAAAAGAACTTGTGGATAAAATTTGGTAGAAAGAATTGACCGTAAACATAAACAAAGGTTTATAATATTTGGTTTAAAAATAGCTAGAGTTGGTTTCTAGTTCTGAATTTTAAGATTGTTATCATATTAAAACATATAGTTTAAGAATGTGAATAATTTATTCTATTCTAGATCTTTCCGAGATACTAAGCCAAGCTCTCTTCGTAGTTTAATAAAACTAGATTCAAGTAAAGGCTTAGTGAAAATATTGGCTAATTGATTGTCAGTATGAACATATTCAAGACATATATTTCCTTTTTCAATATTATCTCGAAGAAAATGATAACGGATATCAATGTGTTTAGTTCGAGAGTGATTCACTGGATTTTTAGAAAGATTTATAGCACTTGTGTTATCACAGTATATAATAGAATTTGATAAGTGAATATCAAAGTCTTGAAGTGTCTGTTGCATATATAGTACTTGAGTACAAGCGAGAGCCGCTGATATATATTCAGCTTCACATGTTGATAGTGAAACACAGTTCTGTTTCTTACTAAACCAAGAGACAAGTGATTTTCCAATAAAATGGCACGTACCACTTGTACTTTTTCTATCCGTTCGTGAGCCACCAAAATCAGCATCACTATATGATACTAATTCAAATGGACAATCTTTTGGATAGAAAAGACCAAAATCTTTGGTATTATTAAGATAACGAATTATACGTTTCACTGCTCGTAAATGTGATTCCTTTGGATCGGCTTGAAAACGAGCACATAAACAAACACTCATTAATATATCTGGACGACTAGCTGTAAGATAAAGAAGAGAACCAATCATGCTTCGATATAATTTCTGGTCAACATTCTTACCACTTTCATCTTTTTCAAGATGTGTAGTTGTACTCATAGGAGTTGGTTTACCAGATGTATTTTGTAATCCGAAGCGTTTGATAAGATTTTCACAGTATTTTTCTTGATTGATAAAAATACCGTTTGAAAGTTGTTTGATTTGAAGTCCAAGAAAATAAGATAGTTCTCCCATATGAGACATTTCGAATTCTTTGGTCATAATACTTGCAAATTCCTTGCAGAGTTTATCGTTTGTTGAACCAAAGATGATATCGTCTACATATATTTGGATAACCAGAATATCTTTTCGAGAATGTTTAATAAACAAAGTTTGATCGACTTTGCCTATTTCAAATCCTGAATTAATAAGATAGCTACGTAATCGTTCATACCAAGCACGAGGTGCTTGTTTTAAACCATACAGAGCTTTCTTAAGTTTGAACACATGGTCAGGATATTTTTCATGTACGAACAACGGAGGTTGTTCGACATAGACATTCTCTTTGATAAATCCATTGAGAAAAGCACTTTTGACATCCATCTGATAAAGTTTGAAATTATGATGACAAGCAAAAGATAATAGAATTCTAATAGCTTCTAGTCGAGCAACTGGTGCAAAAGTTTCTTCATAATCGATACCTTCTTCCTGATTGTATCCTTGTGCTACTAATCTTGCTTTATTTTTGGTGATATTTCCTTGTTCGTCAGCCTTATTTTTATAGACCCATTTAGTACCAATTACTGACTGATCAGTTGGTCTCGGAACAAGTTCCCAAACGTCATTGCACTCAAACTGATTTAGTTCTTCCTGCATGGCAATGATCCAGTAATCATCTGTAGCAGCTTCTTTTGGATTCTTGGGTTCAATATTTGAGAGAAAAGCGACATGACCCATTTGATTGAGTTGACTCCTTGTTCTGACATGTGATGTTATTTCACCTATTATATTTTGGGCCGGATGGTCTCTTAATATTCTTGGTGGTGATTGTAATTCACATATTTGAGGAGTATTCTCAATAATTACTTCTGAGTCAGAATCAGTATTTGAGATGATTGGATTATTAATGACTATTGATTCGTCATCATCTGATATTGTGTGAGGATGCTGATAGATTTCATCAAAAGATACATGAAGTGATTCTTCAATAGTTTTGGTTCGTTTATTAAATATTCGATAGGCCTTACTTCGTTCCGAATAACCGACAAATATTCCTTCATCGGCTTTTGGATCGAATTTTCCAAGCTGGTCTTTCGTATTTAAAATAAACCACTTAGAACCAAAAACTTTGAAGTATGAGATTTTGGGCTTTCTTTTGTTAAACAATTCATAAGGAGTATTCTTGGTAAGAGGTCTTATGGACACACGATTTAAAACATAACAGGCAGTTGCAACAGCTTCTGCCCAGAAATGTTTTGGTAAGGTGGTTCCATTTAATAATGTTCTTGCACATTCTTGTAAAGTTCGGTTCTTTCGTTCTACTACTCCGTTCTGTTGTGGAGTTCTGGGAAACGAAAAATTATGATATATACCTTTCTTTGTACAAAAATGTTCAAATTCATTATTTTCAAACTCTCCGCCATGATCACTTCTTATATTTTTAACTTTAATCCTTTTTGATTTTTGAATTCTTTTGACGAAAGATTTGAAATGATTGAAAGTATCACTTTTATTTTTTAAGAAAATTGTCCATGTATAACGAGAGAAATCATCAACAATTACAAGCACATATTGACTGTGATTTATTGATTGAACTCTAGTAGGTCCAAATAAATCCATGTGCAGTAACTCAAGCGGTTGTAATGTTGATATGACTTTCTTGGATTTAAACGATGATTTGGTCAATTTTCCTAATTGACATGCATCACAAATGTTGTTAACTTTAAAACTCATTTTGGGTAGTCCTCTAACTAGATTGTTTTTGGCTAGCTTGTCAATGGTTCTGAAGTTTATATGACAGAAACGTTTGTGCCATAGCCATGGATCATTGTCATTAGCCACAAGACACATATCTGAATTATGATTAATATTCATATTTAGAATATATATATTTCTGTCTCTATAACCTTCAAAAACCAAATTATGGTCTTTATCTAAAATACTACACTTATTATTTGAAAAGGAAATTATAAAACCCTTGTCACATAACTGACTAATACTAAGTAAATTGTGTTTTAAATTTCTAACTAGCATGACATTAGTAATAAGAGGTAAGTTAGATGTACCGCAATTGCTCACATCGCCTTTGCCGATGATATAACCTTTTGAATTGTCTCCAAAAGTGACTGAGCCACCATCTGAGTATTTAATATTTGTTAATAAGCTCTTGTCTCCCGTCATATGCTTTGAGCAACCACTGTCCAATATCCACTTTCCTCTTTTCTTCAGTGGGACCTGCAAAAAAATAGAATTAAGTTCATGGTACCCACTTTTTATAGGGTCCTAAGAGTTAGGTCTTAGGAGTCCAAACCCATTTGGGTCCGGTATCCCCTTTATATATATAATTGTTATTAAAATGTACATTATTCATGAATTGCTGAATGTATTTGTTCCTAATCAAATTATTATTTGTTTTAGGAACCCATATTTTGATAGTCTTGACATTTCTCTTTTGAAATTTCATAACTGGTTTTGGTTTGAAATATAATAAACTAAGATTTTTCTTAGCTTCAGTTTTTTGTACTTTCTTCTTCCTTTTATTTCTAAGATGTTTCTTAGTTTCATGTTTGTTATATCCCAAACCTTGTTTATCTGAAATAGATTGTGAACTTTCAATGATTTTAGTCAAATTTTCTCGACCTTTGTTAAAGTTAGAAACATTTTGAGTAATGTCATCAAACTTTGTTTGTAAACTAGCTTTTTCTAGGTCTAGAATTTTGACTTTTGCTTTAAGTTCATGATTTTCAGTAGTGAGAGCATTATTTTTCTCTTTTTGAGCTTCTATTTCTTGACTCAAAAGAGATATTTGAGAGTCAACATTAGATGATGATTCTTGAATATTTTCAAGTTCTTCTTCTAATATTTTCTTCTCATCTTTTAACATATCTCGTTCAAACTCTGCTCTACTTAAATCTGCTTTGACTACTTTTAATTGACGTTTTAAGTCTTTATATTTGACTATCAATTCAGCATTAATATCAAGTAATTCATCAAATGTAGGAATTTGTACCTCATCTTCTGTTGCCATAAAGCAAACATTAGCTTGTTCATTCTCCGAATCACTTTCACTTTCTGATGAAGATGACTCTGAATCATCCCATGTTACTGAGAAGGCTCGTTTCTTTGATTTGTCCTTCTTATATTTGAATTTGTCATTTTCTGACTTTTTCTTTTGTTCTGGACAATCCTTCTGCATGTGTCCCTTTTTATGGCAGTTGAAACATTCTATAGCAGATGAAGATGGTTTATTTGATCCCGGTTTCCTTTTATTGTAGCGACTGGCTTTTCGATATTTTAGGAATTTTTTGAAACCTTTGGCAATGAACGCCAAATCTTCATCTTCAGAATCTGATTCATTTTCATCTTTCTCAACATGAAATGCTACATTTTTCTTTTCTTCTTTCTGTTCTTTTCTAGCCTGCAAATTTGCTTCATAGGACATTAAATTTCCTATCAATTCATCTGGCTTCATGACGGAAAGATCATTAGCTTCTTCAATTGCTAATACTTTTCCTTCCCATTCATTAGTCAGAGAATGTAGGACTGTTGAAACAACATCAAAATCAGAATACTTTTGTCCTAACCCAATAAGTGCATGGTGAATAGTTTGAAACCGTGAATACATGTCATTGATTGTTTCATTTGGTTTCATTTTGAAATTTTGAAATTGACTTTTCAGCATGGCTATTTTGGCTTGTTTAACCTTGTTAGTACCTTCATGAGTGATTTTTAGCGTTTGCCAAATTTGATATGCAGTAGTGCAGATACTAACACGGTTATATTCATTTTGGTCTAATGCACAGAACAACATATTTATTGCTCTTGCATTTACGGCTGCTGCCGTTTTCTCAGCCACAGTCCATTCTGAATAATCAGTTGTTGGATTTACTATTTCTCTTTGAGTAGCATTCCAAGCATCATAGCTACTTGATTGCATAAAGAATGACATACGTGTTGCCCAATAACTGTAGTTAAGACCATTGAAAAATGGAGGTCTTTGTGTCGATTGCCCTTCTGTGTAAGTGGTGTTTTGAGTGCTAGTACTTGCGTTATTTGCCATATTACAAGAATATATCAAATAACTGTGTTACGGTTATATGATAACCTGGCTCTGATACCAAATTAAAGTGCGGTGTGTATACAATTATATGTGCTAATATAGTACACACGGATCGTGTAATATGGATTACAATACAAATGCGGAAATAGATGATAATAGCATTGTAAATAGAAAATAGAAAAATCACACCAGAGATTTTTATACTGGTTCGGAGCACCGTCCTACGTCCAGTCCCAGACTCCTATCTGGATTTTCACTATTAACTACCTCGCTTCACCCGGAGGAACAGGTTTACAATACCCGAACAGCCGAACGGGATTTCACGCCTCTAACACACTGAGGACTTCAACACTTGCCTCTTACAACACGAGGACTTCAACAAAAACAAATACAATTGTTGTTGAAAACTTGTGTTCTTGAAAACACGGATTTGTCACTAGTAGTACACCCTTCCTATAATCTTATCCTCAAAGTATATGACTGATGTTTTGTGAAGATTAAAGAAGGTATATTGCTTATTGAATCAAAAGGTTTAAAATAGTTTCAATGATTCAATAAGCTATTAATTAAATGAGTGCTTTTAGAATGCAAGAATGTTAGAAAGTAAGATCAGAGAAAGCATATAATAATCATATATTTCATGTTTTGAATCAACGATTTAGATGAGTATATATAAGAAGAAATAGTTGTAACTCTTGGTGAAACAGTTGCCATTAAGAGTTGTGATTATTGGTGAAAGGTAGGAGATGCAACTCTTGGAGAAGAGAAGTGTCTTTTGGAAAACTTGCTTTCTGTTTAAAAACGGTCGACAGGTCAAAAAATGACCGGTAGACAGGATTTTAAATATATAGTCGTTATGTGCATGTGTGCACGTTTATTGTGCACATTTAACAGGAACGGTCGACCGTTCATTTTTGGACCGGTCGACCGGTCTCTGTTAAGTTGCACAATAAATGTGCACATTACTATAAATGTATATATATATTGATTATATTTTGTGCATGACTATTTGAGGATAGATTTTAACAAGTTTATTACTATTATAACATCAAATAATCAATCTATAATCTAGAGAACCATATGAAGGTCTTGATTTGTCGATTGCCTTTATATTGTTGTCAGCAATCAAAATCTTCATAGAAGCTGTGTCTCAACAATGTATACTTTACAAATGCCCAAACTAAAAGTTTTTATATTATAACATATATATACAAACTAAAATTTTTACAGGAAAGAAGATTAACCTTTTCATTAATCTTATTTAAATTTGTAAACCAAAGGTAACATTTCTTATTACATATACAAACTATTTTATTTTTCATTTGCAAAAGATATACATATACATTAATAAATAATGCATATACATATATACTAAAATTAGAAAACCATTTTTTTATTAGTTTATATATAGAGTTTTCAAATATATTATTCAAAACGTTTATTTTTGAATTTCAAATTCAAAATTCAATTAAAAATCAATTTGTATACATATATAGCATTTATTATTTATTTTGAAAAATTCAAATTCAAATTTCAAATTACTATTTATTTTCATATATAAACGGGAACATATCTTATTTAATTTGAAAAATTCAAATTAATTCACAATTTAATCCAAAATTTTATATTAATTATCAAATTAAAATTTAACTCAAAACCGGGATCGTTACAAAATTTGAGGTGGTAGATCGTTGGCAAATCTCTCTCGAAGAGCTTCCTTTCATTCGCATTTTTGAGAGAAGAGGGGCATCGAGTTCTATGGCGCTGGGGGCGGAGGCGCACACAACGGCGTTGTTCGATCGTTGTCTCGATGAACGTGGAAAGAGCGGCATTTGAGAATCGAACGTGCGTTATGGGTTTCTTGACTAGCTGAAGCACGATCGTGTGGAAGAGAAGGGAAAACACGACTTGGATCTTTGGGGAGAGAAATCAATGGCCGAGATCTATCTAAGGGTTTGAAAATAAAAATAAATGTGTAAATTATTATATTTAATTCGTATAAACTTTAAAATATCATAACTTCTTCATACAAGGTCCATTTTTGACGAAACAAGTTGCATTGGGTTCATATTCACGAGCACTGCATTTTAGAGCTGGTTTGGAGTTGATTGAAGCTAGTGTAAATTTTAGGTCAAATTAAACGCTTGTTTAATTTTATTCGGAATAAAACATGCAGCTGCTATTGGAATCAATGTGAGTACAACTCACTCTTTCCGACTCACTGATATTTTTATTTAAGTGAGAATAAATATTATCTATGATGATTGATGATTGTTTGGATGAGATATGATATATTATATATGTTTATTGGTATTTGGATACGTTCCTTCCTATTGGAGCAGACGAGACCCTATACGTTCCCGTGTATGAGCGTACGACCCTTGGTACGCGCATCTGCCTCGAAGTGAACATTATACACATATTCTAATATGTATATTTGTTGCAGATGACAGGTTGGAGGGATCCAACTGGATTTCTCACCAGTATTGGTTTTATTTACAGATATTGTGATATATGCTGTTATGATGTGGTATACGATGTTTTGGATGTCCTGATTGATGTACTTAGTGCTGTTGCAGCATTGGGCCTATGTTTGGTAATTTAAAAATGTTAACGTGATAATTTCCAAACTCAAAAATAAGTAAATAAGAGAAATATAGGTAAATTAACTTATCAATGGACTATGGCATGTAAATAAGATATATATAAAATTGGTAAATGAAGGGGTTCTATAAGTTGAAGTTTTTATATAATAGAAATAGAATTTATAAACATCGTTTTATAAATGTAAAATCAATGGAATTTGATAAGTAAATATGAAAGCTTATTAAAGGAAATATATCCACGATTTTGGACAGTAAATTAACCTTTAATAAATGTGTAGAATATTGAATTTGGTAAACGAAGTATATTCACTATTTTGGACAGTGAATAATCTTTTTAAATTAAATGAATGTTTTGGGAAGGGATCTTTTGAATGAAGTTAAATGGTTTACATAGATTTCAACATTCATTATTGAAATAGAAGTTTTCGAGAAATAAGGAAATAATGGACTATAAAACTATTGTTATAGTTAATGATTTTCGAAAGAAAATGTTTTGTATGGTATATGGGATTTATATATCTATTTAATTTTTGAATCCCTATACTGATGATTTTGGATTGTCGTAACGATGTTTTACGCAACATTCGTTTTGACCCAAATAAATATGTTTAAAGAGAATGTTTTCCTTATTGAATGAAATATATACTTAATCGCGACTTAAGTATATGGAATATTTTCTAAGTGTTGAAAAATAAATTGATTTGTGAATTACCTATTATTAAATAAGTATATTGAAATGTTTTTCTATAGTGAATGTTTAAATGACTTTGAGAGTATATTCTTTTTAAAGATAATTTGAAGTGGATATTTGGAAAGTGATTAATTAATAAAAGATTAATTAAAAGGGCCTAGTGATTGCTTATGGTGCTAGATATTTTTTTGTTACTTTGATAGTTAAATAACCGACTATCAAATTTGGCCATTTTAGTTCCTCGAATTGATGTGGGAACTATTTAGTTGTACACTTAGTATGTATCCTTCTATGTATGCTTGATTATCATTTGTGTTGAAGATGTTGATTCGTGTAGTGCAGAGTATTATTCCAATCTATCGAGCTTCCTTCTTAGTCCGAAGGATAACATGTTGAGAGTTGGAGACGTGTTAATTCTATGAGACTTATTTTTTGTGTGAGGTTGAGAAACGCTTTTGCATTGTTGGTGCGAAGAGACCGGGATTGGTTTATCCGAAAACCACTTTGGACCAACATTTATGCGACGATTGTGCAGGTTGGTCGATGATATTGATATTCAGGATTTTCATAGTGGAGGACTACTTGTTGATCGTTTGGGATTAAAATCCCAATATACATATAGTAGCAATGATCTCTTCGTTATGAAATATCCAATGCAAGGACTATTTGCAACAAATCCTAGGGATTTTCCGACGGGATGTGGTAGGAAAGTAGCTTCGGTTTGTCCTGTTCCTGTGTAACTTGTATGGATGTTTGTCTGACATTGCATTCTTAAGATTACGTACATTGGTTTTACAAACTACATCAGTGGTGGCGTAGAAGGAAACTTCACTTAGCTTAACACGCTCCTTGAGATGTACGAGTTGAAGGGTTGTATTTTTGTGGAAGGCAATTAGTAGTCAACGGAAATGGCAATATGGCATTCAAAGTGATGTGATTTGTGATATGTGATATGTGAAAGGTAATCGATACCCCTTTGGCTTCACTTCCTAGTAAACGACTGAAACAAGGATAGAAGCAGCAAGACTAAGTGGGTCGCTCCCAATTAGGAGATGTAATCACTCTTTTAGATATATCTTTACACGCTATGACGTCGTGTATCTAATTATTGTTGTGTATGTCCGTAGCCACGAATTAAAGGTCGATAACGACCGGAGTGATGACATATTCGGTACTATCCAAGAAGGGGTTGGTCAGTCTTGTATTAGTTTAGGATTTTAGTATTTGGACCCTAGGTGCATCCCTCTAGAGGTGTACTTTGTTGGATCGGGAAGGTAGTCCCTTCACCTTGTCATTTATATGAAATCCAAAATCCAGTACGTGCCTATCATGTTGTTTTGTAGAGCCTTGTATTGCTGGTATTTAACAATGGTAATAATTTTAGCCTTTTAATCTATTGTTTATATAATAGAGACTATTGTAATGTAATCGGATTTGATATGAGATGTTTTAGGGATCGTAAGGTAAAAACATGTCCGTATTTATGTGTGGACGTGTGTTACGAGACACCTTTTGTTTTGAAAGGAATTTTTTTATGACTTTATAAATGCAGTTGAGTGTTTTTTCTCGTACTAGTTTTCCAGACTGATCCGGGTGTTCTTCCCTTTCAATGCTCAGGTAAGACCGAGTATATTTACAGGTTCGGATTTGGAAGTTTTGGAGATTCATCAGGCGAGCTGGAGATCTTCATGTCGTATATCGGTATCTATTTATTATTCTACTGCATTGCTTGGCATTGTTGTTATTGTAGATTATCAACATTTTTGAGGATGGGTCATTATAACTGTCAAAGCTGATGATTATTTATTGTGTACTTTGAAATTGACTTATGTATATTACAGTTTCTCTTGGTAAAGATTATTGATCTATATTATATGTTTTCCGCTACGATGTAAGATTCTGTAATGTTTTGGTTTTTCTTCTCTCTTCTTCTTCTATTCTTTTCTTCTTTTTTCTCTCTTTCTTCTCACTTCACTCTTTTCTTTCTCATGATTATCTGCAATCGGTGCACTCTAGTTCGGACAAGTGTCATTTATTGTCGAATTCGAAGGGTACGGCTTTGCGAGTCTTCACTGATGTTTCCGCACATTATAGCGGATGAGACCCTATACGCGCTTCATAATAGCGGATGGCCCTATAAACCACGTTATCCCCTTCGAAGTGGGATTGGTATTTTTATTATGGTCTAACATCTGTGAATGCAGAGAAATAGGTTCGAGGATCCAACTGGATTCCTCAAATTTATTGTTTATTTTTCATATATAGTGATATATGATCTATGTAGAATAATAAAGTATAGATTTTTAGTGATTGGAATTATTGGATGTTATTGTAGCACTGGCCTGAATTTTGATAAATTTAATACTATGAATATATTTTTAAAAGTTATGGAATCAAAGGGAATTTGATATATATATATATATATATATATTGGAATTGGAGTTATTTTAAAGAAAATTGAATTAGAAAAAAAATATTTGAGTTTGGTTATACTTAACAATGGTGAATTGGTAAATGGAGATTTTTAAAAATGAATTATATAATAAATTTGTAAATGATATTCTAGAAATATAAAAATGAGTTAAATCCAATATTTAAAATAGATTGGAAGTAAAAAGGGATTTATAATAAACAAATGGATATATTGGAATTTTATAAATAAGATTTGTTTTATAAACCGATAAAACCAAAGGGGTTATAAAATTGATAAATGATGTTTATAAATAAGGAATTCAGTATCAGAGGATAATTGGAGATATAAATTCATAGGGTGATTTTATATTAGCATTTGGAAACGGGTTGAGAAAAATAGCAAATTCTATTTTTTTGAGATGGGAATGGTTAAGCAAACCGACAATGAATCGTCATGTTGTGGAATCGAGAGGAGGTTATAAATTGAATTGGCTATTTAGATTTTAAAATATATAGATTTTCTTAAGAAGTTAAGTTCGTTTTCAAAGGGAAAACTTTATTATTTAAACTATGAATTTTTAAACTAGTTAGTATTAGAATACTTCAGAAAATGGATTTTCAAATATTTAATATTTATTGAAATAAAAATTTTGATCTTTATAATCAGCTTTGTAAATTGATTTGCCTTATTTTAAATGAGTTACTGATGGTTTATCAAGAATGTTTAATATTTTAAATAACAACTTAAAACATATTTTAAAAATAGAAATAAATTAATACTCTTTAAAAAATGATTATACAGATATATAGTTTTGAAATGATTGAAAATTTGTTTATAAAATCCTCTCAAGATGTGTTAACAATTGGCGTAGCGGATATTAACAAAACGATATAGATCAATGAAAGTAGCAAACGGTGGATTGAAGATACTGAAACGCCCAAATTCGTTGATCACAAAGATACCGAATTCTAGCTATCCTCGTCACGTTGATCGCGCACGATACCGTGAAAGAAGATCTTCAATTCTTCAAGCGTTGATCAAGCGCACTTGATTCCGCGAATCGGCTTCAACAATCGTTGATTCGAGCGCACTTGAATAACCGACAGTGGAGATAGGAGATTACACTCAACTACCAATTTAAGATGAAAGCACACAGCAATCAACAAGAATTTTATTCAAAAATCAACTACCAAAAAGTTACAACACACTCCCTATTTATAGCATTTTTGACCCAGACCCTTAAGTCGTTGCCGACCTAGTTCCCCATGACTCACGACTCATCCTTAGGTCGTACGCGACCTAACACATCACATACATACACGACTCAAAGCAATTACATCACAACAGCCTTCGGCCGACTCAACACTTGAATGACTTAAGGAAACGCACAAATATACAACACCTAGGTCGTATTCGACCTAACGACTTACGACTCAAAGAAAAACAAATTACAACACACGTCACGACTTGAGTTCAACACAGTGACTCAAGTTTCTTGCGACATATTCTTCAAATGACTTAACTAGGTCATGACCATTTTCCCTTGCTTTGTTAAGTCTTAGCCGACTTAAGCCCTTAAGTCGTAGCTGATTTAAGCTTTGCACATTCTCCACTCGTGCTGCTCCTCCTGTATCCTTATGTCGTAGCCGACTTAAGTCTTCACTTCAACAATGCGGCAGATCATTATGTCCTTGGCATTTAACTCGTGCCGCCTCATGGTTAGTTCCCGTAGTTATAGGTCGTAGACGACCTAACAAAACCGAACGACTTAAAGCTTGGTTAAGTCGGCACGTCTTGACTCGTGACTCTTTAGGTCGCAGATGACTCAAAGCGGCTTCATTAACTCGCAGCTCCTCCTCGCGTGACTCCTTAGGTCGGGGACAACATATAGCTTCCATTTTAAGTCGTGGATGACTTATCTCTTCCTTAAGTCGTATAAGACTTATCCCTTCTCTGGCCTGAACTGCATCATCCTCCCCAGGTTGAGAAAAATTCGTCCTCGAATTTGTAAATTCTTCCACATCGGATTGTTTATTCCCATAATATGGTACAAGATGCTTAACATTGAACACGTCAGAAGTGTACACATCCTCCGGCTGCTTCAACTTATAAGCATTTTTATTAATCTGTTTCACAACTTCTACAGGACCAATTTTTCTAGCTTTCAACTTGTTATAAGCGCCTACTGGAAAACGATCCTTCGTTAACACAGCATGCACCATATCTCCTTCATTAAACTCAACACTTCTTCGCTTCAGATCTACGGATCTTTTATACTTCTCATTTGCCTTCTCCAATCGTTCCTGAACGATCTTATGACATTCGATCAACCCATCAACAAGATCTACAGCCCGTTTAACCGTTCCCTTCGGTTGTGGCACTACCGCCAAATCCAACGGTCCCCTTGGCAAACTTGTATATACAATCTGAAAAGGACTGTAACCTGTGCTTCTATTAACCGCATGATTATGTACAAACTCTGCTTGGCATAACTTCATGTCCCAACTTTTCAATTTATCCTTCACAAGACATCGCAACAAATTCCCCAATGATCTGTTAACAACTTCTGTCTGTCCATCTGTTTGCGGATGATAAGCGCTGCTAAAGTTCAACTTCGTTCCCACCATCTTCCACAAACTTAACCAAAAGTGACTCAAAAAACGAGTATCCCTATCCGACACAATAGATTCTGGCAATCCATGAAGTCGATAGATCTCCTTGAAAAATAACTGAGCAACATGAACAGCATCCGCCGTCTTCTTACAAGTAATAAAATGTACCATCTTCGAAAACCGGTCAACCACTACATAAATGGAATCGTTTCCCCTTTGAGTTCTAGGTAATCCCGCATTCGTTGCTGTTCCCTTCGGAACCTCACAGATATGACATCTCTCCACAAACCTTTCAGCCTCTTTCCTCATTGACGGCCAAAAGTAAGATTGAGAAATCAAATACAATGTACGATCACGGCCCACATGTTCTTCCTCGTGCAACTCCTTGATAATCTTCATTCTCAAACTACCATCTGGTATGCATTATCGATTTCGTTTAAACAGAAAACCATCCATCAATGCAAATTCATCAATACTCCCCTCCTTGACTTTCTCACCAAATTTCTTAAAGTAAGGATCTTCTTTCATCAGTTCTGGCAATAATTCAAAACCTGTCACCTCTACTTTCAATGTTGTCAACAAATGACTCCTCCTACTCAAAGCATCAGCTACACGATTTGTTACCCCAGATTTGTGTTTCACAACAAAAGTAAACTGTTGTAGATACGCGACCTATGAAGCGTGCCTAGCTGAAATCTTATCCTGCCCTTGCAAATGTTTCAAAGCGTCATGATCCATATAAAGAACAAACTCCTTTTGAAACAGATAATGTCTCCAATCTTCATTGCTTGAACAATTGCGTAAAACTCAACATCATAAGTGCTATATCTCAACTTAGCTCCAGACAATTTCTCACTGAAATAAGCAACTGTCTTCCTTTCTGACTCAAAACTCCACCAACCCCAACCTTCGATGCATCAGTATGTAATTCAAACAACAACTGAAAATCCGGTAAAACTAGAATTGGTGCTGTCGTCAATAGTGTCTTGATTCTCTCAAAAGCAACCCCTGCTTCCTCTGACCACTCAAATTTTTTCCTTTTCATGCAATCGGTTATAGGTGCCATCACACTACTAAAATGTGGAATGAATCTTCGATAGAAAGATACCAATCCATGAAAACTTCGTACTTTAGTAATTGTCTTCGGCTGTGGCCAACTCCTGACAGCTTCTACTTTACTTTCATCCACTTGAATTCCTTCCTTCGATAGAACATATCCCAGAAACAAAACACTGTCCATCATAAACACGCATTTCTTTGCTGCTGCATAGAACTGCTCTTGACGTAGAATCAACAGTACTTCACGCAAATGCTGGACATGTTTTTCCATACTCCCACTGTAGATCAAAATATCATCAAAGTAAACAACCACAAAATTCCCAATGTATGGTCTGAAAATCTGGTTCATCGCTCTCATAAAAGTACTTGGTGCATTCGATAAACCAAACGGCATAACCAACCATTCGTATAAACCTTCCCTGGTTTTAAAAGCAGTCTTCCATTCTCGCCCGGTCTAATACGAATTTGATGTTAACCATTCTTCAAGTCAATCTTTGAGAACACAACAGCCCCACTCAACTGGTCAATCAAATCATCAAACCTTGGCATAGGAAATCTGTATCTCACAGTGATCTTGTTCAGAGCCCGACTATCCGTACACATTCTCCACGAACCATCCTTCTTTGGCACCAATAAGGCTGGCACTACACAAGGACTCAAGCTCTCCTGAACATGCCCCTGTTCTAACAACTCCTCCACCTGCCTCCTTAGGACTCATTCTGTAATGTGGTCGGTGTGGTAATACTACCCCTGGCACAAGATCTATCTGATGTTGAATATCCCTCAACGGTGGCAACTCCGTTTGTAACTCTTCAGGAAACACATCGCTGAATTCTTCCAATACTGGCTTTACTTCTTCAGGAACTTCAACAGATTTAGTAGTTTCACGTCCAATAAACAAAAACACCTCTGGACTCTCTTCTACTTCTTCAATAAATTCCTTCAAAGTCAATAAAGTCTTCATCTCCTCAATCTCTTCAGATTTACTCTCTTCCTGTTGTCTCTTCTTTGGAACCAAAATGATCTTAACACCTTCAAACATAAAGCTGTAGCTATTGGTCCGACCGTCATGCTGCACTGCTCGATCATACTGCCATGGTCTTTCCAAAGGCAAGTGACAAACATCCATTTCCACAACATCACACCAAATCTCGTCTTTATACTTCTTCCAAATAGAAAATGGAACTCGAACTCACCTGTCCACCTTCACTTCTCCTCCTTTTCTCAACCACGCTAACTTGTAAGGATTTGGTTGCTTCTCCGTTTTCAGCTTCAACTTTCTCATGGCTTCCGTAGAAAGAATATTGTCACAACTTCCTGCATCAATCACAAACTTACAAACCTTTCCCAGAATAGTGCATGTTGACTGAAAGATGTTACTCCTCAACCAACTAGCTTCTTCTTCCTGCTTCGATATTAAACAAGACCTCCTCATCATTAGATTACATCTTCATCTCCTGACGCAACATCCTGTTCATCCTCCTCAACTGGACTAGGATATCCTTCCTCAACATCCTCACCTTCAACTTCAACAATCATAGTTCGCTTCTTCGGCTTCGGACATTCATTACTCTTGTGACCCATTTCCTGGCAATTGTAACACTTGAAACTGTTGTTGACCTTTGCCTTCGCAACTTCATTCACAGCTGGTTTACTGATAGATTTAGGAACATTAGAGCTTCCACTAACACCCTTCACTTGATTGTTGGAATTAGTAAACACACCACCTCCACGCCTTCCCTGCTTCTCCCAAGCCAACGCTTTCTGATGTGCTTCTGCTACAGATCTGGAATCAAACATATTCACCATATCCTGGATCTGTATCCTCAACCCTCCAATAAATCTAGCAGTCAACTGTTCTTCTGTCTCCATAATGTCATTTTGAGCAATCAGTTGATAAAATTCATAAGCATAATCATTAACAGTCTTCGTCCCTTGCCTCAAATTCTGCAACCTCTAATACATGAGTGATTGATAGTTATAAGGTAAAAATGTAGCTTTCATCATCTTCTTCATCTTCTCCCATGTAACAATCTTTGACTTCCCCATTCTCTCCCGCGTAAGTTTAGTCTGCTGCCACCACGCCAAAGCTCTCCCCCTCAACCTTGTAGAAACTAACTTCACTCTACGATTCTCCGGAACCTCCTTGAAATCAAAGATCTCTTCAACATTTGACAACCAGTCTAAGAACTCTTTAGCTACCATCCCACCTTTAAATTAAGGAATTTCCATCTTCATACCCGACTCCCAACGACGATCATCTTCTACATCCCTATATAAATTTCGAACTTGGTCTCGATCTCGATAATGAATGCTAGCTCTATCACCCTCTTCATTAAAATCAGATGTATGTCTATATCGATCTCGACCATCAACATCCCTTCGATCACGCATGTCTCTTCTACTATGTCTCTCTTCATCTCTATATGGCTCATCTTCAAACTCACGTGGAGTTCTTCCCTCTTCATGTCCATAGTCATGGTGATCTCTCCTTGATGAAATTGATGTTTCTCTTCTCTCTCTAAAAGATTGCGGTGATACCCTTCTCGCTTCCGTAACCGATGGCGAAACTCGGTTTCCTCCATGGTTCGAGATTGGTGATCTCCTCCTTTGATTTTGATTCAAATCATTCATCAACTTCTCTAACTTTCCAATGCCTTCATCAAATTTCTCATTAATACGTTGTTCCATTTGCTCGGCTTCTTCTCTTCTATACAACGCTTCAACATTTTGATGATGACTAGCTCTCCTCGGCGGCATGATTGATTCAACACAATCTTCAAACTTCACAACTTTCCAAGCCCCACAAACAAACAAAGCACGGCTTCAAACTTCAAACAAACTTCACCAAGGCTCGGCTACTTCTCACAAGTATACACGGCCTACCTTCAACAAATGATACCAAAGTGATGCATGATCCAAACTTAACACAAAGTTATACTCGACCTTCACTCAAACTCTTCTCCAAAAATTCAAACACTTTCCGGACTTTGATTCAAAATGAAAGGATCGAAAGCTTCTAACTTGTTGCAACTTCAAGATGAACACGATGAACACCAACTTCAAACTCCTTGGCTCCAAGACTCGGCTTAGATATGATTGGCTAAGTCTAGCTCTGATACCAAACTGGCGCAGCAGATATTAACAAAACGATATAGATCGATGAAAGTAGCAAACGGTGGATTGAAGATACTGAAACGTCCAAATTCGT
The DNA here is from genome assembly GCA_030765085.1 of Allium cepa. Classification (NCBI taxonomy): domain Eukaryota; kingdom Viridiplantae; phylum Streptophyta; class Magnoliopsida; order Asparagales; family Amaryllidaceae; genus Allium; species Allium cepa. The sequence continues at coordinate 906,019,689 of CM060932.1, forward strand.
TGATCACAAAGATACCGAATTCTAGCTATCCTCGTCACGTTGATCGCGCACGATACCGTGAAAGAAGATCTTCAATTCTTCAAGCGTTGATCAAGCGCACTTGATTCCGCGAATCGGCTTCAACAATCGTTGATTTCGAACGCACTCGAATAACCGACAGTGGAGATAGGAGATTACACTCAACTACCAATTTAACATGAAAGCACACAGCAATCAACAAGAATTTTATTCAAAAATCAACTACCAAAAAGTTACAACACACTCCCTATTTATAGCATTTTTGACCCAGACCCTTAAGTCGTTGCCGACCTAGTTCCCCATGACTCACGACTCATCCTTAGGTCGCACGCGACCTAACACATCACATACATACACGACTCAATGCAATTACATCACAACAGCCTTCGGCCGACTCAACACTTGAACGACTTAAGGAAACACACAAATATACAACACCTAGGTCGTATTCGACCTAACGACTTACGACTAAAGGAAACAAATTACAACACACGTCACGACTTGAGTTCAACACAGCGACTGAAGTTTCTTGCGGCATATTCTTCAAACGACTTACCTAGGTCATGACCCTTTTCCCTTGCTTTGTTAAGTCTTAGCCGACTTAAGCCCTTAAGTCGTAGCCGACTTAAGCTTAGCACATTCTCCACTCGTGCTGCTCCTCATGTATCCTTATGTCGTAGCCGACTTAAGTCTTCACTATAACAATGCGGCAGATCATTATGTCCTTGGCTTTTAACTCGTGCAGCCTCATGGTTAGTTCCCGTAGTTATAGGTCGTAGACAACCTAACAAAACCGAACGACTTAAAGCTTGGTTAAGTCGGCACGTCTTGACTCGTGACTCTTTAGGTCGCAGATGACTCAAAGCGGCTTCATTAACTCGCAGCTCCTCCTCACATAACTCCTTAGGTCGGGGACGACCTATAGCTTCCATTTTAAGTCGTGGACGACTTATCTCTTCCTTAAGTCGTATATGACTTATCCCTTCTCTGGCCTGAACTGCATCAACAATTTTGTTTTAAGAGTGAGATTTTGTAAAAGAAAGTTTCATAAATGGAATTATAGGGACTTAAGAAAATTTCCGATGTCTAGGCGCGATAACTTTGGAAAGACTTTGAATTCTTTTAAAGAGTTATAAATGGTGGATTGTGATTATAAAAAAGTATAATCGATTGGAAATCGTAAGAAGAATTTATTAAAAATTTCGAAGACTTATGATAAGTATGAAATATTTCTAGGTTATATATTAAAATGATTTAAATATTCCCAAGTATCGAAACGAAAGTTGTGGAAATATTTTTAGTGGAAAATGATTGGAATAGAAATATTTCCTAAGTGTTGTAAAAATGGAAGTTTGAAATATTTCTAAGTGTTGAAATGGTAAAATATCCTATTAAGGATACATGTGTTGAATTTGTTTTCAAATTTAGAAATAATGAAATAGATTGAATATATATCATGGTGATGATGTTTTGGAATAATTATTTTAGAGATTTATAAATTAAGGTCTAATGTTGCTTTTGGATGTTATTTGATAGTTAGATAACCGAATATCAATATTGGCCAATTTCGTTAATCGTTTCGAAGAGACCGACATCGGATTTAATTATCCGAAAACCACTTCGATTCGGTTTGAACATAACGAATGAATATCGTGAAGAAAAGATCGTGATTCGGTTTGTCCAGACCCATGACAACTTGTATGGACGAATGCTACTAGAACATCGTCATTGGAGGACGATGAGAATTCTATGTAAAATTGTTCTTGAAAGGTAATGCTTGGCCTCGAACCTCATCAACCGGGAATGACTAAAACAGGGGTGATACAGCAAGGCTAAGTGAGTCGTACCCAAGTAAGGTATGTTATCACCTTTCTAGATGTCCTTGGAAACCTATTATTTATGGATATGGCTGTGCATGGAAGGAGCGCTCGATAGTAAGGGTGGGAACACTAAGGGTGATAACATATCCGGTCTATCCAGGTTAGGGGTAGACCGGTCTTGTGTAGCAGTATCCTGATGTGGTCCTCGGTATATGATTCTAGAGATGTACTATGATGGGCAGTACCTTAGTGGTCCAATCATTCGTTGGAATACATTTTCCAATACGAGCTTACAGTTTCGTTTGTAGAGTCTAGTATGCTGAAATTTAATTAATGTAACAATTTCAGCTATTTGAATAAGTATTTGTATTTAGACACTATTATAATATAACTGGGTTTTCTATAAAATGTTTTGGTTATCGTAAGGGAAAAAACCGTCATGTTTATGTGTGACGTGATCTTACGAGAGACTTTTGTTTTTTAAAGGATTTTGAAAGTTAATAATTCAAATTGAGTGTGTTTTCTCACTCTGATTTTCCAAACTGACTCTGGTGTTATTTTATTATAATGCACGGGTCAGACCGAGTGTTGCAGTTTCAGGGTAGAATGATATCGAGCTCTGGAGACGAGCTGGATGATAGAGACGTACTTCCATACTTGATTATTATCCCGCTGTGTAAGGACAAGTTATTAAACTGTTCGGACTGATGTATTGATTATTGTACTCTAATGGTTGTAAGTATATAATAGTTACAAATTTCTTGTATTCGAATTCTATTTTTATATATTATATATTGTTCCGCTACGAATTATGAGACTCTGATGTTGTTGTTCCAATTTTCTTCTTCTTTCCCTAAAGATTCGCATTTCCATCCAATTTGAGTTGAGTTGATGTGAAATATTGTCGACTCATAGTCGTATGGAATTGCGGGTCTTTATGTTTGCTATCAGAGCTGAGGGTAAGTGAGAACCTTGGCTCTAGCAGGGATTACTCATTAGAGATAGAGTCATTAGTACTTTAGAATGAGTTTGAGTGTATTAATAGATATGAGAGCATATTTCTTCGTGAATATAAAAGGTTTTATATTGTATTAACTTATTGGTTAAGTTGTATATAAATTCTTGTCGAGTAGTGGGACGACACTAAATCGATAGGAGTTTCTAAATGCTCGAATGCGATAAACTGACACAATATTGTATTGAAGCGGGTGAATGAAATAATTTTACCCAAATTATATTTTTATATAAAGGAAATAATTTTCTAAAATTATTATAGCATATTGGAATGTTTGGTTGATGATATTATAATCGAAATAAGATTATAAAATTTGAAATGGTTATATATATAACCCAATGGAAATTGTATATTTATGGATTATACAATTGAAATAAGACTTGATTAAAACCAGAGTTTGCAAAAAATTAATCCCGGAGTTTTTTGGAAGTGCTTTCCCAAGTAATTAGAAAAATACTTTTGGAAATGACTAATAGTAATATTATCGGGATATTTTTGAATGGGAAATTTTTTGAAAATGGATTTTTGAAAGGGATACAGCACTGAATTCTATTTGGTCACTGGAAAATAAATCTGATGACGATCGCGACATCATCGATGTTCATTTTCGAGTTTCTAAGTGATGGATTGCTGCTGGGGTCGTTTCTTTTTCTGAGGAAAAACAAGTTTGTTTTGAAAATTTCGAAGGAGAATTGTTTTCAGATGGAATCAAGTGGAATTTTAAACTTCCAATGGAATGGTTTGTTGAAACGAAGGATTATATTTATAAATGATTTCAAAGTCATTTAAAATAAATACCGGGCGTTTATAAATTCTGAAATCCTTATTTAAATAATTTAGAGATCATCAGGAAATAAGTTATAAACTTATAAATTGAAAATGATTTTAAATAAGAAAGGAAAGTATGGAAATTGAATTTAAAAAAATAAATTTTAACTTGAGCAAAGTTAAAATAAATAAAATTCAACTTAAGCAAAGAAAATGAAATAAATATAAGTAGGGTAGTGGAAAATTCTGAATTTTGAATTAAATTCTCATTTGATTAAATTCAAATGAATTGTGTGAAATTAAAATTTAACTAATGCAAGTTAGATAAATTAAATTATTGAAAGAAAATGGTATGGATTTGGATTTAACTTAAGCTAAGTTAAATAAAATTAACTTAAATTTGGATTGAATTAGAAATAAGATTGAATTGGAATAAATAAATTTAAGTAACTTATAAAAATTAAAATGAATTGAATAAAATTATATTTGGGCTATAAATAAATGTATAATTTCGAGTTAAAAATGAAAGTTCAATATATTCGAGTATAAATTGACGGAAATGGAAAAAAAGTGTGTGACTTATAAAAATTGAAAAGTAAAATAGAAAACCGATATAAAAACGGTGTAATATTTTAAAGTGAAGAAATAAAGTCCAAACTTGAATTATAAAATAAATTTGAACTTGAGTAAATTTATTAAAGTAATTTTTTGAAATAAAAATCAAATATTGAATTATGAAGTGGAAATGAACTAAGTAGACAATTAATTGGTTGAATGAATATGAGATGGAATTTAACTTTGCTAAGTTAAATTGGATTGTGAATTAAAATGGATATTGGAAATAGAATTTGGGTTGTAAATAAAATTTGAATTAAATGGTAGTGAATTAATTAGAAATGTGTGGAGAAATATGGAAACAGTTTGAAATGGTGATAACTCAAGTGTTAATAAATCCAATCGAAATGTAAATAAATGGATATGACTTGGGATATTAATTAAAATGAATTTGAGAATGGAATTGAATATGAAGTGGAATAAATGAATGAAGTAACAAATAAATTGGCGTGGAATGATTTCAAGCCAAGTAAAATGGATTTGAAAATAGATATAGATGGAATGTAAACAAATTGATCTAGAATCAAATTAAAATGGTTATGAACTAAAGTAGATATTTTATTAAGTGAATATCGTCGAATATACAAAGTAAATAAAATTCTATGGATTAATAGAAATGAATAAAATTGATTTTTGATCAATTTGGAATGGATATGGTTTGTTTGTTATAAAAACAAAATTGAATGCGAGAAAAATTGAGTGGTGAATTCTTCGAATTGAATACGGATTGATTGAAAGTAATTAAATTAGCATCAGCACCATGTAATTTCTTATAAATAAATGTTTAGCATGTATTGCTTATGAAGTTTAGGTGTTTTAACCATTTAAATAAGTGAAATGTTAGGGAATTTCATATTTTGATACTTGTGTGTTTAAATTGAGTAAGTACAGATACCAAGGCTGTCGGGCCAGATTCGGGTTGCGTAACTTCTTATGAAGTAAAACTTGCTTGCTTAAAAATGCTAAAATAAGGTACATTTTCCGATTAAATACAACAAAATATAAATATTATTATATATATTTTGTTTCTGACCGTGTTGCTCAATGTATATATATTTATCTCGCTTGTCATATTTGCAAAAGGCTCTCCGTACAAAGGAGACTCTGCCAAAAATAATTCAAAATTTAAGGTGTTAGAAAAATTTTGGAGCATTTTTGTTAATGACAAATTGATTTCAAATTGATTTGAAATATGAGATTTTGGAATTAGAAATGAAAACTAATTGTTTTGGGAAAAAAAGATTAGGTAAGTGAAAATCGATTTTTCACTAAGTGGGTTTTGGATAAGTTAATGGGTTCGGGGCATTCTTCTGCCTTAGCAATTTCGGGGTCGAAATTCTTTTAAGGGGGAAGGAATGTAACGACCTAGATTTTTCAACGTTTGATTTGGAATATTTAAATGGTTATAAATATTAGATATGAAATATAGATTCATTTGGAATATGGAAATATGGTTTTTATTTATAAAATAAATTCAGATTTTAAATATAGCGATTTATTGAATAATTTAATTATTAAAATTAATAATTGGAATTTGGTGAAATTATTAAATCTTGAGTTTTAAAGTTGATAGAAATAATTTAAAGGCTTGTAAAATTTATATTAATAATAATGAAGATAATAAAAGTTTTATAATTGAATTTAAAAGTGATCTGTTCAATTTTAAAAATAGTTTGTTCAAATTGACATTTGAAAATAGCGATCCGAGACACGGTCTTGAAATTTAATGAAACTAGTTCCGTTGGATCCATAATAGCGTATTATTTTCGCATTTCAAATTTCATAGCGTTTGGAGTTATCGTTTGATCATACAGAACAAACGCATTGAAATTTATACCGTAATCTAACATAATAATTGAGTCCAAAACGCTATCTTCTCCATACGATCGAATTAGGACTCGAAACCTTTTCTTTTGCATTTGGAATAGGGCTAGCACTTTATAAATGAATAGTGGCATGCCTCGATTGGGATCCAAGATTTTAAGTTACGTAAAATGAGACATTTTTAATTTAATTAACATATTTCTACATTCTAGTCAAAACCTGTCTTTTCTCTGCAACCTTGGACTCTGACCTAACCTATTAAAACACGCAAATCTATTCCAACATACTACCTTTCTCATTTTTAAAACCGATCTGCCCTTTCCGTTATCTAAAAAAATCGAACAGAACACAGAAGAAAAAATAAATAAAGAATCGAAGGAAAACAAAATCGCAATAATAACAAATTCCTCCTCCCCGGTTATTCAGTCAGAGATCGAATTGATTTAAAAAAAGGAAAAAAAGGAAACTGTGAAAAACATGAATAAAATCACATGGCCCTTTTCGTTATCGCATAAGGGGAGGCACGCGTGATTACCCAGGAGGAGGATGATGGAGGTTACGGCTATTGGGTTCGTGGTTAAGGAAGAGGGTCGAAGCTCATTTCGCGCGTGTGCAGGGGGAAGAGGGAGGCAGCGTCTTTAGGGTTTGGCTTCGACGTCGTGCTCATCGTCTGGAGGCTTAAGGGGAGGTGCTGGGGTCGAATGGCTCGCCTAAGGGAGTGCTCCGTTCAAATCGTTGGTAAGCGCGATCACAAAAGGGGCTGGTGACGACGAGGATGGATGTGGGCAATCGCCCGACAATAGGGTAATTGATTTTTTTAGGTAAATTATCTTCTAATATTTTAAATTCATTTTAATAATTTTATTTATCGAAATCGAATGTACGTAATATTGTATAACTTGCATATGAGTGAGGTCGAGCATTTGAAATGGCATGCACAGACAAAACCGATTTGGGAAGTGAGCTGTTGATAGTATATAGGTAGAATTTGGAAAAAAAATGTTAAATTAGGTTTTTTAAATAATTATCTCGTATGGTACTTAATAAAAAAGTTAATATATGAGGTCCAAAATATATTAAACTAGTCGAGATTGGAATGGATCGAAAATAAAAATCAAGGTGAGAATCACTCACTCATTTGGGTTACTATATTCAAATTTAAATGTCCAAATTTAAACTATTGGATATTTGATCCGATTGAAAATTTTATAATTATCTGTTGGATGACTATATATATAGCAGTACATATATTAGTATTGGAGTGATATTCCCGCACATTATAGCGGATGACCCTATACACCAAGATATCACCCTCAATGTGGGATTGGTATTTTTATTGTTGTCTAACATCTATGAATGCAGGGAAATAGGTTGAAGAATCCAAGTGGATTCCTTAAATTTATTATTTATTTTTCATATATAGTGATATATGATCTATGTAGAATAATCTAGTATAGATTATTGTAGTGATTGGAATTATTGGATGCTATTGTAGTACTGGCCTAAATTTTAATAAATTAAATACTATGAATATATTTTTAAAATTTATGGAATCAAAGGGAGTTTGATATATATTGGAATTGGAGTTATTTTAAAGAAAATTGAATTAGAAAAAATATGTTTGGGTTTGGTTATACTTTACTTGGTGAATTAGTAAATGGAGAATTTTTAAAATGAATTATATAAGAAATTTGTAAATGATATTCTAGAAATATAAAAAGGAGTTAAAGCCAATATTTAAAATAGATTGGCAGCGAAAAGGGATTTATAAGCAATAAATGGATATAGTGGTATTTTATAAATAAGATTTGTTTTATAAACCGGTAAAACCAAAAGGGTTATAAAATTGATAAACAATGTTTATAAATTAAGGAATTCAATATCAGATGATAATTGGAGATATAAATTCATAGGGTGAATTTATATTAGAATTTGGAAATAGGGTTGAGAAAAATAGTAGATTCTATTTTCTTGAAATAGGAATGGTTAAGAAAACCGAAAATGAATCCTTATGTTGTGGAATCGAGAGGAGGTTATAAATTAAATTGGCTATTTAGATTTTAAAATATATGGATTTTCTTAAGAATTTAAGTTCTTTTTCAAAGGGAAAACTTCATTATTTAAACTATGAAATTTTAAACTAGTTAGTATTGGAATACTTCGGAAAATGGATTTTCAAATATTTAATATTTATCGAAATAAAAATTTAATCTTTATAATCAGCTTTGTAAATTGATTTGCCTTATTTTAAATTAGTTACCGATGGTTCATCAAGAATGTTTAATATTTTAAATAATAACTTCAAATGTATTTTAAAAATAGAAATAAATTATTACTCTTTTAAAAAATTATCATATATATATATATATATATTTGAAATGATTGAAAATTTATTTATAAAATCCTCTCGAGATATCTTAACGGTTTTGATTTAAGAATGAGATTTTGTAAAAGAAAATCTCATAAATGGAATTATATGGACTTAAGAAAATTTCCAATGTCTATGTGCGACAACTTCGGAAAGATTTTAAATTCTTTTAAAGGAGTTATAAATGGTGGATTGGGATTACAAACAAGTGTAATCGATTGGAAATCGTAAGAAGAATTCATTAAAAATCGTAAGAAGAAATATTTCCAGGTTATACATTAAAATGATTTTGGAGATTATACGTAAAATATTCCTAAGTATCGAAAGGAAATTTTTGGAAATATTTTTAGTGGAAAATGATTGGAATTGAAATAGTTCCTAAGTGTTGTAAAAATAGAAGTCGGAAATATTTCTAAGTATTGAAATGGTAAAATATCCTGTTATGGATACAGGTGTTGATCACTGGATTTTCTAAAAAATGTTTTGGTTATCGTAGGGGAAAAACACGTCGTGTTTATGTTTGACGCGGTCTTATGAGAAACCATTGTTTTTCAAAGGATTTTGGAAAGGTTAATAATTTAAATTGAGTGTGTTTTCTCACGCTGGTTTTCCAGACTGACTTGGGTGTTATTTTATTATAATGCTCGGGTCAGACCGAGTATTATAGATTCAGGGTAGAATGCTATGGAGCTCTGGAGATGAGCTGGATGACAGAGACCTACTTCCTTGATTATTATTCCATTGTGTAAGGGCAAGTTATTAAACTGTCCGGACTGATGTATTTATTATTGTACTCTGATGGTTGTAAGTATACAACTGTTACTATTTAAATTCTTTTGTTATATATCATATTTTGTTCCGCTACGAATTGTGAGGCTCCGATGTTTTTGTTCCTATTTTCTTCTTCTATCTTTCTTCTTCTTTCCATAAATATTTGTATTTCCATCCAATTTGAGTTGATGTGAAATATTCTCGACTCAAAGGGGTACGGAACTGCGAGTCTTCACAAATTCTCATCATCAAAAGTATATCACTTTAAACTTATAGAATTGTTTAATGGTCAAAATTCCAAGATCTTTCATATTCAATTTTATAGTCCAAACATAAAGTTCTTGGTTTAAGAATAAAAATTATTATTAACCGAAATGCTCTGGCCAAATACTTTAACTTTGAGTTAACTTGAGTTGACCATGATACTAACCCCATATAACTGAGAAAACTAATCCCCTCTTAATCCAAGATCTAAGTTTGATAAAATAAGCCTATTCAATTTCTTTCTTTTTTAATTATAACATACGTGTTGCAATTATACATGCAATTGTTATTTCTATATTCTTCTCATTCTTTAATAACTTACATGTTATAAATGTAATTGCAAGTGTTTCTGTTATATGTTATTCTATCTTCTTCTTTTATTATGGTATTGTAATCTTATTACTTCTCTTATATTATATGACCTCTTAACTTGGCACTACTTTCAATTATCATAAATTACTAATCATAATAACTGCTTCACTTTTATTCTACTACATGCGTCGTAAATGCAGATCTAGCCACATCTTCTGTTTATTATTTCTAGTCTTTTCCAATATTAACTTGATTATTTATTCTTATTTAACTTCTTTAACGCTTAACGTTATTCTCTTTAATTCTAGGAATTAGTTCTATTCTATTTGCTTGGTTACAAAAACTGTGCTAAAAATCTATTTTCATATTTTAATACTAAATAATGCTATAAGCAATAATTCGTAACAGCAAGATATTTCTGTTGTTATTTCTTCAATTGCCGGGTAATGCAAAATACAACGATGTCTCTATTTTGCACTAGTTTCATTTTTCTTGCTTTTATTCTTACAATCACGTTTATCGTTATTCTTACAATATTAAATTATGGAAATGTTTTCCCTTTTCTAAACCAACCAACTAATCTATCACTAACTTCCAAATCAAGTTATTGGATTTTTCCCTTTTAATTTATTTCTTATGTTTTAGCATAATTTACTGTAAATTTCTTGCTTTTAGGCTTATGCATCTCTCTATAACTGCTAAGCCTAATATTATTCGTATTTAATTAGATTCCTTTCTTTCTTTTCCATATAAATAATAATTAAATATAAGTTCTCTTATAAAATTTACGGTTTCAACATAACTAATTAGTGGACTAATTACTGAAATAAATGCTGAATTAACATATTTAAGGGGAAGTTAACGATAATATATCATAAACGAAAAAGCTATATAATTTAAATCCATTCTCTTTTCATCCTTAGCTTTGCTTTGCGGCCTTTCTGGATCCCCTTCTAAGTCATCCAATATTTTTATTAAGAAGATCTTCTCCCTAGAAATATTTTCTATTTAAGGTTCAACCTCGGGCAATGAACCCAATTGGGACGAAATTTGATTGTGGAAAAATAGCTAGGTTTATGGTTCTATTTATAGGGGAATTTGAGGATCTCAGACCGTCGCATTAGGATTGAATTCGGTGCACCACATCATAGGCTTGCTGCGAATCGTTGGATTTACAAAATAACAGTTGAGATTGCACAAAAATTGCATTAAATAATTTTGGCACGTACCTGGACAAATTGTCATCCAGGATATAACACGGGTCGACCTGTGCACTTGAGGGTCAACCCTAGAGTCGACCTGTGTGTTTTGCAGGTCGACCTTTCGGTTGACCCGTAGGCATTTGTTTTTTTCGATTAATTCTGATTTTTGTTTTCTCTCATAACTTCTTCATATTAAATCGAATTTCAACAAGTTATATATGGAAATTGATCAGAAAATCACCACGAACATAGTGGTATAAGTTTCGTGGCCATATTATGAAAATTCCAAAAAAAATATTCACCGTTCATCGTTATTTGATTATTTAATTATCTAAAAAAGGGGGGTGTTACATTCTCCCATCCTTGAGGAAATTTCATCGCCGAAATTCGACAAGGGTAAAACTATGTAATTCCTTGCATCAAGCACATCCATTTAATGTACATCTAATTTTGCGACCATTCGTGTCCTTGTGCAAACTGTCAACATAAAATATATGCGTGTACAAAAATTTTAAGCGGGACTTCCTATATGAATGCTTTCTTCTTTAAAAACTCCTTTTTAAAATGTGATGCGCACATCCTAAATATACTTGCAATTTATATATGAATGCAACCTTTCAAAAACTCAAAACTTTTTTCATCTAATTTTTCCCACATTCCTACTGAATAGGGGCATAGTTCAACGAATTTTACATCCAATTCCTACCACGCAACTTTCAATGTTCAAATTTCAGAAAAATCTAATTTTCCGAAATCGATTTCTTATGTCAGAAAGAAGGTAGAAAATGGAAAACCTTACAATTCCCGTTTTACTTTTGCGCACTTCTTTCTCTATACTTGAAACTTATGCCACTATTCTATTAAAATCTCTATTTTCTTTCCCAAGCACGATTTACATAAGAAAAACTTCCTTTCCAAAAACATTCCAAGCTTAATTTTAGAAAAAATGTGGTTTTCGTTTGCAATTCTCATTTATTTTTATTAACATTTCTGTTGCTTTCTTTAAATTTGTTGTTTCTTAATTTGGCTTTTACTTTTTTTTCATTACTTACATCCTATGTTTTTTATTATCTTCTTGTGAACATTACAGAAAAAGAGCATCATACTAATCATAACTGATTTACTACAATAGGAACTTAATGCTTATATAGGAGTACAATCTCATAAATAAAAGAGAAAACAAGTCCTACTACAATGCGATACTAGATATGTAAATATAGAAGCTAAACACAGCTATCGTCTAGGCTAGGAGGCCTAGGACCATGTCCACTTTGGTATAGAAGGATCCTACTTTACGAATCCAAGTAACTCATATGCTCTTCCTGCCGCCTATTACTTGTTACTAACTTACGCCGTGTTACTCTCGATGAATAAGATATATTCATCTCTTCCATTCAATACTCAAAATGGAATAACCAAGTCCCATTTACTGCAACGAATAAGGGTTTCAATCTATGCAGTCTTTATCTAGAAAGGCAACTAAGTTTGGGGAAAGTTTCTCTTTACCTTTACCTTTCATTTTTCTCCAACTAAGGTCTACCTATCCCAGCCACGTGTGTCTTACTATCTTACTAATATCACTTCACTATTCTTCTATAGTCTACACACATGAAGCAATATACCTAGGTTCTCACTAGTGTCCTATACACATTACAGGAATTTTTATTATTACTATTAAAAGTAATCACTACTAAAGCCTTACGATTTTCCCATCACACCTTGGAAATAATTCCTATCTACTCCATATTTAAAATTTTAGTTCGGAATTTATCCTTTCATTTCGAAAACTAAATCTTTTTTTTTTAAAACATCAAATCCCAAAGTTCTTTACTTTAAAAATGTTACTTTGAAGTTTCTATTAAATTATATGGTACTTGGTTACTTAACATTTTATTTTTTTAGACTTGCATCTTTACAGCTCTTTGAATTTAAATTATTCCCCAAAACTAAAGGCTAAAACTTACAAATTCTAAGTTCAAAACTTATTCTTTTACTTTTAAAGACCTTTATAGCTTTCCATTAAAAAAATTGGATTTTTAAATTTAACTTTTTACTAAGTTTTCTCTTTCAAAACTTATTTACTTTTTCACCAAACCATTTTTCTTTAAAACATGTCGTGCTTGTCTTTAAAAAAAAATTCTTGACTTCCAAAAATGTCCTCACATGTTTTCAAAACATCTTCTTTTCTTAGATTTTCAAATTTACAAAAACTAGAGTAGAGAAGGAAAATTATTTTATCAAAAATCCCTTAACTTTCTTACTCTTCCAATTACCTAACTTTGGAGGAGTTTCTAACTTGCAACAAATAGGGACTTTCTACAAAGGCAGGCAACCAATGCGCATAATCAATGGGAAAATATAAAATTTCCATTGCTTAACTTTCCTACTCGGCTCTCTATAATATCCCTTTTAACTAACATTATCTCTAATTATTACCCTTCTTATTACACCTAATGGTTTTATACCTTAATGTATTGGAACTACTTCCTCTTATGAGAAACCATTAATGCTAAAACCTTCTATGAATCCTTTAAAAGAGGATTTCATGTTTATGTGAAATTACAAGGAACTTATTTTATAATTTATCGAAATAGGCTATACAAAATATAGTGCTTTCCATACCTTGTACATCTCTTTCACGTTTTCCACGCACAAACCATCTTTATCTATGATTTGGTTTCATAGAAAATAATATCATTATTCATTTCATTCCAATAGATTAGAGTATGTTTAATCCATATTAACTTACAATAGACATTTCCTATGAAATTTATTAATTTCCTAATATTAACTTACATATTCTTTTTTAGAAGAACTCATTTTCAAAATTGTTTTAATCTTTTCATAACTATAAAACATTTCCATATACTTATTTAAATAATAAGTGTACTTACAAACCATTGTATTTCTATAGTTAGAAATTATCTTCAAAACATATTTTTATTTGGGTCAAAACAGATGTTACGTAAAACATCATTACTATAACCCAAAAATACTAGTATATGGATTCAATTAAAATAAATATTAATAAATTTCATATGCTATGTAAAAAAATTTCCTTAGGGAGTCACCTACTATAACAATAGTGTCATAGTCTATGCTTTCCTTATTTTTCACGAAAACATATATTACAACAACAAATGTTGTAACCTATGTTTTTGATACTTAACATACTCTAGGTTTTTATATTTAAAATCTTTTTTACAAAATAGCGAGCTATACATGCTCTATAATTCTTCAAAAAGAATTTCACTTTTCACTAAATTTACATCATATAAAAACCAATTTAAATTTCATACCACTTTTTTTTAAACCTAATGTTTACTTCCTCAAACATATTAACAATTATATTTTTCAACCTTTCAATTCCAAAAGTTTCATTTTATTGGTTAAGACATAAAGGGGATTTTCTTCTTACTACCCTAGGAATACCCTTCCTAAACTTTGGAAATCTCATTTCCTTGCTAAAATCTCTTATTTCTTCCAAAATAAAAATACTCTCCCTACTATCCCTAGGGAACTTTTCCACATCCTATAACCTATGTATACCAATCTTCTCTCAAAACATAGCTTATTGTATACTATAAATCGGCAATAATATGGGGCTCAACATCCTTGGGTCATCTCAAACCCAACTAGCAAAGTATGCACAAATATACTTCTAAAAACTTTTCATATGTTAAAATCTATAATTGGGAAATATTTGGATTTTAGTACATAATATATTTATACTTTATTAAAAAATACTAATACGTTTGCTCATATTTCCTAATTACTTAGGATCTACTAACCTAATCTCTGATACCAAATGTAACAACCCGAATTTCAGTGGGTTCGGATTTTTTGCATAAATGCTAAAATCCAAGCACATTGAAGCCCGAGTTGGATATCTGGTATCCTACAAATAGGAAAAGATAAATATATCAGAGCTCAAATAAATATCTCATGGCGGAACTGACTAAAATATAATAGTAAGTAATACTCACAAAGGTAATAACACTTTCTAAGTAAGTATCTCAAAGCTGGAAAATCATTGCTATCTATCTAACCTATGAGATATTATGAGGTGGGGGTCAGAAATAAAGTTCTGGTATATGGACAAATTATACATATCTAAGCATAATTCTACATATATCGTTCTATTTCCATTTTCGGCTATATTAGGTTTATTGGGTTTATAATACTTTCGCCTCTGAGCGTGAATCGCATCCATCTACTACCTTGTAGATTAAGATCTAATAACCAATATAAAATGTAGCAACAAGCCCAAAGACCGCATCAGTTTTAGGTACTACCCATAGTACCTTCCTTATCCTCCTCGAAAAGGACTCAATTGTCTTGCTATTAGGGCATACTATAACTACATCTATATAGGACAACTTCGTGAGGCCTATAATATAGATGTTCTATCGTCTACTATGAAAACATAAAACTGCGTCTGCACTAGCAAATACTAGTGCTCAAGCATCCACAATGTACCACCCAATGCGTACCTTGAGGACTATACTTAATCGTTCTGTCTACTCCCTGAATCCTACAGACAAGGTCTAGCTTGTATGGAACTCGGTCGGAGATTTTCTATATCTGTAAAGGTCTGCATCGTTAGGCCTGCAATACAGATATTCTACTTTGTCTGTCTCTTTTCTCATCATGGCTGTGGCCTCACGTTGCCCCCTTCAACTAATCGAAAGACCTCTCAAGAGCTAAGTGGTTGTGCCCTACTGCAAATAATCTAAACATCCAATTGGTTGCATCCCTCATCCAATGTCTCGATGGTGAAATAATCATTGGCCTACTGGTTTAACTCTAGTCTTTTCCAAACTTGCTCTGATTGATGATGGCTTGATCTTCGCATGCGACTATCCTTTTGTGTCCTGCCCCCTAAAACGTACTCGTAACTGGGAGTATGATGTCATACGAATATCCTACTCCATCATCAACCTTTTGACTGCCTACAAAGGTTCGCTTTGTTAGGCCTGCAATGTAAAATCAGTCAAGGTATACTCTCTTGATGGAACACCTACAGGCCTACCTTCGAGGGTGTGGCTTAGTTAGGCTTACCCTAGAGGTTCATCCTAGAGTATCCTCACATCACGTTGAAATCTCGTACTTTCTTCTACCCCAAGACAACTAAGTTGGACATGCTCCTTCTGTACTGAAATCTATGACGAACTACTTCATTAGGCTCTTCATCCTTGGAGCTGATCCAAATGCATCTTACCATTTTATTAGACCCAATTTCTAATCTTTTATTATGCGTTTAGTTTACTTTTCTTATTCTTTTGGCTACTTATTTACCCTAATCGGCAAGCCCAGCCCTACCTATGTGTGAGACGATCAGTCCTAGACCTGAAAGAGAATGCTACTGGTATGGTCCACTGCTATTATTTTTTCTTAACAACTTAATTGAAGATCTAAGTTGATAAAATAAGCCTCTTCTATTTCTTTCTTTTTTAATTATAACCTATGGGTTACATTTATACTTGCAATTGTTATTTCTATATTCTTTTCTTTCTTTGATAACTTACATGTTATAAATGTAATTGCAAGTGTTTCTCTTATATTCTTGTCTATCTTCTTTTATTATGATACTGTATTCTTTTAAGTTCTCTTATATTATATGAACTCTTAACTTGGGACTACGTCCAATTCTCGTAAATTACTTGTCATAATAACTGCTTCATTTTTGTTCTATTATCTGCGTAGTAAATGCTGATCTAGTCACATCTTCTACTTATTATTTTTAGTCTTGTCAAATACTAACTTGATTATTTCTTCTTCTTTAATTTCGTTAATGCTTCATGTTATCCTATTTTATTCTAGGAAGTAGTTCTATTCTATTTGGTTATTTACGAAAACTGTGCTAAATATACATTTCCGTATTTTAATAGTAAATAATGCTATAAACAATAATTCGGAGCTGCAAGATATTTCTTTAATTATTTCTTTAATTGTTGGGTAATGCAAAATAAAATGATGTCCCTATTTTGCACTAGTTCCATTTTTCTTGCTTTTTTCTTGCAATCACGTTTATCATTATTCTTACAATATTAAATTACGAAAATGTATTCCCTTTTCTAAACCAACCAACTAATCTATCACTAACTTCCAAATCAAGTTATTAGATTTTTCCCTTTTCTTTTATTTCTTCCATTTTAGCATAACTTACTTTAAATTTCTTACCTTTAGGCTTATACCTTTCTCAACGGTTAAGCCTAATATTATTCAAATTTGATTGGATTGCTTTCTTTCTTTTCCATATAAATAATAATTAAATATAAGTTTCCTTATAAAATTTACAGTTTCAACATTACTAATTAGTAGACTAATTACTGAAATAAATGATGAATTAACATATTTAACGGGAATCTAGCGATAATATATCATAAATGTAAAAGATATATAATTTAAATCCACTCACTTGTCATCCTTAGCTTTTCTTCATGGCCTTTTTGGATCCCCTTCTAGGGCTTCTAATATTTTTATTAAGAATATCTTCTCCATAGAAATATATTCTATTTAGGGTTTAGCCTCAGGCAATGAACCTAATTGAAAGAAAATTTGATTGTGAGAAAGTAGATAGGCCTAGGGTTCTATTTACAGGGGAGTTTGGGGATCTCAAACCATCAGATTTTAGGATTTAATCCACTGCAACCATGTGATAGGCTTGCTAAGATTGTTGGATTTAGAAAACAACGGTTTAGATTGCATAAATATTGAATTAAATAAGTTCGGCATGTACCAGGACAAATTGTCGTCCTATGTTTGAGGGTCGACCTATGTTTTTTTTGGGTTGACCTATCATTCGACCTATAGGCCTTAATTTTTTTCGATTAATTCCGATTTTTGTTTTCTCTCATAACTTCTTCATATTAACTCAGGTTTTGACAAGTTATATATGGAAATTGATCATAAAATCACCATGAATACAATGGTATAAGTTTCGAGGCCATATTCTAAAAATTCCAAAAAATGCTTATTTCACTATTATTTGATTATTTAATTATCTAAAAATGCGGGGTGTTACACATCTTACATGTTCTGTATAAACATTTTAATAAGATGCCCGTGCATATCATTTGGGAGATTACAAATATCCTTTATACTTACTACAAAAGACAGTATTTACAAATTCAACGTCAAGTATTAAAACAACTAAAGATGATTATAATACTAGTACATCGTTGAAAACCAGCGGTGTGTTGTTTACTAATGGTTTAGAAATATCTATCCACCTTTTAACGTTCTTTCTAATGAGTACACGCTTCCTCTACATTTTGATAGATAATCAAAGTATTTGATACACTAATAAAAAATACTTGTTCAATTATGATTATAATAGTACTTTTGTATATAAAAACCCACAAACTCAATATCACTCTTACTGACTTTGAGACACTTTGGTTGTTATGTGCAAAAAAACTAGTCTAAATCTATATTCAGAACTTTCTGTTTCAACACATATATACCAAAACTTAAAGTCAAACTATGCGAAAATTTTATGATTAAAATCTGAACCAACTTGAGCATATCGAAGGGTGAATCTGTTACGTGAATTTCAATAATTGAAATTCACGCTAATATTCTTATCAATATAGCTTACTATATTCAAACAGCATTTATCTTTCTCATAAAGACACATTTATGGCCAATGGATCATATCCTTTTGGATACGACTATCAAAATCATATTTGGATAATGTAATTAGAATCCATTTTAGATTTGCGCATCATACCATATCATAAAGTCAATAACCTTAATGGTTTAATTTAACAACCAAGTATTATTTATTCTTGACATTGACAAGAAACTCACATATTTTCTCTAATTTATAAAAATACTCATTAGACATTCTAATGTATTATGTTAATTACATTCTGTCAATTTCATTCCATCCCTTGTAATTAGTTTTATCATTGGGTCATATCCAAATTCATTTTATACCAATAATTTCTTTAAAAAATTCCTTTTCTATGAAGTTGGTATTTCCTAAAACAACAGTTGTTCTCAGTGCAACGGAACAGGCATTCAAAAGCATTTTATGAATTTCCTTATATAAAATCGATTTCGCTTTAGTTCACAATATATTTATATTCATAACATATATTATTTATCTAATGACCATCATTCCCTAAATTCTATTAGGACGACTGATATAAGATCTCTTACGTACAAGTATCACATGCAGTCTTTTGACTCACACACCTTGCCAACTTCTTGGCCTAGGATATGTAGAGGTTTCTTATAAACTCTTATCTCATATGGTCTTGTAAACTATTCTTTGGATGATATTAATTTTAACCTTGTGTACTACTCTTAAATACACATATATAAAAAGAGTTTAACTCAACTTCACTCATCATTAATCATGTTTTGTCCAGCAAAGTTCGATCACTTCTTGTCAATACTTCATTATGTATTATAGGGAGGAGTGACCTTTGAGACTGAATATTTATTCATATTAGGTACATACAGAACTCTTACCAATATACTCATCCATTCAATCATATAGAATCATTTATGCTATATGTTATATTATTTATTTTCATTTTATATTATATGAGCTTACCGTCGACATACTACACGTGCGACAAATACATATGTACATAGCGATGATAACTCATCGGTGAATGTAATGAAATATGTGGAACTGTTTTGGTATTAATAGACTTGTGATTGCATACATTAATATTGAGACGACCCGCCCTTATACTACCAGAAAGACGTATCATCATTAAGAAAGAAAGGGATAGAAGTAGAAAGAAAGAGAAAGGAAAAAAACAACAACATCAGAATCTCACAGCGAATGGAACAAATATAATATATCATATAACTGTTACATAGTTTTTACAAATATCAGAGTTATACAATGTCAATACATATGACAGCCATACATACATCTATCACAATATACATCAGAGTTACAGTACACATCAACTAACACAGCGGCACTAAATAGATAGCTACATACGTCTGGAAACTCCTGCTCCAAGCTCCTCCATAAATCAAAGTCCGAAACCTATCACTTGGCTACTCATAAAAATTTGAGTACCCAAGAGTTTATGAAAAACAAATATAAACTCCGGGTCAGACATGGGCCTGGTATGAGTAAACGGTTTAAATTTGTTTAACTCTGAAAAACGTTTGAAAATAAGGTATCACGTAAGACTCCCTACAAATAAATACGGGTAAGTTTTTACCTTACGCTAACCAAAACATTTCATAGGAAATCAGTGATATTATAATAGTGTCTAGGGTTTTCAATTAAATAGAAAATAGCCGAAATTATTACATTCATTAAAATCCGAGCTACTAGCCACGAAAGTGGGTAATACAAATCAAAACCGTAGGGTCTCGTAGAAATGATTTCCAACAATGACAGGGCTACTGGGGTACCGTCCGTCACAGTACGGGGCCTAGATCACCGTACCGAGGAGTACGCTTGCTCCCCTGCAACATAAGGCCAGAACCATTCCTTACTGAACAGTCCCGAACAAGATAACCCCGCAGTTGGCGCGACCAACCGCTCACTAAGCCGAATAAAAAGGGACATCTAGACAGGGGAAAATCTTGTCCTTCTTGGGCATGACCAACCTAACCTTGCCGCATCTCCCCTGTTTTAGCCATTCCCGGTTGATGAGGCTTGAGGCTGCGATTACCTTTACAGAACATATTCCTTAGAATGCTCATCGCCCGCCTGGCGATGTGCTGAAAACATTCAATCCATACAAGTTCGTTCCGGGTTCGAACGAATCCGAAGGCATTATCTCGTTACACTCGTTTTGGAATCACCCTCAGAGTTAACGACAATAACCCTTTCATTCTGAAAACACCATCTCGATCTTCATTTCAGGATTCACGACCTAACGTTTAAATTGGATCGATGTGGTTTTCGGAGAATCAAATTTGATTCTTCCGATCCCGGTCTCATCGATATCCAAACGCCATTTTAAGGGCCAAGTTGTCTAATTAACTTAAACAGTTTAAATAATTTAAATTCAATAATTGAATTAACATAACATTTATCATAGATAAAACATATACAAGTATCATAGATTTATCAAGAGCATATCTCAGAAACATCACAGAATATCATCAAAAAAATATCACAATTAGATATTCTACATACATAACAATCTATAAGCAATCATCTTAAATTCTTATTTGTAATTAATTTTAATTTAAATTAATTACATCATAATTAATTACTCAACCCTGTTTAATGATTAACAGTTTATTACTTATTTCCTTTCAAGCTATTTTAAATCAATAGATCATTCATAATCAATTATTAAATCTTCATTACTTAATAACTTATTTTATTTTACACTACTTAATTAATTAATTCTTAACTAAATTATTTAACTTTAATTACTATTCTTTAATCATTAATTACTACCTTAATGGTTGTCTAATAACTTGAGTACTTATTTGTTAACTTCAAATTACTTAATTAATCATTTATTAATCCTTAATTCTTAAGTAAGTTACTTAATTAATTATTAATTCACAACTGGTTTATTTGATTAATTAACTATTAACTTAAGCAGTAATTATAATCTTATAATTACTTATAGTCTTCCACTAGTTACAATTAAAAGTTATTATTCTTAATTACTTTCTGAAGATGTTGATTATTTAATTCAATTAACATTTAAAAGATTTCTTAAATTTGAAGTTCAATCATATTACTAAGAACAACCCAAACATTAATTAACTTTATGCTTAATTAAATCGATTACTTAATCAAGAGCTTAACATTTTAAAGTTTGTTAAACGTTTACATAAAAATGAACATCAGGCATTCCACAACTAGCTTGCGATCGACTCGAGGCAACTTCCAAGAAAACTTAAACACGACACGAAGCACACTCACGTCGACCGAAAAACAAAACCCCACCTCCATCGCCACCGTGCACGTGCACGGCGGCGCACGAGGCTTTGATGATCTTCCTAGATCATCTGAATGTCGCAAATTCCATGAAAACACGAAAACCAACCTCGCATCACCTTCAAAGTTTACAAATTGAAATTTGGTCATTTGGGTCAAAACTGAAGCTCACACGGTCGACAAAACGAGTACGCCACCGCCGCCGAGACCACCTGAGACCCCCAATCTGTGGCCATACCTTGACAACACGCCAACACACCATTTCCCAATCGCTCATGACACTCGATCACCCATGGTTGATGGACGCGTCTCGTTACAGAGATGAATAAAAACTCCATCTAAAACCCTAAAATGATCTCGTACTCTAACCTCATGCAATAGAAAAATTGTTTAACAATTTTTATGAAATCACCACTGTTTATACTTGCTGTAACACAATTTCGAACATTTATTATTGAATCAATGATCTGTAATTGGTAAAAATGCAAATTTTATTCAATTACTAACTGCTCCTAAATTACCATCTATAAATCTTCATTCTTGTATTAAAAATCATCATTTGCAGTAGGCCTTCATGTTATCATCTTGAATTAGCATTTTGTAACAACTGAATTTATCATTTAACTCCTTGATCTCCTGTAAACCAACCTTCCAACAGTATTTATTCACTAATCAAGTTCAATCTACTTCGAAAACCTTGTTTGATGTTTTAACCTCTTGTTTGATTAAAAATAAATAAAACTTTACAATGGTTTAGATGAAATCACTTGAAATTGAATAATACTCAACTCTGATCAATATACAGAGTAACAATATATATACACAGAATCATGTTCAAGAAGGAAAAAAAACAAGTACAAACACCCTAAAATAAAGAAATCATTTTTACTGATTCAAATTTAAACATAAAACTTAAAAAATTTGTTTACTCACCTAACCTTCCTGAACAAAGAACAGTAAGCATAGATGTTTTGAAATCTTGTTGCTTGAAGTTTAAAACTGCAACTTTGAATCTGTTTTTATTTGAATTCAATTTGAGTTTGCTCTCCTTTTCCTGCTTTAGTTTTCTCAAGTTTTGTTATGTGTTTGTTGAAGAAACTAGAACTAACAAGCAACTGCATATATATATATATATATATATATATATATATATATATATAAGATAACAGTAGTATGAAGGAGTATTATCTGGACAAGCCTTATTTGTTTTGACCAAATATGACTTTGAATTAAATTACTGCAATATGACAGAAAAATACTTGAGATTTCGGCTGAAGCATTATTTTGTAACCTGAAATGACAAATTGTACTTAGCCTTAATGAATATGTCTTCAAATTTGTTAACACCTAATTAATATTCCCTGATATTTGTAGGTGTACAACTTGCAGGTACATACTTGGCTTATGTATGAAGCTTTGATTATGAAGATATTTTGTTTTGTTATTATATTACTTGTTTTTTTTTAACTTCAAGTTTGAACTGTAATATACATATTTGTATGAAGATATGCACTTTTTTGCAGGTAGATGTTGGCTTATGAATGAAGATACTTGTGTATTGTATAAAAATGTTTGTTTCATAGTTTGGCCTTGTTCTCATTCCATTCTATACACTTTGTGCTTATTTTATTTTATACATAATTGAAATGACAGAGGTTGGCTGACATGGAAGCAATTAAATGTTATGTTTCTTCAGCTAACAATATTTTAATTATGTAAAAAATATATGATTTACTTATTTATACTTATCCTTGTATTTATTTCCAGTTGTATTTTAGCTATAAATACTAAACTTATATTCATGAGTTTACTCATTTGTTTATATTTATATTTATATTTTATATTTTGATTATCAATATTTATATTATACTCTTAAGTTTTACTTATATTTAATATTTATATCTTATTGATAAACTTTGGTTTTATGTTGAACATTATCATTCACATCAATATATATGTTAATAAGACAAAGTATAGTAATTCAATCATATAAGATAAATTTTATTTTAATTGAATTACATAAGAATAATTTTATTGTAAATATTATTGAGATTTATTTCAAATTTCCAAATCAATCTCCTATTTAAAGTGCAATTTGTATAAGTAAATGGCAATATTTCCAAAATCATTTTTATTTTAAAATGATCAGTCCACATTTCATTTAATCAGATTAAATATTTATTAAAATAAACGGGGCCAAAATCCAGGGTCGTTACATTCCTCCCCCCTTAAAAAATTTCGTCCCCGAAATTTAAATCAAGGATAACCTAAAAGCTGTTATATCTACCATTCAAACATACATATCATTTATATATTAGCAACAATCAAACAGTCTATCCTAACAAACATTACTAGTTATCCGAACACAAATCCGGATAAGCTTCCCTAAAATTATCGAGAGTTGTTTTCTTGATGATCAACAATCCGAATTGGATTCCTGACCATTGTCAAATTCGACTTAACTTCTAAATTTCTGAATTACTGGCTTAACGACTAGTGAATCATGAACAAATTTCCTTAGATGGAATATATGGAATACACAATAAATTCCAGATATCCACTCTGGCAATTCAATTCTGAAATCTACAGTATTAATTCTTCCCCAATTTTATTGACCTCTTTACAGAATTTCAATATTTATTCAATCAAGCCCGTACGATGTACATATATCATTCGTACGCAATATCAAATCCGATCGCTCGCTCGATCACACAATTTCACTTTCGAACTAGTATCGTCCACCCGACTTCCTAGTATGGACTCAGAACTGGTTTCTTGATCAGAAACTGGTTTCTTGATCAGAAACTGTCATTCTCCTTGCATAGTCACAACTATGATAGAGAATTTCCAGAATCAATCAAAATCCATATCCATGGATCGTCGTCGAAAATCGAGTGAAAAATCCTAACTCGGATCGATATATAACTATCTCGAAATTCTGTGCTCGAATCTGGATCAAATTGTTATGCGAATAAAATAATATACGTACATCCTACGTATTTATATCCATTGATTATCAACCATATCAATTTCTTCTATTCACATTATATCGATTACTGTTCACTTAGAAATTTTCTCAATACCAAATTTACTTAAGAATTTCACTCTTCATTTCTTAAGTTTAATATGAGCATTATATATCTCTCTCACATCATTACTCTACCACCTTAACCTTTATATCTTCTTATTTCCAATTTGAATTCTAACTCCATGTGAATTCAAATTTTCTTCAATTCTGAATATTTAATTTTATTGACTATTTTTCATTAATAACTTATTCCTATCATTATTTTAAATTAGTTTCATCCACTAATTTACCTTCAATTTTCAATTTGAAATTGTTTTGTTGCTAAAGTTTTAATTTTTTTTATAGTTTTCAAATTTTGAAAAGTTTTGACAGAGTCTCTATTTGTTTAGCATTTCATATTTCCATAAGCACATATGTAAGGTTCCAATCCTTATCACAATTAATTTTAACCAATTCTCAAATCATTCTCTTCAGTTTAAGTGATTTACAACCTACTTGCTTAGACATATAATCCATTTGAGAAAAACAAACTCATATTCAAAATCATCCTATTTTGCTTCCAATAATTCATAGAATTTTATATAATCTTGTTTACTTCAAAACAACTCATTTCTATATGTAGTTTGACCATATTATTGTGAATAAATAATTACTTAAGCTTCATAACAAATTTTAAATTGATTCCAACTCAATTTACACTTGACTCCACCACAATTAATTTATTCACAATCCTTTCATTGCATTTTCTTTCATTTCAATCAGGTTTGATTTCAAACCATTTTATTAAACTCGACAACCAATATTTTAAATAACCATCTCACAATTTACTCAAGTCATTTATAGGTTTATTTTATTTCACCAATTCCCATTTAAATCTTTGATTTGATTTTAATCAAATCCCAACTATTTACTAATTGGTTCGATTAGTTTATTCTTTTATCCATCCTTAAATTTTAATTTACATTAACAATTCATTATTGAATTTATTTATAATAAGGTTATTCAATTTATGCGTGAATTAGGTTTGTTTACAGCTTACTCCATTTCTATTTTATCCAAATTCAAGGCTTACTTGGTTTATATTTACTTATTTACGTAAGAATTTTATTCCATTCAATATTATTTATAACTCGACTGAATTCATTTAAATTCAGTTTTATTTCAACTCAATTTCAGTTAAACTTAGCTACTTACAAATCTTTAATTTTTATTACTCACTATATGAGTTCCAAACTTATTTATTTACTTAAAAGTTTATATTATTCATTTGGGCTATTTCATCTTATGATCACAATTTCATATTACATATATATAACACTTACTATCTTAAGGTATAAATTTCCACCTCACAATTACTATCATTTTACCTTCAAATTTTATATCCAGTTAAGTTCATTTTGAACTTCAATTCCATTTAACTTATCTCAGGTTAAGCTCTTATATGTTTTCCTATTTTCATTTACTTAAGTTAAATTTTATTTCCGGGATTAAAATTCCCGATTTCTTCTTATTAATATCAACTTTACCTTATAAGTTTAATAGTTGATTCATTTAGACTTTTCACATTACTTAAATAGAATTTCTTAGAATTTAATTGCCCGGTTTCCATTTCCAAAACCATTTTGAAAGGATAACCACACTTACCCACTTGGTATATCAAATCAAATTTTCAAATTCCAAACACTTGTTTTCACCAAAACAAATTTTTTCCTTTTTGAAATTTCTAAAACAACTTGTATACCCAACAAGCCCAAATTTTTTTTATCATGACCAACTATCCTGGTAGCAATTCATCACTTAAGAAACTCGAAAATAAATACGGATGATGTGGCCATCATCATCAGGATTATTTTCCAGCGACTGAAGTGAGTTCAGTGCTTCCTTACTTTCACAATTTCCTCCCAAAACAATACTCCATTATTACCTTCAATTCTTTGGAAAAACATTTCAAACATTCCAAAGATTTCAAATTCTCAAATCCTTTTGTTTAAATTCATTTAAACATCTTTTAAATTCCCGGGACTTAAATTCTAGTTTAATCAAATTTTAATTATATTCCTTTTTATTAAAGATCATACTTAGATAATTTTATTTAGTTTTAAACCATTCAAATTTTAAATTGTAGTATTAACAACCAAACATTCAAATATATATATATAATAATATCAGAAAAATATTTATTTTATGTCAAAATATAATTTTGGGTAAAATTATTTCATTTACCCTACTTTAAAAACAATACCGTATCGGTCTACCTTGTTTAAGAGTTTAGAAATCCCTATCGATGAAATGGCAGCCCACACATCGACCAAAGTTCATAAACACTCAACAGATACATCAACACAATATAAAAACAATTTTATATTCACTAACAAGTACGCGCTCATATCTATTAATACACTCAAACTCATTTTAGAGTTCTACAAACTCTATTTTATGAGTAATTCCTACCAGAGCCAAGGTTATCACCTAACCCACGCTCTGATACCAACTGAGACGACCCGCCCTTCTACTACCAGAAAGACGTATCATCATTAAGAAAGAAAGGGATAGAAGTAGAAAGAAAGAGAAAGGAAAAAAACAACAACATCAGAATCTCACAGCGAATGGAACAAATATAATATATCATATAACTGTTACATAGTTTTTACAAATATCAGAGTTATACAATGTCAATACATATGACAGCCATACATACATCTATCACAATATACATCAGAGTTACAGTGCACATCAACTAACACAGCGGCACTAAATAGATAGCTACATACGTCTGGAAACTCCTGCTCCAAGCTCCTCCATAAATCAAAGTCCGAAACCTATCACTTGGCTACTCATAAAAATTTGAGTACCCAAGAGTTTATGAAAAACAAATATAAACTCCGGGTCAGACATGGGCCTGGTATGAGTAAACGGTTTAAATTTGTTTAACTTTGAAAAACGTTTGAAAATAAGGTATCACGTAAGACTCCCCACAAATAAATACAGGTAAGTTTTTACCTTACGCTAACCAAAACATTTCATAGGAAATCAGTGATATTATAATAGTGGCTATGGTTTTCAAGTAAATAGAAAATAGCCGAAATTATTACATTCATTAAAATCCGAGCTACTAGCCACGAAAGTGGGTAATACAAATCAAAACCGTAGGGTCTCGTCGGGAAAATGGATTTCCAACAATGACAGGGCTACTGGGGTACCGCCCGTCACAGTACGGGGCCTAGATCACCGTACCGAGGAGTACGCCCGCTCCCCTGCAACATAAGGCCGGAACCATTCCTTACTGAACAGTTCCGAACAAGATAACCTCGCAGTTGGCGCGACCAACCACTCACTAAGCCGAATAAAAAGGGACATCTAGACAGGGGAAAACCTTGTCCTTCTTGGGCATGACCCACCTAACCTTGCCGCATCTCCCCTGTTTTAGCCATTCCCGGTTGATGAGGCTTGAGGCTGCGATTACCTTTACAGAACATATTCCTTAGAATGCTCATCGCCCGCCTGGCGATGTGCTGAAAACATTCAATCCATACAAGTTCGTTCCGGGTTCGAACGAAACCGAATGCGTTATCTCGTTACACTCGTTTTGGAATCACCCTCAGAGTTAACGACGATAACCCTTGCATTCTGAAAACATCATCTCGATCTTCATTTCAGGATTCACGACCTAACGTTTAAATTGGATCGATGTGGTTTTCGGAGAATCAAAATTGATTCTTCTGATCCCGGTCTCATCGAAATCCAAACGCCATTTTAAGGGCCAAGTTGTCTAATTAACTTAAACAGTTTAAATAATTTAAATTCAACAATTGAATTAACATAGAATTTATCACAAATAAAACATACACAAGTACCATAGATTTATCAAGAGCATATCTCAGAAACATCACAGAATATCATCAAAAAAATATCACAATTAGATATTCTACATACACAACAATCTATAAGCAATCATCTTAAATTCTTATTTGTAATTAATTTTAATTTTAATTAATTAAATCAGAATTAATTACTCAACCCTGTTTATTGATTAACAGTTTATTACTTATGTCCTTTCAAGCTATTTTAAATCAATAGATCATTCATAATCAATTATTAAATCTTCGTTACTTAATAACTTATTTTATTTTACACTACTTAATTAATTAATTCTTAACTAAATTATTTAACTTTAATTACTATTCTTTAATCATTAATTACTACCATAATGGTTGTCTAATAACTTGAGTACTTATTTGTTAACTTCAAATTACTTAATTAATCATTTATTAATCCTTAATTCTTAAGTAAATTACTTAATTAACTATTAACTTAAGCAGTAATTATAATCTTATAATTACTTACAATCTACCACTAGTTACAATTAAAAGTGATTATTCTTAATTACTTCCTGAAGATGTTGATTATTTAATTCAATTAACGTTTAAAAGATTTCTTAAATTTAAAGTTCAATCATATTACTAAGAACAATCCAAACATTAATTAACTTTATGCTTAATTAAATCGATTACTTAATTAAGAGCTTAACATTTTAAAGAAATGATTAAAATGAATAACTTATGTTTAAGTTTTTAAAGATTGAAACTGGTAAACGTTGTTAAGATTTACAATGTTTAGTTTGTTAAAAACTATTAACTAACTTAAAAGAACAGATCTGCAGTAATCAAAAATCCCGAGCCCTTCCCTATCAAGACGCGTACGCTACTTCGAGTTACTCCCCAAAATCACCGAGCCTCCTCTGTTCGCATCCTTCTTCTTCCCCCTTTCTTATTTCCCTTTTATTTATGTAAGTTTGTTAAACGTTTACATAAAAATGAACATCAGGCATTCCACAACTAGCTTGCGATCGACTCGAGGCAACTTCCAAGAAAACTTAAACACGACACGAAGCACACTCACGTCGACCGAAAAACAAAACCCCACCTCCATCGCCACCGTGCACGTGCACGGCGGCACACGAGGCTTTGATGATCTTCCAAGATCATCTGCATGTCGCAAATTCCATGAAAACACGAAAACCAACCTCGCATCACCTCAAAGTTTACAAATTGAAATTTGGTCATTTGGGTCAAAACTAAAGCTCACACGGTCGACAAAACGAGTACGCCACCGCCGCCGAGACCACCTGAGACCCCCAACCTATGGCCATACCTCGACAACACGCTAACACTCCATTTCGCAATCGCTCGTGACACTCGATCACCCATGGTTGATGGACGCGTCTCGTTACAGAGATGAATAAAAACTCCATCTAAAACCCTAAAATGATCTCGTACTCTAACCTCATGCAATAGAAAAATTTTTTAATAATTTTTACGAAATCACCACTGTTTATACTTGCTGTAACACAATTTCGAACATTTATTATTGAATCAATGATCTGTAATTGGTAAAAATGCAAATTTTATTCAATTACTAACTGCTCCTAAATTACCCATCTATAAATCTTCATTCTTGTATTAAAAATCATCATTTGTAGTAGGCCTTCATGTTATCATCTTGAATTAGCATTTTGTAACAACTGAATTTATCATTTAACTCCTTGATCTCCTATAAACCTACCTTCCAGCAATATTTATTCACTAATCAAGTTCAATCTACTTCGAAAACCTTGTTTGATGTTTTAACCTCTTGTTTGATTAAAAATAAATAAAACTTTACAATGGTTTAAATGAAATCACTTGAAATTGAATAATACTGAACTCTAATCAATATACAAAGTAACAATATATATACACAGAATCATGTTCAAGAAGAAAAAAAACAAGTACAAACACCCTAAAATAAAGAAATCATTTTTACTGATTTAAATTTAAACATGAAATTGAAAAAAATTGTTTACTCACCTAACCTTCCTGAACAAAGAACAGTAAGCATAGATGTTTTGAAATCTGGTTGCTTGAAGTTTAAAACTGCAACTTTGAATCTGTTTTTATCTGAATTCAATTTGAGTTTTCTCTCCTTTTCCTGCTTTAGTTTTCTCAAGTTTTGTTATGTGTTTGTTGAACAAACTCGAACTAACAAGCAACTGCATATATATATATATATATATATATATATATATATATATATATATATAAGATAACAGTAGTATGAAGGAGTATTATCTAGAAAAGCCTTATTTGTTTTGACCAAATATGACTTTGAATTAAATTACTGCAATATGACAGAAAAATACTTGAGATTTCGGCTGAAGCATTATTTTGTAACCTGAAATGACAAATTGTACTTAGCCTTAATGAATATGTCTTCAAATTTGTTAACACCTAATTAATATTCCCTAATATTTGTAGGTGTACAACTTGCAGGTACATACTTGGCTTATGTATGAAGCTTTGATTATGAAGATATTTTGTTTTGTTATTATATTACTTGTTTTTTTTAACTTCAAGTTTGAACTGTAATATACATATTTGTATGAAGATATGCACTTTTTTGCAGGTAGATGTTGGCTTATGAATGAAGATACTTGTGTATTGTATAAAAATGTTTGTTTCATAGTTTGGCCTTGTTTTCATTCCATTCTATACACTTTGTGCTTATTTTATTTTATACATAATTGAAATGACAAAGGTTGGCTGACATGGAAGCAATTAAATGCTATGTTTCTTCAGCTAACAATATTTTAATTATGTACAAAATATATGATTTACTTATTTATACTTATCCTTGTATTTATTTCCAGTTGTATTTTAGCTATAAATAATAAACTTATATTCATGAGTTTACTCATTTATTTATATTTATATTTTATATTTTGATTATCAATATTTATATTATACTCTTAAGTTTTACTTATATTTAATATTTATATCTTATTAATAAACTTTGGTTTTATGTTGAACATTATCATTCACATCAATATATATGTTAATAAGACAAAGTATTGTAATTCAATCATATAAGATAAATTTTATTTTAATTGAATTACATAAGAATAATTTTATTGTAAATATTATTGAGATTTATTTCAAATTTCCAAATCAATCTCCTATTTAAAGTGCAATTTATATAAGTAAATGGCAATATTTCCAAAATCATTTTTATTTTAAAATGATCAGTCCACATTTCATTTAATCAGATTAAATATTTATTAAAATAAACGGGGGCAAAATCCAGGGTCGTTACAAATATGTATCAATATGAAGGGTTCATCAAATCTTATGATGCTCCTACTTAATGGGTGCATAGCTCTTAATTATTTGAGATATATTTATATAATTCATAATCATACATTGAAAATTATTTCTCAAAACTACAACTTAGTCCATAATTCAAAAATAATTATGAATAACTTTATATACTTCAGTATTTTCTATTGCATCACTTTTGTTATGAAAACAAATATCACATTATAGTTTTATACCTAAGAATATTCATTATATTAACATTGGAATACACCTATATCTACTTTTTCAGTCGATACCGAAAAAATAGTCATTATTTCATAAATAACGTTCGGTATTTTTACGAAAACAATTTTCATAACTTGTTGCATTCAATAAGTTTTATATGGCATGCTTCCACTTTTTCTGCCATTACTATAATAGCATACTGAATTTGGAGGTCTGCCATTCACTAAATTATTTATTTTATATATTGCAACTACTTTACAACAGAGAGTTCTTTGATCAAATATCTTGAACTCAAAAAAATAAATCTCATAGAAAATTTTCTATATGAAAATAAATTTCAGAATAAAAATCATATTTCTTATTTCGACGCTAAGTATCAATTATTATTATTACAATTTGTGTTTCCAAGATCTCCATATGAATCAAAAGTGACTATTCATTCTCTTAATCGTAAATGTACCATAAATCACATCCACTCTTATACATTCATTTTTCTTTCTAAATGGTCGACTCATTCAAAATGACACTTTTAATACAACATTATAACGAGCTCTTTACAAAAGCACACTCGATCATCCTTAACATTTGAGGTTTCACATTGCATAAATTGATCAAATTGACATTTTAACGTTCGAGTTCTTAGATTTGTATTGTAGTTTTGGTTTTGTATCACATTTAACATAATATATCTTTATTGTAATCAATCAAATATAATACTCAACCTCATAATATGGTTTGTTTGTTTGCTTCGAATGAACTAATTTCATCGAAGTATCGTACATTACAAACTATGACCGTTCACCACATATGTAATGACTCATAATTTTTGATTTTTCAAATTTAAGTATGTAATTTATTTACACATCCGAATTTGAATTTAAAATATAATAAAATCTATGTTTCAAATGACTGCTTGATTTTTAATGACGTAATTTTAATTTAATTTATAGATTTTTTCCATAAATTTTAATTTCGGAAATATGTGAATTTCCATTTGATGTATTTATGTGAACGTTTGTATTTTAAAATTTTAACAGACCTTAATAACCGATATGTTTTATTGTTGTTTTAGGATTGCGTCATATTTGGCTGCATGACCATATTTTTATTTTGGGCGTTTGCGGCTCGTACGCGAACGAAATATTATAGTGGAGTATCGCAAATAATTCTTTTCCAATATTTTTTTTAAAGTCAAATTTAAATTTCAAAATTACAATTTGACTTGATTGGTTGCTTTATACATAGGGAACATGTTTAGGCATGTTGGTGGCTTATACATGACGCTAAATTTGAAAATGTGATAGGAATAGGGAGGGTATTTAATTTTTGTTATAAATGTATATACAATTCACCAATTCTTTGACAACCGTCACATTTTATTTCTATTTTCGTTTCCCTCCTTACCCCTTCATTCTTCAATTATAGTAAGAAACAATTGGCTTCATCCTTTGAAACTTATGTTGAATCATGTTTGAATCTCACATGTATACTTGCATGGTATTTGTATGCATGCTTTGTATACTTGTATATATGTGAAATCAGGTTCTGTAAACATAAACTACTCTCAGTTTTAGATAAAAGCATGGTTTCTTGTTCTTCAAAAATCCATGACACCAAATCCCTTCATTTTCAACCAGTACCACCAGTTGGAAACTTGTTTTTAGTCAAGTAAAGTTTAGTTTAAAAAATTTTTCAGGAATTTCATCAAGTGTATAAGGAGATAGGTGTATGTATCAATCAGTAGCTTGATTTTGGCCATGATTCGACTATCGTAATTTGATTGGATTGCACCAGTGGATCAATCTTGAAAATCCATGAGTTATCATAGGTTTTCAAGTGGTCGAGTGAGGGATGGTGTTTTTCTATTGGTGGGGGAAAAATTCAAGATAGGCCATATTGAGCGATGGTTAGAGGAATGGCTGGTCGTGGAGCAACTAGGGGTAGTAGTGGAGCTAAAGTAGCAAGCACGAGTCCAATAGTGGCCTAGCGTGTTTGGACGAGGTCAATTTATGGTTTTTGGCTGCGTTGGTTTATCGTTCGAATTAGAAAGGTAGACGGCGATATGCGATGATGTAGTGGACATGGTAGTGCTTGAGGGAGTAAGCATTGAAGTGTGGTCGGGAATCACTAGGGATGGTCGGAGGAGGCGATAATGGTAGGGTCAGGATGATGTTGCGAAAGCAGACAAGCTGGTGGCCTTGGGTTGTAAAGTGGATGGTCAGAGCTTCGTACACCATGCAATGCGTGCAAGTTTACTTTGGTTAGGTTTGGAATTGGGATTTGGTGATGGAGAGGGAGAAGAGTGCGGTAGTATTTTGATGCGAATGAGTTCACACGTGTGGGCGTTGGGCCCAAGCATTTTGGTGAGAATCTATTTTGATTTTGGTTTAATAAATTAAATAAAAGTTGAAATGATATATCCTGCCCATATTTCATCCATTTGACATGTGAATTTTTACACTTTGTTTGTATTAACGAATCTAAAGCTTTAACATAACTTTCTGATTAGTTTGGTGTATTATAATTGTAACGTCCCTCTATTTTGGACCATTTAAATCGACAACAAAACCACACATGTCGGATTTGAATAATTCAAAACAACATATTGTTAATAGATTTTGGGGCAAATAAAATCAATCACAGAATCACAGACACATAATATCATAATAACTCACAGCGGAATAAAATTAACATAGTAGGTTATGAAGCTACTAGATACATAGTCTCAAAAACAAATACATAATACCAAAGTATGAAAGCAAGTACAACTGAAAATCCAAATACATAAGTCCACCAATACATAAACAAATGACTAAAGGGAAATAACTGAAATAGGAAATAGATAGATAGTTAAATCTCTAACAGATCTCTAGCTCCGAAAGATGAATCCAAAACTGTGATACTCAGGCTGACCTGACCCGAGCGTAAAGCAAAACACAAAACACTCTAGTCAGGACATACGTACTTATAAAATGTAAATCAACTCAGGTGAACTGTATAAGAAATGCATCAGTAACTTAAAGGATGCTTGGGATCGCCCATCCTTTAAGGATTCGTTAAACTATCTACTATGTAGTACAATATGCTATTATAATATGTCTATAGTAAAGTAAACTATTAAAATAGCGTCAAAGCGTTACCCATATCCCACTTAACACATTTTATATAATGTCGTAGTCCATACAGTAGTATAAACTCCACCAAATCAGTGGACTATCAAGGAGCACTCCATAGGTACGACACAAAACAAACTCGTAGTGGTCTCGATAAGGTAGGTGACACGGCACAACTAGGCAATGCCAGGATAGACATACCAATTACACTTCTGGTCTGGTAGTAACGCATAGCTGTAACAACCCGCATATTTTACGATTGAGTATTTAAATATTTTATTTAATTATTTTATCGTTAGTCGGATTATAGTCCAAAAAGTTACTTTGTGCAAACAGTCGAATTGGGACTCGAGACCCCTTCCATTGAGTTCAAAATGCCGTTTGCAACCTTTTTTAGTATAAGCTTCGATATGTTTGGAGTAAGTTGATTTTTGCTACTTTTTCTATAGGGCTTTGGGTTTGGGTTCAGCTCATTTGCCCATTCTGGTTATATCAACCCAACCCCTCTCCACTTCTCTTCATTCATTGCTCATTTCCTAAATCTTTCAAGCTCAAGAGAATAATGGGGGAAAAGATTGGAAATTAGAATTCCTAAGCCCTAGTTCCTTTGCAAACTCAAATTCTTGCTCCAAAATCAAAGAGAAGCCATTGGTAAGCCTTCTCTTCATCTTCTCCAACTCTTTCCTTCTTCTATTTCAGAAATTCCTAAACCTAACTTTGGGAATGTTTTTCTTTTAAGCTTAGATTCAAGCTTCTTTGTGATATCCCGGAATTTCAGACAATATCAATTTAATAATCTTTATATAAAATTAAATTGATATTGACAATATTGATTAATAAAATATGTTTTGGTTTAACAATCAGATTTAATAAATATTAATTTGTGATTTTATCTTTTAAAAGCTAAAATAAATGTTTTAAATTATAATGTATATATATTATAGTTTATCATTGTTTTAGAATCTAATAAATAAATGAAGTTTTGTTTTTAAATTCTTATAAAATATATAGTAATTAGGAAATTATGTTTAAATTAATATTAAGCCTTTAAAATTTATTTAAATTAGTGATTATATGGTTTGTAATATTAATAATAAATGTTATATTGTTTAAAATTTGTTTTAGCTTAATTTTTGTTTTAAAATCAAATAAAAGTTGATTTTATTTCTTTTTAAATATTACTTGATATAAATATGATTTAGAAATATTTTATATAAGTCTAAATATAAAATAGTCTATGATTCAAATTCATTTAAATATAAAAGTGATTTATAATTTCTTTATAAATCATATAAAATTGTTATTTTTAAGCCATGTTAATAAATATACTATTTTCATAAATAAAAAAAGGATTAGAATAGGAAAATAGAATCTTCATTTTAATTTGAATAAATTGATTTTTATTTTGATTTCAAAGAATTAATTTGATTTTGAAATTTTATTTTGAAATTCAAATTAATTGATTCTTTAAAATATTTGTATAAGTTTTAGTTTATAAATTGTTTAATTTACATTTACTTTTAATAAGAAATTCATATATATTCATTCTAACATAAAACAAATTAAAGAAAACTCTTTTTAAACATTTAAAAATATAACTTAATTAAATAAAGACAAGAGTTAAGTATTAACAAATCAAACTACATGTGTTAAGTAGTGAATTAAACAAAATGACAAGTGTCATTTGATTTTATTCTTTTCTTTATTTTTTTGTTAAAGTATTTTCAGCCTTTTAAAAACATTTTCACTTTTCTTATTATCTTTTAAAAATCAAATGCTAGTGAATCAAAGAAACATTTCACTTAAAAAAATCTGAAAACTCAAAGCTTCTCAAAAACAAGATATGAAACTTCACTCCTCAAATTGTAATTACAAATCAATAGCCTGTTACAAGGTTTTCGATTCAAACCTGCAAAATTCATTTCAAAAGCAATTCTAAGATTTGTAACTCCTCTCAAAACCAAAACCTGTAACAAGAACATCAACATGCAATTTCAAAGTTGCTGCATAATCAAGCCTGCATTCAACCTGAAGATTCTTTGCAATTCATCTATGAAAATTTAAGCAAAATCAAAATGAAGCCTGCATTTTTATTATGGCCTGCATGCATATAAAATGGGTCAGAGTTTTAAAATTGCAAGCCTGCATTCATGAGTGATAACAAAAGAAGGCTCTGTTCTTCAAGTTTCTTGTGAGTAACTTCTAAATTTCTTTTAACAAAATCTGGCTGCATGTTATTATATCTGGAATGAATTGATATGCATGATAATATTGAAGCTATTGCTGTATGTATATGAGTTCTGGGAATTACTTTGTACTTAAATAGGTGTGCATACTCTGTTAGTATCAGAACTTTTGTGTTCTTGACTTAAGTTTTAAGTTCAAATTTTAGTAGTTTCATAACTTAACCATTATTGAGAAATGGATTACAAACAAATCTGTTTGTTAAAAATAAATCTGAAGCATAAGGATTTAAAATAAGGTAAATTGAGATCAAAACTTCTCTAGAAATCAAAATGTCCTGAAACATGATTGTGTTTAAAGATGTAAATTCCTTAGTTTATTGAATTTAGATTGTGACATTAATATTTAGAACTTAGGATTTAGGAAATATTGTTTGTTTAAGCTATGAACTAAATTATAAAAATTTGATTTATTTAAATGGAAACAGTAATCTTCTCAATAAATCAAGTTTAGTGGTAAAAAAATAAATCATGTTACTGTTAAAATCCAAACACTGATGATTATGCAATGCAGATATACAAATCAAACCTTAGATTAATTCATGTTTTTTAAATGTAAAATCATAAATTAGAAATGGGTTTTGAGTGCATATGGGTGTTGTGTAAATTGGGGTTTAGAGTGTTTCTTATGATTATGGAATTCTAAAGTTTTGATATTTCTTCTGTGTATAGTAATATGATTAGGTTCATCATAAAAAATTATCAAATCTGTAAATTGATCTTTGAATTAGTAGAGGAATGGGAAATTTGTTCTGTAAAACCTAAGTTTTTAAAAAACTAAGAAAATCTGATCTTCCTGACTTATTAGTTGTTTGAGTGTTGAGCTGTTTTGTGGAATGGTAGATGGGTCCCTGAAAAAGAAGTGGCTGGAGTTTCAACTTCATCGATGGTCGGAGGAAGGTGGATTCATCGTTGACAGGGTTGAGGGGTTTTGATGTAATGTATTCCAGGTTTTAAAATAGAGAGCTGCTCTGTTGAATTTTGGGAAATGAAAGTTCTCTGATGCTAGGTGATCATCTTGGGTTTAAGGGTGGATGGTGGATGGGGTGATCATCACTGATGATCGGAAAGTTGCCATGGCTATGGGCATGTGCACAATGGCCATAGGGATGGGTTTTGGTTTCTGGAATATAGTGAAGAGGTGGTGCTCGGGTAATTTCAAATTTTGCCCGAAGTAGGAGTAAGGATGACTCGAAGTAATATTGTGTTGAACTCGGGTAGTTTTCTTTGGTGGCAGTGTTTAGTTTCTGTAACCTGAACTGCTTCAGGTTTTAAAAATTTTAAAACTAAATTTAAAAATAGGCAAGGCAGGTTTAAATCTGAATTTAAAGCAAGATTTAATTATGAATTCAAATAGATTTGAATTCCAGATTCTGAATAAATTTGCAGAAATAAAATAAAGTGTTTAACAAATAATAAAACCTGTGCAGTTTTTATGTAAAGTAATTTTTAAATCTGAAATAAGACTTTAAACAAGATTTTAATTTCTAAGTTAAATCTGAATTTAAACCTTAATCCAAATTTGAAGATTGAATCTGGAAGTTCAAATAAAGATAAGTTATAAATTCAAATGTTATGATCAAGTTGAACATTTTAGAATTTTATAACATTTGTAACGATATTTAAAACAGGGCTTTAAATTTTAATCTTTAAATTTAAATCCGAAGCATGATTTGAATTTTGGTTGTAATGTAAATAATATTTGAATTTAATTGTTTCAATGTCATTTGAAATATTTAAGATATTTCAAATTTATTTGAATATAGGCTAAAGTTAAACTATTCTTTTAAAATTTCTTTAAGAAATAAGTGATTCTTTAAAATGAAAACTAAAGAGTTTTTAAATACTTAAAATCTTGTTTAAGTTTAAATTTAATTTCATTTTAATTTTAATTTAAAATGGAATTTACAGAAATTTAAAGGTAAATTATTTTTAATTTACTTTAATAATGATAATTAAATCATTAATGAGGTTAATGATTTTCAATTAAATTGTTTTGAACTTAATAATTTATTAATTGATCAAGGAAATTAAGATTTTAATTAATTAATTTAATTAATTAATAATTAGGTTAATTAATTAAATAATTAAGGATTTATTTAATTAATAAAAAGATTAAGTAAGTTAATTAAACTTGATTAAAGTGTGATTTAGAAATTAATTAAATAAGATTTGATTAATTTAATTAATGAATTGAATTTATTAATCAAGTAATTAATAATTAATTAAGTTTTTAATTATCACTTGATTAATTTAATAATTAGAAATTAATTAATGAGTTTTATAAATTAAGAATTAATATTGATTAATTCAGTTAATTACTTTAAGTAACTAAAGGTTGGTTATTGGTTAATGAAGGTCACTAGCTTAGTATTGTTTTATAATTAATTAATGTAATTAATTTTAATGATTAATTGTATTAATTAATTTAAAGATAATCATTTGAGAATTATTTAAGTATAATCACTTAATGGAAGTAATTAAGGAAATTAATTACTGACTGTAATTAATTAAGTTGTTGATTAATTAAGTTAATTAATTAAGTTTAATTAATTTAATTTAATCACTGGATGATTTGAGGAGTAATTACCAATGAAATTAAAAATGGATAATTACTTAGTGAAGTAATTAAGGAGTTTTTGGAATTAATTACTTATGTAATTATTATTAGTGTGTTTAATTACTTAAGATAAGTAATTCATAATAAATTATTTAGTGTAATTAATTTTGGGTTTGATAATTAAGTTATTTAAAGATAATTAAAATAAAATTGATTAAGTTAATTACTTAATGTGATTAATCAAGAATGATTAATCAATAGAGATAATTGATAATTAATTTAATGGAGTTATTTTAAATAAAATAATTTGTGATCATTAATTTAAATAATTAATGATATAATTAAGGATTGATTAATTAAGAACAATTAATCAATGAAGATATTAGTTAATGTAATTAATTACTATTAATTAATTAATAAAGTAATTACAGGTTCATTACTGAATCTGGTTTGGGATAATTAATTTATGAAATTAATTAGAGATTAATTACTTGAATGTAATTAAAGGGTAATTAACCAAGATGATTAATTAAGGTAACTTGTTAAGAGTAATTAATTAATTGATTTATAATTAATTGATGTGTAAGCAAGATTTATATGGATAAGTAATTAATTTATTTTAAATTAATTAAGGAAGATGTAATTAATTTAATTAATTTTAAATTAATTATAGGATGGTGATTTAATAAGTCGTTGCTTAAGAATGATGATTGATATTTATTACCCTGAATGGTTGAGATCTCCGATTTGAGATATATGATGTTGCGTGATTTGGGTGCTATGGTTGCATTGAGTTGATAATATGAATTATCTGTTTGAGTTGATAATACAGATTATCTGATGTGATGATAATATTGATTATCTATTATGATGTTGTGAATTATCTTTCTGCGTGTATATAGATAATATTAAATTAAACTGTTTTAAACTTTAAAACAACTTGGACCAAAAAGACACGCTTTGGATTTCGATGAGACCGGGATCAGGTTTCCATGTTTGGATATCCGAAAACCACATCGATTCCAATTAAACGTTAGGTCGTGAATCAAAAAGGAGCTTTGTGAAGACTCGAGGTGTAAGGGCTATACGTCAGTATAACTCTGGGGGTGATTCCGTGATGAGTTTGACGGAACTAGTTCTTATAGGTTCGAGACGAAGATTCAGAGTGCAAGGGTTATCGTAGTTAACTCCTAGGGTGATTCCAAAAATGAGTGTAATGAGATAATGCCTTCGGTTTCGTTCGAACCCGGAACGAACTTGTATGGATTGAATGCTTTCAGAACATCGTCAGGTGGACGATGAGCATTCTAAGAGATGTGTTCTCTAAAGGTAATCATAGCCTCAAGCCTCATCAACCGGGAATGGCTAAAACAGGGGAGGTGCAGCAAGGCTTCGTGGGTAGCTCCCACTGGAGAGCGAGATTGATCCCTGTCTAGAAGTCCCTTTATATTCGGTTGTGTGGGCAGTTGGTTGCAAACAACTGCAGGGTTGTCTTGTTCGTAACTGTTCAATAAGGAATGGTTCCGGCCTTGTGTTGCAGGGGAGCGGGCGTACTCCTCGGTACGGTCCACGTACTGTGACGGGCGCTACCCCAGTAGCCCTGCCATTGTATGGAATCCACAATCCAATAAGTGCCAACGGTTTTGATTGTATTACCCACTTGTGTGGCTAGTAGCTGGAATTTAATCATGTAACAATTTTGGCTATTTCATATTTACTTGAAAACCCTAGACACTATTATAATATCATCGGATTTCCTATCAAATGTTTTGTTAGCGTAAGGTAAAAACTTTTCCATGTTTATATGTGGAAAGTCTTACGTGATACCTTTCTTTTCAAAGGTTTTTAAAGTTAAGCAACCTTAACCTGTTACTCACACCAGACGCATGTCTGACCCGGAGTTTATCTTCGATTTCTTAAACTCTTGGGTACTCAAATTTTTACGAGTAGTCAAGAGATTCAGATTAGCTTTGACGAATATTGGAGGAGCAATGGAGCAGGAGGCTTCTGCGTTGTAGATATATAGTTCCGTTGTGTGTTCTCTGTGTTGTGATTGTATTAAGTTGTAAATACTAGACTGGTGTTTATAACTGTCTAGTATATGTGATGTGTATGCTGTGTAACTCTGATTACTCTTGTATATTATGTAAATACTTATGTTATTAATATAATTTATTCGTTCCGTTGTTGAGATTCTAGTGTTGTTTCTTCTTTGTCTTCTTTCTTTTCTTCTTCTATCCCTTTCTTACTTAATTGATGATGCGATTTTCCGGGAGTGGAAAGTCGGGTCGTCACAGGTGGTATCAGAGCATTAGGTTGAGTGAATACCTAGGCTCTGCAGTGGTGTCTATCTTGAGAGAGCGTATTTGTAATTTTTAATATATATTTATATATATTTATTTTATTTCTATCTATCTGTTGGGTTACCTGTTCGGGTTTTCCAATATAAGTTATAAAGGTAAATTGAGGTAGTGGTGTGAGTAACACAACTACCGTTTGGTGGAGTTTGAATGTTTGAGGTTGGAAGTGTATCTGTCGAGACTGTAGACCTAATACCGTCTCGAATAAGCTTTGCAGTGGTGTAAAGACTTCATCGATCTCTGAAGGTAACTTGTTAAGGTTCGAAGTTCATCTTTGAAGTTGGATGAGTAGAGTTTGGATCTGTTGGCTGAGCAGAAGCGAGTGATGATACCTTGATATCTTAGGAATAGTAGCTGCGTGATGAGATGCAGTGACTATGGATGTTTCCGAAGATGATTTCTTTGGAACAATTTTAAGGAAGTAGGTCTGCTTCGGTGCTGTGGCTGGATTCAGCAGGATGTTTCTGTGTGGTTTGAAGTCTGAGTTTCTCGAAGAGCTTGGGATTGAGAATTCTTTGGCATTGGTATCAGCAGTGCAGCTCGGAGTATTCTGTGCATCAGTAGAATTTTCTTGCTTAGCAATTTTCTGGAGATGGAGTTCAGAAGCAGTAGAGTAGAATCCATTTCTTCGATGGGTTGGCAAGACCAGCATAAGATGTTCTAATTGGTTTAGAGAGAACAGTTTTCTTTGGAATTAGATTGATTTGATCGCAAAAGTGACTTGCGATAGTTGAGTATTCTCTTGGATTGTTGGAAATTTTTCTGAATATTTTCAGAGAGGTCAGAGTTTGTCTTCATCTAGAGATCCAGTGGTACCGGCGGTTCAACTAGTTGAAGGTTGGTTTCTTGAGATGGAGTTTGTTGAAGCAACTCAAGATTTGAGGAAATTCTGAATTTTTCTGGGTTATCAGAGATCTTCTTGATTTTGGTTGTCCAGTTGTGCTTGTGTTCTTCATCAGCATTCTTTTCTACTCTAGATCAGAGTTGTGCAGCGGAAGCAGTTGGGGAGTGCATCTGTTCTTCTTTTCTGGACAGGAGAAGTTTGTTTCTTCTAATGGTTATGAGTAGGGTTTGTTCTTGATCTTGATTGATCGTGGAGGAACATTCTGATGGGTTTGGTCTAGATTGTTTCTTGAGACATCAGCAAGGATTTAGCTGATCAGGTAGGATGTAGGAAGCCCGAGATCGTTCGAAGAGTTTTGTGGATCTGAAGTCTGGTTTTGGATAAAGTTCTCAATTTTTAGGAGCTATAAATTTTGGTAAGGTTGGGTAAGCTAGCTCCGAGATGTTTTGGATTTCTTCTGTGTTCTGTTTTGGACAAGTGTTTAATTTTCTGGATTGAATTGCCAGTTTGGACAACTGGAATTCGATATGTTTCACGTATCTCTGAGGGAGTACGTGTATGATCTATCTCTGGTTTTAAAATCAGCTATTCTGGGAGATTTTGGTTGTTGAGTCAGACTCGTCTGTAGTCTGATGTCTTGTTCAGTTATAGATCTGGATGAGTAGGAGTTCTGTAGCTTTGTAGTGTTGATTGTTTTGGTTCTATAAAGCGAGTAACCCGGTGTTTAATTGGGAAACTCGAGAAAACTCTGTCCAGAATTTTGTCTGGATAGTTAATTTTGGTTAATTGGATGAATTGATTGCTATGGTTGTTAGCATATGTTTGGTATATGCTTGGTTTTAAAATTTAAAATCTTGAATAGGTTATTAGCTTACTTTTGTTTTAAATTTCGGGGACGAAATTCTTTTAAGGGGGAAGGAATGTGATATCCCGAAATTTCAGACAATATCAATTTAATAATCTTATATAAAATTAAATTGATATTGACAATATTGATTAATAAAATATGTTTTGGTTTAATAATCAGATTTAATAAATATTTAATTTGTGATTTTATCTTTTAAAAGCTAAAATAAATGTTTTAAATTATAATGTATATATATATATATATTGTATATATATTATAGTTTATCTTTGTTTTAGAATTTAATAAATAAATGAAGTTTTGTTTTTAAATTCTAATAAAATATCTAGTAATTAGGAAATTATGTTTAAATTAATATTAAGCTTTTAAAATTTATTTAAATTAGTGATTATATGGTTTGTAATATTAATAA
Source organism: Allium cepa (assembly GCA_030765085.1). Lineage (NCBI taxonomy): Eukaryota > Viridiplantae > Streptophyta > Magnoliopsida > Asparagales > Amaryllidaceae > Allium > Allium cepa. The sequence continues at coordinate 906,064,337 of CM060932.1, forward strand.
TAAATGTTATATTGTCTAAAATTTGTTTTAGCTTAATTTTTGTTTTAAAATTAAATAAAAGTTGATTTTATTTCTTTTTAAATAATACTTGATATAAATATGATTTAGAAATATTTTATATAAGTCTAAATATAAAATAGTCTATGATTTAAATTCATTTAAATATAAAAGTGATTTATAATTTCTTTATAAATCATAAAAAATTGTTATTTTTAAGCCATGTTAATAAATATACGATTTTCATAAATAAAAAAAAGGATTAGAATAGGAAAATAGAATCTTCATTTTAATTTAAATAAATTGATTTTTATTTTGATTTCAAAGAATTAATTTGATTTGGAAATTTTATTTTGAAATTCAAATTAATTGATTCTTTAAAATATTTGTATAGTTTTAGCTTATAAATTGTTTTATTTACATTTACTTTTAATAAGAAATTCATATATATTCATTCTAACATAAAACAAATTAAAGAAAACTTTTTTTAAACATTTAAAAATATAACTTAATTAAATAAAGACAAGTGTTAAGTATTAACAAATCAAACTACATGTGTTAAGTAGTGAATTAAACAAAATGACAAGTGTCATTTGATTTTATTCTTTTCTTTATTTTTTTGTTAAAGTTTTTTCAGCCATTTGAAAACATTTTCACTTTTCTTATTATCTTTTAAAAATCAAATGCTAGTGAATCAAAGAAACATTTCACTTAAAAAAATCTGAAAACTCAAAGCTTCTCAAAAACAAGATCTGAAACTTCACTCCTCAAATTGTAATTACAAATCAATAGCCTGTAACAAGGTTTTCAATTGAAACCTGCAAAATTCATTTCAAAAGCAATTCTAAGATCTGTAACTCCTCTAAAAACCAAAACCTGTAACAAGAACATCAACATGCAATTTCAAAGTTGCTGCATAATCAAGTCTGCATTCAACCTGAAGTTCTTTGCAATTCATCTCTGAAAATTTGAGCAAAATCAAAATGAAGCCTGCATTTTTATTATGGCCTGCATGCATATAAAATGGGTCAGATTTTTAAAATTGCAAGCCTGCATTCATGAATGATAACAAAAGAAGGCTTTGTTCTTCAAGTTTCTTGTGAGTAACTTCCAAATTTCTTTTAACAAAATCTGGTTGCATGTTATTATATCTGGAATGAATTGATATGCATGATAATATTGAAGCTATTGCTGTATGTATATGAGTTTTGGGAATTACTTTGTAGTTAAATAGGTGTGCATACTCTGTTAGTATCAGAACTTTTGTGTTCTTGACTTAAGTTTTAAGTTCAAATTTTAGTAGTTTCATAACTTAACCATTATTGAGAAATGTATTACAAACAAATCTATTTGTTAAAAATAAATCTAAAGCATAAGGATTTAAAATAAGGTAAATTGAAATCAAAACTTCTCTAGAAATCAAAATATCCTGAAACATGATTGTGTTTAAAGATGTAAATTCCTTAGTTTATTGAATTTAGATTTTGACATTAATATTTAGAACTTAGGATTTAGGAAATATTGTTTGTTTAAGCTATGAACTAAATTATAAAAATTTGATTTATTTAAATGGAAACTGTAATCTTCTCAGTAAGTCAAGTTTAGTGGTAAAAAAACATCATGTTACTGTTAAAATCCAAACACTGATGATTGTGCAATGCAGATATACAAATCAAACCTTAGATTTATTCATGATTTTTAAATGTAAAATCATAAATTAGAAATGGGTTTTGACTGTGCATATGGGTGTTGTGTAAATTGGGGTTTAGAGTGTTTCTTATGATTATGGAATTCTGAAGTTTTGATATTTCTTCTGTGTATAGTAATATGATCAGGTTTATCATCAAAAAATTATCAAATCTGTAAATTGATCTTTGAATTAGCAGAGGAATGGGAAATTTGTTCTGTAAAACCTAAGTTTTTAACAAACTAAGAAAATCTGATCTTCCTGACTTATTAGTTGTTTGAGTGTTGAGCTGTTTTGTGGAATGGTAGATGGGTCCCTGACAAAGAAGTGGCTGGAGTTTCAACTTCATCGATGGTCGGAGGAAGGTGGATTCATCGTTGACAGGGTTGTGGGGTTTTGATGTACTGTGTTCCAGGTTTTAAAATAGAGAGCTGCTCTGTTGAAATTGGGGAAATGAAATTTCTCTGATGCTTAGGTGATCATGTTGGGTTTAAGGGTGGATTGTGGATGGGGTGATCATCACTGATGATCGGAAAGTTGCCATGGGTATGGGCATGTGCACAATGGCCATAGGGATGGGTTTTGGTTTCTGGAATATAGTGAAGAGGTGGTGCTCGGGTAATTTCATTTTTTGCCCGAAGTAGGAGTAAGGATGACTCGAAGTAATATTGTGTTGAACTCGGGTAGTTTTCTTTGGTGGCAGTGTTTAGTTTCTATAACCTAAATTGCTTCAGGTTTTAAAAATTTTAAAACTAAATTTAAAAATAGGCAAGGCAGGTTTAAATCTGAATTTAAAGCAAGATAAAATTATGAATTCAAATAGATTTGAATTCCATATTTTGAATAAATTTGCAGAAATAAAATAAAGCGTTTAACAAATAATAAAACCTGTGTGTAACGACCCGCCTTTTTGGACAGTTTAAACCGACGATCAAATCCACATGTCGATTCCAAACCGTTAAAAAGGGCAGATGGTTATTGGGGTAAATAAGAAAAGAAAAGAAAGAGAAATAAAAGAAATGAAACAACACAGAATCTCGCAGCGGAACGATAAAATATAATAGTCAAATAAACAGTTCATGAAGCTGTCTACTATACTTTGACAATTATTTATACAACATTTATCAGAGTTATACATATACAACAGAACAATTAAAATAATGCAGCAGATAGCATGATGCAAGGGTAATAATAATAGTAATAGTATACCGAAACTTCGTCTTCATCCTCCGAAATAGGTCTTCAAAAATCTGAAAAACTCAGGACTGACCCGAGCGTAATGAAAAGACAAAACACATGAGTCCGGACTAAAATATCCTTATGAAAGTTAAATCGATCGTAAATAAATATGAGTGTAACGGCGTCAGAGATGTTTACGGGGTTTGATATCCCATATCCAGTGTCAACGTGAGTGCAATAACTTAAGAGATGTTACGGGATTTTCCATCTCTCAAGGATCCGTTAAACTATATACTATGTAGTAATATACGCTAAGTAGATAATGCCTATCAGTAATATAAAGTATCAAAATAGCGTTAAGGCGTTACCATAATCCCCCTTAACACATTTTATATTCCCAAAAGCATATACAAGACCGTAGTTTCCCCAAAACCGGAAGTCACCAGAGGGCAATCCATATACTCAAGGTACAAATCAAAACGTAGTGGTCGCGAATAGGATAATCAGTATGACAAGGTACATGAGGCGATACCAACTAGGATACTAGTAGTTGCGTGATCCGGACTGATGTTGGGCATAGCCAGCAGCTACCCCAACACCGCGAAACAACACTCCGAAATCAAGGGGTGCACCCAAATCGCATCACAAATGTAATAGAAATGGTATCGAAGAAGCATGTCTGGTAGAGGTGGCGAACCTCAATGGTGCGGCGCGGCTCCTGCTTTAGTCATGTCAGGGGTCATCCAATATCGTTCTCTTTCTTCAGTCAACGCGTTCACCAAACCATCCACTTCATTCTGGATCAACACTCCGCGTATAATAGTTATTAAAGTGGTTTTCGGTATCGACAGAGAGTATGTCCATATCCGATCCCGGTCTCTTTAATAACTACGTATTATTACACCGTTGGCTCTTTTATATTTCAAATCGATTCATAATTGATATCAAAATATCATATTCGCTTCAAAAATCAAATCCATTTCAAATATCACCGTATCTATCAAAATGTCAGATTCCGTTTCGAAAATCAATTTTCGCATCAATATCTCATTTCGATTTCAAAATCATTTCGAATTTCAATTTAGGTTGCAACTTCACTTAACTCAATTTGTATTTAAATTCAAGGTTTAAATATAAACATTTCACCTTATTAATCAGCTTGAAATTTTTAGAAAATAGTTTAAGTAGTTTAAAAGTAGTTTAAATAATTAAAATAGTTAAAAATACTTAAAATCTTTAAAATGGATTTAAAATAGATAAACTAGTTTAAATAATTTAAATTGGGTTAAGTAGATTAAAAATAGATTAAAATAGTTTAAGTATTCAAAATGGTTTATATAACAGAGTAATTTGGAAAACAAATTTAAAACAGCTTCAAAACCAATCCATTTCAATTATAACTTCCCAATTCAAATAAATTTCAATTTCCAATTTACCGATTCAATTTCGATCTCAATTCAAATCAATGTCAAATTTTGACTTCAAATTAATTCAATTTTACATTCACCTTTAATTTTATTCAATTTCAATTTATATGGATTTTTAGCTTGATTTTCCAAAATATCAAATTTTTAGCACTTAACAAAATTATCCTTCAATGTTCAAGTTTAAATCCAAATTTCAAATGTGATTAAGTTCCAAGCTCGATTTCAAAATATCATTTTTATATCACTTTTACTTAGTAATATTCAAAGCTCGAATTAAGGTTAAATCTTTAAACAAATCAATTTTCGAAATTCAATCAAATCCCAATTTTTAAATTTCAAAGTCTCGAATCACATTACTTAACAATTTCTTTTAACCAAGATTTATTTCAATATTCCAAAACTCAATTTTTCAATAAATTCGATTTTTATAAATTGATTTCTATTTATAACCTTTAAATCAAACATTTAAATAAATTTCAAATTGACGATTTCAAAAGTTATTAATTTAGCCAATTCGGTGTCCGTATATAATTTTCTATCTTATGGCCAAGTAATATTTATTTCAATTAAATGTCAAGGATGAGCATATATTACTTAAATTAAATCACAGTATCATATGTATGCATAACATGATCTATATAAGTAAATAAACATCCAAACATTCAATTATCAACCAATAGCATCCATCAAAATACATCATCCAATAAATAATACAATTCATGGCAGTTTCATAGTTATCAATGTCAAGTAATTTAATCGCCATTCAGTTTTAATTTCAATTTAACTGTCAATTTAATTTTTCAACGGTTAATTCAAATAACAAGCTATATGACAATTAAATTTATATCAAACAACGACAAATAAAATTCATATCACTTCATAATGTCAATTTAACTAGCATAAAGATATTTAGTACGGTGTGAGCGTTATAAAACACTCACCTTGATTTTTTTACGATTTTAAATTAAATCGAACGACGTTCGATTTAACTCAAAATTTTATCTAGCTCCAAATGGTTCCAATCCAGCTCCATAGCATAGTGCTCGTCCATACGAACGCAACGCAACTAGTTTCGCGCGTTTTCGACCTCGTATGAAAAAGATATGCATTTAACAAGTTTACACGATTTTTATTTAAACTAAATTTACAACTTTTAATTAATTTTAAACCTAACTCATTTACAGCCGTACGATAGCACCCCCCCTGATCTCGGCCGCACGCACGCTACATCCATCTTCTCGCTCGCATTTGCCTCCAGGTCACGAAGAACCCATAGAGCCGACAATTAGGGTTCCAAACGCACCCCCTACGTTCGCCGATAATTCGATCAGAACATGATGAACGACGTGCCTCGGCGAGCTTCACCACCGGCCAGAGCAAGGCAAGGCTCGGCCTCCCCTAGCTGCGCGAAAACCGTGCCCAAATGCATGCCTTTGAATGAACATTGATGTTGATCGGTTGCTCGAAACTCCATCATCACCGTTGGATACCACGGCCTCGCTACTCTCTTCGATTCTCTAGTTGAGATCGTTGCCTAAAAACTCTTGGATTTGAAGAAATTAAGGGAGGAAGGAGATTGATTACCGGCCATTGATTATAACAAGCGGCGGCTAGGGTTTCTTTTTTTATTTATTTATTTTTTTGATTGTGAATAAAAGGGGGGTCTATTTATAGGAAACGGCGAATATTTTTATCCGGCTTTTCCAAACTCCTAATTTCGCGCAGTAACTGACGTTCCTAGGGTTTATCCCACGTTCCGGACAAAATGGAACAGGTTTCGGGAGCTAATTCGAACATCTGTGCGAGATATGGAATTAAACGATTGATTTAAAATTAAATCGATTAAACGATTTTCCAGGCGTTTTAGCTTGCACCGGACAAATGATAAATCCAATTGACACGAAATTTGAAATCTTACAATAATATCACATTACGGATACGATGAAACTGGTTTCGTCGAAATCCGAGACCGTTTGAAAAATGACTATTTTAACTCGCCAAATTAATATTAAAAACAATTTCGACGCGTTTCGAGCTGCCACGGTCAAACGACAACTCCGATTGCCACGAAAATTGAAACCCGATAATAACTAACTATTACGGATCCAATGGAACTAGTTTCGTCCAATTCTGAGACTCGAAAATTGGCTATTTTTCAGTCGCTAATAAATATTAAAATATTCAATTTTCAATATAAATTTTAAATTCATTTTTAAAACTTCTATAACATCACTATAACTCCAATATAATAAAATAAAATTTTACAAATCATTTTTAATCATATTAAACCCGTTACTCAATTTATCTCATAAATTCCAATTTTAAAATCTTATTAACTCAAGTAAAATCCAAATATAACTTACATTCACTTTGGAAACCAATTTGGATCATATTAAATTAAATTTCAAATATTCACTCTATTTCCATATATTAAATTTCAATATCAAATTATTCATATCAAATTCGAAATTTAATTATTCAAACATTCGTAATATTAAATTTAACAAGTTTGATTATTCTTAAATCACTATCTTTTGAGATATTCAAAACGAACTTATAAAAATTTAACTTTTGAAACGAATTAAAATTATAGAACAACTATTTCCATTATACGGTTATTCATCCCATTATTAAATTATTCAATAAATTCCAAATATTAAATTTAAACAATTTCGCTTATCCAATAATTCATTATCCTTTGGAATATTGAAATTGAACTTATAAGATTCAACCTTTAAAACCAATTCACAATTTAGAACACTATTTTCATTTTACAGTTATTCAATTATTCAATAAGTTTGAAATATTTAATTTAAACAATTTACCTGTTCAATATTCAATATTTGATTTTAAATAGATTTTACTTATCAATTAATTACTCTATTATACCCAATGAATTTCAACATTTATTATCCTATTCAACTATCGATTGCAAAGGAATACACTAAGTCGCATTCATTTTCATTACTTGGATAATTATTGTTGCAATTCGTCCCAGTTATTATTATTCTAAACGAATTACAAATTTTTCCAACACCAAATCATGAAATCTTATTAAATTAGCTATTTTAATTATCGAAAATTTACGGGTCGTTACACTCTTCCCCACTCAAAACTTTTCGTCCCCGAAAAGGAAAAGAAGGGAAAAGGAACTAAGTATAGAATTCAACATTAGCTATAATTTATTCAAAGTTACCAACTTATAAAACAATGAAATTCCATTTATAAAGTCATAACTACGCTTCCACTAAGTTACTCCGAACGGCTTTCTAACGTTAAAAGTTAGCTATCCAAACAAGTTATAAAAAATTTTAAAACTTGAAAAATTTTCTAACACCCGGATTTACGAAAAATTTCGGCAGAGTCTCCTTTGCGTGGCTTGATCGGTACGACTACAAAACGCCTCTACGGGCCCCAAACCAACAAAAGAAAATCCAAAAGCCAAGTGGCTCATCAAAAATCACCAAATCCAATTATAAAATAAACATGTACCTTATATTTTATTAGCGAGCATATACGACTAATATAGCGCGAAAGCGAGCTCCAAATTCGAAGCAAGCGCAATCCGCACCTACTAAACACTCAACAAACCATGAGAACATGCATATTATGAAAATAATATCAATATACATCATATAGCAACATAACAACTACATGTACCAACATAGCAAATGCAACAAACAACATATGCAACCATCAATCAACTATCATCCAACAAATTCATAACCAATCAATATAAATTCACTTCTCATTAATATTTATTGACTTGGATTTTAATTTTAATCATAGTTGATTCATTAACGCTGGATTTTACTAACATTCATTCTCAATTCAATTAGTTAACATTCACTAATTTATATTTACATTAGTTCACTTCCAATTTAAATCAAATTAAATTCTATTTAAATTCATTTAACTTTCAATTTGATTTCAGTGATTTATAGCTTTCAATTTCAATAACACTTAATGAATTATATGCAATCCACTAACAATCATATAACAACCAAATCATACCCAACATAACCAAATTATTAATTTTACATTCAATTTGGTTTATCTCCTTCAATTCCAATTATACAATTTAAAAGAATCATTTTATATTTGGCATCTTAAATTTCCAATATAAACTTTAATTAAGTCCGTAAGCCGTACATATATCATCCGTGAGCAATATCAATCTAATTGCTTATTCGATCACACAATTTCACTTCCAAACTAGTATCGTTCACACGACTCTCTAGTGCGGACTCAGATTTGGTTCCTTGATGGGAAACTGTTACTCTCCTTGCATAGCCATATACTATCATAGAAAATTCCAGAATCAAATTAAAAATCCATATCTAGGGTTCGCCGTCGAAAATCGAGTGAAAAATCCTAACTTCGATCGATATAAATCATCTCGAAATTTTATGCTCGAATTTGGATCAAATCGTTATGCAAATAAAATAATATACGTACAATCTCACGTATTACCTTCCAATAGATTTCTATCCAATTTTATCTATACTAAATTATTTTTATTGACTTCTATTTTGTTTACAATTAATTATTCACAATCCATTATTCAGTTAATATATCCATTTCTTTACATAGCATATTCTTCAACATTATCTTATCTTAAACATCATATCAAAGAATTTGTTTATTCAAGTTCATTTTAAACATTCTACATAATTTAATTAAATTCAATTTCATTTTCTTCCAATTGATTCTTAGCTATACCAAACACTTTTGTTTACATTTACTTCAATTTCATAATTTTAGTTAATAACAAATTTATTTATGGAACACATTATTAATCGGCACTTTAGTTTATTAATCATCCTATAAAAGTCTAACCTTTCATAAATGACTTTTCTTAGTTTACAGTTATCTTACAGGTTACAAATTCAAATTTTCTATGCAATTTATATTTATTTTCTATAACCAATTTACAAAAGACATTATACAGTTCATTTGTCTTCTTTCTTAAGTTCACTTACTTGTTCCATTTGTCCATTCATCATTTCATGTTATATTTAAGTATATAACATTTTTATCTCAACCAAATTTTCCATATATATACATTTTAATTCCGTTTGAGTTTCCTTACTTGTATACTTCAATTATTTTCAGGTCCTGTTTATTTGTATAATCTCTCATTACATATCCAAAACATTATTTCAACTTCTTAATATTTGGTAAGTCATATTATATGTTATTAGAATGCAAATTTGGTATTATACAAATTTATAGAATTTCATTTTACTTAATTAGAATGTTCACAAATTTGATTTATTTAAATCCTCTTTACCTTTCAACTTTAAAGGTACACTACAACTCTAAATTTTTCCCAAAACATAAGCTTAGATATCGTAATCCACTTATTTTATAAATTCTGATTATTCACTTTTTATTCCAATAATTTGAAAATTTCTAATTAACATTACTTAGAATTTTAAATGCCCGGTTCTTTCAAATCGTTTGAAATAACATGTATACTTATATCTTTTTTTATATATCAAATCATACCTCTGGAGTTTAAACCATAACCCATTTACCCAAAATAATTTCGAAGAAAAGCAAAGCTTCTTAGAAGTCTCCCCCACTTTGAGACTCGAAAATGAACGTTGATGATGCTGCGCAGTCATCACCGAAATTATTTTCCAGCGACATAAGAGAGGAGTACTAAATTCATTCCTTTCTTTAAAAATCCTTTCAAAATATTTCCATAGACAATTTCCAATTAATATCACTATATATTTCTTCAAAACTTTGAAAACCATTTTTCAAAATCTCCGGGTCTTAAATTCAATATTTTCAAATTTAAATCTATTTTAATTCATAAGTCACCTTTTATAAATATTCTTATAGGATTTTCTTTCTTAAAACATTCCACAAGTTGTTTTATTATTGTTTATTTTTCAATTCACCTTATTTATTAAATTACAATATCCAATTAATGATAATAGGCAATATTTCATTTCCAACAACCAAATAAGCTAGATTGATCACAATAAATTTTGAAATAAATTCTTTATATACAAAATATAATTAGGGCAAAATTATTTCATTTATCTCATTTCATAACAATACTATGTCGAATTGTTCTGTTTAAGTGTTTAGAGATCCCTATCAATGACGTTAATTACTCGTATTGACCAGAATCCATAAGTCACTCAACAAATCAACCGACATAATATAAAACATTTTATATCACTAACAAATACGCTCTCTCTTATACACTCAACTCATTCTTATAGTTTACCTCTATTTCAATGAGTTATTCCCCACTAGAGCCAAGGTTTGTCGCTAAACCAAAGCTCTGATACCAACTGTAACGACCCGCCTTTTTGGACAGTTTAAACCGACGATCAAATCCACATGTTGATTCCAAACCGTTAAAAAGGGCAGATGGTTATTGGGCTAAATAAGAAAAGAAAAGAAAGAGAAATAAAGGAAATGAAACAACACAGAATCTCGCAGCAGAACGATAAAATATAATAGTCAAATAAACAGTTCATGAAGCTGTCTACTATACTTTGACAATTATTTATACAACATTTATCAGAGTTATACATATACAACCGAACAATTAAAATAATGCAGCAGATAGCATGATGCAAGGGTAATAATAATAGTAATAGTATACCGAAACTTCGTCTTCATCCTCCGAAATAGGTCTTCAAAAATCTGAAAAACTCAGGACTGACCCGAGCGTAATGAAAAGACAAAACACTCGAGTCAGGACTAAAATATCCTTATGAAAGTTAAATCGATCGTAAATAAATATGAGTGTAACGGCGTCAGAGATGTTTACGGGGTTTGACATCCCATATCCAGTGTCAACGTGCGTATAATAACTTAAGAGATGTTACGGGATTTTCCATCTCTCAAGGATCCGTTAAACTATATACTATGTAGTAATATACGCTAAGTAGATAATGCCTATAAGTAATATAAAGTATCAAAATAGCGTTAAGGCGTTACCATAATCCCCCTTAATACATTTTATATTCCCAAAAGCATATACAAGACCGTAGTTTCCCCAAAACCGGAAGTCACCAGAGGGCAATCCATATACTCAAGGTACAAATCAAAACGTAGTGGTCGCGAATAGGATAATCAGTATGACAAGGTACATGAGGCGATACCAACTAGGATACTAGTAGTTGCGTGATCCGGACTGATGTTGGGCATAGCCAGCAGCTACCCCAACACCGCGAAACAACACTCCGAAATCAAAGGGTGCACCCAAATCGCATCACAAATGTAATAGAAATGGTATCGAAGAAGCGTGTCCGCTAGAGGTGGCGAACCTCAATGGCCCGGCGTGGCTCCTGTTTTAGTCATGTCAGGGGTCATCCAATATCGTTCTCTTTCTTCAGTCAACGCGTTCACCCAACCATCCACTTCATTCTGGATCAAAACTCCGCGTATAATAGTTATTAAAGTGGTTTTCATTATCGACAGAGAGTATGTCCATATCTGATCCCGGTCTCTTTAATAACTACGTATTATTACACCGTTGGCTCTTTTATATTTCAAATCGATTCACAATTGATATCAAAATATCATATTCGCTTCAAAAATCAAATCCATTTCAAATATCACCGTATCTATCAAAATGTCAGATTCCGTTTCGAAAATCAATTTTCGCATCAATATCTCATTTCGATTTCAAAATCATTTCGAATTTCAATTTAGGTTGCAACTTCACTTAACTCAATTCGTATTTAAATTCATGGTTTAAATATAAACATTTCACCTTATTAATCAGCTTGAAATTTTAAAAAAATAGTTTAAGTAGTTTAAAAGTAGTTTAAATAATTAAAATAGTTAAAAATACTTAAAATCTTTAAAATGGATTTAAAATAGATAAACTAGTTTAAATAATTTAAATTGGGTTAAGTAGATTAAAAATAGATTAAAATAGTTTAAGTATTCAAAATGGTTTATATAACAGAGTAATTTGGAAAACAAATTTAAAACAGCTTCAAAACCAGTCCATTTCAATTATAACTTCCCAATTCAAATAAATTTCAATTTCCAATTTACCGATTCAATTTCGATCTCAATTCAAATCAATGTCAAATTTTTACTTCAAATTAATTCAATTTTACATTCACCTTTAATTTTATTCAATTTCAATTTATATGGATTTTTAGCTTGATTTTCCAAAATATCAAATTTTTAGCACTTAACAAAATTATCCTTCAATGTTCAAGTTTAAATCCAAATTTCAAATGTGATTAAGTTCCAAGCTCGATTTCAAAATATCATTTTTATATCACTTTTACTTAGTAATATTCAAAGCTCGAATTAAGGTTAAATCTTTAAACAAATCAATTTTCGAAATTCAATCAAATCCCAATTTTTAAATTTCAAAGTCTCGAATCACATTACTTAACAATTTCTTTTAACCAAGATTTATTTCAATATTCCAAAACTCAATTTTTCAATAAATTCGATTTTTATAAATTGATTTCTATTTATAACCTTTAAATCAAACATTTAATTTAATTTCAAATTGACGATTTCAAAAGTTATTAATTTAGCCAAGTAATTATTTATTTCAATTAAATGTCAGGGATGAGCATATATTACTTAAATTAAATCACAGTATCATATGTATGCATAACAGGATCTATATAAGTAAATAAACATCCAAACATTCAATTATCAACCAATAGCATCCATCAAAATACATCATCCAATAAATAATACAATTCATGGCAGTTTTATAGTTATCAATGTCAGGTAATTTAATCGCCATTCAATTTTAATTTCAATTTAACTGTCAATTTAATTTTTCAACGGTTTATTCAAATAACAAGCTATATGATAATTAAATTTATATCAAACAATGACAAATAAAATTCATATCACTTCATAATGTCAATTTAACTAGCATAAAGATATTTAGTACGGTGTGAGCGTTATAAAACACTCACCTTGATTTTTTTACGATTTTAAATTAAATCGAAGGACGTTCGATTTAACTCAAAATTTTCTCTAACTCCAAATGGTTCCAATCCAGCTCCATAGCATAGTGCTCGTCCATACGAACGCAACGCAACTGGTTTCGCGCATTTTCGACCTCGTATGAAAAAGATATGCATTTAACAAGTTTACACGATTTTTATTTGAACTAAATTTACAACTTTTAATTAATTTTAAACCTAACTCATTTACAGCCGTACGATAGCACCCCCCCTGATCTCGGCCGCACGCACGCTACATCCATCTTCCCGCTCGCATTTGCCTCCAGGTCACGAAGAACCCATAGAGCCGACAATTAAGGTTCCAAACGCACCCCCCTACGTTCACCGATAATTCGATCAGAACATGACGAACGACGCGCCTCGGCGAGCTTCACCACCGGCCAGAGCACGGCAAGGCTCGGCCTCCCCTAGCTGCGTGAAAACCGTGCCCAAACGCACGCCTTTGAATGAACATTGATGTTGATCGGTTGCTCGAAACTCCATCATCACCGTTGGATACCACGGCCTCGCTACTCTCTTCGATTCTCTAGTTGAGATCGTTGCCTAAAAACTCTTGGATTTGAAGAAATTGAGGGAGGAAGGAGATTGATTACCGGCCATTGATTATAACAAGCGGCGGCTAGGGTTTTTTTTTTTTTTTGATTGTGAATAAAAGGATGGTCTATTTAATAGGAAACGGCGAATATTTTTATCCGGCTTTTCCAAACTCCGAATTTCGCGCAGTAACTGACGTTCCTAGGATTTATCACGCGTTCCGGACACAATGGAACAGGTTTCAGGAGCTAATTCGAACATCTGTGTGAGATATGGAATTAAACGATTGATTTAAAATTAAATCGATTAAACGATTTTCCAGCGTTTGAGCTTGCACCGGACAAACGATAAATCCAATTGACACGAAATTTGAAATCTTACAATAATATCACATTACGGATCCGATGAAACTGGTTTCGTCGAAATCCGAGACCGTTTGATAAATGACTATTTTAACTCGCCAAATTAATATTAAAAACAATTTCGACGCGTTTCGAGCTGCCACGGTCAAACGACAACTCTGATTGCCATGAAAATTGAAATCCGATAATAACTAACTATTACGGATCCAATGGAACTAGTTTCGTCCAATTCTGAGACTGTTCGAAAATTGGCTATTTTTCAGTCGCTAATTAAATATTAAAATATTCAATTTTCACAAATAAATTTTAAATTCAGTTTTAAAACTTCTATAACATCACTATAACTCCAATATGATAAAATAAAATTTTACAAATCATATTTAATCATATTAAACTCGTTACTCAATTTATCTCATAAATTCCAATTTTAAAATCTTATTAACTCAATTAAAATCCAAATATAACTTACATTCACTTTGGAAACCAATTTGGATCATATTAAATTAAATTTCGAATATTCACTATATTTCCATATATTAAATTTCAATATCAAATTATTCATATCAAATTCGAAATTCAATTATTCAAACATTCGTAATATTAAATTTAACAAGTTTGATTATTCTTAAATCACTATCTTTTGAGATATTCAAAACGAACTTATAAAAATTTAACTTTTGAAATGAATTAAAATTGTAGAACAACTATTTCCATTATACGGTTATTCAATTCCCATTATTAAATTATTCAATAAATTCCAAATATTAAATTTAAACAATTTCGCTTATCCAATAATTCATTATCCTTTGGAATATTGAAATTGACCTTATAAGATTCAACCTTTAAAACCAATTCACAATTTAGAACACTATTTTCATTTTACAGTTATTCAATTATTCAATAAGTTTTAAATATTTAATTTAAAAAATTTACCTGTTCAATATTCAATATTTGATTTTAAATAGATTTTACTTATCAATTAATTACTATATTATACCCAATGAATTTCAACATTTATTATCCTATTCAACTATCGATTGCAAAGGAATACACTAAGTCGCATTCATTTTCATTACTTGGATAATTATTGTTGCAATTCGCCCCAGTTATTACTATTCTAAACGAATTACAAATTTTTCCAACACCAAATCATGAAATCTTATTAAATTAGCTATTTTAATTATCGAAAATTTACGGGTCGTTACACTGTGCAGTTTTTATGTAAAGTAATTTTTAAATCTGAAATAAGATTTTAAAAAAGCTTTTAATTTCTAAGTTAAATCTGAATTTAAACCTGAATCTAAATTTGAAGATTGAATCTGGAAGTTTCAAATAAAGATAAGTTATAAATTCAAATGTTATGATCAAGTTGAACATTTTAGAATTTTATAACATATGTAATGAAATTTAAAACAGGGTTTTAAATTTTAATCTTTGAATTTAAATCTGAAGCATGGTTTGAATTTTGGTTGTAATGTAAATAAGATTTGAATTTAAATGTTTCAATGTCATTTGAAATATTTAAGATATTTTAAATTTATTTGAATGTAGGCTAAAGTTAAACTATTCTTTTAAAATTTCTTTAAGAAATAAGTGATTCTTTAAAATGAAAACTAAAGAGTTTTTAAATACTTAAAATCTTATTTAAGTTTAAATTTAATTTCATTTTAATTTTAATTTAAAATGGAATTTAGAGAAATTTAAAGGTAAATTATTTTTAATTTACTTTAATAATGATAATTAAATCATTAATGAGGTTAATGATTTTCAACTAAATTATTTTGAACTTAATAATTTATTAATTGATCAAGGAAATTAAGATTTTAATTAATTAATTTAATTAATTAATAATTAGGTTAGTTAATTAAATAATTAAGGATTTATTTAATTAACAAAAAGATTAAGTAAGTTAATTAAACTTGATTAAAGTTTGATTTAGAAATTAATTAAATAAGATTTGATTAATTTAATTAATGAACTGAATTTATTAATCAAGTAATTAATAATTAATTAAGTTTTTAATTATCACTTGATTAATTTAGTAATTAGAAATTAATTAATGAGTTTTATAAATTAAGAATTAATATTGATTAATTCAGTTAATTACTTTAAGTAACTAAAGATTGGTTATTGGTTAATGAAGGTCACTAGCTTAGTATTATTTTATAATTAATTAATGTAATTAACTTTAATGATTAATTGTATTAATTAATTTAAAGATAATCATTTGAGAATTATTTAAGTATAATCACTTAATAGAAGTAATTAAGGAAATTAATTACTGATTGTAATTAATTAAGTTGTTGATTAATTAAGTTAATTAATTAAGTTTAATTAATTTAATTTAATCACTGGATGATTTGAGGAGTAATTACCAACGAAATTAAAAATGGATAATTACTTAATGAAGTAATTAAGGAGTTTTTGGAATTAATTGCTTGTGTAATTATTATTAGTGTGTTTAATTACTTAAGATAAGTAATTCATAATAAATCATTTAGTGTAATTAATTTTGGGTTTGATAATTAAGTTATTTAAAGATAATTAAAATAAAATTGATTAAGTTAATTACTTAATGTGATTAATCAAGAATGATTAATCAATAGAGATAATTGATAATTAATTTAATGGAGTTATTTTAAATAAAATAATTTGTGATCATTAATTTAAATAATTAATGATATAATTAAGGATTGATTAATTAAGAACAATTAATCAATGAAGGTATTAGTTAATGTAATTAATTATTATTAATTAATTAATAAAGTAATTACAGGTTAATTACTGAATCTGGTTTGGGATAATTAATTTATGAAATTAATTAGAGGTTAATTACTTGAATGTAATTAAAGGGTAATTAATCAAGATGATTAATTAAGGTAACTTGTTAAGAGTAATTAATTAATTGATTTATAATTAATTGATGTGTAAGCAAGATTTATATGGATAAGTAATTAATTTATTTTAAATTAATTAAGGAAGATGTAATTAATTTAATTCATTTTAAATTAATTATAGGATGGTGATTTAATAAGTCGTTGCTTAAGAATGATGATTGATATTTATTACCCTGAATGGTTGAGATCTCAGATTTGAGATATATGATGTTGTGTGATTTGGATGCTATGGTTGCATTGAGTTGATAATATGAATTATCTGTTTGAGTTGATAATACAGATTATCTGATGTGATGATAATATTGATTATCTATTATGATGTTGTGAATTATCTTTCTGCGTGTATATAGATAATATTAAATTAAACTGTTTTAAACTTTAAAACAACTTGGACCTAAAAGACACGCTTTGGATTTCGATGAGACCGGGATCGGGTTTCCATTTTGGATATCCGAAAACCACATCGATTCCAATTAAACGTTAGGTCGTGAATCAAAAAGGAGCTTTATGAAGACTCGAGGTGTAAGAGCTATACGTCAGTATAACTCTGGGGGTGATTCCATGATGAGTTTGACGGAACTAGTTCTTATAGGTTCGAGATGAAGATTCAGAGTGCAAGGATTATCGTAGTTAACTCTAAGGGTGATTCCAAAAATGAGTGTAACGAGATAATGCGTTCGGTTTCGTTCGAACCCGGAACGAACTTGTATGGATTGAATGCTTTCAGAACATCGTCAGGTGGATGATGAGCATTCTAAGAGATGTGTTCTCTAAAGGTAATCGTAGCCTCAAGCCTCATCAACCGGGAATGGCTAAAACAGGGGAGGTGCAGCAAGGCTTCGTGGGTAGCTCCCATTGGAGAGCGAGATTGATCCCTGTCTAGAAGTCCCTTTATATTCGGCTGTGTGGGCAGTTGGTTGCAAACAACTGCCGGATTGTCTTGTTCGGAACTGCTCAGTAAGGAATGGTTCTGGCCTTGTGTTGTAGGGGAGCGGGCGTACTCCTCGGTACGGTGATCTAGGCCACGTACTGTGACGGGCGGTACCCCAGTAGCCCTGCCATTGTATGGAATCGACAATCCAATAAGTGCCAACGATTTTGATTGTATTACCCACTTTTGTGGCTAGTAGCTGGAATTTAATCATGTAACAATTTCGGCTATTTCATATTTACTTGAAAACCCTAGGCACTATTATAATATCGTCGGATTTGCTATCAAATGTTTTGGTTAGCGTAAGGTAAAAACTTTTCCATGTTTATGTGTGGAAAGTCTTACGTGATACCTTTCTTTTCAAAGGTTTTTAAAGTTAAGCAACCTTAACCTGTTACTCACACCAGACCCATGTCTGACCCGGAGTTTATCTTCGTTTTCTTAAACTCTTGGGTACTCAAATTTTTACGAATATTCAAGAGCTTCAGGTTAGCTTTGATGAATATTGGAGGAGCAATAGAGCAGGAGGCTTCTGCGTTGTAGATATATAGTTCCGCTATGTGTTCTCTATGTTGTGATTGTATTAAGTTGTAAATACTAGACAGGTGTTTATAACTGTCTAGTATATGTGATGCGTATGCTGTGTAACTCTGATTACTGTTGTATATTATGTAAATACTTATGTTATTAATATAATTTATTCGTTCCACTGTTGAGATTCTAGTGTTGTTTCTTTTTTCTCTTCTTTCTTTTCTTCTTCTATCCCTTTCTTTCTTAATTGATGATGCGATTTTCCGGGAGTGGAAAGTCGGGTCGTCACATTCTTGGGTTGGAATTGAAGAGTGTTTGTCCTTGCCTTGCTCTATAGCTTCTTCTTACTTGTTCTTGTGTAAAAGGTGAGATTTTTATCTCACATCTTTGTCTATAACTATCTTTGATTGTTGGGTATGAATTCCTAACACTTATTCTTGTGCACTTGCTTTTGGTTTAGATTGAATTGGTGAATATCCCAATTTTTAATGTTTTGGGTTCAAATCTTTAAAGATCCTAACTTTGATGTTTGAACATGTTTTTGGTGATGCATCGAGGAGCCAATAGGACCGGGTAGCCGATGGGCGTAATCCCTAAGTGTCCGTGCTCGACCGGTTGCAAATTGCGTGAGAGTTTGCACTTCTATTAAATAGGGTAGGAATTGTAGAAATTGCAGTTCGGCCGACCGAACCCCCTGGGTCGGTCAACCGAAGCTGTAGCCGAGACTTTCTGGCCTATTTTTGGTCGACCGACTCAGAGAGTCCGGTCAACCGACCTGCTCCTATTCCCCTATTTCCTTGTTTTGCCTATTTATGCTCATTTTGATTTGATTTTCCAATCTTTAATCGATTCTTCTTCTCCGATTAGTTGTTATCACCTTTGTCGACTTTGATAACTTCTATATTTGGAATTTTTGGGTATTTCCACTTTGATGGACTTGGTATCGATTTCTTTGGATTTTCATTCACATCTTCGAATGTGAATTTTAGTGATTGATTGTTCCTACAATCAGTTTTGTGATTTGGCACTTCAAAATATAAAGGTTTTCAATACTAGTAGTAAATATCAAAATTCTTTCATCAAAACGATTTCAACACTATTTTATTACAAAGCTCGTTTTTTTAAACCGTTTTCCAATCTATTAGTATATACAAACCTTTACCTCATTCGTATGAGAAATATAATTAAACAGCTTAGTAGAACAAGTGGTATGAAACGCTTATGTTTACTTCGTCGGTTAATTCTTGGACTTGTTCGATTGAATCTCTTGTGACAATTTTCTAGTGGAGATCTACAATTTGTTCGTAAATATTTAAGTTAAGCTAGTGGTTATGGGACATGAAGCTAAGCTCATATATTTACTAGCTTACTGTAATTGACACTTCTGGATGATCGATGATGGTCATTTTATGGTTTAGACTAGCAAAGTGCGATGTCTCTTTTATTTGGTTCATCTGACGTTACGCTGTACGACGTCGTTGTTCCGTTTTATTGTGATTTGATTCATCAGACGTTACGCTGTACGACGTCGTTGTTCCGTTTTATTGTGATTTGGTTCATCGGACGTTACGCTGTACGACGTCGTTGTTTCGTTTTATTGTGATTTGGTTCATCGGAAGTTACGCTGTACGACGTCGTTGTTCCGTTTTATTGTGATTTGGTTCATCGGACATTACGCTGTACGACCTCGTTGTTCCGTTTTATTGTGATTTGGTTCATCGGACGTTATGCTGTACGACGTCGTTGTTCCGTTTTACTGTGATTTGGTTCATCGGACGTTACGCTGTACGACGTCGTTGTTCCGCTTTATTGTGCTTGGGTTCATCGGACGATACGCTGTACGACGTCGTTGTTCCTATTTATTGTGTTTCTGAATCATCGGACGTTACGCTGTACGACGTCGTTGCTTCGAATTATTTAATTCTTGGATTTCTAATGGTTGATTTCTGGAATTTATGTTTCACCAACTTTTACAAATTGGCATTAGTATGTATGTCGTTATTTGTGGCCTGGTGAATTAAACTAAGAATATGACACTCTTTTTAATCTTTGAGAAGATTCCTGTGATATTGATTTATCTCTGGATTGGTTTTCACTTGCATACTTATCACAATTTGGCTTTATGGTTATCAAACGTTTTGTCATATCTCTTATTCTATATCACTTTATTTGATATTTATAGTTAGACTGATCCGTTTATTATTATTTTTATTAAATAATGCTCGGGTCAGACTGAGATTTTACAGGTGTTTCTGCTTGACTTCTTATCAGGGACCATCATCTGATTTTGGCTAACTACTTTAGATTAGTAGTTTTTGTTTTGTATACATTCGAGATAGAGACTCCTTAATGTATACATATTCTTTTGTCTAGCACTTGTATCTATTCTTTTGTCATATTGTGGATCTTGTTAGACCACTACTCTGATATACACTTTTATGTGTAATATTCATATCTATTTCCGCCTTTGTGATATGAATTATCTATCACTGATTTGTGTTATGCTTATTTCTATATTTATTTCTGAAGTATATATAGTCACCGTGTAGTAACTTTGAGTTTGTGTCGGCATGTCGGATTTCCTCTCGAAATGAATTGCATGTTATTCTATCAGACATATCAGTGCTCGCAAAAAACAATTACACGGATGGTCGCTCCTCAGCGGCCTTATTATCCACGCTAGTTGACGGCATTACACCGTAGTGTCCTTGGCTAGCGTGGGTATAGAGGTGGGGCGTCACAATAGCCGTAGCTACCGCCCACCTCGATCCACACTCCCAAATCAAAGGTGCGCACTAAATCAATCACAAAGTAATACAATGACAATCGAAGAAGTGTGTCCGATCGGAGGAGCTACCTCACTTGGCCCGTCAATTGCTCCTATTTTAGCCACTTAAGCTAACTCATGGGAACGTCGCCAACCACCTACTTCATTTTGGAATCTCCACCGCGTACACAGTTTTTAAATTGGTTTTTGGTACTGGCAAAGAGTATGACAATTACCGATCCTAGTCTCTTTAACAACAAAACGTTATTATAACCTGTGGTTATTTCCTTTTCAAATATTTATATTTCTTATCAAAACATATTCATTTCAAAATCATATAAGTCCAATATCATTATTCTTTAAAATAATATTCATTTTCAAAGTTGTAACACTTCCAAAAATTATACACTTAATTATAACACTTTCCAAATCATAATATTTTAGAAACCATAACACTTTGAAAATGTAACCATTAGAATCATAGCAATTCGAAAACATAACCTTTTAGAATTCATAGCATTTTGAAAATGTATCCTTAAGAAATCATAGCATTTTGGAAACATAATATTTCCCACTATAATAGTTTATATATTAAATTAGTATACATACTTACAATTTTTAACATGGTTATTATATATAATATATTTTGTTATACTAAATTATTTCTTTCGATATTAAATAAACTACGATTTTAGTTAAATAAAATTTATTACTATAATATCCAATTAAAACTGAAATTTCTTATATTAAGTTAAAAGTACATTATTAACTTAAATTTTATTGTAGTAAAGAAAATTATTATTTATATTATGTAAAATATACTATTACATTAGTAAAATTTATATTACTAGGTTATATTAAAAATATTATTATTAAGTCCGAATAGATTACTAAATTTAGTTAAATTTTATATTATAAAATTAAATTTCAAAAATTACATTTTCAACCATTTATTTACGTACAAACATTTTTTAACACATATAAAATAAATATATATTTTCTTTGTAAAAATCATTCAATTAAATTAATTTGAAATTCATATATTGAAAAATCCAAAATACTTAATAATTTTTAGAAAATTATTTTAAAACCAACCACGGAGTTTGTATAAATTTTTTTCGTTTCAGAAAAATCCAATTATATCTACACAAGTTAAAATCTTGGGTTAAATTTTTTTTAAAGTCGCAAAACATCACTTTTTAAAATGGTTTAAAACCCCATATAGTCACATTTATAAGTAGAATAACCTTTTTAAACCTAGTTCCTAAATCATAGAATTCAATTTCAAATATTAAATTCAAATTTAAATCAAATTATTTAAATTTCAAAACTCAATCGAGTTATTCAAAATAACCATTTTCAAAAGCTTCAATTCTAATTCCAAAACTATTTTGGATTCAAAAATACGATTCTAAATATATTTCAAAAATCTGTGACTTAACCCATTTCCTCGTGCAATCCATATTTGTGTGTGTATAAGTATGGTCCAGGGGTTCAACACAATAGTGCACAACATCATCACAGATTCAATCATATCGATAAGCGGTATAACCCATAACGCTTATCTATATTCACAGATTCATAGATGAAGTAAATTATCAATCACAAAGATTCACTAATATGATTCGATGTGGGTTTCGGATAACCAACTGGAATCCGACTCCCTGTCGCATCGAAATTCAAATGTCGTTCTACGGGTCAAGGGGATTTTATATTCATATAACGGTATATTCATCACAAATATATCAGCTCAGCATAAAGCAACACATAACATCACATCGCATATCAAATATATCAATGCATCACACAGCATTCAATAACAATCAAACATCTTTGATTAAGGTGAATAAATCATGTGGTTTTAAATTTATCACTCACGTAATTACTTTCATTAGGAAATTTTTTTTATCAATGATTAGTTATCATTAATTATAATTGATTATGTCTCAACCACCTTCATTAATTAATCATTTCTTAATTAATTATCTTAAGTAACCCTTAGTTGTAATTAACTGAATCTTAATTACTGTTATTAATTAATTATTCCTTAATTAATCACTTTAAAAAATAAACCCTTAGATTTTTTTTATTAAATCTTTATAGATTTATCATTCCTTAATTAATTACAATAATTAATTACTCCTTAACTAATAATGATTTCTTAAGCACTTTAAGTTAATTAACCTTTAATTAATTATTCTTAATTTAATTATCTTAATTAATTAACCACATTAATTAAACATTAAAGTAATTAACCCTTAATTGATTTACTAAAACAAATTCTTTCTTAATTTATCACTAAAATCAATTAATCCTCAATTTATCCTCTTTGAATAATTATCTTTTAATCACAGATAAATTTTTCCTTTAATTAATCATCTTCCTTAACTAATTAATTAGTCAGTTACCTCCTAAATCTTATTCGGAAAAATACTTAAAGATTTTAAATTAAATAATCAACCCGACATATGGTTTTTTCTAGAAACAAAACGATTTCAAATATTTACTTTAACATTTAAAACGTTGAAACTTCTTTTAAAATCTGAAAATCCATTTATTTTACTTTGGAAACTTGTTTAATTTAAATACGTTTTAAAACTTTGTTAAATTAAATTTTTTTTTGTCATCTAAAGGAACTGTTGCCATTCAAAACTTGAAAACATCTTTTTTCCGTTTAGGCTTGAAACTGGAACAGGTAAATCTAACCCAACGCAGGATTTTTTTTTTTTTGTTAACCTGGGCTCGACTTCGGGTTGTTTTTCAAACCACTTCGAGTTCGCCTCGAGCAATATCACCATCTGCTTCGAGTTTCCCACAAAATCAACCCGTATGCTTAAAATTTTCGAACTCAATTTTTTTGTTTAAGTGTTAACCCGATATGCTCCAAAAAATTCCTGGACTCATGCTCGAGTCAGAACACAATCTCCCCCGAGACATGCTTTGAGTTCGAATTCCTTTCTTCCCCAGCAACACAGACAAAATGCACAGGTGCACGTATTCACGTGCACCGATGATCGTCAACTTTATGACCAATGTCGAACTCTTCGACATGCTGCTGACGATACTCACGAGACTTCTGACCATCCAAATTGACACGACCATTAAAGAATCAAAATTGAACATTCTTCAACCCCCACTGGCCCAAATACGACCAACTCAATTGACTTGCGCCACCTCGTGAAGCCACCAGTGGCTTCATATCCTCAACTGAAGCTTCCTTGATCACCCATGAGGGGTCTCCCCACGGCTGATGCAGTCCGACGCCGTGACGAAGTCGCGGCGACCAGATTTTCACCTCTACTCAAAACTAGGGTTAAAATCCAAATCGTCCTCCACTGACTTCAACGATGAATTAAAAAATCAATGAAGATTTTTCTGATGATCAACATCCCCTAAACTATCTTCTCCACCAACCCCGATGATTCCAGATCCATCAAGCACCAGAATTTGGCTACAAACCCGTTTTCGTTCATCTCTTTTTTTCTCACGAATTACTGAACTGAAAATATTGAAATTTGCATTAAAATTCATCAATTTTGATTACAAAACAGATTCTATAATTGAATCAACAAACATTTAAGTCGAATATTTTCGTACCTTGAAGTCTTACTGTAGTTTCCTTTCTTTCAGTAAACCCATCTATATTTTGTACTTAACACTATTTTTCCAAAAAATAGTTTATGTTGTTCTAAACATTTCTAGTTCAAAGATTTAAGTCTATTATTGAGTTTACAAAGAGAATTTAAATTTAGGACATAAATTTGGAAACCTGTTATTAAGAACAGGATCTATCTCTTTTTTTCTTATATATATATACACACACACACACAAGCATATGCACTCAATTCCATTTTTATAAGTAATGTTACTCTCATATAAACATTTTCCAGCAGTTCATTCGGTAATCAAAGCATGCAGTGTTTTTGTTGGGATGTTTTAAATTTTAGAACTGGTTTTATTCAATCCCTGTTATGTATAAACAGAGATATACATACCTGTATACGCACAAAACATATAGGCAGGCAAGCATTTATCAATATCAACAAGCAATCATATCAAGATAATCCACAGAAACAAAGAATGCTGGTTTAAAAGAAGGTTTGCTCACATTAGATTGAAGACGGAGGAGCCAGTTAGCATCAACTAGGCATATAAGATTTAATTTAAAAGATGCAGGCTTGCTTACAGATTCTTCAAGCATTGGGTATCAAAGAAATTGTTTTAAAAATTAAAGTTGCTCACCTGAATATCATGTTGACAGAGAAAAGTGGTTGCTTGCTCAAGCCTTGATCTTTTTCCAGATTTTTTAAGATGTTTTGGAATTTTTGCTTTACTTGTTAATCTGCTTCTGATTTTGTTTCAATTGATCATCATTTCCCTCAAGTTGAAAATACCAAAGTTAATCATGGTTTTAAATTGCTTCAGGTTTTTAAATTTTAATTATGGTTTTTTTTTTCTTCTGAATTACCTGAGTTTGATCGCAGCAGGTTTTTTTTTGAAGCTCCAGATTCAATCGCTCTTTTAGTCTGCTTTCCTTCATTCCTTTTTTTTCTAGAGAAACTTGTTTTCTTCCAGGCTTGGATTTCCAGATTTAAATATTTCTTTGAATTCCTTTCCTTTGCTTGAGTTTGTTTATGATCTGATCTTTTTCTACATTTGCTTCAGGTTGATTTCTTTTGCTTGCTAAAAACATTTTTGAAGAGAGTGACAGCCTTTTTTTTCTTTCTGATTTCTTTCTTTCTGCTTTATTTTCTTCTTTATGTGTTGAGATTTTGAGATATACAATCTCTTGTTACTATAGTTACAGATTTTGCTGAGATTCTTAATTATTTCATATGGGAAATTGAAATGTTTTCAAAATTTTAAATTCCATTATTTTATTCAATTAAATAACTTGAATGCCATGTGTAAAGAGAAATTGATTATGGAATCTATGCATGTTGATTTGCTTACTTATCTCTATTATGTATGTTTACATTTGTAATTATACAAAGATAAAAGAATTTTAAAAATAAATTTATATCATATTTATTTTATAAATAAACATAACTTTTATTCATTGGTATATACATGTATACATATGCCTTTATTTTCAAATTGTTTACATTTTCCTTCATATTTATATTTATTTACACAACAAAATTTTATTCCAATTATTTTCTTACATTTAATTTTTTGTTCAACATGTTTTATACATTTTACTAATGTTTATTTTATTAATCCTCCAAATTTTAAATCTTTTATCAAATCTTATTTTGCATTTTATATTCAAGTTATTAGGAATGTTCATATTTTATTCATACATTTTTTTATTATTTATTCTTGTACAACTTTTAAAAGAAAAGAAGGGTTTAAAAATTTAAATTTAATATTAACAATAGTCATATTTATTTATATAAGAGAATTAAATCTTTAAAAATAATCTTTTGAAATTTATTACATCTCCCACATATATTTAATATTTTATAAAACAAACTATCATTAGCTTTTTAAAATCTACTTTATTTTTAATGCATTTTATTATGAAATCTGATTAATCTCAAATTTCTATTTATAATTCATTTATATAAATATACATCTTATTTTTTTCCTATATTCAATCTTTAAATGCAAGCTACTTATAATTAAATTTCTAATTAAATTTCTATTTATAATTAAAAATTATTTATTCTAGAAATCTCAAATAAATTCACAATTTATTCTCAAAAAAATAAATTTAATTGCCAAATTAGACTTGATAAATTTCAGGAATGTTACAGGTTCCCCCCTAAAAAAAAAATTTCATCCCCGTAATTTGCTAGGGAGGCAAGAAATAATGGATGATAGATAAAGAAATGATTGATCAAATTAGATCGAAATATTTATTCTGCATTTGGTTTATCCAAATCAGAATATCAACAATATGAGAATAAACCCATATGATAATCACACAAGATATTCGGGTCCACCGGTCTACGAATATGCAAGGGCATTGATTAGATCGAAGGGATAACTAATCGTTCCTAGAATATATCAGATCCAAGAGAATAGATAAATAGGTTCAATCTGCTACAATTTCTCAAACACTAGATATGGATTCCAAATTCAAGTCGAAATATCCCAAAGTATATATGACTTGTCCCTCTTCGGACTTCAGTTTACACAAGAAATTACAATAGAATTTCAAATTTGGTTTTAATCGATATCGTTTTATTGATGCAATTCAAATTTAGCATTATATTCTACTAACCATTTTTAACTCAATTTAAATTTTCCATTTTTTTAATTTAAACTTCCAAATTCATTAAAGTTTAGAACGAAAAGCTGATAAGCAACCAATGAAGATATGAAGTAAGGATCTCCTACAACGATTCGCAAGGCCCCCATCACACCGAAATTTCTTTCTGGAGATGCTACGAAGAAATCAAAAGAATTCTGAAATCGAATCAAAGGAGATTGATAGAGAAAGGTTGTTTCCGCTGTCACAGGGTATTGACCATTTGTACCGGTATTTCCCGACCCCCTATCTCGTCCTCTTCTCGCACTCATACTTACTATCAGTGTATAGTAAGAGAATTTACTGAGGCATTCGAACGGATATCTTAGGGATATACTCATTCTAGGGTATACTTCACCCTATCTCTAATGAGCTACTTAATGTGTTATACTCCTGAGCTAAAGTTTTAACCCTCGGCTCTGATACCAAAATGTCACAATCCAAATTCCAGCGTTCGAGAATCAACATCCGTACTCCACTATACTTGAATGCCGCAGATTCAAACGTTGAAAATTCGAGTTGTGCCGGAGCTTATAATACATTAAGTACAACGTAGCAGAAGAAACAGAATATACATTTGATATACAACATGATACAATATCTGATACAACAGAATGATACAATGAATATACATCAGAGATATGATACAAGACAATAGCAGCGGAAAGAAAAGATAACATCAGCAGCGGAACAAAAATCCCCAAGGTGATCTTCAAGGAAGAACTCCATCTTCAAGGAAGAACTCCATCTTCAAAACACCAATCCAGCAATAGCTCGAAATCCTAATCACGATGCACAAAGATGAGCAAGTGCAGTTCAGATCCAAAGACTGAACTAGCTCAAGATAATCTACTAAACCTGACTATCTGAAAAACCCAACTCTAGACTTCCCGTGTGGGAAAATAATTGGCACTCAGAGTTTAGGATAGGAACAATAAACTCCAGGTCAGTCATGGGATTGGTATGAGCAAACAAAAGCAATTGGTCTTTTAAAACAAGAAAAGAATTTAAATTTGAAAATCCGCAATGCTTTTTAGAAAATGAAACTACCATAAGGCCTCCCGCCACACACACAATGCAAACGTAGAATTGAAGGAGATTTCTCCTTATGATAGTCAAATATGCTTGATACGACAAAATTCTTTGATATTATTATTATAAGTGCACAGTGTAGAAAAACCCTTTCGAAAGTACAATATAAATCCTAGCCAGCATTGGCATTTCGCTCTTATGCCTACTATAGCTACCATGTTCAGTAGAAGGTTACCACCACATTCCATGGAAGGTTATACAACTAAAATCATATAGGGCACGTATTATTTTGATTGGATTTCCAACAAATGGTCAGGCTAAGGAACTTCCTACTGTCCATGGGATCGCCTCTGGCGGGACGTCCCGAGAATCTAACCGGATCTCTGCCAACACAAGGCCGGGTTACCTCTGTAACTAGGTAACTGCTACTCGAGCGTGCCATCCCTCGGTCCTTTGGGACCTGTGACGACCGCCCATGACTCCTGCACTAAACAAGGAAATAGTGCGCTGTAAAGTGTGCCAGGCAGCCATGGATGGTCATCAAGGTAAGGTAAAAACAGCGGAGTCTACCGTATTACTCACAGCGCATGGGTAAAAAAAATAGAATATATATATATATATATATATATATAGTGAAGCTCCACAAAACAGAATTTCATCAAATAAGCCTCATAGTAGTTTGATACAAAAATCTGAATAGTCAATACATCAAGCCTCACTACATATCACTCAGAGAATATACAAGCAGCGGAACATCCAGTACATATAGTAAGAAAATAATATGCAA
The DNA here is from genome assembly GCA_030765085.1 of Allium cepa. Classification (NCBI taxonomy): domain Eukaryota; kingdom Viridiplantae; phylum Streptophyta; class Magnoliopsida; order Asparagales; family Amaryllidaceae; genus Allium; species Allium cepa. The sequence continues at coordinate 906,093,708 of CM060932.1, forward strand.
GCCTCTAGCTCGTCTTCGTCATCAGCATCGTTGGTCACTAAGAACAGCACCTGTCACCTGCTACCCAGTCTGCCCATCCCAAAATGGATGAACAGCCCAAGGTAATAAGAGTTGAACATAAAACCTTGAGTCAGACAACAGTCTTAGTGAGCGGTAAATTAACTAACAACATACCAAAAGAGCATAAAGGTAAAAGGAATAGGAACCCAACCCTCCCACTCCACCTCTTTCTACAGTGATAGCCCCCAGACACACTAAGCAGAAGTAAACATAGCAAATCAGACATTTAAAGCAAAGCAATTATCACTCGAGTCAAGGTCGGTGTTTTCCAAGTACAAACCCCCAAGGCCTAAACCAAGATCAGATAAGCACCCAGAAAACATCGCTCTTGAGACCGAATGACGATACAACCAAAACATCCAAACATCCATGACTCTGGCTATCACTGTTATCATTGCTTCGATACCACCGTTAATTGAACGACTGGCACATTCTTTAAGCCGTCCGTCAAGGGCTAATGGTAACCCCGGTTCTAGACAGAACTCTGCACGTCGTCGCAGCCCGTGCCTAGGACTATCGAATCTGCTCAGAGTACTCGATCACCAACTGTAGTCTTTTGGGACTATCGAATCTGCCCAGCGTACTCTTGCTTTGAGTCCGCTAGAACCTTCAATAACGATGAAATCTCAGCCTTCTAGTCATCCTCCTCGACGACTATTCTCATACTAGCTCAAGCGCCTCTCGAGCCAACCATTATCCACAAACTCGAACCACCCCTCGAGTTATCAACATGCTTGGAATGATCCCGTTTGGATTATACCAAAGCTACCTCACATCATGCCTCGCCTTATCTCATTCATAGCAAAGCTCCATCTCAACATCATCATCAAATCCGTCCATATGAGCTTTATCATCCACTACGTATGCCACGTGCAGCTTTTCTATTCAAGAGCTTCCCCCTTAGCCTTTGAATCATCTCCGACCAACTTGTCCAAATCCAACCACTAATCAACTAATTTATAACAACCAATCAAGTCAATCATTAATCCAAATAATTAAGCATTCAAACATGATCTAAAAGCAATTATAATAAAAATGGCAATCTTGTAAATAAAGAGTCTAAATCTAACAAGCATAATCATGAATAATATCTCTACAACTTGGTGGATGAACTTGCATAGGTTAACATGTATTATAATGGATGTCAAATCTTCATGAACCATGGATCTATACTTAGGTTTACGAAAATGCATGAAATCACTATTTTTAACACAAAATCAAGCCACCAATCCAATATACTCCTTTGGGTCCGCGTGAGAGATAACCACCACTCACCGAATCACCTAAACACCTCAAAAGCAACAAACTTCAGATATGGACAGCGAAGGATCTAGCTCGATCCACCAAAATTCCGCTTCAAACGATGAAATCTCTCTTAAATGGATGGAGATCTTCAATCTAAGCTCTTAGATCTTCGATTTGATCTTCAATTTGGATGGAAGGAAGCACTAGATTAAAGAAGAGATAAGAAGTGAAGAAGTGTAGTACTCGAGCTCTCAAAATGGCAGAACTTCATCGCTTCAAAATCCGGATCCCAAAAAGAGAGGCAAGCACGTGTATTTATAGATGAAACACACCTTAGGTCGCTCGCGACCTGACAATTGCCGACCTATGACCCAGCGACTCAAGCTATCACGCGACCCAACCCCTTAAGCCTTCACGCTACTCAACAACGTACACGGTCTAAAACGTGCACGACCTAACAGAGATACGACCTATCAACTCGAGCATTTGTGCGACCTAACACTCAAGCCTCTACGCGACTCCACGACCTAACATAAAACACGACCTAACATACAAGCCGCGTTTCTTCCTAAGTCGTCTGGACGACCTAACGACCTAACACTCAACGACTTAGCGACTTATCAAAGGTTGCGACCTAACTACTACAGAGACCTAACACCTTATCTCGTCCATGACCTAACTACACAGATTCTAACTTAGGTCGTTTACGACCTAACTAGAACGACCCAAGCCATCATCCCCTAGGTCGCTAACTACCTAAGATCGTTAGCTCGCTTAACCGGCCTACCTTCCTTAAGTCCTTAAGTCGCTCCACAGTCCTATTCTCCTTAGGCCGTTAACCCGCTTATGCCGTTAACTCCTAGGTCGTTGCCTCTAGATCCGAGGTCGCTAACTCCTAAACTGCTAATTCTATTAAGTCGCTTACCTCCTTAAGTCGCTCACCTATTCTTAAGTCATTAACCCATAGGTCGCTCGCTTATGCTGCTAACTTCCTTAGGTCGCAAACTCCTTAGGTCGCTCCCATCTCTTGATTCTCTCATCCGACCTAAACTACTGCACGACCTAAGCTAATGCACGACTTAAGCTACTATACGACTCAACTCTGGACGGCTTATCAACACTAATGACCTAATGATAACAGTTTTACGATCTTTCGATACGTAAAATACGGGTCGTTATAGGACCTTTATCCAAGGTACCTCTAATCCAACAACCACAATGCAATCACAAAGTAATAGATCTGCAGTATCCACATGAGTGAAATATCTGGGCTCCATACCATGATACCACCCTTTTCCAGAAGGGAATGACAAACCCTAAAGGGCGCGACCCTCATAACCTTGTTGCATCTTTCCTGTTTCGACCATTTCCGGGGTGTGAGGTCCTGATGTAGTCTCGTCCACAAAGCTACGCTTTATAAAAAGCCATGCTTTGATCACAAATGATCAACAAATGATCATCAACACACAGCAGCACTTAGCATGCCACACTACCAAATTGGGAATATATCACTAATAAATATCAACTACATAACCTCTGAGCTCATACGTCTCAGAGAAAGGCGTTAAGCTAAGAGAATAAATTCTCCGCCACCAAGCAGAAATGTATTTGATAGAGATCAGTTTAATATCTCAAAGTGTAGTGTCAGACATAAAACCATACAAGTCTGTTCCGGGTTCGAACAGAACCGAAGGCACTTCCGAAGAAGCCCTTGAAAATCCAGGTATCCACAATCTCGATCGGACTTCCCATCACATAGTGAGAACTCTATACCAGAGCAACTCAGTGCAGAGTCAATTGACAGGTTATCCTATCATTCTCGAAGACACCCGGTCTTCAACATCAGTCTTCAATTGCAAACCATAACGTCGTATCACTATTCGAGACGGGCTATATGACACAAGGTCCTCTCCCGGCTAAACCGAATAGCGAGCGCAATATTTAAAAAATATGGATATGGGATTTCAGTTAAGTCATAACTTTAAAGATCCAAAGCTTTTCTTTCAAATGATTAAACAAATTACCATTTAAATCTTTTCTTTAAAAACATTGGTTTCACAAAGTTCACCTAGATTCACAAAGATCTATTTATAGATTTCCAAAACTATTTCCATTTCAATTGGATTAACTCATTAAATCTTTAAATCGAAGATTTAATTTATAGCTTTCAAAACATGTTTTCCAAAGATTTATTTGTAACTTGGAAGACCATCTTTATTTTAGACTTGAAATCCGTCTTAAACAAATTAGAAATTCATTTCTTATGTGAAAGCTTCTATTATTTGAAAACGAATAGTTTTAGTTTCAGAAAAATCCAATTATATCTACACAAGTTAAAATCTTAGGTTAATTTTTTTTTAAAGTCCCAAAACATCACTTTTTAAAATGGTTTAAAACCCTATATAAACACATTTATAAGTTGAATAACCTTTTTAAACCCTAGTTCCTAAATCGTAGAATTCAATTTCAAATATTAAATTCAAATTTAAATCAAATTATTTAAATTTCAAAACTCAATCGAGTTATTCAAAATAACCATTTTCAAAAGCTTCAATTCTAATTCCAAAACTATTTTGGATTCAAAAATACAATTCTAAATATATTTTAAAAATATGTAACTTAACCCATTTCCTCGTGCAATCCATATTTGTGTGTGTATAAGTGTGGTGTAGGGGTTCAACACAATAGTGCACAACATCATCACAGATTCAATCATATTGATAAGCGGTATAACCCGTAATGCTTATCTATATTCACAGATTCATAGATGAAGTAAATTATCAATCACAAAGATTCACTAATATGATTCGATGTGGGTTTCGGATAACCAACTGGAATCCGACTCCCTGTCGCATCGAAATTCAAATGTCGTTCTACGGGTCAAGGGGATTTTATATTCATATAACGGTATATTCATCACAAATATATCAGCTCAGCATAAAGCAACACATAACATCACATCGCATATCAAATATATCAATGCATCACACAGCATTCAATAACAATCAAACATCTTTGATTAAGGTGAATAAATCATGTGGTTTTAAATTTATCACTCACGTAATTACTTTCATTAGGAAATTTTTTTTATCAATGATTAGTTATCATTAATTATAATTGATTATGTCTCAACCACCTTCATTAATTAATCATTTCTTAATTAATTATCTTAAGTAACCTTTAGTTGTAATTAACTGAATCTTAATTACTGTTATTAATTAATTATTCCTTAATTAATCACTTTAATAAATAAACCCTTAGATTTTTTTTATTAAATCTTTATAGATTTACCATTCCTTAATTAATTACAATAATTAATTACTCCTTAACTAATAATGATTTCTTAACCACTTTAAGTTAATTAACCTTTAATTAATTATTCTTAATTTAATTATTCTTAATTAATTAACCACATTAATTAAACTTTAAAGTAATTAACCCTTAATTGATTTACTAAAAACAAATTCTTTCTCAATTTATCACTAAAATCAATTAATCCTCGTTGAATAATTATCTTTTAATCATAGATAAATTTTTCCTTTAATTAATCATCTTCCTTAACTAATCAATTAATCAATTACCTCCTAAATCTTTTTTGGAAAAATACTTAAAGATTTTAAATTAAATAATCAACCCCATATATGGTTTTTTTCTAGAAATAAAAGGATTTCAAATATTTACTTTAACATTTAAAACGTTGAAACTTGTTTTAAAATCTGAAACTCCATTTATTTTCCTTTGCAAACTTGTTTAATTTAAATACGTTTTAAAACTTTGTTAAATTAAAAATTTGTTTTTGTAATCTAAAGGAACTGTTGCAATTCAAAACTTGAAAACATCTTTTTTCCTTTTAGGCTTGAAACTGGAACAGGTAAATCCAACCCAACGTAGGATTTTTTTTTTTTTGTTAACCCGGGCTCGACTTCGGGTTGTTTTTCAAACCACTTCGAGTTCGCCCCGAGCAATATCACCATCTGCTTCGAGTTTTCCACAAAATCAACCCGTATGCTTAAATTTTTCAAACTCAGTTTTTTTGTTTAAGTGTTAACCCGATATGCTCCCAAAAATTCCCGGACTCATGCTCGAGTCAGAACACAATCTCCCCCGAGACACGCTTCGAGCTCGAATTCATTTCTTCCCCAGCAACCCAGACAAAATGCACAGGTGCACGTATTCACGTGCACCGATGGTCGTCAACTTTCTGACCAATGTCGAACTCTTCGACACGCTGCTGACGATACTCATGAGACTTCTGACCATCCAAATTGACACGATCATTAAAGAATCAAAATCGAACATTCTTCAACCCCCACTGGCCCAAATACGACCAACTCAATTGACTTGCGCCACCTAGTGAAGCCACCAGTGGCTTCGTAACCTCGACCGAAGCTTCCTTGAACACCCATGAGGGTTCTCCCCGCGGCTGATGCAGTCCGACGCCGTGACGAAGTCGTGGCGACCAGATTTTCACACCTCTGCTCAAAACTTGGGCTAAACCCCAAATCGTCCTCCACTGACTTCCATGATGAATGAAAAAATCAATGTAGATTTTTCTGATGATCAGCATCCCCTAAACTATCTTCTCCACCAACCCCGATGATTCCAGATCCATCAAGCGCCAGAATTTGGCTATAAACCCATTTTTCGTTCATCTCTTTTTTTCTCACGAATTACTGAAAATATTGAAATTTGCATTAAAATTCATCAATTTTGATTACAAAACATATTCTATAATTGAATCAACAAACCATTTAAGTCGAATATTTTCGTACCTTGAAGTCTTACCGTGGTTTCCTTCCTTTCAGTAAACCCATCTATATTTTGTACTTAACAGTATTTTTCAAAAAAATAGTTTATGTTGTTCTAAACATTTCTACTTCAAAGATTTAAGTCTAATATTGAGTTTACAAAGAGAATTTAAATTTAGGACTTAAATTTGGAAACCTGTTATTAAGAACAGGATCTATCTCTTTTTTTCTTATATATATATACACACAAGCATATGCACTCAGTTCCATTTTTATAAGTAATGTTACTCACATATAAACATTTTCCAGCAGTTCATTCGGTAATCAAATCATGCAGTGTTTTTGTTGGGATGTTTTAAATTTTAGAACAGGTTTTATTCAATCCCTGTTATGTATAAACAGAGATATACATACCTGTATACGCACAAAACATATAGGCAGGCAAGCATTTATCAATATCAACAAGCAATCATATCAAGATAATCCATAGAAACAAAGAAGGCTGGTTTAAAAAAAGGTTTGCTCACATTAGATTGAAGACAGAGGAGCCAGTTAGCATCAACCAGGCATATAAGATTTAATTTAAAAGATGCAGGCTTGCTTACAGATTCTTCAAGCATTGGATATCAAAGAAATTGTTTTAAAAATTAAAGTTGCTCACCTGAATATCATGTTGACAGAGAAAAGTGGTTGCTTGCTCAAGCTTTGATCTTTTTCCAGATTTTTTAAGATGTTTTGGAATTTTTGCTTTACTTGTTAATCTTCTTCTGATTTTGTTTCAATTGATCATCATTTCCCTCAAGTTGAAAATACCAAAGTTAATCATGGTTTTAAATTGCTTCAGGTTTTTAAATTTTAATTATGGGTTTTTTTTTCTGAATTACCTAAGTTTGATCACAGAAGGTTTTTTTTTGAAGCTCCAGATTCAATTGCTCTTTTAGTCTGTTTTCCTTCATTCCTTTTTTTTCCAGAGAAACTTGTTTTCTTCCAGGTTTGGATTTCCAGATTTAAATATTTCTTTGAATTCCTTTGCTTTGCTTGAGTTTGTTTATGACCTGATCTTTTTCCACATTTGCTTCAGGTTGACTTCTTTTGCTTGCTAAAAACATTTTTGAATAGAGTGACAGCCTTTTTTTTCTTTCTGATTTCTTTCGTTTTGCTTTATTTTCTTCTTTATGTGTTGAGATTTTGAGATATACAATCTCTTGTTACTGTAGTTACAGATTTTGCTGAGATACTTAATGATTTCATATGGGAAACTGAAAAGTTTTCAAAATTTTAAATTCGATTATATTATTCAATTAAATAACTTGAATGCCATGTGTAAAGAGAAATTGATTATGGAATCTATGCATGTTGATTTGCTTACTTATCTCCATTATGTATGTTTACATTTGTAATTATACAAAGACAAAAGAATTTTAAAAATAAATTTATATCATATTTATTTTATAAATAAACATAACTTTTATTCATTGGTATATACATGTATACATATGCCTTTATTTTCAAAATTGTTTACATTTTCCTTCATATTTATATTTATATTTACACAACAAAATTTTATTCCAATTATTTTCTTACATTTAATTTTTTGTTCAACATGTTTTATACATTTTACAAATGTTTATTTTATTAATCCTCCAAATTTTAAATCTTTTATCAAATCTTATTTTGCATTTTATATTCAAGTTATTAGGAATGTTCATATTTTATTCATACATTTTATTATTATTTATTCTTGTACAACTTTTAAAAGAAAAGAAGGGTTTAAAAATTTAAATTTCATATTAACAATAGTCATATTTATTGATATAAGAGAATTAAATCTTTAAAAATAATCTTTTGAAATTTATTACATCTCCCACATATATTTGATATATCATTAGCCTTTTTAAATTCTACTTTTATTTTTAATGCATTTTATTATGAAACCTAGTTAATCTCAAATTTCTATTTATATTCATTTATATAAATATACGTCTTATTTTTTTCCTATATCCAATCTTTATTTATAAGCTACTTATACTTTAATTTCTAATTAAATATCTATTTATTATTAGAAATTATTTATTCTAGAAATCTCAAATAAATTCACAATTTATTCTCAAAAAAATAAATTTAATTGCCAAATTAGACTTGATAAATTTCAGTAAGGTTACACCAAGGAAGTGGAAGGGTTTGGAAAAATGGATGGTGGTCGAAGCAATTGAAAGGGGCAGGAGAGGAAGGGATTTGGCCTAGGGTTAGGTATGGGGTGGCTAAAGGGATGTCACGGCCATGGTTTGGCAAGAGGAAGGTCACGACCATGGTTGAGTTGATGGTGCTAGAAGGGGTCGGCTTTGGTATGGAGGAGGTCGAACTAAGGAGAGGGAGAGGAGGAGGTAGAGGTGATGGCATGCTAAGGGGAAGAGAAGTGGTGATGAAGAAAACTTAGAAAATTTGAAGAAGGAGGAAGAAGAAAAATTACCGTATTTTTTTTCTGAGCAGGAGAAAGAAAGCGAGAAGCCAGAAGGAAGAAAACAAATATGTACGTATGTGTTTCTCAATAGGTGACTATCTAGATCTAATCCCTTCCAAGAGACCAATTGAATTCCTAGCCTAATAGTCTAAGCCCAACTACAAAACAATCTAACTAAATCTAAACCAAATCTAGCCCAAAACCAAAGAATAAATAAGAAAAATAAAATATGAAAATAACTATGCATGTAATATGCCGAAAACTACAAAATTTGAGAAGTAGAAATCAGAATTTAATGAAACGAAAAGAAGAGATAATGTTTGAATCAAATCCATATACATAAAAAGGAATAAAAATTTAAGTTTCAAATTTCAAATTTTCAACAGAAAGTCAAACTTGGACCAAATTTGACCAAAATTTGAAATTTTAGAAATTTTATAATTTTATTAAATTTGGAAGAATATTTCACATGAAATCCCAAAAATATATGTTAAAATTCCAAATTTATCATTTTTAAAATAATTAAAATCAAAGTTTCAAACAAAATTTCATTTAAAATATTTGTTGAATTTACGGGTCGTTACACTCTCCCCCACTCAAAACTTTTCGTCCTCGAAAAGGAACGAGACACAGGAAAAGCAAAGAAAGATAAGATAACAAATAGTACCAAGAACAAACAATTCCAGATTCGAAGCACGCATCCTCCGTCTTCCAAGTACAATCCCAATCATCAGTACTCCACTGCACTTTGACCAGGTTGACAGATTTCCTTCTCAACTGCTTCGTACCTTTATTGATAATACAAAGTTGCTTCCTCACGATAGTAAGGTTTGGCTCAACATCCAAACTCTCGAGAGTAGAAGGCTGAAAAATCAAAGATGGATCATGAAGATAGCGACGAAGATGAAAAACATGGAACACATTATGCACTCCAGAAAGCTTCTTAGGCAAATCCAAACGTTATGCTAAAGGACCAACCCTCTCTAAGATGCAAAAAGGACCAATGAATCTAGGAGTAAGCTTCCCTTTCTGACCAAACCGAATCACATTTTTCAATGGAGAGATCTTAAGAAAACCTAATCACCAACAGAAAACTCCAGACTCCTCCTACACCTATCAGCATACTTCTTCTGCCTATCTTGAGCAATCCACGTCTTCCTCCTAATCTCCTCAACCCTCTCAGATGCCTCTAGAATCATATCAGGACCAAGAACCAAACGATTACTAGATTCAATCCAGCAAGATGGAGATTTGCAAGGTCGTCCATAAAGAGAAACAAACGGAGCCATTGCGATACTAGCCCGAATTCAAAAGATGGAATAAGATAGATCAATGTTTAAGGCAACCTTAAACAGAAGATTTGAGATTGTACCTGATAGTTGTTGTTATAGGTGAATTTAACGAGATGGAGATGATCTTCCCAAGATCCTCCATAATCAAGGACACATGCACGAAGAAGATCATTCAAAATCTGATTCACTCTTTCCTTTTGACCATCGGTCTATGGATGGTAAACAGTGCTTAGATTCAGGCGAGTATCTAAAGCTTCCTGAAAAGCTCTTCAAAACTATCTGGTAAAGACGGGGTCTCTATCACAAACAATACTGACCTTAACCCCATGAATTCGAACAATCCCTCTCATACAAATCTCAACTAAACTCGAAGCAGAACGGTTGGACCTGACCGGAATGGAATGAGCTGACTTGGTCAATCTATCCACAGCTATCCAAATACTCTCATTACACCTCCTAGTCCTTATTAATCCTCAATAAAATTCATAGAAACCTGTTCCCATTTACAATTGGGAACCTCAAGTGGTTGCAAGGGTCTTCTGATGATCGGCCTTGACCTGCTGACAAGTCACACACCTATTAACATAAAGGGAGATAGCATGCTTCATGCCACTCCACCAATAAAGCTTTTTCATATCCTGATACATCTTCGTCACACCTGGATGAATAAAAAGTCTGGACTGATGATTTTTCCGACGTAACTCTTGCCTCAATCCATCGACATTTGGGACACCAATCCAATTATTAATTCTCAAAATCCCTTTATCATCGATCTGCGCTCCACTTCCATCCTGGCTACTACTACTAACTCTGTTACGAACATTCTACTTAATAAGCCTAAGCATCTCATCCTCAGCCTGCTTAGCAACAATACGATCCATAAGAGGAGAAAAAACAATAAGCTGACACAACACCGCCTTCTTCCGATTCAAGGTATCAGCTACAACATTAGCTTTCCTGGGGATACAGTTGATGTCAAGGTCATAAGAAGCAAGAAACTCAAGCTATCCAACCTGTCTATGATTCAAATCCTTCTAGGTTAAAATATACTTCAAAGTCTGATGATCCATAAAGAGCTCAAACTTAGTTCCCAAAAGATAATGTCTCCAAAGCTTCAAAGCAAAAACCACGACAAGCAATTCCAAATCATGGGCTGCATAATTGGCTTCATGGGTCTTCAACTAATGACTGGTATAAGCAATAACCTTCCCATCCTGCATCAAAACAGCTCCCAAACCTTCACGTCTAGCATTAGTATATACCGTTAATCCCTCATTTCCATTAGAAACGGTAAGAACTGGTGCAAAAGTAAGCTTGCTCTTTAACTCATTGAATGCAACTTCACACTTATCATTCCATATAAACTTAGCATTCTTACAAGTCAAAGCAGTGAGTGGTGTAGCAATCCGAGCAAAATTCTCAATAAATCTCTGATAATAACTAGCAAGGCCCAGAAAGCTATGGATATCAGATGGAGTCCTAGGAGTTTCCCTATCTTGAAATAGAACAGGGAAAATAAGAACTACAGAGAAAGATAGAATAATTAGGTTACAAAAGAAAGAAGAGAAAATAGACTTACATTGATCGCAGCGATCTTAACTGGATCAACAGAAACTCCATTAACAGAAACAATATGCCCGAGAAATTGGACTTTATCCTTTTAGAAATGGCATTTCGAGTATTTAGCTTTCAACTGATGACTCCTAAGAGTCTCCAGAATAAAGATCAAATGTGATTCATGCTCTGCCTTGACATTGAAAAGACAAGAATATCATCGACAAAGACTAGAACAAACTTGTTAAGAACATCACGGAAAACACGATACATAACATCAACTAAGAAAGCTGGGGCATTAGTCAAACAAAAAGGCATAACTAACCATTCATAGAAACCATTCTTAGTACGAAAAGCAGTTTTGGGAATACTTTTCTCGGCAACTCTGAGCTGGTGGAACCGGTTGCACGATCAAGCCGAGAAAACGCTTTAGCTCTATAGAGCTGATCAAATATATTATTGATACAAGGCATAGGATATCTGTTTTCAAAATGAGCCTGTTCTACTCCCTATAATCAATACACATCCTCAAAGAACCATCAAACTTAGTGACGAGAACCATAGCTTTTCCCAATTCAGAATGACTAGGTCTTATCAGATCTTTGGAGAACAAGTCCTTAATTTGCTTCCTCAACTCGAACTTCTCTCGGGGTGCCATTCTTCTAGAAGGAAGAACTACAGGTCAAGATCTAGGAATATGATCAATATGGTATTTGATTTATGCTTAGGAGGTAAAGAAGTGACTTCACCAAACACATCGAAAAAGAGTTGAACCACAAGAGTTGAATCAAGATCACTAGGAGAAGAATCAAGCGAAATGATAAAACGAACACCATAATCCTGGGGCATATGGCGCTGAATCACCAAAGGATTACCCCTATCACCAACAAGAGAAATAGTTCGAGACTTATAAGAGATAATGGCTTCATGATTCTTCAGCCAATCTCCTCCAAGCAACATATCAAAAGCATCAAAACCAAGAACATAGAAATCACCACAAAAGCGATGGCTGGAATAGAAGGGTTTTACTCCGTTACAAATCCTACAAAAGTTTGCCAGACCACTAATAGGATTAGTAACACACAAAGGTTCAGTTGCAAACTTAGGTGAAAGGATATGCTCAAAATTATCACAAATATCCAGAGAAATGAAACGATGAGAAGCTCCGGTGTCAAATAAAACGCGAACAGGAATATTAAACAAAGTAATGGTGCCTTGGAGAATACCTTGGGTATCACTAGGAGTAGATGGAGTGGGTGAAGTAACTGCAAAGATACTAGGTGGCTTGCCCTTCTACTGAATAGGACAATCCTTCTTGAAGTGGCCAGACTGCAAACAAATATTGCAAAGATCACGCCTAGTCATCTGAACTGGAGGAACAGAAGCTCTAATTGAAGTAGGGAAACTATTGGCATAGTATCCCTTCTGGTCACACTTGAAGAAAGTGATGGAAGAAATATCAATAGGCTGCCTCTGAGAAGAAGATGCTAAACCTGGAGTCTTATGTCAATTCTTCCTCTGCTGATGGAAATTAGGCTTCCACTTCTTAGAACTGCTAGAAAAAGGCTAAGATGAAGGTGCATGAGCAACAGATGCATCCTTAGAAGTGGGGTTCTCAAATTTAATGGCTATATCCATTAATCTAGTAAAAGGGCTATGCACATGAGAAATCAGACGATCATAATACTCTAGGCAAGCCCCAGTTATAAACTTCTCATTCTTCTTAAGAGGGGTATCAATCAAGCTAGGCTGAAACTTGGAAAGTTCGTTGAACTTCTGCTCATACTCAGAAAATGACATACTCCCATGGTTAAGATCCATAAATGTGATGACTCGAAATTTTGAGTATCTATTAATTGATAATTAACTAGGTCAATTATTAGAAATACTGATTTATAACTTGAACGGATAAATCCTATATATTTGATAATCTTCAAATAGAATTATTTTAAATGGGAAAAATTATTATTTTCTAAATAAAATTTAATATGTGGTTGTTTATATATATATGAGCTGATTTTAAATTAAATTTGAAAAAAATAAATATAAATAGGATTTATGGTTTATAAATAGATTGTGATTTGGAATTTGGATTTGGAATTTAAAAAGATATATTAAAAATATTACTTGTAACAAATAGTTGTATATTTAAAGAACCACATTTAATAAAAACATAACAAATAATTATATATAAACATTTATTAACCTAATACATAATTTACAAAGTATAATACATATGTTAAAATAAGAAATATGGTTTATGACATTTGTAAAAAAAATAAACACATGTAAAGATGCAAGTGTTGGATTAATATGGCACGAATTCACATATGGAAATTTGTTCTCTTAAAAATTTAAATAAAATATAAAACATAAGAAATATTTGATTTATTGATTCAAAACACTTGTATGCTTGTAATACATGCATTTAAACATGTGTAGGCTTAGAAAAAAATACATTTTACAAATGGAATTTCTTTTTTCAAAACAGAGATATCATGTATTGGAAAGAGGAACCATATTTCATTTTTTTTTTTCATTTCAAAACCTGAGAATAAAAAAAAACCTGTAAAACAATGCTCAAAACAGAGATTGATCTTTCAACAACTTCTCTACTTGAAATCACCAAAGCTGATCAAGCTAACAATTCAATCAAACATAAAAAACAAGTTGCAAGCTTCAATTTTAAAGGATTTCTAGAATCAAGTTTCCAGTAATAGAGCATTTCAAGTTTTAAAATTTCAAAACTGTTCAGCTCTGTTCAACTGATTTCCAGGTGAGTAAAACTCTTAAAAATCTAATTAGCTGAATATGCATGTGATTAACCTTGGAAGTATGATATGAACTATGATGTGCATGTTGTCAAAAATGATTTTTATGTATATATGTGTCTCTTAGTGGCTATGTTCATAACTGGAACAAGCAGACATAATTCTGTTTAAATCATTACAGGTTTTAGACCTGTTTTAAAAATTCAAATCTTCCATTTCAATGTTTTTCTTTTGGGTCTTTTCTCTGAGTAAAAGTTTTGTATGTGAGTAACCTCAATTGTAAGATTTAAATCAAGTAAAATGTTTAGTGAGTATCTCAGGAACCAAATCTTACAGTAAGGAACCAATCATTGTCAAAAATTTGATTTTCGAGTTTACAAGTTTTGATTGTAAAATCGAATTCTTCTATGAAATTGATAAATTTTAATCGTGATATGGTGATTTTTATGCTAGTGGATGTCCAGGATTTTCGAGTTGAACGCCTCTGGTGTTTCGACCAAATTCCGACGATCAGAGTAATGGGGGTGGTTGTGCTCGTGGCTGAAGGAGGATCGAGTGGCGGGAAGCAGAGGAAAAATAATCAGATGTTTTTCAGATCACCGGTGCAACCTAACGACAGCCTTTTAGGGTTTTAAACCCTGTTTGAGTTGTTGTCGAATTCGAAGCTAATATGGCCCCATCGTCGAGTCGATCTCTAACGGAGGTCGGGAAATGGAATCGTAGGTTCTTGACAAAGTTTTGGTAATGGTGGCGGGGTTTCAGACGAACGTGGATGTTAGAGCGTGAGGTTTTTGTGCTGGCAAAGTTGCTTCAGGTTTGGTGGAAGTGTCGTTGTTCGTTTTGGTTGAAGGTATCAGATTTTGGGTACAGGAAGTGATTGGGAGGGTCAACGTCGATTTGCTGGAGGAAGGAATGTTGGCCGGAGCGATGGCGTGTGGATGTGCAGGTGCACGCGTATCATTGTGTATCTGGGGGTGCTGGAATTCAAGATGAAGAAGGCGAAGAAGAAAGAGTGAGGATGGGTTGTACTCGGGTGATTGCTCGAGTATTTGGTTTGTTAGCAGGGCTTCGTTCTTGAAATTTTGAGAGGGGAACTCGACTGTTGGCTCGAAGAATTTTATCTTAGACTCAGGCAAGTTTTTATTAGATAACGGGATTTTATAGTAAGGTAATTTTAATTAATCATTTTGTCAAAAGAGTATTAACAAAGTTTTTGAGCAATGAAATTGTTAAACAAGTTTCAAGTTTTAAAATAAAGGTTAAATGATTTTAAATTGTTTGGTTTTAAAGTAACAATGTATACATAGGGTTAGTTTTTTAAATTAAATTACTATGTGTCTTCAAAAATGAAAAGAAGATGTTTAAATTAAGTTGTGATAAAGGAAGAGTAATTCAACTATTAAAATAAATAACAGTATTCTCAAAAGATGTTGTTTTCAAGCATCTACTTTAAGAGAATATAAATGCTGAGAATCTTGTTAAGATAAATTATTAATGAAATTTGATTGAAACAATTAATTAGTTTAATAATTAAGGTAATCACTTAATAAATATTTATTACATAACGTCATTAATAAAGTATAAATATTCAGTGATTAATGAAAATTACTGAATATAATTTAAAAGGGTAGTTAATTAATTAAATTAATTACGAGTTAATTAATAAGAGATTAATTGATTCGTAATTAAGGATAAATTAATTAAGTAATTAGATATTAATTACTTAAATGATAATTACTGAATGTAAGTAATCAAAAGATAAATTTGTTATGGATTAATTAATTAGTAATTAAAGGTTAAATTAATTAATTAATAATTAAGTGTTAATTAATTAAGGATAATTAACCAATGAAATAATTACTTGATAGAATTAATTAAGGATAAATTACTTTGTGTAATTAATTAAGGATTTATTAATTAGGGAAATTAATTAAGGGTTAGTTAATTAATGAGGTGTGATTAATTAAAGGATAATTAATCAATGTAAGTGGTTATAGAATAATTAATTTGAGTAATTAATTAAGGTTAAATATAATAAATCATTGTTAATTACTTTATAAGAGTAATTAAGGGATTATTTAATGTGATGAGTGAAGGCTAATTAATTTGTGTAATTAATTAAGATTTAATTACTTATTGTAATTAAGGGTTAATTAATCAAGGATGATTAATTAAAATGGATGATTAAAAGATGATTAATTAATTGATTTGTAATTAATTAATGTTAAGTAAAGGTATTCCAAGTGATTAAAGTTAGTGATTAATTTAATTAGAGATAAATTAAATTAAATTAATTTTAGAAGTGATCAGTCTTGCTTATGAATGATTGAATTATGTAAATGCCTTGAATTGTTGATATCTCTTACATGAAATGTTTTCTGATATGATACGTTTGGGTGGACAGTGATAGTATTGTTATCTATCGTTGATGAATTGATGTGTATTAAAGTGACATCCTGTATTTAAAAGTTGAATTGTATCTCACTTGGATAATTTTGGTTAAGATGGTATTGAACTCGAAGAGACCGAGGTCGGGTATTAGTACATATCGAAAACCACTTCAACTTGTAACCTATAAAATTCTATATAGATTTGATATGTGAAAACACTAGGATGGAATGGAATGATTTAAGTGAATTGGACCCTTTGACCTAAGTTTGGTACTTAGAGATTGATGTGTGAAATAAGTGTTGTCTATAACCAATTGAGAATTTGTAAATTGATGCGAGTTACCCCGGGTTTTAAATAAATTTCTATGCATTAGAATTTCATGATTAGATGAGTTTACTCACGCTGGTTTCCAGCCTGACCCAGGTGTTACTTTGAGGTAATGCTCGGGTCAGACCGAGTATTATAGATTTTCATGTAAGGACGTTCTGGAGCTCAGGAGGCGAGATAGATGGAAGGAACATATGGAGTGTATTCCGCTGTGATATATTTTTTGTATTTCTGGGACAAGTTATTTTAATTGCCTAGTGATTGTGAAATGTTGTAACTCTGATGTATTGAAATGTCACTGACTGATACAGCTTTCTTTGTGTAAAGAATATTATTTGATATTATATTTTATCCACTGCGAATGTGAGATTCTAAGTTTGGTTTTCTGTTTATTCTTCTTCTATTTCTTTTCTTCTTTCCTTAACTATCTAGAATTTTCGGGATGGAAAATTCTGGGTCGTTACATTTGGTATCAGAGTCGAAGGTTAAGCGAGAACCTTGGCCCTGGTGGGATTACTCATTAAGGAAAGGGTCAATAGTACCCTAGAATCAATTGAGTGTGTGTGTGTATCAGAACGTACTTGTTATTTTCTTATATAAAGATTTTAAACGATTTTAAAGGTAAATGATTTTATATAAGATTATATTTTGATATATAAAGCAATATTTCTTTCTAATAAATTTTAAGGTAATTGGTTAAATAATTGGAATTAAATTAAGTGGTAATAGAAATACAACCAATTTTAAATTGAATAAAGATAAGTTTGAAATAGATTCAAACTGAAATTAAATTTGGAGAAGAATTTTCAGAATAAGATAATAGTGAATTGATTTCCAGTTGTAATAACCTTGGTTATTATCCTAAAATGATGAAATGTTTAAACATTAGGCAAGTATGACTTATAAATTGGAAATGAAGATGATCTGAATTGTGAAGCTTCAAATCTAGGTCTAGAATTTGAAAATTGTTTCAAAGTGATAAAGAAATGTTATTTAATATATTTGAATGAGAGTCCTATTTCAAACACGAGTTGTTTGAAAATTTAAAGAAATTTGTTTTAAATTAAAAACCAAAAAAAGGTTAAAAATTAAAGTAACTTGGTGTGTAAAGGGAATAAATTTGGAATAAGCTCTAAGGTTGAGTTTTGAATTTCCCTTGGAATGTGATGTGAAAACCCAAAGTGATTCAAGTCTTTGAACTTATAAGTAAGAAGGAATATTGATAGAAATTTGAAATTTGAAGTGGGAAGATTATTAATGAGAAGTTTAAAATTTGAAATGGAAGTTCAAATTGAATTATGTTGACTGGAGTTAACTGAATTGAATTTTAAATATAAAATTTCTTTGAACTCTTATTTGAACTTTGAAATAAGAAGTACAGATAATTTAAAATGGAATTTTGAGATTTGGACTCAGAATTAAATTGTTTAAAGATTTTGATTGTTGATTTAAAAATAAAAGTTAATATGATTTAAGGGATTAAACCAACATTTAAAATTTAACTCGAATTTACATAATTCGTGATGTTTAAAGTTGAGATTTAAATTGCATAGGTTCAAATTGAATTTGGTTTGGATTAATTAGAATTGAAGGTGGATAAGTTTAAAAATTCAAATGGAACATTTGAATTGGATTGATTTGGAACGAAAGTGAAGTTGAGTGAGTTCAAACTCGAATGGGAGTTGGGATTAATTCAAATGGAATTTGATTTGAATTTAGAAAAGAAATAAGGATTAATTCAACTTGAATTGGGGTTAAATCTATTTTAATGGAAATTAAAGTTATTGGAATTGAGTCAATTTAAATGGAGGTGAAAATTTAAATTAAATTGATGGGAATAGAGATTGGGAATTAAACAGTTTGGCTCTGGACTATTTTCAATATAAATTGCTTTAATATAAACTTATTTTTCCAAGTTATTTATATATACAACCTTTCTTTTTAAACCCCAAACTATTTTATACTTATTTTATAATTATTTTTGAAACTATTTAACTATTTTGCAACTATTTTATAAACTATTTATGTTTATCAACTATTTCATAACTATTTTACAATTATTTAACTATTTTATAACTATTTTATCACTATTTAACTATTTTACAGATATTTACAAACTAATAATTATTTTTCAACTACTTATCTATTTTTAAACTTTTCAAGCTATTTTTTAAATTTAAGCCGGTCAGAGTGTAAACAGTTTATGATTAAATATCCATTTGAGATAAGAATTGAGGTGATAATCCAAATAAGGATTTAAACAATTATGAATAAGTGGATAGAAATTAAAGTGAATGTGAATAGAAAAGGAGATTGATTTGGCTAATAATCAACAAAGACAAATACGTAGGATGTACATATATTATTCAATTCGCATAGTGATTTGATCCGGATTCGAGCATAGAATTTCGAGATAGTATATCGATCCGAGTTAGGATTTTTCACTCGATTTTCGACGACGAACCTGGATATGGATTGTTGATTGGTTCTGGATATTCTCTATCATAGTTATGGCTATATAAAGAGAATGACGGTTTCTGATCAAGAAACCAGATCTGAGTCCGCACTAGGAAGTCGGGTGGATAATACTAGTTTGGAAATGAAATTGTATGATCGAGTAAGTGATCAGATTGATATAGCGTACGGGTGATATGTGTACATCATACGGGTTTGAATGAAATTGATATTGAAATTTTTAGACAAGAATTGTAAAATGGTTTTTGAAAAGAAAAGTATATTTTGTGAAATATATGATGAAATAAAGTGGAAAGTGGATATTTCTATGGTAGGAATTTACTTTATGGAAGTAAGTAATTTGGTAAGTGACTTTATAGAGTAATCAAATTTGAATATTTGATTTGGAATAAATAAAGTTATATGTCTTTGTTATATAAGATAAATCTCCCCTTGTTGAATCTATTGCCGGAAGGAAAGGACTTTTGAAAATATTTGGAGTATAAAAGGGGTTTTATACAAGTTTGAAATGATTTAAAGATTTTTCAAGGATATATTTGTCTATATATATATATAAAGGATCTTATAAGAATGATTTGGGAAAAGGTTTGGAGCCTTTGAATTTGGGAAGGCATTTGATTTTTGGGTAAAATCAACATTCGATTTGGAAAGCCTAGCTTGAGAATTATCGATTTTGAGAAAGGAGATTTATATAGGATTCATACTTGGTGTATGATTTAGAAAATACTATATATGTATAGTATAAAGTATTTTTAAAATGGCTTTGGAGAAAAAGGCTCTCCCATGAAATGAACTTCTCAGGAGTGTCATAGGTTGGTGCTGCTTGAGCCTTAAAGAGGGGGAGGCTCTAAAGTTGATCCTGTGAGAAGTCTGGACAAACTAGTTCCTGAGGATTATTGGGTAGCGAATGTTGAGGGCGCCGATGCCTACAGAGGCATTTAAGTTATGCTATGACGACAGTGTAACTCGATGTCGCTGCGATCTACTGTGGACCATAGCGGAAATCGTGTGGAGGTGAGTGTCAACGGTCTACGTTTGATTTTTCGGGGAAAGCAACGTAACATTGATAGACTGAGATCTATGGTCAAGTGGAGTGGATAAGTTTCATTCTTTTGGAAGTGGAATTTGAGGACGCTAAGGCCTAAAGTTATATGGCTTTTTGCTGTGATAGCAACGTAACCTCGGTTGTAGCTGCGATCTGTAGCGGCTTCCATGGCGTAATCGAGGGGCGTGGAGGCCTACAGTTATCTATGGATTTTGCTGGGATGGTAACGTAACCATCGGGTTAACTGCGACCGTAGATGGGGATGATGATTTCTAGAGCATTCTCACAAAAGATATTTCCTCTATTTTCAAATATGTTTCCTATATTTTCAGTAAAATTATTTTTTCCAATTATTTTCACTGGGTGTTGAAAGTGGGTCCGCTAAATACTTATAGATTTTCAGTTCTACGCCTGATCAGCGTATGACCAAATTTCTGTGAGAACAAGGATGGACTTGTTGAAACATCGAGTTATAAAAAATATGTTATATAAAACTATTTTAGTAATATTATATAGATTTAAAAAAAATGTTTTAAAAATGATCAAAGAATAAATTATCTGATTTTAAATATTAAATGAAATTATGTCTTCGTTCCTTTTCAAGGATGAAAAGATTCAAAGGGGGGAGGAATGTGATAACCCAAAATTTTGAGTATCTGTTAATTGATAATTAACTGGGTCAATTATTAGAAATACTTATTTATAACTTGAACGAATAAATCTGATAATAAATATTTATATTTGGATAAATATTTATTTGATAATCTCCTAAAAGAATTATTTTAAATGGGTAAAATTATTATTTTCCAAATAAAATTTAATATGCGGTTGCTTAAATATATTATGAGTTGATTTTAAATTAAATTTGAAAAAATATATAAAAATAGGATTTATGGTTTATAAATAGATTGTGATTTGGAATTTGGATTTGGAATTCAAAAAGACATATTAAAAATATTATTTGTAACAAACAGTTGTATATTTAAAGAACCTCATTTAATAATAACATAATAGATAATTATATATAAACATTTATTAACCTAATACATAATTTACAAAGTGTAATACACATGTTAAAATAAGAAATATGGTTTATGACATTTGTAAAAAAAAAATAAACACATGTAAAGATGCAAGCGTTGGATTAATATAGCATGAATTCACATATGGAAATTTGTTCTCTTAAAAATTCAAATAAAATATAAAACATAAGAAATATTTGATTTATTGATTCAAAACACATGTAAGCTTGTAATACATGCAATTAAACATGTGTAAGCTTAGAAAAAAAATACATTTTACAAACGACATTTCTTTTTTCAAAATAGGGATATCATGTATTGGAAAGAGGAACCAGGTTTCATTTTTTTCATTTCAAAACGTAAGAATAAATTTAAAAAAAGCCTGTAAAACAATGCTCAAAACAGACATTGATCTGGCAACAACTTCTCTACTTGAAATCACCAAAGCTGATCAAGCTAGCAATTCAATCAAATATCAAAAACAAGTTGCAAGCTTCAGTTTTAAAGGATTTCCATAATCAAGTTTCCAGTAATAGAGCATATCAAGTTTTTAAATTTCAAAACTGTTCAGCTCTATTCAACTGATTTCTAGGTGAGAAAACTCTTAGAAATTTGATTTAACTGAATGTGCATATGATTAACCCTTGAAGTATGATATGAACTACGCTATGCATGTTGTTAAAAATGATTTTTATGTATATATATGTGTCTTAGTGGCTCTGTTCATAACTGGAACAGGAAGACATAACTCTGTTTAAATCATTACAGGTTTTAGACATTTTTAAAATTTCAAATCTTCCATTTCAATGTTTTTCTTTTGGGTCTTGATCTCTGAGTAAATGTTTTGTATGTGAGCAACCTCAATTGTAAGATTTAATTCATGTAAAATGTTTAGTGAGTATCTCAGGAACCAAGTATTACAGTAAGAACCAGTCATTGTCAAAAATTAGATTTTCGAGTTTACAAGTTTTGATTGTAAATCGAATTCTTCTATGAAATTGATAAATTTTAATAGTCATATGGTGATTTTTATGTTAGTGGATGTCGAGGATTTTCGAGTTGAACGCCTCTGGTGTTTCGACCAAATTCTGGCGATCGGAGTAATAGGGGTGGTTGTGCTCGTGGCTAAAGGAGGATTGAGTGGCGGGAAGCATAGGAAAAATAATCATATGTTTTTCAGATCACCGGAGCAATCTGACGAGGGCGTTTTAGGGTTTTAAACCCTGTCTAAGTTGTTGTCGAATTTGAAGCTAATATGGCCTCGTCGTCGAGTCGATCCCAATCGAAAGTAGGGAAATGGCATCGTAGGTTCTTGACGAAGTTTTGGTAATGGTGGCGGGGTTTCAGACGAATGTGGATGTCAGAGCGTGAGGTATTTGTGCTGGCGATGTTACGTCAGGTTTGGTGGATGTGTCGTTTTCCGTTTTGGTTGAAGGGATCGGGTTTTGGGAATAGGAAGTGATTGGGAGGGTCAACGTCAATTTGCTGGAGGAAGGAATGGTGGCCGGAGCGATGGCGTGTGGATGTGTAGGTGCATGCGTATCATTGTGTATCTTGGGGTACTGGAATTCAAGACGAAGAAGACGAAGAAGAAAGAGCGAGGTTGGGTTGTATTTGGGTGATTGCTCGAGTATTTGTTTTGTTAGCCTGGGTTCGTTCTCGAGATTTTAAGAGGGGAACTCAAGTGTTGGCTCGAAGAATTTTATCTTAGACTCGGACTAGTTTTTATTAGATAACGTGATTTTATAGTAAGGTAATTTTAATTAATCGTTTTTGTCAAAAGAGTATTAGCAAAGTTTTTTAGCAAAGAAATTGTTTCACAAGTTTCAAGTTTTAAAATAAAGGTTAAATGATTTAAAATTGTTTGGTTTTAAAGTAACTATGTATACATAGGGTTAATTTTTTAAATTAAATTACTATGTGTCTTCAAAAATGAAAAGAAGATGTTTAAATTAAGTTGTGATAAAGGAAGAGTAATTCAACTATTAAAATAAATAAAAGTATTCTCAAAATATGTTGTTTTCAAGCATCTACTTTAAGAGAATATAAATGTTAAGAATCTAGTTAAGATAAGTTATTAATGAAATTTATTGAAACAATTAATTGGTTTAATTATTAAGGTAATCACTTAATAAATATTTATTACTTAATGTAATTAATAAAGTATAAAAATTTGGTAATTAATGAAAACTACTGAATGTAATTTAAAAAGGGTAGTTAATTAATTTAATTAATTATGAGTTAATTAATAAGAGATTAATTAATTCGTAACAAGAATAAATTAATTAAGTAATTAGAGATTAATTACTTAAATGATAATTACTGAACGTAAGTAATTAAAAGATAAATTTGTTAAGGATTAATTAATTAGTAATTAAAGGTTAAATTAATTAATTAATAATTAAGGGTTAATTAATTAAGGATAATTAACCAATGAGCTAATTACTTGATGGAAGTAATTAAGGATAAATTACTTCGTGTAATTAATTAAGGATTTATTAATTAGAAAAATTAATTAAAGGTTAGTTAATTAATGAGGTGTAATTGATTAAAGGATAATTAATCAATGTAAGTGGTTATAGAATTATTAATTTGAGTAATTATTTAAGGTCAAATGTAATAAATCATTGTTAGTTACTTTATAAGAGTATTTAAGGGATTATTTAATGTGATGAGTGAAGGTTAATTAATTTGTGTAATTAATTAAGATTTAATTACTTATTGTAATTAAAGGTTAATTAATCAAGGATGTTAATTAAAATGGATAGCTAAAAGATGATTAATTAGTAGATTTGTAATTAATTAATGTTAAGTAAAGGTAATCCAAGTAATTAAAGTTAGTGATTAATTTAATTGGAGATAAATTAAATTAATTTAATTTTGGAAGTGATCAATCTTGCTTATGAATGATTGAATGATGTAAATTCCTTGAATTGATTGATATCTCTGATATGATATGTTTGGGTGGACAGTGATAGTATGGTTATCTATCGTTGATGAATTGCTGTGTATTAAAGTGACATCCTATATTTAAAAGTTGAATTATATCTCACTTGGATAATTTGGGTTAAGATGGTATTGAACTCGAAGAGACCGGGGCCGGGTATTAGTACATATCCGAAACCACTTCAATTTGTAATCTATAAAATTCTATATAGATTTGATATGTGAAAATACTAGGCTGGAATGGAATGATTTAAGTGAATTGGACCCTTTAATCTAAGTTTGGTACTTAGAGATTGATGTGTGAAATAAGCGTTGTCTATAACCAATTGAGAATTTGTAAATTTGTAACGACCCGTATTTTACGTGTCGATAAATCGTAGAATAATTGTCATTAGGTCGTTAGTATTGTTTAAGTCATCTAAGTTAGGTCGTGTGAGCGAGTTAGGGAAGCTAGCGACCTAAAGAGTTGGAGCAAGTTAAGGAGATAGAGCAACTAAAGGGTTAGATCGTGTAGTGCTTAGGTCGGTGGAGCGACCTATAGGATTTGGAGCAACCTAGGGTATTGACCGACCTATAGGAATGACCGACCTACAGACTTGACCGACCTATAGAGTTTGACCGACCTATAGATGTTAGCGACTTAGTGGAGTAAGCGACCTAAGAGGTCGAAGCGAGTTAATGACCTAAGGAAGCTAGGTCGTGATCGCTTGGCCGTGTGTTTAGTTAGGTCGGCTATGCGTTAGGTCGGCAATATAGTTAGGTCGTTGAACGACCTAAGGTAGGTCGTTAGGTTTGTTAGGTCGTAGGTGGTATGTTTCGTTAGGTCGGCACTTGTGTTAGGTCGTTAAGCCATTAGGTTGCGTAGTTGCGTTGAGTGTTAAGCCGTGCGTGTGTGTTGGGTCGTGACTTTAGTTAGGTCGCGGAACGACTTAGAGTTAGGTCGCGTGAGTGCCTAAGCTGTTGGGTCGTTAGGTCGGCTATATAGTTAGGTCGTTAGGTCGTGACCGACCTAAATTCGAGCGACCTAAATTTCTACCTATAAATACACGGCTTTGGTTCACTTTTTGGCACTGGATTTTGGAGCGACGAAGTGCTGCTATTTTGAGAGCTCGACTATGACACTTCTTCACTTCTTTTTCTCCACTTTAATCTTGTGCTTCCATCCATCTTAATTGAAGATCAAATCGAAGATTCAAGAGCCAAAGTTGAAGATCTCCATCCATTGAAGAGAGATTTCATCGTTTGAAGGGAAATCTTGCCGGATCAAGCTAGATCCTTTGCTGTCCAGATCTGGAGTTGGTAGCTTTTGAAGTGTTTAGGTGATCCGGTGAGTGGTGGTTATCTCTCACACGGACCCAAAGGAGTATATTGGATCGGTGGTTTGTTTATGTGTTAAAGATAGTGATTTCATGCATTTTCCTTAAGTCTGCATGTAGATCCATTGTTCATGAAGTTTTGATATCCATTTTACTATATGTTAACCTATGCTAGTTCATTCATCAAGATATTACTTAGAATTCATGCTTGTTAGATTTGGACTCTTTATTTACTAAATTGCCATTATTGTTATAACTGTTTATTTAGATCTTGTTTGATTGATTGATTACTTGGATTAATGATTGATTTGATTGATTGTTAGAAGTTAGTTGATTGATGACTTGATTTGGACAAGTTGGTCGAAGATGATTCAAAAGCTAAGTGGAAAGGCTCTTGAATAAGGAAAGCTGCTCGTGGCATATGAAGCGGATGATAAAGCTCATATGGATAGACTTGATCATGATGTTGAGATGGGACTTTGCTATGATGTGATGAGGCAAAGCATGATGCTGAGATGAGACTTTGCTATGATGCGATGAAGCAAAGCATGATATGAGAAAGCCTTGGTTTAATCCAGACGGGATCATCCCAAGCACGTTGATAACTCGGTGATGTGGTCTGAGTTTGTTGATAATGGATGGCTCGAGAGGCGCTTGAGCTAGTATGTGAATAGTCGTCGAGGAGGATGACTAGAAGGCTGAGATCTCATCGTTACTGAAGGTTCTAGCATGCTCAAAGCAAGAGTACGTTGGGACGGGTCACGACGATGTCCCAGACACGGGTCACGATGACGTGTTAGTACTTTGGGCAGATTCGATAGTCCTAGGCACGGGCTGCGACCACGTGCGGAGTTATGTCTAAAACCGGGGTTACCATTAGCCCTTGACGGACGGATGAAATAATGAGCCGGTCATTCAATTAACGGTGATATTGAAGCAATGATAACAGTGATAGCTAGAGTCATGGATGTTTTGGTTGTATCGTCGCTTGGGCCAAGAGCGATGTTTTCAGGGTGCTTACCTGATCTTGGTTTAGGCCTTGGGGGTCTGTACTCGGAAAACACCGACCTTGACTCGAGTGATAATAGCTTTATTTTAAATGTCTGATTTATTATGTTTGTTTCTGCTTTGTGTGTCTGGGGGCTATCACAGTAGAAAGAGGTGGAGTGAGATGGTTGGGTTCCTATTCCTTTTTACCCTTTATGCTCTTCTGGTATGTTTGATAGTTGATTTACTGCTCACTAAGACTTTTGTTTGACTCAAGGTTTTATGTTTAACTCTTATTACCTTGGGCTGTTCATCCATGTTGGGATGGGCAGACTAGGTAGCAGGTGACAGGTGCTGTCTTTGTGACTAACGCTGTTGATGACGAAGACCAGCTGGAGGCTTTTGCATATTATTTTCTTACTATATGTACTGGATGTTACGCTGTTTGTATGATTCTCTGAGTGTTATGTAGTGACGCTTGATGTATTGACTATTCAGATGTTTGTATCAAATTGTTATGAGCTTATATGATGAGAATTCTGTTCTAGAGAGCTTCACTATGTATACTTTCTATTGTATTATCCATGCGCTGTGAGTAATAGGATAGACTATTCTGCGTTTACCTTACCCTGATGATCGTCCATGACGGCCTGGCACATTTTACAGCGCACTATTTCCTTGTTTAGTGTAGGAGTCATGGGCAGTCGTCACATTTGGTATCAGAGCTTTGGTTAATCGATTTTAGCCAACGCTCGCTGACGTAACTACGTATGAGAGACGTAATTGTATTTTGATGGATGATTACTATATATAATATAGTAGCTTAGAAGGATTTGAACTCCTTATGTAGTTGTTTCTCAAGGTGTTCTAATCATTCTTTTTATAGATATTAGGAATGAGTCGAAGAGGGAGACCAGCTGTTAGAGGAGGCCGTGCTTCTGAGGGAGTTGCTGATTATGCTGCTATGTTTGAGGCCATGATGACTTCGATCATGAGAAGGATGCCAGCTCCGGGGCCATCAGTAGATGTTGGAGTTCAGGTTCAAACTCCAAAACCAGTGGATTTTGCTAAGTTGTGTAAAGACTATACTGCTCTTGGAGGAAAGGTTTTCTTGGGAACAGAATCAACCATAGAAGTCCAGAGATGGATAGATGCTCGTAGGAGGATCTTTGGTGATTTGGGAGTTGAGGATGCAACTAAGAGGAAGCTTGCATCAAGACAGCTTCAAGAAAGAGCTTCTGATTGGTGGAACTCTGTCACCATTGATACTCCAGCGGAAGAGATCACTTGGGAGCAATTCCAAGCTAGATTTGAAGCTAAGTTCATTTCTACAGCTCAGAAATCTGTTCTGTTTAAGAAGTTTGTGGAGCTCAAGCAAGGTGGAAGACCAGTTCTTGAGTATGTTTCGGAGTTTGAAGCTTTGTCCAAGTATGCTCGGTCATATACTGACTCTCCTTATCAGAAGAATGAGAAGTTTGTAACAGGCTTGGACAGTTATCTTGGGAGGCAGTTAGTGGATCATTTGGATGACCCATTTGAGAAGCTTGTGGAGAAAGCTCTCAGGCATGAGAATTTGTTTCCTAAAGAAGGATCTGTTGTTGTTGTGACCAAGGAGCAAAGTGGAAGCAAGAAGAGAAAGCAGCAGCAGAAAGGTAAGGATGGCCAAAAGAAGCCGAAGGGCGAAATGACCTGCTACAACTGTCAGCAGAAGGGTCATCTCTCCAGAGATTGTAAGAAACCGAGAGCGCCGGCGAAGTGCCACAACTGTGACAAACCGGGGCATTTCAAGAAGAATTGTCTGAAACTGAGGATGGACAAGCAGATTGTGCAAGCTTATGCTTTGGGGGCTGTGCCATCGTCTTCGAAAGCTCCTATGGTGGAAGAGAAAGGAAAGAGTGTGGCGGTTCAAGGTATTCTTTCCATTTGTGGTGTTCCAGTTAGGGTGTTGTTTAATACTGGAGCGTCGCATTCTTTTGTTTGTAATAAACTTGTAGGCCGGTTGGGTTTGGAACCGGATATTGTTGATAGACCATTGGTTGTGACTAATCCAGTTGGGGGTTCGTCTTGTTTGTGTATGGTATGCCGTGGTCTAGTAGTATCGAGTCATGATTGCTCTTTTGTTTGTGATTGTTTTGTTCTGAACTTTACGGGGTTCGGAATTATTTTGGGTATGGACTGGCTTAGGAAGTATGCGGCAAAGGTTGATTGTGAGAGGCTTGAGGTGACAGTCGAGAATGTGGAGAGGCGAAAGGTTGTGATACGATGTAAGCATGAGAAAGGCGTCCTTATGAGCTTCATGTATTCGCTGGTTGTTCCACGGGATGGACTGTCATCGGTGCCTATTGTGAATGGATTTGTGGATGTCTTTGACGAGATCAAAGGGTTACCGCCGCATAGAGAGATCGAGTTTCGTATCGATCTAGTTGAGGGAGCCAGACCCGTTGTGAGGCCTCTTAGGCGGATGGCGCCTAGGGAACAGTAAGAGTTGAAGGTGCAAGTTGATGACCTTTTACAGAAAGGATTCATTCGACGTAGTGTGTCTGAATGGGGTGCACCAGTTGTGTTTGCAACCAAAGCGGATGGATCGTTGAGGTTGTGTGTGGATTATCGTGAGCTGAATAAAGTGACTAAAAAGAACTAGTATTCATTGCCGAGAATAGATGACTTGTTTGATCAGCTTCACGAAGCTAAGGTATTTTCTCAGATGGATTTGGCAACGGGATTTCACCAGTTGAGAGTGGCAAAGGATAGTGTTCCAAAGGCTGCTTTTAGGACACCATCCGGATTCTATGAGTGGCTGGTAATGCCGTTTGGATTGACCAATGCACCAACATATTTTGTGGATCTTATGAATAGAGTGTTCAGAGATCAGTTGAACAAGTTCGTACTTGTGTTCGTGGATGATATTCTGATTTATTCCAGAACTGAGGAAGAGCACAAGACGCACTTGCGTATTGTTTTCGAGGTCTTGTGAAAACAACAGCTGAGGGCTAAGTTTTCGAAGTGTCACTTCTGGAAGAGCGAAGTAAGGTTCATAGGCCATGTTATCTCTAGAAGTGGAATAGCGGTTGATCTCGCCAAGGTGGCAGCAATCCAGGATTGGGTTAGACCTAAGAATGCATCTGATGTGAGAAGTTTCCTTGGATTAGCAGGATATTATCGTCGGTTTATCAAAGACTTCTCCAAGATAGCCGCACCATTAACAGGATTGACGAAAAAGAATCAAGTATTTAGATGGGAATCTAAGTGTGAGCAAGCTTTCAGAATCCTGAAAGAGCGACTGACAAGTGCTCCTGTTTTGGCTATTCCTAGTGGGAATGATGAGATGGTGGTTTACACTGATGCATGTGGTACTGGACTTGGAGCAGTGCTAATGCAAAAGGATAAAGTTGTTGCGTATGCAAGTCGACAACTGAAGCCGCACGAAAGGAATTATCCTACTCATGATTTGGAGTTAGCGGCGATTGTATTTGCTCTGAAGATGTGGAGACATTATCTATTGGGAGTTCGATTTGAGTTGTTTACAGATCATAAGTCGTTGAAGTATCTCTTCTCCCAAAAAGATTTGAATCTTCGACAGCAACGATGGCTAGAGTTTTTAGCATCATATGATTTTGGTATAGCATATACCCCAGGAAAAGGTAACGCAGTGGCAGATGCGTTAAGTCGAAGACATGCAGGATTGGGAGCCATGTTTTCAGAATGGAAGAGTATTGAGTATTTAGCTGGATTTGACTTCAGGCCCATATGTGAATTGGAACCTGATATGTTGGCAAACTTATCGATAAGACCTACTCTTGTGGAAAGAATTGGCGAGAGCCAAAAGCGAGACGATAAGCTTGTCAGGATTATCCGAGATTTGGAATCTGGATCAGACCTAGAGAAGGATAAAGGATTCGAAGTCGATCGAGAGGGTTGGCTTCGGAAGCAAGGACGACTAGTTGTTCCCGATATAGATGGATTGAGAGATGAAGTTCTTAAGGAAAGTCATCACTCGAAGTTGACAATTCATCCAGGAGGGAATAAGATGTATCGGGATATGAAGAGAACCTATTACTAGGAAGGTATGAAGAAGGATGTTGGAAATTTTATTTCCAAATGTATGAACTGCTAGTTGGTAAAAGCCAAACAGAAGAAGCCAAGTGGATTGCTTCAGCCATTAGAAGTTCCTACATGGAAGTGGGAGCAAATATCGATGGATTTTATTGATGGGTTACCTAGAACTAGGGCAGGAAATGAAGGGATTTGGGTCATCGTAGATCGTTTGACTAAGAGTGCAAGATTCATTCCTGTTCGATCAACTAGGACTGCATCGAAATTGGATGAGTTGTATGTTAATTGGATAGTTCGATTCCATGGTATTCCGAAGAGTATAGTGAGCGATTGAGACCCATTGTTCACTAGTGGATTTTAGAAGAGCTTCCAAGAAGTTTTGGGGACCGAGTTGTGTTTGAGTACAGCTTATCACCCCCAAACAGATGGTCAGACCGAGAGAGTCAACAAAGTTTTGGAAGATCTCCTTAGAGCATGTGTTTTAGAATTCGGAGGATCATGGGAAGATCATCTTCATTTGGTGGAATTAGCATATAATAACAGTTACCAGTCAAGTATTGGTATGGCGCCGTATTAAGCATTGTATGGAAGACCGTGTAACTCTCCGACATGTTGGTTGGAAACTGGAGAAAAATTGATACTGGGGCCAGAAATGATTCGTCAGACTTCGGATTGAATAGAGACCATTCGGCTACGAATGAAGGCAGCCTAAGACCGTTAGAAAAGTTATGCCGATAAGCGTCGTAAGGATTTGGAATTCGACGTAGGTGATATGGTTTTTGTGAAGATTTCTCCACTGAAGAATGTTATTCGATTCGGGAAGAAAGGAAAGTTGACTCCGAGATTTGTTGGACCATTCCCGATCTTCGAGCGAATTGGAAAGCTCGCTTATAAGTTGGAATTACCAGAAAAGATGTCGGCTGTGCACAATGTTTTTCATGTATCATATCTACGGAAGTATGTGCACGACCCAAGTACAGTGGTTTCGGTTGATAGCTATGAAGATTTGGAAGTTGATCCAGTTGTTAGAAGACCTCGTAAACCGCTTCGTGCTGTGGAGACTGACATGAAACAGCTTAGGAGGAAGGTAGTCAAGTTGCTCAAGGTACAATGGAGTGAAGATGTTAACGACTATAAATGGGAGGAGGAAGAGAGGATGAAGGTAGCTCATCCTGAACTCTTCAAGGTATGGCCCTAAGGTGTCGTGACATCTCATGAATTTGTAACTTGTTCTAGTCTTAGAATTCTGCATGCTAGGCAAGTAATTGGATGCATGGTTTGTTGATTGTTATGGATAGTAGGCATGCAGAATAGTCTTTGATTGCTCTTGATTGTTTGGAATTTCGGGAGCGAAATTCCTAAGGGGGAGAGAATGTAACGACCCGTATTTTACGTGTCGATAAATCGTAGAATAATTGTCATTAGGTCGTTAGTATTGTTTAAGTCATCTAAGTTAGGTCGTGTGAGCGAGTTAGGGGAAGCTAGCGACCTAAGGAGTTGGAGCGAGTTAAGGAGATAGAGCAACTAAGGGGTTAGATCGTGTAGTGCTTAGGTCGGTGGAGCGACCTATAGGATTTGGAGCGACCTAGGGTATTGACCGACCTATAGGAATAACCGACCTATAGACTTGACCGACCTATAGAGTTTGACCGACCTATAGATGTTAGCGACTTAGTGGAGTAAGCGACCTAAGAGGTCGAAGCGAGTTAATGACCTAAGGAAGCTAGGTCGTGATCGCTTGGCCGTGTGTTTAGTTAGGTCGGCTATGCGTTAGGTCGGCAATATAGTTAGGTCGTTGAACGACCTAAGGTAGGTCGTTAGGTTTGTTAGGTCGTAGGTGGTATGTTTCGTTAGGTCGGCACTTGTGTTAGGTCGTTAAGCCATTAGGTTGCGTAGTTGCGTTGAGTGTTAAGCCGTGCGTGTGTGTTGGGTCGTGACTTTAGTTAGGTCGCGGAACGACTTAGAGTTAGGTCGCGTGAGTGCCTAAGCTGTTAGGTCGTTAGGTCGGCTATATAGTTAGGTCGTTAGGTCGTGACCGACCTAAGAGCGACCGACCTAAATTCGAGCGACCTAAATTTCTGCCTACAAATACACGGCTTTGGTTCACTTTTTGGCACTGGATTTTGGAGCGACGAAGTGCTGCTATTTTGAGAGCTCGACTACGACACTTCTTCACTTCTTTTTCTCCACTTTAATCTTGTGCTTCCATCCATCTTAATTGAAGATCAAATCGAAGATTCAAGAGCCAAAGTTGAAGATCTCCATCCATTGAAGAGAGATTTCATCGTTTGAAGGGAAATCTTGTCGGATCAAGCTAGATCCTTTGCTGTCCAGATCTGGAGTTGGTAGCTTTTGAAGTGTTTAGGTGATCCGGTGAGTGGTGGTTATCTCTCACACGGACCCAAAGGAGTATATTGGATCGGTGGTTTGTTTATGTGTTAAAGATAGTGATTTCATGCATTTTCCTTAAGTCTGCATGTAGATCCATTGTTCATGAAGTTTTGATATCCATTTTACTATATGTTAACCTATTCTAGTTCATTCATCAAGATATTACTTAGAATTCATGCTTGTTAGATTTGGACTCTTTATTTACTAAATTGCCATTATTGTTATAACTGTTTATTTAGATCTTGTTTGATTGATTGATTACTTGGATTAATGATTGATTTGATTGATTGTTAGAAGTTAGTTGATTGATGACTTGATTTGGACAAGTTGGTCGAAGATGATTCAAAAGCTAAGTGGAAAGGCTCTTGAATAAGGAAAGCTGCTCGTGGCATATGAAGCGGATGATAAAGCTCATATGGATAGACTTGATCATGATGTTGAGATGGGACTTTGCTATGATGTGATGAGGCAAAGCATGATGCTGAGATGAGACTTTGCTATGATGCGATGAAGCAAAGCATGATATGAGAAAGCCTTGGTTTAATCCAGACGGGATCATCCCAAGCACGTTGATAACTCGGTGATGTGGTCTGAGTTTGTTGATAATGGATGGCTCGAGAGGCGCTTGAGCTAGTATGTGAATAGTCGTCGAGGAGGATGACTAGAAGGCTGAGATCTCATCGTTACTGAAGGTTCTAGCATGCTCAAAGCAAGAGTACGTTGGGACGGGTCACGACGATGTCCCAGACACGGGTCACGATGACGTGTTAGTACTTTGGGCAGATTCGATAGTCCTAGGCACGGGCTGCGACCACGTGCGGAGTTATGTCTAAAACCGGGGTTACCATTAGCCCTTGACGGACGGATGAAATAATGAGCCGGTCATTCAATTAACGGTGATATTGAAGCAATGATAACAGTGATAGCTAGAGTCATGGATGTTTTGGTTGTATCGTCGCTTGGGCCAAGAGCGATGTTTTCAGGGTGCTTACCTGATCTTGGTTTAGGCCTTGGGGGTCTGTACTCGGAAAACACCGACCTTGACTCGAGTGATAATAGCTTTATTTTAAATGTCTGATTTATTATGTTTGTTTCTGCTTTGTGTGTCTGGGGGCTATCACAGTAGAAAGAGGTGGAGTGAGATGGTTGGGTTCCTATTCCTTTTTACCCTTTATGCTCTTCTGGTATGTTTGATAGTTGATTTACTGCTCACTAAGACTTTTGTCTGACTCACGGTTTTATGTTTAACTCTTATTACCTTGGGCTGTTCATCCATGTTGGGATGGGCAGACTAGGTAGCAGGTGACAGGTGCTGTCTTTGTGACTAACGCTGTTGATGACGAAGACTAGCTGGAGGCTTTTGCATATTATTTTCTTACTATATGTACTGGATGTTACGCTGTTTGTATGATTCTCTGAGTGTTATGTAGTGACGCTTGATGTATTGACTATTCAGATGTTTGTATCAAATTGTTATGAGCTTATATGATGAGAATTCTGTTCTAGAGAGCTTCACTATGCATACTTTCTGTTGTATTTTATCCATGCGCTGTGAGTAATACGATAGACTATTCTGTGTTTACCTTACCCTGATGATCGTCCATGGCGGCCTGGCATATTTTACAGCGCACTATTTCCTTGTTTAGTGTAGGAGTCATGGGCGGTCGTCAAAAAATTGATACGAGTTACCACGGATTTTAAATAAAGTTATATGCATTAGAATTTCATGATTTGATGAGTTTACTCACGCTGGTTTCCAACCTGACCCAGGTGTTACTTTGATGTAATGCTCGGGTCATAACGAGTATTACAGATTTTCAGGTAAAGACGTTCTAGAGCTCAAGGGGCGAGCTGGATGGCAGGAACGTATGGAGTGTATTCCACTGTGATATATTGTTTGTGTTTCTGGGACAAGTTATTTTAATTATCCAGTGATTATGAAATCTTGTAACTCTGATGTATTAAAATGTCATTGACTGATACAGCTTTTTTTGTGTAAGGAATATTATTTGATATTATATTTTATCCGCTGCGAATGTGAGATCCTAAGTTTGGTTTTTTGTTTCTTCTTCTTCTTTCCTTAACTATCTGGAATTTTCGGGATGGAAAATTCTGGGTCGTTACAATAAACTCCCTGTATACCTGAGACTTTCCGGCTTCGAGCATCCACTTAGCCACCAAATCATCCCTAAAATGTGATACCCAAACTTAAAAAAGATTCCAAAGAGATAACTAACCCAAACTCAAAAACCAACTCAAGACAATACCTAAACTGCTCCCAAGAGATATTTGCCTCAATAGCATGGGCTGTAACAAACTCCCACCAATCCTGGGCTACCTCCTGGAACTGCCTAGCTGCTAACTAGCACTTCTGAGCATCGGTGGTCTCAAGACCAAAGAAAACCCTCTCTAAATTCCTCAGCCACTGCCGAGCCTCAATGATGCTCTTTGCTCGAGTAAACTTGGTACCACCAAACTCGGTGAACTCCTTACAAAGAGTGGTGAACCTAATGGGTGCAATGGGTTCTAGGACTGGGGCAATACCACGACCACGACCTCTAACATTCCTATAATTCATCCTAGAAATTCAAGAATGGACTTTAGGACAGAGATAAAGGAAAAGATAAAAGAAAAGATTCAAACTAGAATGGAAAATCCTAATCAAAGATTTCTATTAAACAAGGTGGATTCGAAAAGAAGGAAATTCTAAGAAAAATTAGATTTTTAAAGTAAGAGAATTTTATATCCAAAATAATCTTTTAAAATCATTTAAAAATCATTTTATACTTAAAAATATGTTCACTCACAAGGAATGATTCTAAGAATGATTTTGCTCATTCTAGGGTATTTCTACGCTATCTCTAATGAGTTTTTGCCCCGCTGGCTAAGGTTCGTCTAAAACCAAAGCTTAGATACCAAGTGTAATGTCCCGATACTTTGGACCATTCAAATCGACAATAAAACCACACATGTCAGACTTGAATAATTCAAAACAACCAATTGTTAATAAATATTAGGGCAAATAAAACCAATCACCGAATCACAGACATAATATCAGAATAACTTGCAGTGTAATAAAATAAGCATAATAGCTCATGAAGCTACTAGATGCACAGTCTCAAAAACAAATACATAATATCAGAGTCTGAAAGAAAATATAACTGGAATTCCCAACACATAAGTCCACTATTACATAAACAAATGACTGAAGGGAAATAACTGAAATAGGAAATAGGTAGATAGTTAAATCTTCGGCAGATCTCTAGTTCCAAATGATTAATCCAAAACTGTGATACTCAAGCTGACCCGACCTTAAAGCAAAATACAAAACACTCGAGTCAGGACATACATACTTATAAAATGTAAATCAACTCAAGTGAACTGTATAAGAAAAGCATCAGAAACTTAAAGGATGCTTGGGATCGCCCATCCTTTAAGGATCCGTTAAACTATCTACTATGTAGTACAATATGCTATTATAATATGTTTATAGTGAAGTAAACTATTAGAATAGCGTTAAGGCGTTACCCATATCCCCCTTAACACACTTTACATAATGTCGTAGTCTATACAATACTGTAAACTTCACCAAAGCAGTGGGCTATCAGGGAGCACTCTATAGGTATTACATGAAGCAAACTCATAGTGGTCTCGATAAGGTAGGTAACACGGCACAACTAGGCAATGCCAAGATAGATATACCAATTACACTTTCAGATTGGTGGTAACGCATAGCCACAATTACCGTCCACCTCAATCCACACTCCCAAATCAAAGGTGCACACCAAACCAATCACAAAGTAATAGAATGTTAATCGAAGAAATGTGTCCGATCGGAGGAGCTACCTTACTTGGCCCGTCAGTTGCTCCTGTTTTAGCCACTTTAGCTAACTCACAGCGGTCAGGTCCACGTATATACCTCAAATAGAACGTCGCCAACCACCAACTTAATTCTAGAATCTCCACCGCGTACACAGTTGTTAAAGTGGTTTTCGGTATTGGCAGAGAGTATGATAATTACCGATCCCGGTCTCTTTAACAACCAAACGTTATTATAACCCGTGGCCATTTCCTTTTCAAATAGTTTATATTTCGTATCAAAACATATTCATTACAAAATCATATAAGCCCAATATCATTATTCTTTAAAATAATATTCATTTTCAAAGTTGTAATACTTCCAAAATTTATACACTTAACTATAACACTTTCAAAATCATAATATTTTAGAAACCATAACACTTTGAAAATGTAACCTTTAGAATCATAGCTATTCGAAAACATAACCTTTTAGAAATCATAGCATTTTGAAAACGTACCTTAAGAAATCGTAGCATTTTGGAAACATAATATTTTCCACTATAATAGTTTATATATTAAAATAGTATATATATACTTACAATTTTTAACATGGTTACAATATAAAATCTATTTTGTTATACTAAATTATTTCTTTGGATATGACATAAACTATGATTTAAGTTAAATAAAATTTATTACTATAATATCTAATTAAAGCTGAAATTTCTTATATTAAGTTAAAAGTACATTATCAACTTAAATTTTATTATAGTAAAGAAGATTATTATTTATATTATTTAAAATATAATATTACATTAATAAAATTTATATTAATAGGTTAGATTAAAAATATTATTATTAAGTCAGATTAGATTATTAAATTTAGTTAAATTTTATATTATAAAATTAAATTCCAAAATTACATTTTCAACCATTTATTTACCTATAAACATTTTAACACATATTAAATAAATATGTAAATTTTTATAAAAATCATTAGATTAAATTAAGTTGAATTTCATATATTTAAAAATCCAAAATTCTTAATAATTTTTAGAAAACTATTTTAAAACCAACCCGGAGTCTTTATAGAATTTTCTAACCTATGGTCAAGTAAATACGGATATATATCATTTCAATCCGAAATTATTAGTTTTCCAGGTATATATCATTTCTACCCGCAATCCCAAGTCAAATTAAAATCGCTAGAGCCTATCATTTTAGCTCAAAATGATTTTTTCTTAATCTAAAGATCGTTCGGGTATGTATCATTTTAACCCATAATGAAGTACCTCGCAATGTGAGAACATAATATGAAATAAACAGAACAATGAATAACATATCATAGTATATGATCAAAACAGGTCTAATATCAGGTGAGATAACATAACATAAGCATATGTGAAATTACTAACATGCATGTACATCTCAACACAATTCAATTGACATCAATTCACCAAAATATAGGTATGTAGTCAATAGTGATTACTCATCTTCCTTGTTTAGAGAAAAATGATTTCAAACGAAACACAACAACTCTTAATAGGCACGACAATCACGGACAAGCTTGAGTGGGAGGAGAATCCAAATCCAAAGCTTAGAAAATAAATAAATAAATATGTAAATAAATAAATTTACATACATAAATAAAAGTATACGTACATACATACATACATAAATACATACATACATATATTTTAAAGAAGCAAATGAATGGGCTAGCCTAAAGGGCTAATAGGCATGACCTAGATGGTGGTTTGGCTCAGCCTGAACTTCGCTAAGTGGTTCGGTGTATGGGCTTAGGAAGTGGTGGCAAAGGCTCGGCCAACATGGCTTTGGGTTCAGCCAAGGCTAGGTCAAAGGATTTGGTCATGGTTAGGCTATGGCAATGCTCGACCTAAGGCGAATACAAGAGAAGGAAAAGGGTTTAGCCAACATGGTTTTTGTTTAGATTCGTCCATGGCTGAAGTTTGGGTTGAGACAACGCTTAGCAAGGGCTAAGGAAGTGGAAGGGTTTGGAATAATGGATGGTGGCCGAAGCGATTGAAAGGGGGAGGGGAGGAAGGGGTTCGACCTAGGGTTTGGCAATGGATGGCTAAGGGGATGTCATGGAAATGGTTTGGCAAAAGGAAGGTCACGGCCATGGTTGAGTTGATGGTGCTAGAAGGGGATGACTTTGGTGGAGAGGAGGTCGAACTAAGGAGATGGAGAGGAGGAGGTAGAGGTGATGGCATGCAAGGGGAAGAAAAGTGGCGATGAAGAAAATTTAAAAAATTTTAATGAGGAGGAAGAAGAAAACTTTGTATATTTTTCTGAGCAGGAGTTAAAAAGTGAGAAGCCAGAAGGAAGAAAACATATATGTACGTATATGTTTCTCCATAGGTGGCTATCCAGATCTAATACCCTTTTTAGAGACCAAAGGAATTCCTAGCCCAATAGTCTAAGCCCAACTACAAAAAAACTAACTAAATTTAAACTAAATCTAGCCCAAAATCAAAGAATAAATAAGAAAAATAAAATATGAAAATAATTGCATGTAATTCAATAAAAACTACAAATGTTGAGAAGTAGAAATCATAATTTAACGAAACGAAAAGTAGAGAGAATGTTAGAATCAAATCCATCTTCATAAAAAAAGAATAAAATTTAAAATTCAAATTTAAAATTTTCAAAAGGAAGTCAATCTTTGGCCAAAATTTGAAATCATAGAATTTTTTTAATATTATTAGATTTTGAAGAATATTTCACATCAAATCCCAAAAATATATATTAAAATTCTAAATTTATCAATTTTAAACTAATTTAAATCGAAGTTTCAAATAAAAATTCATTCAAAATATTTGTTGAATTTACGGGTTGTTACAATAATTTAATGATGAATTGATACTGCCTTATAGTAATTGCATTAATTTGGAAAGTAACTTAGTTTATTTAATTAAAATTAATGAAGTAATCAATTGTGCCAAATAAACACCATTATGTTAAAGTAAATTGAATAGAATAATTTGAATACCTGTTTAGTGGAATAAAACATCGTTCCGCTAATTAAATTTCTTAGACACCTATTTAGCAGAATAAATCACTATTCTACTATAATTAATCGGATGGGTTATATTTCGACATCTATATAAAATAAACAAAGTTTTGATGTTACACTAGCGTAATACACTGCGTAAACACTTATGTACATAGTAGTTGATTAATTCTAGCTAAGCGTTGTGTTAGCAATTGATTGTTAATTATGGATTTAATTTATATATATATATATATATATATATATATTCGCCAATGTATATACCAAGTATTATAACTTGGAAAGTAAATTGAATGAAATGGTAACTTGTTTAAATACCATAGTGGTCGCTAAGCCTCTTTCTAAATTTTAAAAGTTAATTATTAAATTATTGTTATTTTAAAGATAATAATTATCTTATTAATAAGGTTTAAAGATAATTATTGTTTATTAATATGGATTTAAAGGCAGTTATTATTTATTAATAATGTTTTAAAGATAGTTAATTATTGTTTTAAATAATGATTTAAAATTAATTATTTTATCAATATGACTCTTTAAAGTTACTTAATTATTTATTAAAGTTGTTTAAGAATATTCAGTTATTGTTTTAAAGTTATTTAATTATTATTTTAAAATGTTTTAATTATATTTTAATTATTTATTTAAAAATATTTAATTATATTTTATTCATATATAATGATTAATTAATTATCATATTAATATTATTTAAAAGTTAATTGATTACTATATTTATACTATTTTAAAGTTTAATTAATTACTATATTAATATTTTTTGAAGCTAATTAATTATTATATTAGTACTGTTTTGAAATTAAATTATTAGTATAATAATATTGTTTAAAATTAATTAATATATTATTAATGATGTTCTAAAGTTATTATTTTGAATGAGGTTTAAAGTTAATTTAATGAAGAATGTTTAAATAATAAATTGTTTATTTGAAGGTGTTTTAAATAATTGATTATTTATCAAAGGAACTTTATTGATTAAAGTTTATTTAAGAATTTTTGTTTAACAAGGAAAGTTCATAAAAGGAGTTTTATAAGTTGAAAAGACATCACGAAATCGGGAAAGAGTTTTATAAATGATTTTGGATATTTATAAAAGAGTTTATAAATGATTTTGAAATTTATAAAAGAATTTGAGATCTGGATTTTCGTTAACTTACCTTCTTAATTATGATGGTGCGGACATTTGTTCCATGCTTAACATCCAAGGAATAGAGTTTGGGGTTATTTTTATCCCTATTTTAAATAACATTGTTTTTGGACCCTTTTATTGTGATTTTGAAATAAGAAATCTTTCATAATGTTTTGTGAATATACTTAAGCTAGTGAGATAAGTATATGAATATTTTGATAAATATTTTGAAAGAGATTTAATAAATGAAAGATTTATTTAAAATGTGGCGTAGTGGTTGCTGTATGAAATTAGAATCTTTGAATTGTTGCTTGTTTTTTTTAATTTGATATTTAAATAACCAACCATCAAATCTGAATCAAAATATAACTCTAGAAATATCTAAGAGAAACATGTGAGTTATATGGCAAAGTCATCTTTGATGATGCTGTTTAGTGCATACACACACACACACACACACAAACATCACTTTGTTTTTCTAGGACAATTGATAGGGTGATCCATCTTAATTGGTTAGGGGGTGATACCCGCTCCTATGTATTTTCCATTTATTTCCAAAAGAATCGAGGTAAAGTTTACCGAAACTATCGAATGTTGTTTAAAAGAGACTAGATCAGACAAGTATAAATTATCCAAAGACCACTTCGATCCAACTCAAGCATTTCGAAATGAAGACATCTTAAAGTTGATTGAAGACGAAGCTTTTGAAGTGCATGGGCTACTTGCTACTAATGATGAGGGTGATTCCAAAATGGATGCAGTAGAGGTAGTGCCTTCGGCTTCGTTCAGATCCAGAATAAACTTGCATAGATGAATGCTAGCAATGCATTTCTGCTTGGAGGGCGGCGTTAGCATTCAAATATGATTTTCTATATAAAAAGGTAACCGTAGCCCCAAGCCTCATCAACTGGGAAAATGAGTAAAGTAGGGACGTGCAGCAGGGCTAAGAGGGTCGCTCCTATTAGGGTATGATCATCCTAAGATCTAGCATCGATATCGCTAGGTACGCTTTAGGGCCGATTATGGTTGCTCTATTGCAACCAAGGGATGATCATATTCAACACTATCTAGTAAGGGGTAGGGTCAGTCTTGAGTGGAAGAGGTGCAACATGTTGTAGCCTCTCGTACATTTTATCTAAAGGTGTACGGATTCGGTGGGTGGATCCTTACCCTTTCATAATTGGAATCCATTTTCCAATACGAACCTTCAGCCTTGATTATATACCTATTATGCTGGAATTTTATTAATGTAACAATTTCAGCAATGGTTAATATGTATTTGTATCCTAGACGGTATTATAATGTCACCGAATTTCTTATAGAAAAAGTTTTGGTTACCATAATGTAAACACTCATCTTTGTTTTTGAGTGATGTAGTCTTATGAGATATTGATTTCAAAGGGTTTTGTAAGTTAAATAAATAAACTTGCTTGTGACTGAGTTTCTCACGCTGGTTTTACCAGACTAACCCGAACGTTGTTTTCTTATAATGCTTGGGTCAGCCAGGGCATGTTTCTAGATTTAACTGGATTTTTTGGAGCTTTCAGGAAACGGGCTGGATTTTACAAGATGTATTCGCGCATATTTTATCTTCCTTTGTGTTTTTTTATTTGTTTATGTTTGTCTATATATATCAGCAATTGTACGAACATGATATTATGACTGTTTAGGCTAATAATTGGTTAGGTTCTTTGATGTTGTATGTATATTAAAGTTCTTTCTTTTTGTAAAGACTTGATTTATATATTGTGTGTTACTTGTCACATTTTTGTGAGATTCTGTTATGTTTTCTTTTCTCTTTACCCCAAATGACCTATCTTTCGAGCACTTAAATGACCAGCACATGAAAATCAAGAATGTAGTAAGTGTCATCTTTCAGTGTTAGAAAGGCAGATCGTTACACATGGTATCAGACCTTTGATTGGGCGAACACCTAGGCAATGGTAGGGTAAACTCATTTAAGATAGGGTAAGTGAGACTCTAGAATGAATTTTAGTGCATATATTGAGTGCATATTTATTAGTGCTATAAAAATGTTTTATATTGTGTTGATTTATCGATTGAGTGGTTTATGAATTCTGGTCGAGACATGGGGCACTATAGTGTCGATGGGGTTTCTAAACACTTAAACTAGGTAAATCAACATAGTATCGTTTTACATTGGTAAATGAAATAATTTTTCCTAAAAATATATTAGATATACAAAGAAATAATTTTCAAGAATAAAGTATAGTTATATATGATGTGATTGTTGTTAGGAGTTGATAATATTTAATTATCATCATATAGGGTTTGATAAGTCATGCTCATCCAATTTTGAGCATCAACTATTATTTAATTTATTGGTAGTTTTCTTTTTTCCATCATAGATTGGGTAGATAGAATTTTGTGGGAATATTGAAACAAACACCTTGTGAATTCAGTTTAATAGTTTGACTATAAGGCATTCGATGAGAATGCTAGGTCAAAAGTATTGTATTTTAATAAAAGGATGTTTATTAAAAATAAAGGAAACATATGTAAAAATGAATATTTGAGGAATATTTTTATATATAGTGATTTATAAATTATAATTATAAAATATATTTTAAAAATAAGGTAGACTTTCAAAGAATTCAAATACAGGTGATTTTGATAAAGTTTTCAAATGATTTTCAAGGTTTAGGAAAAATAGTAATAATTTTTCTTAAAATACTTTATAAAGAAATTTTTATAGAAAGACGTGTTTCCATTGGTTTGGTACAGTAATAAGTGCCAATTTTTTTTACGATGATCGGCATAATCTTCTAAGTGATAGTCGGATGTTTGCTTAAGCAGATGTGATAGCGCACTTAATAAGTTATTCTCTCTATCATTGTATGATCGAAATGAGTTCAAATCCGAACAAATCCAAAGCAAGTTTTTAATAAATACTTTGTTAAACTATTTATCTGGATATATATGTATATGTATTACATTGTATAAAAAAAGGAATCTGAATATATAATGAGTTTTTCATAATTAACTAGTT
This sequence comes from Allium cepa, assembly GCA_030765085.1. Taxonomy (NCBI): domain Eukaryota; kingdom Viridiplantae; phylum Streptophyta; class Magnoliopsida; order Asparagales; family Amaryllidaceae; genus Allium; species Allium cepa. Next base: position 906,137,781 of record CM060932.1, read on the forward strand.
CGAGTTAATCGAAAGCGACTAAAAATGGGAAAGGGATGTGTTTGAATAATAAACACTTCTCTTATGTATTACCCTTATTGGTATATTTGGTAGTATCTAATTCCTTGACAATATTTTGGAGTTACTCGAGCTATATGTACATTTTCTAAGGGTTAAATGTAACAGTGGAGATTTTCAACCCTCGAAAAATCTACATTGATATGTTCACTATATTGCATGCCAAGCAATTGAATGCTAGAAAACCAAATTGTTAGGGGAAAAATAAAGAAGGAATAATATAAGAAGAAAACTAAACAATATAGAATCTCACAGCGGAATGAATAAAATTTAATATAAATCAAATCTTTACACAAAACAAACTGTAATATATGTATATACAGGCATCAATCAAAGTATACTAACCTATTTCAGCCCGGACAGTTATAATAGCTTGTCCTTACAATTGCTGATAAATACAACAGTAAACATAGCAGAAAAAATAATATCAACCATATACGTGAATACGTCTCAAGGCCTCCAGCTCGTCTCTTGAAGCTTCAAAGCATCCAATTAAATTTATAAATATACTCAATCTGACCCGAGCAATATTGGAACAGCCCGCAAACCCGTACCCCTTGAGTCGACACTAGTCTCCATCAATTCAACTCAAGATGAACGGAAATACGAACCATTTAGGTTAAAGAAAAAAGAGGTAGAAGAAGAAAATAGAAACAACATCAGAATCTCACAAACGCAGCGGAATAAAATATAATAGACAATAACTGATCTTTACACAAAAGAAATATATATGTTTCATACATTACATCATCAGAGTACACATAACACTCAACTGGACAGTAGTCATAATCTGTCCTCTCAAAACTAAATACACAGCTAATCAACACAGCGGAATATTTAAAACAAATACGGAAGTACGTATCGCCATCCAGCTCGTCTCCTGAGCTCTATAATGTCCTTTCCTGTATCCTATAATACTCGGTCTGACCCGAGCATTATAGTTAAATAACACCCGAGTCAGTCTGGAATACCAGTGTGAGAAATCACACTCAAATTGATTATTAAAGCTCCAAAAATCCTTTGAAAAACAAAAGCATCTCGTAAGACCAAGCCACAAATAAACATGTCGGGTTTTTACCTTACGATAGCTAAAACATTTATTATAAAATCCTCTGATATTATAATAGTGTCTATATACAAATACTTATTCAAATATCCGAAATTGTTAAATTTATTAAATTTCAGCTACTAGCCACAATCGTGGGTAATACAAACAAAACCGTAAAAGGCATATAGGGAGAATGGATTTCCAACTAATGACTAGACACTGGGGTACAACGTGTCACAGTACGTGGCCTAGATCACCGTACCAGGGATTACTCCCAATCCCCTGCAACACAAGACCGGGACTACCCCTTATTGGATAATCCCGAGTAAGATCACCCCACGGTTGGGATTAGCAACCGTACCACTAAGCCGAATAAAAAGGGACATCTAGACGGGGATGACCTCACCCTAATGGGTACTATCCACATAGCCTTGATGCATAACTCCTTATTTTCAGTCATTCCCGATTGATGAGGCTTGAGGCTAAGCATTACCTTTTTAGAACATATCACTTAGAATGCCCATCTCCCACCTGACGTGTTCTGAATGCATTCATCCATACAAGTCCGTTCCGGGCTCGAACGGAACCGAAGGCACTACTCCTACTACCTCCAATTTTGAATCACCTCAGGATTAGTAGCGACCAGCCCTTGCACTTCACTGCTCCATCTTTGAATTCAAACTCTTGTTTTCCACACGAAAACGTTCAAACCGGATCGAAGTGGTTTTAAGGAAATAAATCCTGATCCCGGTCTCTTCGAAACGATCAGCGCATTGTCCAATATTGATAGTCGGTTATTTAACTATCAATTAACATTCACAAACAACCATCGAACAATAAATAATTTCACCAAATTATTTATTAATCTCAAAGTATCTTCATAAGATATATTTCCATTTTCAAACCTTTTTGAAACAGTTTTCCAACCCACGCTCTTCTCATGGAATGAATTCCCAAATATTTATTTCCACTGAAAACACCAAGTACCAATACTTTAGATTTTTAAAATAATTTAAAAACACTTTATTATAAAATATACTTTAACATTTAAATTGAAAACTACTTTAATACTTTACTCAAAAATATATACTTTAGGAATATATAAAATGAGGTTACTTTATAAAATATAAAACTAGATTTTCTCCTTTAAAACCAAATACCAAGTCATCTTTAAATAATTACTACGATAATAGATTTGAAAAAAAAAATTACTTACTTTAGAATTTAAACATTTAGAAATAATAAATTTTCTAAAACATGCTTTTTTTTTAAAAACAACATTAAAACTTTTAACTTATATTTAAAAATTTGCTTTGAAAACGTACTTGACTATCCAGGGAAATACGCTTCTCTTTCACATCTTCTAAAAATAAAACACTATTTATTTTTGAACAAATTTACTCATTCCCTTAATAAATTCCCACTGTGAATTTATTTATCCACCGATATATCATACCACTTTTATAAACCTAGTTTATAAATTTCATAGTCGCATTCTCCTTTAAATTTCCAATTTCAAACACTTAAATCAATTTCCAAATTGATTTCCAATTTACTCCATTTGAAATAAATTCCTTTACTTACTCATTTATTTCAAAACCCATTGACTTCATATTTTTATTCCTTAATTATAATGTAAAATCTTTTAACTGAAAACACCGATTTTAGATTTTCCCAAATTCCTTCTTTATCCTTTTAAATAAATTCAAACCTTGAATTTTAAAATAAATTCTTTATTTCTTGATATAACATCACTTAAGTTAAAATTCATTATTTCTCTGTTTATTCAAAATCCCCTTTTCCATAATCGGAATCATTTATTAGAATTTTAAAATCATTTTTATTCTTATCCAGTTCATTCTTAAATTTATTCAAATTCTCTATGATTATTTTACTTAAAAATTCACTCTTTTTATTTTCTTTTCAAAAATCCAGTTCTATAGATTTGATAACTCAGTATACCGAACTATACTAAATCAAACCATAAGATCCAATATTCCAATTATCAATAAAATTCATCGTAGGATATCAAATAATCATAATGCAGAATTATTAGAACAATCAAAATAATTTAGAGGAATCCAATTGGATCCCTCTAACCTGTTTTCCTGCATCCACAGATGTTAGCACAATACCAATTCCACTTCGAGGTGGAATATCGCGGTATATGGGATTAATATAATATCAACCGCTATTATGCGGCGCATAGGGTCACATCCGCTATATAATGCGGGAAATCAATCACTCTAATATATACTATATACTACTATATATAATATAGCACATCAAATCAATTCAATCATCCAACCAATTATTTAAATTTAACCATTTAAATTTAAATAAAACCCAGATGAGTGAGATTTACTCACCTTTGCTATTATTTGCAATCCACTTCAACTTTGCCTTGGTTTCACGGTTTTCGACCTTGTATAAACATTTGATGATTTTCATTAATATTCGAACCAATCGAATAATTAATTTTCCATTTGATAAATTTAATTAAGTAGCGATTTTATTTTAATAGTTCTCATTTTAACAAATGATTTAATTTAAACAAAAAAAATTAAATTTAAACTAATTTTCACTTAGAAAAAATATCTTGTAGTATTTTAAAAATCATTAAGTAAGTCAACTAACAAATTCATCCCCATAGTCTATTATTTAAATATTAAACTAATAAGATAAAAATATGTACACGTATTTATATTTATATCATTATTTATCTTTACTATAAAATTTCAAAATAGTTTATAAATTTAAATATTTTCCCTAAATTCTATATGCATACATATTATTATCTTAATAAATTAAATAAAGAACCCAATACCTCATTTGATCTCACGGAGATCATACTGCCCTCGATCTGGCGCCGGCACCCCCGCCACGAACCGCTAAAGCCCCCCAGTCTTGCGATAAAAATAATCGACCCAAACTCGGCGTCCCCATCTTTGACCTCGAGCTACCCTACTACAAACGCCACCCTCGTGATCAACTGCTTTGCCATCGTGCCTCCGCGACACCCCTCTGCCCGCCGCCGCACTCACATCTCACCCAAGCTACAGTTGTGGCCTTATCAACTCGCGACTCGCGCCGCCGCCACCAGTCGCCTCTTCCCACTCCAAAGCCAAAACCCCATGCCGCCGCACTTGTCGACTTCGATTTCAAAGGCGGATCCCTCGCGTCGCCGTCGATTTCGCAAGCGGCTTCATCCCTTTTTTTTGAACAGCGAATTGATTTCGTGAAGTTATGGAAAAGGGGGAGGAAGAATAAGTGGGCCGCGATTTCAATTTCAAAACGTTTAAGTTCGGCCATTAAAATTTTGCTCGGCCTTCAATTGAATCATGAGATTTTTTTCTGTAGAAAACGAATTGAAGTAACAGGGGACGATAACGTGATTTTAGCTTCTGAGGGAAGACAAAGGGTACCTGATTAAGTAGAGAGGAGTAGGTCGACTTGCTCAGGAATAGGATGGTTGAGATGAAAGAATGGTGGCTGATGGAAAGGAATCTCAGCTATTGACTAATATATATAAATATATATTTTTTAATTTAAATTCAAATTGTCTCGGTTTACGTTGCCTAAAATCGCAAACTCCTATCGAAGCGTGCCGCTAGGCGTTTATAATGTTATAACCCTATTCCAAACGCAATGGAAAAGGTTTCAAGTCCTAATTCGACCGTATAGAGAAGATAGCTTTTTGGATCCAGTTATAATTTTAAACTTCAATATGAATTTTAGTGCGTTTACCTATCTACGAACACACAACAACTCCAAAGACTACGAAATTTGAAAGCCGATAATAATACAATATTATGGATCCAATGGAACTGGTTTCGTCGAATTCCGAGACTGTGCCTCGGAAGGCTATTTTTTTTTAAAATTCAATTTAAACGACAAAATTTCAAAACTTAACAAAGCACTTCCAAGTTCAATTTTAACACTTCTACTATCTTCAGTATTATTAGTATAAATTTTTCAAGCCTTCAAATTAATTTTAACAGGCTTAAAACTCCAGATTACATATTTTATCCAACTTCTAATTATTTCATTCAATAATTTAATTATCAAATAAATTGTGATGTTTGAACTCAAATTAAAAATTAACTTTTAAATATTTAAAATCAATTAAATATTCCGATTTCAAACATCCAAAAATTCTCGGCTGTCACATTCCTTTCCACTTAAAAGAATTTCGTCTCCGAAATTACTAGCTAAGAGGAATGGTCCAAACCCGTTATCATTTCCCAATCCAAACAATTTTATCGAACTTCTCAAAACAATTTTATTTAATAAGAGACCTATTCTTTCTCTTATTAACTTCCAAACCCTTCCATAGTTTTCAAACAATACTGTTTGCTCAATCATTCAATTTTCAATTTAAAACCAAAATTTGAATTATCAAAATTTTCTCAAAAATTTTCTAACTCTCTAAATTTCCGACAAATTTCGCCAACGTCTCCTTTGCGCGGCTAGCTCGGAACAACTACAAAATGCCTCTACGGGCTCCCAAATTCCAAAAGAAAACAAAAGGCCAAGTGGCTAGATCAAAAAACCAATCAAATTTCATACAGAAATTTAAATACATACCTTTTGTCGAGCAATTCACCTTTATCTTTTGAAATCCAAATATCAATTTCTTTTCCTTTAAACACCTGTATATCCTATATAGCAATAATATCCAATCACAACATTCAAAAACATTTTATTGACTTCCTTACAAAATTTCAATATCTATTCATTCAAGCCCGTACGAGGTACATATATCATCCATACGCAATATCAAATTCGACCGCTCGCTCGATCACACAATTTCACTTCTGAACTAGTATCGTCCACCCGACTTTCCAGTGCTGACTCAGATCTGGTTTCCTGATCAAAAACCGTCATTCTCCTTGCATAGTCATAACTATGATAGAGAATTTTCCAGAACCAATCAAAATCCTTATCCAGGGTTCGCCGTTGAAAATCGAGTGAAAAGTCCTAACTCGGATCGATATAACTATCTCGAAATTCTGTGCTCGAATCTGGATCAAATTGCTATGCGAATAAAATAATATACGTACATCTTACGTATTCATGTCCATTTTTTTTATTCACATTCATTTTTATTTCTATTCACTTATCAACGCTTATCATTTCACATACTTTTATTAAATCTTCACTCAAATGCTTATTCAATATATTTTCCCGACACCCATATTACCTAAAAATTCTACCATTTCTTCTTAAGTTCAATATAAGTATTGATACGCTTCTTATATTTATTTTCATTTCACCACTTTAGTTTATGTCTATTTCTATTCAAATTGGTTCTCCCATTTCCATATGAATTAAATTTATCTTCAACTCTGAACATTGAATTTTATCTTCCATTTATAACTGATACATATCATTATTTTAAATTAGTTTCATCTACTAATTTATTTTAATTTCTAATTTGAAATCGTTTTGTCGCTAAAAAAAATTTTCCTAAAAATTTTCTAATTCCTAAAATTTTCGAAATTTTTTGCTGAGTCTCCTTTGTACGGAGGAGCTTTTGCAATTTGACAAGGGATATAAATATATATACATCGACCCACCCGGTTGGAAAAACAAAAAAACATACAATAGTTCATATTTCCTAACTTTTATTGCGTAGGCGTACATCTATTTAGCATTTTTAAGCAAACGCTTATTGTTTAGCAATTAGTGCGACTAAAATCCAGCCAAACGGCATCCCGGTACCTGTACTTACTTAATTTAAATATGTAAGTGCCAAAATAATGTAATTTAACAACATCTAACATATTTAACTAGCAAACATACAAGTTTCTATAAGCAATGCAAGTTAAACAATATTTATAAGCAACTTATATGGTTCCGACATTAATTTTAATTATTTACAGCCAATTCGTATACAACTTCATTCAATTTAAATGGTTTGCAACTCAAATCATTCTTATTTTAATCTAATTCCATAACAACTTTAATTCATGTTTAATTCACTTATAATTCGAAGTTGAATTTCTATTTATAACTCGGGTTTCTTTTACAAACCCATCATTAACTCAAATTTCAACTTTTATTTATCCAACTAGTGTTCCATTTCCATATTAAATAATTAATTATCTAATTGGCCCACCTTCAATTTACAATTCAATCTTTGATTTTTATCATCAAAAATCACTTTATTACTTTGCTTGAGTTCAATCCAAATTATAATTCAAGTTTAGAATTCCATTTCACTTTCCAAAATACCAAATACATTTTATTTATGATTACTCCTTCCAATATCCAATTTCAGTTCATTTACTTACAATCATGAATTCATTTGTTCATTTACAAATTTATCTTCAGCCCATAAATTCTATTTCCCAACATTAATTATTTTTAGTCCATTTGAACTAATTCTACACTTTATTTTACACAATTTCAAATTAAATATTATCCAGTATTCAAATTTCATTTCTAAGTAATAAATTTTATTTCATTTAGCCTATTTAGATTTATTTCCTCACATTCACTTTTTATTTATCTAGTTTTAGTTACATTCTAATTTAATTCAAATTTTAAGTTTCTATAAGTTCTCCAATTTATTTATCTTCCGTTTGCTAACTTCTTTTAACCCACGTAAATTTATTGGCTTACTATCTAACTTATTTTCGTTTTCTTACTTACTTTCAAATTTTTTTAATAAGTTTCCAAACTTATTTACCATTACATAATCATTTTTAATAAGCTTCCAGAGTTTCATCCAAACATTTCAAACCAAGTCCAGAGTTTAAACCATTACTAAAATATTCAAAACTCAATTTTAAAAAAATATATCTCTAAATCAAACTATTCCTTTTCATTTTCAAAATTAAACCCAATTTCGCAAAAAAACATTAATCCAAAACATCCAGGTAGCAGTCTCCCTCTTGGAAACTCAAAAATGAACACCGATGATGTCGCGATCATCATCGGAACTATTTCCCAGCGACCGAAAAGAGTTCAATGCTTTTACCACTTTAAAATCCTTTCAAATATTCCAAACTCTCCAGATTTCAAATCCAACTCAAAAAATTTTCCCAAAATTCCAAATTCGAAATCCATCCAAAATATTACTTTGGAACTTTCATCACAATTTATCTCCAAATATTTCTTTGGAATTTTTTATTTCATCTTCAATTATAGATCACATTTATAATTCACATTTACAAACTTCATTTTGTTAATGAATTTATTCCTTAACCTTTGGTTAAAATTTTAATCCTTTATTCAACTTTCACTTAACAATGATAATAATTTACTATCATCATCTTTTATCAACCAAGCAACCATATATAACCATAATAATTTATGGAAAATCATTTCCTTTATATACATAATTTGGGTAAAATTATTTCATTTACCCTATTTAAAACAATACTGTGTCGGTTTATCTTGTTTAAGAGTTTAGAAACCCCTATCGATGATATGGCATCCCACATATCGACCAGAATCCATTAAACACTCAACCGATAAGTCAACACAATATACTACTTTTATATTCACTAACAAATACGCGCTCATATCAATTAATACACTCAAACTCATTTTAGAGTACTATGGACTCTATTTCCAATGAGTAATCCCCATCAGGGCCAAGGTTCTCGCTTAACCTTCAGCTCTGATACCATTGTAACAGCCTGTAAACCCATACCCCTAGAGTCGACACTATTTTCCATCAATTCAACTCAAGATGAACGGAAATACGAACCATTTGGGTTAAAGAAGAAAGAGGTAGAAGAAGAAAATAGAAACAACATCAGAATCTCACAAACGCAGCGGAAGAAAATATAAAAGATAATAACTGATCTTTACACAAAAGAAAAATATATCTGTTTCATACATTACATCATCAGAGTACACATAACACTCAACTAGACAGTAATCATAACATGTCCTCTCAGAACTGAATACATAGCTAATCAACACAGCGGAATATTTAAAACAAGTACGGAAGTACGTATCACCATCCAGCTCGTCTCCTGAGCTCTATAATATCCTTTCTTGTATCCTATAATACTCGGTCTGACCCAAGCATTGTAGTTGAATAATACCCGAGTCAGTCTGGAATAAATCACACTCAAATTGATTATTAAAGTTCCAAAAATCTTTTGAAAAACAAAAGCATCTCGTAAGACCACGCCACAAATAAACATGTTGGGTTTTTACCTTACGATAGCTAAAGCATTTATTATAAAATCCTCTGATATTATAATAGTGTCTATATACAAATACTTACTCAAATAGCCGAAATTGTTACATTTATCAAATTCCAACTACTAACCACAGTCGAGGGTAATACAAACAAAACCGTAAAAGGCACTTAGGGAGAATGGATTTTCAACTAATGACTAGGCACTGGGGTACCACCCGTCACAGTACGTGGCCTAGATCACCGTACCGAGGATTACTCCCAATCCCCTGCAACACAAGACCGGGACTATCCCTTACTGGATAATCCCGAGCAAGATCACCCCACAGTAGCGATCCGCAACCGCACCACTAAGCCGAATAAAAAGGGACATCTAGACAGGGATGACCTCATCCTAATGGGTGCTATCCACATAGCCTTGCTGCATATCCCCTGATTTTCATTCATTCCCAGTTGATGAGGCTTGAGGCTAAGCGTTACCTTTTTAAAACATGCTTTTTTTAAAACAACATTAAAAAAATTAACTTATATTTAAAAATTTGATTTTAAAACGTACTTGACTATCCAAGGAAATACGCTTCTCTTTAACATCTTTTAAAAATAAAACACTATTTATATTTACTCATTCTCTTAATAAATTCCCACCGTAAATTTGTTCTTCCAAATATCCACTGATATATTACACCACTTTTATAAACCCAGTTTATAAATTTCATAGTCACATTCTCCTTTAAATTTCCAATTTCAAACGCTTAAATCGATTTCCAAATTGATTTCCAATTTACTCCATTTGAAATAAATTCCTTTACTTACTCATTTATTTCAAAACCCATTGACTTCAGATTTTTATTCCTTAATTATGATTTAAAATCTTTTGACTGAAAACACCAATTTCAGGTTCCCCCAAATTCCTTCTTTATCCTTTTAAATAAATTCATTCCTCGAATTTTAAAATAAATTCTTTATTTCTTAATATAAAATCACTTAAATTAAAATTCATTATTTCTCGGTTTATTCAAAATCCCCTTTTTCCATACTCGGAATTATTTATTATAATTTTAAAATTATTTTTATTCGTATCCAGTTCATTCTTAAATTTATTCAAATTCTCTATGATTATTTTACTTATAAATTCACTTTTTTATTTTCTTTTCAAAAATCCAATTCTATAGATTTGATAACTTAGTATACCGAAATATATTAAATCAAACCATAACATACAATATTCCAATTATCAATAAAATTCATCGCATGATATCAAATAATCATAATGCAGAATTATTAGAACAATAAAAATAATTTTGAGGAATCTAGTTAGATCCCTCCAACCTGTTTTCCTATATCCATAGATGTTAGCACAATAACAATTCCACTTCGAGGTGGAATATCGTGGTATATGGGATTAATATAATATCCTCCGCTATTATGCGGCGCATACGGTCTCATCCACTATATAATGCGGGAAATCAATCACTCCAATATATACTATATACTACTATATATAATATAGCACATCAAATCAATTCAATCATCCAACCAATTATTTAAATTTAACCATTTAAATTTAAATAAAAACCCAGATGAATGAGATTAACTCACCTTTGCTATTATTTGCAATCCACTTCAACTTTGCCTTGGTTTCACGGTTTTTCGACCTTATATAAACATTAGATGATTTTCATTAATATTCGAACCAATCGAATAATTAAATTTCCATTTGATAAATTTAATTAAGTAGTGATTTTATTTTAATAGTTCTCATTTTAACAAATTATTTAATTTAAACAAAAAAAAATTAAATTTAAACTAATTTTCCCTTAGAAAAAAAATCTGGTAGTAATTTAAAAATCATTAAATAGGTCAACTAACAAATTCCTCCCCATAATCTATTATTTAAATATTAAACTAATAAGATAAAAATATGTACATGTATTTATATTTATATCATTATTTATCTTTACTGTAAAATTTTAAAACTGTTTATAAATTTAAATTATTTTCCCTAAATTCTATATGCATACATATTATTATCTTAATAACTTAAATAAAGAACCCAATACCTCACTTGATCTCACGGTGATCCTACTGCCTTCGATCTGGCGCCGACACCTCGCCACGAATCGCTAAAGCCCTCCAGCCTCGCGATAAAATCAATCGACCCAAACTCAGCGTCCCCATCTCTGACCTCGAGCTACCCTACTGCAAACGCCACCCTCGTGAGCCACTGCTTTGCCGTCATGCCTCTGCGACTCTCCTTTGCCCGCCGCCGCACTCACATCTCACCCTAGCTACAGTTGTGGTCTTATCAACTCGCGACTCGCGGCGCCACCACCAGTCGCCTCTTCCCACTCCAAAGCCAAAACCCCATGCCACCGCACTTGTCGACTTCGATTTCAAAGGCGGATCCCTCGCGTCGCCGTCGATTTCGCAAGCGGCTTCATCCTTTTTTTGAATAGCGAATCGATTTCATGAAGTTATCGAAAAGGGGGAGGAAGAATAAAGAGGGCCGTGATTTCAATTTCAAAACGTATAAGTTCAGCCATTGAAACTTTGCTCAGCCTTCAATTGAACCGTGAGATTTTTTTCTGTTGAAAATGAATTGAAGTAAAAGGGGAAGATAACGTGATTTTAGCTTCCGAGGGAAGACAAAGAGTACGTGATTAAGCAGAGAGGAGTAGGTCGGCTTGCTCAGGAATAGGATGGCTGAGATGAAAGAATGGTAGCTGATGGAAAGGAATCTCGGCTATTGACTTAAATATATAAATATATGTATTTTAATTTAAATTCAAATTGTCTCGATTTACATTGCCTAAAATCGCAAACTCCTATCGAGACGTGCCACTAGGTCTTTATAACGTTATACCCCTATTCCGAACGCAATGGAAAAGGTTTCGAGTCCTAATTCGATCGTACGGAGAAGATAGCTTTTTAGATCCAGTTATAATATTAAACTTCAATATGAATTTTTGCGCGTTTACCTATCGTACGATCACACGACAATTCCAAAGAGTACGAAATTTGGAATTCGATAATAATACAATATTAGGATCCAATGGAACTGGTTTCGTCGAATTCCGAGACTGTGCCTAGGAAGGCTAATTTTTTAAATTCAATTTATTCCAAATTCAATCTTAACACTTCTACTATCTTCAGTATTATCAGTATAAATTTTACAAGCCTTCAAATTATTTTTAACAGGCTTAAAACTCCTGATTCAACATTTTATCTAACTTCTAATTATTTCATTCAATAATTTAATTATCAAATAAATAGTGATGTTTGAACTCATGTTAAAAATTAACTTTTAAATATTTAAAATCAATTAAATATTCCGATTTCAAACATCCAAAAATTCTGGGTTGTCACAATTATAATAAAATATCACCCGAGTCAGCCTGGAAAACCAACGTGAGAAAACACACCCAAATGGATTTTAAAGTTATGAAAATCTTTAAAATAATAAGTATCTCGAAAGACTATACCGCACATAAACATAGATAGGGTTTACCTGACGATAACTAAAACCTTTTCTATTGAAAATCTATTTATATTATAATAATGTCTAAGGGTGAAAATATAATTATCAAATAGCTGTGATGCTCGTGAGTGTACATCATAACAACAATTGGTATATAATTTAAAACTAATATGGCTCATTTGCTAATTGTGTAGGATTCCACAGAGGTTCCCTCAGTACTTCTAGAAATGGTCCTCCTTCACAAGGACCAGAAATATCCTTCTGAAGCAGCATGCATCCCTAGAGATGTACCATAGGAAAAACATAGCTGGTCTCGCTAAGACCGAATGCACCGCCCCATGCATGTAACAATTGTAAGTAATTTCTAGGTGGAGCCAACTGCACCTTATGGGTTTGCCAACCCTACTGGCCATGCCTCCTATCTCTCGTTTTAGTCATTACTGCTGATGAGGCTATGTCCGACATTCCGGCTCATGCACCTCCACTATGTAAATTAAGGAATCCCACATGGATTCCCATACCCCAACGGGTCTCGAAACCACGCATGAATTCCAACATTCCAACATACGTCACGAAAATCCTCCATAGAACCGTATATGGTTTCGGAGTGGTCATTGTTTTTGAGTCATCTCTTACGAGTACACTCTTCCGCTTTCCTAGCGCTCCAAAACCAATCATTGATTTTTGAAAATGCTTGATAACGGTTCTTTAGGAAATAATCAGGCAATACATAAAAGCGGAGATCACCTCCTAACCGTTTATGTGGACAGATCTCCTCATCATTTGTCCTAGAAGAACAAAACGAGTTCATACGTACAGTATAAGACCACCGATGGTAACTATACCATATAATTCTCTTGTTCCTCCTAGTTATTTTCCGAGTAAAATTCCTTCGGTTTAAGTAGGGAATATTTCTGTACTGTCAAAATTAAGAAGGATTACATATTTAGGCCAAGATTTGATAGTCGGTAATTTAACTATCAACAAACACGCATCCAAATCGGAGATTTATTCCATAGGGGAAAACCAACATTGGTTAAGCACATAAGCAACCCCTAGCCTCCTTTAATAAATCTTTCATTTATTAAAATCACTTTATAAATTACTTGTATAAAAATACTTACAAAGGTATATTCGCAAATCCCTATATTTTCAATACTTATAAAATATTCATATACTTATCTCAATGGTATAATTATATTCACATACATTACACCTCGCTTCTTAGAAAATGCGTTCATATACTTATCTCTACGGTATAAGTTTATTTACAAAAATGAGAAAGAATTTCTTTTGATTAAATTCTCAAATCATTTATAAATTCCTTACAATTCTCCAAAAATATTTATAAACCATTTTATAATCTCGGAAAATCATTTATAAATTCTTTTATAAAATTCAGTCACTTATAAAATTATTTTTATACATTTTATAAAATAATTTATAAATCCTTTTATAAATCCATAAACCTGCTTATTTTCCAAAACACTTTTTAACAAACAAGTACGTCAACTAAACACTTGTCACATGGCAACTTACATTAAAAACATCTTCTTACAAATCTGTGCACCAATTCTTAAACTAGTTGCATAAATATCTAACCAGTTATTAAACCCTTTCACCTTGAAATAATTATTCCTTAAGTCTTCCATTTTATAAATACCTTTTATAAGATCCAAATCTTACAACTCTAATTTTGGGTCTCAAAAACATTTAATAAGAATTAAAAACCATTCACTTCAAAACACCATTATATAAATATAATTATTAACAATAAACTTTATAAATAAATGAAATTATTAACTTTAAAATATCTAAAAATTATTAATTAATAATTTAAAAATAATGTTAAATAAACAATAATAATTAGTCTTTACCATTTTTATTAATAATACTAATTTATTTCCAAAACATTATTAATGGATCCTCAATATTAATTTCAAACCATAATTTTCCTTAAAATAAATAACATTTCAAAATATTGGCATTTTGATAAATACTTTTAAAAAATATTAACTATGAGCAATTAATTTTAAAACCACATTAATATAAATAAATAATTTTAAAATAATATTAATATAAATAATAAATTTAAAATAATATTAATATAAATAAATTTAAAACAAAATTAAATATAAATAGATAATCTTTATACAAAATATTTCTAAAACCTAATTTTAGATTTAAAAATCATTTCCTATCCCTAAAACTAATTCCAATTCAAAAGAAAAATTAACTATTCCAAAATACTAATTTAAGGTCAATAGCCACCCAATGTTTAATCAACATCGATATTGACTTTCTATCATTATTGGGATTTAGTTTCTAACATATAATGATGTTGTAACCAATATTTCCAAAAACCAGGTTTATTATCTAATAATTCATATAACTAGAATATTATTGAAATCAATTCAACAATAACGAGAAATCCTGTTGGATCCCTCCAACTTGTTCCTTTGCATCACACTCATATATATTAGCACATATATATGTAAATAAAACCAACATTGGTGAGGAATCCTTTTGGTTCCCACCAACCTGTTTCCTCTGCATCACAAATGTTATATAATAATAGGATAAAAATCAACCACTTCGAGGCGGGATTCATATACAAATGGTCATCCGCTCTTACATAGGAACGTAATAAGGTCTCATTCGCTCCAAAGGCCGGAATATATCCAAATCAAAAATATAAGATGGTATATCATCCAAACATCCAATCAATTATTTTTATCAACTTTAAATATTACTGGTTAGCCAAAAAGGTGAGTTTAACTCACCATTATTCAAGTCGTCGCTAGGACATTCTAGATTCGGTCTAAATCGAGCAACGTTCGATTTAACGTGAAATTTCTACATGCTCTAGTTGTCATCAATTTAATTCCACAACGTCATCCATGTCGATATGATCCTAAAGCGGTCGACCGCGTTCAACTTGGACCTAATATGCATAATATTTTTATTTACAAAATTCAAGTATTATACACAATATTTAATTACCAAACATTTCCTTAGGTACCATCATTAGCATAAAAATCTCCTTTCCCCCTCAAATTTTATTCCCGCTTCCTAGTCCTTAAAATGATCACGACTTTAACGTGTGGCCACCACATCGCTCCACCGTCGTCGACCAAACTTCACTAGAGGAAAGCCCCATCCACGCCGACACCCCTAACCCCACGCGACCACCTTCGATGACCCGAGCTCATCGGAGACCCATGAAACGTGGCTGCATATCTCAAAACTGTCGCGACTTCCAACTGCCACAGCCGCCGTCGTGATCCACAGTTGGACAAGCGACTTCGCCCGTAGGTGCCACAAACCTCCAGTACAATTTTCTTTCAAACAACATCCTACAAAAGTGCCTCGACTCATCGCAACCGATGATTCCCTCCCTCGGTTCATCGATCTAATTTCACCTCCACACTCTGCCATGCCTTCATCGAACCGTTGATTTACTATATCATGCCGAGACAAACATCTTCCTAGTTATGACTTCTACCTGAATGTGGTCATAGTGGCACCGGTAAACTTGGGCCTTTGGATATGGCCAAGTTTAATTTGAAAATTTTCTAATACTTTTTCGTATTGGTCACGATTTAAAAAGAGGGAGAGTATGGTTCAAACTGTAGAAGACATGGCTAGGTTGTAGGATCGGGTAAGGCTGAAGGGATGGATTGCAAAATATTGTGTATATATATTATTTGAATTTAAATTATCAAGCTATGAAATGTCATAAAATATCAAACTCCAAACAAGGCGTGCCGTTTGGCGTTCTATATACAATACCCTTATTTCGAAACAATTGAACTTCTTTCGAGGCCTAATTCGATCGTATGCAGAAGATAGCTTTTCAAAACCAATTATTATATTAATTTCTAAAATTAGTTTCTACGTGCTTTGATCTCGCATGACCAAACGACATGTCTGATTCCTACGAAAGTCTCCAGCATACAATAACTCAATATTATGGATCCAGTGACACTGGTTTCATCAAAATTCGACAATGCACTGGAAGGCTATTTTTATACGTTAATTAAAAAGAATTATTATAAAAACCAAATTAATCACTTTTAAATCTAATTTAAAAATTTATTATCTACTTTCTTATTTAAATAGAATTTAAATCAACTTTAAAAATCATTTTCATTAACATTAATTCCTGGTTAAATTATTTTAACAATTCCACATATTAGATCCAACAATTAAATTATCAAATAAATCGCTATATTTGAAAATAAAGTTATTCAACTTATAAAATTTACTTTAAATATAAAAAATCAATTAAATATTCCAAATATTAGTTTACTAAAATTCTGTGTCGTTACATTCTCCCCTCCTACCCTTAAAAAGAATTTCGTCTCCGAAATCACCAAGCAAAAAAATTGCCTAAACCCATTACCTTTAAAAATAAATTAGTTGAAATCATTCGCCGAATTATTTTAAGCATTTAAGCTTTCCAAAAATCAATTTGTTAAAACTTCATTGTCACCTTTCCTAAGCCTCTATATTCATCCATAGATCCTAACTATTATCATTCCATTCATTTTTTCGTGTTATAGATCAAAATCAAATTTTAGTTATCAAAAATTTCATTAAAAATTCTTAAAAAATTTCTAACACCTTAAATTTACGGAAAATCTTACCAGTGTCTCTTTTGCACATCTAGATTAGAATAACTACTAATTGCCACTACGGGCCCCAAACCAGCAAAAGAAAATAAAAGACAAGTGGCTTAATCATAGAACAATCAAACAATAATTTAAATGTGTACCTTTTAGTCGGGCAACCAAATTCTACTTATAAAATCAAAGGCATCAACTAGCATTTTCTTTTATACACCTGCATGTTATTTACCAAGATATCTAAAATTATAGTTCGCAATCGCATCATTTTGTATTTTAAATTGTCAACATTATCTTTCCTAAAACCGTATGATGGATATATATCATATATATGCAATACCATATCTGATCGCTCACTAAATCACACAATCTCACTTTCTCACTAGTATCGTTCACAAGACCACTCTAGTGAAGACTCGGATCCGGTTCCTTGATTAAAAACCAACATTTTCTTTACATAGTCATCACTATGATTGAGAATTCCAAAATCCACCAAAAATCCATATCTAGTGTTCGTCGTCGAGAATCGGGTGAAAAATCATAACTCGGACCGATATAAATCATCTTGAAATCATGTCTCGAATCTGGATCAAACCGTTATGCGAATAAAATAATATATGTATGACTTACGTATTTATTTCAATTGGTTTCTAGTTGTACCAAATTCTTTTTATTCATATTCATTTCATTCTCATTCAGTTTTATTTATATTCAACTATTCACATTCAATTGATCCACATTTAGTTAATTACATTCCCTTGCTACTTAATATATTCTTTCAATACCAATATCACTCAATAACCATTCCATCAAATTTTCTTAAGTTTATTATAAACATTTTATACAACACTTCCTATGTTTACTACCACTTTACAACTTAAGTCCATATCCATTTCACTAATCCATTACAAATCAAATTCAATTCCATTTAACTTATTTCATTAATTCACCACACTGTTCAATTTCAATATTCAATCCTATCAACTAACACTCCAAAGCCATATTCAATTCACTAATTCATTTAATTGGCTCATTTCATTAATCCATTTCAAATCTTAATCAATTTCTTTTCAAAAATCATTTTTCTCATATCATAAATTTACTTCATTTACCTTTACTTAAGTCAAATTTATTTTTAAATTTCATATTCAACAATTTGGTTATAACTTACTAATTCTCAAATTTATAAGTTATCAAACTTATTTTTGCATACTTTCATAAAATACTCAATGAAAATTTTCAGAGTTTAAACACTCTTTTCTTATTTCAAATTACTTTGAAGTGATACTCCCTTTGTATTCCAAATCATACTTCTTAATCTTAAAATCAAACTAGTTTTACCAAAACAAAAGTCCAATGGTAGCAATTCCTCTCTTGGAAACTCGAAAATGAACGTCGATGATGCTGCAATCTTCATTGAAAAGTGATTTCAATGCTTTCTTTCTCTTAAAAATCCTTTTTAAATATTTCTATTCAAAAATATTTTCCAAACAATAATTTTATTATTTTCCAAAACTCTAAAAAACAATTGTCAAAATCACGGGATTTAAATTCTCAAACTCTCAACTTTAAATCCCTTTTTATTTATAAATCATATTTAAAATATACTTTTGAAATTTCATTTCCTTTCAATTCATAAATCACATTTATAAACCATATATTTATATAATCTTATTTTGGTTATATAAAATCATTTCTTAGTTGGGTATCTTTGTTTACATTATAATATCAACAACTTTTATTAGAATACAACAACAACGAATGATAAAAATCAAATATTATCATTCTCTAACAGCCAAGCACACCATATATACAATAATAAATTCTGAAAAATTATATCTTTATATATAAAATATAATCACGGTAAAATTATTTCATTTACCCAATTTCAAAACAATACCATGTCGAATTGCTCTTTTCAAGTGTTTAGAGACCCTTATCAATAACGTTAATTACTCGCATTGACCAGAATCCATAAGACACTCGGTAGATCAACCAACAGAATATAAAACATTTTCATATCACTAACAAATACGCGCTCAAATATATATGCTCAAACTCATTCTAGTGTGACGACCCACCTCTCATTCCATAGAAAGATGTATCGTAATTTAGAAAGAAATAGGTAGAAAAGAAATAAATAGAAAAAAAGAACAAAACAACATCAGAATCTCACAGCGGAATGGAAAAATATATTACATCACATAGATATTACATAATATTCATCATACATCAAAGTCATATAGTTGCACAACATCACATTAGACAGTCATGATGACATGCCTATGCAAAACGGAGCTATACACACATTAGAATAGATACATATAGATATGCCAAGTTTCCTGTTCCAAGCCTTTCCCAAATTTGTCAAGCCAATCATGATCACTTGGCTACTCAAAAAAATTTCAGTATCCAAGAGTTTAAGAAAATAGAAAAAAAAAACTCCGGGTCAGACATGGGTCTGGTGTGAGCAAACGGTTAAGTTGTTTAACTTGGAAAAATCATTTGAAATAAAAGGTACCTTGTAAGACTCTCCGCAAATAAACATAGACAAGTTTTTACCTTATGACACCCAAAACATTTGATAGGAAACCTTGTTATATTGTAATAGTGTCTAGAGTTTTCAAATAAATTATTCACATAGCCGAAATTGTTACATTCGTTAAATTCCAGCATAATAGATATACCATCAAGTCCGAGGTTGCTTATTGGAGATTGGATTCCATATAATGGCAGGGCTACTGGGGTACCGTCCATCACATTACGTAGTCTAGATCACCGTACCGAGGATCCACCCTGATCCCCTGCAACACAAGACCAGAGCTACCCCTTACTGGATAGTCCAAATTAGACAACCCTATGGTTGTGGCCAACAACTACCCAAACAGCCGAATAAAAGGGACCTCTAGACAAGTGAAAATATTATCCTACTTGGGTATTACCCTATTAGCCTTCTGCACCTCCTCTGTTTTACCCATTCCCAGTTGATGAGCCTTGAGGCTACGATTACCTTTATAGCACACATATCTTGGAATGCTCATCGTCCTCCATTGACGATGGTCTCACAACATTCGTCCATGTAAGTCCGTTCTGGTCCGAACGAAACCGGAGGTACTATCTCCGTTACAATCATTTGGAATCACCCTCAGAGTTAACGACAAATAGCCCTTGCATTCTGAATCTTCATTCTCGATCTTCACTTTAGATTTCACGACCTATGGCTTAATTTGGATCGATGTGGTTTTTGGATAACAAACTTGATATCAGATCCCAGTCTCAATGAAATCAAAATGTTTCTTTTAAGGCCAAATTTTTTAAGTTTAAACAATTCAATTTAAATTCAGAATAACATATTCATATAGTAATTCATCATAGATAGATAACTCACAGTTATCATAGTTCAACCAAGCGTTTCATATCATAGAATATCACGAAATTATAAGACTAGAGATATTAATCAATCCAATCATTCAATACAATTTAATCATCCATAAGCAAGATTAATTAATCACACAATTTATAGTTAATTTAATTTAAATTACAAAATAAATTAATTACTTATAACCCTTCTTAATTGTTATTAATTATTTGCAAACCATTTATTTTATTTTATTTAATTATTGGAATTAATTAATTATCATTTATAATACTTAAGACCTTAGTTAATTAAAAGTATAAATCCATTTATCTAAATCATTTACTCAATTAACTTTAAGTTTTGTTAATAAACCTTTGAAATTAATTCATTTGTTAGCATACAAAATAACTAAGATCTTTAAATTAATAATTAAAAACATTTTACTTTCTCTAACCATCTACTTAACAACTCTTATTTAATTTCATTTAAATAAACATAGGAATTAAATAAAGTAATGAACGATAATAAAATACTTTAAACTTAATTAATTTAAGTTAAAATAAGTCATTATGCAACTTTAACTAACCCAAATATCTAAATAAAACATTAATTATTAAAGAAACTAACTAAGAAAAATGGTTAAAATTTGATTTTGTTTTACTTTTAAAATTGTTAATACCCCATAGTACTGACTCGAGACTAACCCGGTACAAATGCTTATGCAACCCGGGCCAACTCCCTCTTCTCCTTTCCTCTGTTTTTTATTTTTAAAACTTCTTTTGCTTTTAAGATTTAAAAACTATTATTACATTCACGAACTACCCAAGACTAACCCGAAGCTTTCCTTATTCTTCCCGGAGCTCTCTCTCTCTCACTTCAACTCCTACAGCAACCCATCCACTGATGCTACCGACACTCGTATCCCACTGATACTAATGACACTCGTGCACATGCACACATAAATGTCGACGCTCCGACCATCGTTTCCATCACCGGTAATTCGACTATGACCCTCGCCCTCGATTCCGACCACCAGAACCTAGAAACAAACCGGAAATAAAAAACGAGCAAAACGAACCCCACTAGAATAGAACTGATCACCCAAAAACCTCCATGCCCCACCGTCTCAGATCACCAGAAGCTTCAACACTCCGTCCCAACCTTCGCCATAGACCTACGCTTCTATTTCCCTTACTTCGATCGAGTCTTATGCATCGACGATGACGTACTGGCCCCGAATTCGACATCGACCAAATCAGGGTCTAAAACCCTACTTCATCGTTGACACGCCACCATGATGGACTATAAATCCAGAGACCATTTTTCCTACGATCCTCGACACTCAAGCAACCTCCATCATCGATTACGACGCTCAACCCTCATTCGATTGCCAGAAATCAACGAAAGTCACGTTCCGTTCATCTCGTAAAATCTCAACAAACACTAACTTAAAAATCTTGGTATTGCCATTAAAAATCATCATTTTTAAGTACGAATCAGATTATGTAATCAAAACATGAAATTTGAACAGTGATTTTCTGACTTAATTTTGATTTCACTGTAATTCTTCCTTTCCGGTTAATCTACTTTCTAATTACACTTATGAAAATTTTTAAAAACTAAATTTAGTTAATACAAACATTTTTATTTAAAAGATCCTAACCTAAAAGATACTAGGGGAAAAGAATTGAATTTTTGAACCTATTCCAGTCTATTGAATCAAAAACAGATATATATATATATGTACATACATGCACACAATCCACTCATACATATAAATACATGCAAGCATATTATACATTCATGCAATAATAGACAAGTCATTACAATCATAAGTCATCACATGCACAAGTAAATAAGGAGTTTCAGCATTTAAAAATTTAGTTTACTCATTGTATTTTAGTTTGAACAGCGCAAAGCTTTTTTGAAAAATCTGAAAATTTGTTCTTGATTTTGATCTTTGAAACAGCAAGCTTGAATTTGATCTACTTGTTTTAAGTCGAGCTGAGTCTTTACTTGTTTGCTTCAAATTGAAAATTAAAAGAGTTTGATTACTTTTTTTATATTCTCTGGTTAAGTTTTGAAGAATAAAAGATGAAAGAACGAAAGGAAGTATATATAAGTGTTATATAGCCTTGTTTTTATTTTATTTTTTTAAAAGTGAAGAAAATAATTAAATTTGACCCTTGTAATTTGCATGTCATACATAGCTTACAATTGTCTTAGACATGCATTTTATGTTTTTATACTATGTTTATATTTTTATTTACACATTTCCCTTTTTACATATATTTATATAACTTTAAAAAGAAAAATATAAAGCCTATTTATTTGTTCTAATTTTAGCTTAAGCTTTTTATATTTTCAATTAATAACTATATATATTCTAGTTTTTAAAATGTAGAGTTTTTTTAAATCCATTTTATTTTTAAGATATACATATAGAATTTCAAATCATAGTTTTATTTACCATCTACAAATATATATATACAATAGTAATTAAAAAGCACATTTTATTGTTTGAAAGAATCAGTTTGCAATTTTAAATGGTTATAATAGAAAATTATCAAATTCACACTTGTCTAAAAATTCCGGGTTATTACATTCCTCCTTCCTTAAAAGAATTTCATCCTTGAAATTTAAAAGCGAAAGATAATCAAAAGCTTTTATATTCAAATAATCAAGCATACACATCAACCATATATTAATAACCAAAGCAAACAATTCATTCAAACAAACATTTCTAAATATCCTGACTCAAATCCAGATAGGCTTTCCTAATACTATCTAGAGTTCCCAGGTACAATCTTTGGGATCCTCACTCCACTGAATCTTGACCAGCTTCACCACTTTGTTCCTGAGTTGCTTCTCATCTCAATCCACTATCTGAACTAGATGCCTAACCATAGTTAAGTCTGATTCATCCTCTAAATCTTCCTAAACTGCTGGCTCTGCAACTAGTGATGGGTCGTACATGTACTTCATCAGATTTGGAGTAGATGAGAATGTCATCGATGAACACGAGCACAAACTTGTTCAGCACATCCCGGAAGACACGATTCATCAGATCCACAAAATAAGCTAGAGCGTTGGTTAGCCAAAAGGCATAATCAGCCACTCATAAATACAGTTGGGTCCACTGAACGAAGTCAAGGGTATACTATCTTCAGCTACCATTAGCTGGTGAAAATGCGAAGCTAGATCCATTTGAGAGAAAACAGAAGCTCCAAGAAGTTGATCGAAAAGATCGTCTATACGAGGCAAGGGGTACTTATTTCTTGTAGCCACCTTATTCAATCCCCGATAGTCTACACAAAATCCTAAAGACCCATCCGATTTGGTGAAAAAAACTACAGCAGAACCCCGGCTAGAACAACCAGGTCTGATCAATCCTCTCTCTAAGAAATCCTAAGTCTGCTTCACCAATTCTTCTCTCTTTCTTGGTACCATCCTTCTACTTGGCTGAACCACCGGTATCGCTCCTGTAACTAAGTCGATACGGAACTCTATCTCCCGATATGGAGGCGCACCTTTGACTTCTACGAAGACGGTTGGAAAATCTCTGACAACTTCGATGGTTACTACTTCTTCTTGAGATGCCTCGATTCCAGTAAAAGACTGCCCAAGTGGATTCCTAAACTATCACAAGTCACTTTTGCAACCATTCCTAGTTCGGTTTCCAATGACACGGTTCTCTCTTCACAAATCAGAACAGCCTTATGCTTGTCTAAGCAATCCATTCCCAAAATAAGGTCAAATCCGTTAAAATCCAATACAAAAGGGTCGCACGAGAAACTATGGGATATATAAGAAATTCTTAGACCTTTACAGACCATATCTAACTCGATCACTCCTCCTATGGGATTAGATACAAAAATAGGGCGGTCCGCAATACTAGGGTTAAGGTGAAATTTCTCTACCGTTTCCAAAGAAATAAAACTAAGGGAAGCACCAGAATCAAACAAAACACTAACATAAATGCCATCTAAAAGCAAAGTACCTTCGAGAATGCCTTTGCCTTTTCCATCAGTAAAAGTTGATGGTCCACCTTGAATAGCAAACACTTTTTTCGGTTGAGCTTTCTGGAGAAGTGGGCAAGCTTTCACCATATGCCCTGGCTGCTAATAGTTTAAACACAAATACTTTTGAACCATCACGGAAATGGGTCCACTCTAATGCTGCTTCTAAGCTCCACCTCTAGGAAACTGCTTAGCTCAATGACCTTCCTGTTGGCACACATAACACATCTGAGCTGCATCGTTGCCTTCTAGTTTCCGTTTACCCTGCCTCTTCCCGTTTGGGTTTAATTTCCTTTTATTCAGATTAGTA
This sequence comes from Allium cepa, assembly GCA_030765085.1. Lineage (NCBI taxonomy): Eukaryota > Viridiplantae > Streptophyta > Magnoliopsida > Asparagales > Amaryllidaceae > Allium > Allium cepa. The sequence goes on from CM060932.1 coordinate 906,162,840, forward strand.
TAATTCCCACTCGGTGTTGCCACTGTTGCCAAGGGTTCCTTTTCAATAAGCTCTTCATATCTCAATGCCATATCTACCAGTTCCACGAATGATCCTGTGAGATGTGCAGTCATCTTCTCATGAAATTCGGGCCTCATTCCAAGCATAAACATCTCGTTCTTCTTAAGGGGTGTGTCAATAAGACCAGGTCCATAGCGGGATAACTCGTTGAACTTGGTTTCATACTTTGAAACCGACATACTCCCTTGCTTAAGATCTAGAAAATTCCTGTACAGTCGAGTCTTCCCTGCGACAGGCATAAACTGTTCTTCAAACACGTCGTTGAACTTGCTCTAAGAGATATCATCCTTGGAAATAATCATTCTAACTGCATCCCACCATGCAGCTGCTCCCTGTTGAAGTTGTCATGATGCCATAACACGCATCTTTTCATCTGACAGATTCAAACTCTTGAAAATCTGCTCACACGAGCGCAACCAAGCTTGAACTTCAATGATGGACTCTGTACCCTTAAAAGGCTTTCCTCCAAGATTGGAAAATTCCTTACACAACGCTGCAAAGCTTACTCGATGCGGTATTGAGTTTACAACCTCATCGGTTACCCTTCCTCCTTCACATTCGGACCACTTCCATTTATGGTCGTCGTGCTACTCACATCTCTGCCTCTTCATCCTTTGGAACTCATGTTGGCAGCCTGGATAGGTAACCCAACAATTAGATAGGTGTATGTGTGTGTGTCTATATATATATATATATATATATATATATATATATATATTTACAAGTGCGCTCTCTCTCATGACAGGTATTATCTCAAAAGCCTAGGTATTATCTCAATCTAGCACTCTGATCCTAACTGTGATGACCCGCCTTTCATTCCATACAAAGACGTATTGTAATTTATTAGGTAGAAAAGAAATAGATAGAAAGAAAGAACTAAACAACATCAGAATCTCACAGCGGAGCAGAAAAATATATTATATCACTTAGATATTACATAATATTCATCATACATCAAAGTCATACAGTTACGCAACATCACGTTAGACAGTCGTGATGACCTACCTATTCATTATATCCCAAAATGCAAAACGGAGCTACAAACACAGCAGAATAGATACATATAGATACACCAAGTCTCCTACCCGAAGTCTTTCCCAAATTCGTCAAGCCAATCCTGATCACTTGGCTACTCAAAAAAAATTTGAGTACCCAAGAGTTTAAGAAAAACAGAGATAAACTCCGGGTCAGACATGGGTCTGGTGTGAGTAAACGATTAAGTTGTTTAACTTGGAAAAATAAGTTGAAATAAAAGGTATCTCGTAAGACTCTCCTCAAATAAACATGGACAAGTTTTTCCCTTACGATAACCAAAACATTTGATAGGTAATCTAGTTATATTATAATAGTGTCTAGGGTTTTCAAATAAATTATTCACATAGCCGAAATTGTTACAATCACTAAATTCCACCATAACAGGTATACAATCAACTCTGAGGTTACTTATTGGAGATTGGATTCCATACAATGGCACGACTACTAGGGTACCGTCTGTCATAATACATGGTCTAGATCACCGTACCAAGAACCTACCCTGATCCCTTGCAACACAAGACTGGAGCTACCCCTTACTGGATAGTCCGAATAAGACAACCCCGTGGTTGTGGCCAACAACCGCCCACACAGCCGAATTAAAGGGACCTCTAGACAGAGGAAAATCTTATCCTACATGGGTGCTACCCACTTATTCTTGACCACCTCACCTGTTTTAGCCATTCTTGCTTGGTGAGGCTTGAGGCTACGATTACCATTATAGAACACATATCTTAGAATGATCATCGTCCTCCATTGATGATAGTCTAATAGCATAAGTCCGTTCCGTGTCCGAACAGAATCGAAGTCACTATCTCCGTTACACTCATTTTGGAATCACCCTTAAAGTTAACGACAAATAGCCCTTGCATTATGAATCTTCATTCTCGATCTTCACCTTAGATTTCACGACCCATCGCTTAATTTAGATCAATGTGGTTTCCGCATAACAAATTTGATATCCGATCCCGGTCTCATCGAAATCCATATGTTTCTTTAAAGGCCAAGTTGTTTAAGTTTAAACAATTCTATTTAAATTCAGAATAACATATTCACATAGTAATTCATCATAGATAGATAACTCACATTTATCATATTTCAACCAAGCATTCATATCATAGAAAATTAAAAAGTTATCAGACTAGAGATATTAATCACTCCAATCATTCAATACAATTTAATCATCCATGAACAAGATTAATTAATCACACAATTTATAGTTAATTTAATTTAAATCACAAAATAAATAAATTACTTAAAAAGCTTCTTAATTGTTATTAATTATTTACAAACCATTTATTTTATTTTATTGTTGGAATTAATTAATTATTCTTTATAATTACTTAAGACCTTAATTAATTAAAAGTATAAACCCATTTATCTAAATCATTTACTCTATTATCATTTAAGTTTTATTAACAAACCTTTGAACTTAATTCATTTATTAGCATATAAAATAACTAAGATATTTATATTAATAATTAAAAACATTTTACTTTCTCTAACCATCTACTCAACAACTCTTATTTAATTTTATTTAAATAAACTTAGGAATTAAATAAAGTAATGGACGATAATTATATACTTTAAAGTTAATTAATTTAAGTTAAAATAAGTTATTATACAAATTTAAATAACCTAAATATTTAAATAAAACATTAAATATTTAAATAAATTGACTTAAAAAATTGTTTAAAACTTGATTTTGTTTTACTTTTAAAACTGTAACACCCTATAGTACTGACCCGAGACTTACCCGGTACAAATGCTTATGCAAACCGAGTCAACTCCTTCTTCTCCTTTCCTCTTTTTATTTTAAAACGTATTTTGTTTTAAAGATTTAAAAACTGTTATTACACTCACTAACTACCCAAGACTAACCCGAACCTTTCCTTATTCTTCACCGAGCTCTCTTTCTCTCACTTTAATTCCTACAGCAAACCATCCCACAGATATTACTAACACTCATGCACATGCACATGTAAACGCCGATGCTATAATCATCATTGCCATCGCCAGCAAGTTAACTACGAACCCCACCCTAGATTTCGACCACCAGAACCTAGAAACGAACCCGAAATCGAAAACGAGCAAAACGAACCCCACTGGAACAGAACTGATCACCTAAAAACCTCCACATTCCACCGCCTCAGATCACCAGAAGCTTCGACACCCCGTCCCGACCTTCGCTAGAGACCTACGCTTCTATTCCCCCTACTCCGATTGAGTCCGATGCATCGACGACGACGTACTGGCCTCGAAATCGACATCGAACAAATCAGGGTCTAAAACCCTACTTCATCGCTGACGTGCCACCATGATGGACTATAAATCCAAAGACCATTTTTCCTACAACCCTTGACACTCAAGCAACCTACAGCATCGAGTATGACGCTCAACCCTCGTCTAATTGCCAAAAATCAATGAATTTCTCGTTCCCGTTCATCTTGTAAAATCTCAACAAATACTTACTTAAAAATCTTGATATTGCTATTAAAAATAATCATTTTTAAGTACGAATCAGATTATGTAATCAAAACATGAAATTTGAACGGTTGATTTTCTGACTTAATTTTGATTTCACTATACTTCTTCCTTTCTAGTTAATCTACTTTCTAATTACACTTATGAACATTTTTAAAAACTAAATTTAGTTAATACAAAAAAAATCTTTAAAAGATCCTAACCTAAAAGAGATTGGTGTAAAGAATTGAATTTTTGAACCTATTCCAGCCTGTTGAATCAAAAACAGAGACATATATCCATGTATAGACATGCACACAATCAACTCATACATATATATGCATGCAATCATATTATACATTCATGCAACAATAGATAAGTCATTATTATCATAAATCATCACATGAACAAGTAAATAAGGATGTTCAGCTTTTAAAAATTTAGTTTACTCACTGTATCTTTGTTTGAATAGAGCAAAGCTTTCTTGAAAAATCTGGAAATTTGTTCTTGATTTTGATCTTTGAAACAGCAAGCTTGAATTTGATATACTTGTTTTAAATTGAATTGAATCTTTGCTTATTTGCTTCAAATTGAAACTAAAAAGAGTTTGATTGCTTTCTCTTTTTTTATTTTCTGGTTAACTTTTGAAAAATAAAGGATAAAAGAAGGAAAGGAAGTATATATAAGTGTTGTACATCCTTGTTTTTATTTTATTTTTTTTAAGTGAAGAAAATATTTAAATTTGACACTTGTAATTTGCATGTTATACTTAGCTTACAATTGTCTCATGCATGCATTATATGTTTTTATATTATATTTATATTTTAATGTATACATTTCTCTTTTTACTTATATTTATATAACTTTGAAAAGAAAATTGTAAAGCCTATTTATTTGTTCTAAATTTCGCTTAAGCTTTTTAGATTTTTAATTAATAACTATATACATGTTCTAGTTTTTAAAATGTAGAGTTTTTAAATCCAATTTATTTTTAAGATATACATATAGAATTTCAAATCAGTTCTATTTACCATCTACAAATATATATACACAATACTAATTGGAAAACACATTTTATTGTTTGAAAAGAATAAGTTTGCAATTTTAAATGATTATAATAGAAAATTATCAAATTAACACTTGCCCAAAAATTCCAAGTTATTACATCTAGGGTGCATATGACCCTACCTATAACGAGTACCCCACCAAACCGAGATTCTTGCTTAACCTTCATCTTTGATACCAAATTTAATGACCAAGACTTCAGACCCTCAAAAAATCGACACTAATATGTCCATTGTATTGTGTGCCAAGCAATTAAATGAAAAAAAACCTGATTGTAAGGGGAAAAAGAAAGAAGGAAGAAGATAAGAAGAAAACTAAACAACATAGAATCTCACAACGGAACGAATAATCTATAATATACAATAAATTTTTACAAAAAAACTGTAATATATGTATGTACAAGCATCAATCAGAGTATACTAACCTATTTCAGCAAAGCAGTTATATCAACATGTCCTTTCAATTACTGATAAATACAACCGTGAACACATCAGAATAAAAATAACCATATACGTGAATACAGCTTGGAACCTTTAGCTCGTCTCATGAAGCTCCAAAGCATCCAATTAAAATCTATAACTATGCTTGGTCTGACCCAAGCATTATAATAAAACAACAATAGAGTCAGTATGGAAAACCAGCGTGAGAAAACATATCCAACTGGATTTTAAAGTTATGAAAATCTTTGAAATCAAAAGTAACTCGCAAGAACATACCGCACATAAACAAGGACAGAGTTTACCTTACGATAACCAAAACCTTTTCTATTGAATATCTATTTATATTATAATAATGTTTAAGGGTGAAAATATAATAATCAAATAGCTGTGTAATGACCCTGACTCGACCTTCGAAAATCGGTACCCGTACTTCACTTGTACTCGAATGCCGCAGATTCAAACGTCGAATCTGGCTCGCCGGAGCTTATAACACATTAAGCATAACAACACAGTGGAAGAAAAGTGAATGGTACAATTGATATACAACAGTACTTGATACAACACATTTGATACAACCGACTATCAATATATCAAAGATAGATACAAGATAATAACAGAGACAACATCAACGGAATGACAATGTCTTCAATGCCAAACTCCAAAAAATCCATCTCCAATCCAAAGCTAGCTCGAACCACCATCATCGATGACTTAAGCAAGGTCAGTCATCCAAAGACTGACGAAGATTCCCAAAGACTGAAACTACCGAATCTACACCTATTATTTGATTATCTAAAAACCCAACTCTAGACTGTCCGTGTGGAAAATTGTGGGCACCCAGAGTTTAGGAAGGGAACAATAAACTCCGAGTCAGTCATGGGACTGGTATGAGTAAACAAAAAAACAGTTGTTTGCACAAAATTTTTTATAAAAAGGAAATCCGTTCATGCCTTTTTTGAAAAATGAAACTGCCATTAGGCCTCCCGCCACACACACAATGCAAGCGCACACTTGGAGGAGATTTCTCCTTATGACAGTTAAAAAATGCTTGATACACGAAAACCATTTAATATTATTATTAGTGCATAGTGCAGAAAACCTTTCGAAAGTATAATATTAATCTTAGCCAGCATACCACATTTCATCGTATGCTTACTATAGATGCCTTGTTCAATAGCAGGTTACCGCCATATTCCATGGCAAGTTATACAACTAAAACCGTACAGGGCGCATATTGTTTCTTTGGATTTCCAACAAATGGTCAAGCAAAGGAACTTCCTACACCGAATGGGTACGCCTTTGGAAGGACGACCTCGAGAACCTAACCGGATCTATGCTAACACAAGGCCGACGTTACCTCACGCTTTAACCAAGCTATAACATAGGTAACTACCACACAAGTATCTCATCCCCGGTCGTAACCGACCTTTATCCGAGGGCCCTCAACCAAAAACCACACAACAATAAGTATGCAGCAACCACAGAGGTAAATATCTAGGCCCCATACCATGATACCACCTTTTATCCAGAAGGAAATGGACATACCCTAGGGGCGCGACCCCTTAAAACCTTGCTGCAACATTCCTGTTTCGACCATTTTCGGGGTGTGAGGTCCTCATGCAGTCTCGTCCACAAAGCTACGCTTTTACACAAAGCCAAGCTTTGATCAACAAATGATCAGCAGCACTTCGTATGCCACATTACCAAATTGGGAATGTATCACTAGTATCCATCAACTACATAACCTCTGAGCTCGTACGTCTCAGAGAAGGGTGTTAAGCTAAAAGAATAAATCTCCGCCACCAAAAAGAAATGTATTTGATAGAAACCAGCTTTACATCTCAAAGTGTAATGTCAGACACACATCCATACAAGTCTGTTCTGGGTTCGAACAGAACCGAAGGCACTTCCAAAGAAGCCATTGCAATTTGGGTGTTCACAATCCTGATCGGACTCCCCATCACATATGGAGATCTCTATACCGTAGCTACTCAGTGTAGAGTCATTCGACTGGTTATCCTTTCGTTCTCGAAAACACCCGGACTTCACCTTCGGTCTTCAAATGCTATCCACAATGTCGTATCATTATTCGAAATGGGTTATATGACACATAGTCCTCTCACGGCTGACCGAATAACGAGCGTAATATTTAAAAACGTATGGAAATGGGATTTCCGTTATGTCACAACTTAAAATCCAAAACTTTTCTTTTCAAATGGTTTAAACAATTTACCATTTCCATATCTTTAAACAAAAAGATTTATTTTAGAAAGTTCACCATTCTTTCACAAAGAATCATTCACAGGTTTCAAAAAGATTTCCGTTTCAAACTGGATTAACTCATCCAATCTTTAAATCAAAGATTTGATTCATAAGCATTACTATACCTTCCCTATTCATTACGGGTCTTTCAAACCCGTTTCCAAAGATTCATTTATAACTTGGTAAACCATTTCATTTCAAACTTGAAATCTCTTTTACACAAATTGGAAATTCTTTTCCTTATATAAAAGCTTTTATTATTCAAAAACAACATTATTCGTTTCAGAAAAATCCAGTTTCATTTGTACAAGTTAAAGCCATTGGGTTAAATTCAAAATTTCAAAACGAAACTTTCTAAAATGGTTTAAAACCCATATAAACACATTTATAACTTGTATAACATTTTTTAGATCTTAATTTCCAAATGTGGAGTTCAACTCAAATCTTGAATACAAATTTAAATCAAATTATTTAAATTTCAAAACTTTATCAAGTTCAAAATAACCTTTATCTTTGAAAACACCTTTTCAAAAGCTTTTTACATTTAACCCATATTTATTTCCAAAGCCATTTGGATTCAAAATCAAATTTTAAATCATTTCAAAAATCTATGACTTAACCATTTCCTCGTGCAATCCATATTTTTGTGTGTATGGTGTAGTCCAATGGTTTTACCCAATAGTGCAACAACAACAATCATCACAAATTCAAACACAGTAATATCGATAAGCGGTATAATCCAATAACGCTTATCTCTATTCACAAATTCACACATAAATAATGCAAAGTTATCACAGATAAATAAATTACATTCATCACAGATCATACCAAAACAATTCATATCACAAAACATTACATACAGAGATATCAAACAATACAAGGCATTTCATACAATTCAAACATCCATAAGTAAGATTAATTACTCATCTGATTAATTTAAATCAGATTAATCACTTATGAATAAATTATTAATCTTGGTTAATTAATTGCAATCATCTTAATTAATTATCCCTTAATCATTTATTAATTAACCATTAATAATATGTTTATCGACCTTTAATTATTAATTAATCAATCTTAATTAATAAATCAATTAATCTTTAAATCATTAATTAATTAACCTTTAATTATTTAATTATTCCTTAATATAATTACCCTTTATTGATTAATTAATAAATTAATTAACCTTTAACTAATTACCATTAAATCAACTATCCTCAATTAATTACAATAATTAATTAACCTTAAGTTAACTACAAAATTAATTAACCCTTGATTATCATTTAATCAATAAAATTACAATAAGTGATTATCCTTAATCACTTTCATTAATTAACTAATCCTTAATTAATGAATTATCCTCAAAGTAACTATTTTATCACATATCTAATTATCCCTAATTAATTATTTCTTAATCACTTGATAAATTAACCTCTAATCATTAATTAATTATCCTTAATTACTTTTATTAAGTAATTATTTTAAGTAATTAATCACACTTAAATTACTTACATTGATTAAATTAAATTAATGTTTTTATATAACAAAAGCAATTCATCTTTAATTAATTATAACATTAAATTTATTTAAAATAAACTTTTAAAATAAAAGTGATATAGATTAAACACTCTTAACTAAATTAATTTGAAATAATTAATTTTTTTTATTTGAAAACCTTTAACAAATTTGAACTTAAATAAAAAATCATTTTTTACAAAATAAGTAGTTTTAACAACTTTGTTTCAATAAAACTTGATAAGTTTTTTTTAAGTTAAAAACCTGTTTTATACTAAAATGACAGACCCGAGCCATAATTTGATTCCCCTGAGCATAGCTTCGAGTAACCCACATGCTTTTCCTCCCCGAGTATTTCCCGCGAATCCCTCGAGTCCAACTCGAGACAATTGTTTCTTCCTCAAACCCACAACCATCCAAACGTCACAGATACGCGCTGCACGTGTACAAATAGTCTGGCCATCTCCGACTCAAACTCCGATCACCAATGCATCGACGATAACCTCCACCAACGACCAGACCACCCAGATCAATAATCTCAACATAAAAACGAAATCAAACACTTCAACTTAACTGGAACCAGAACCTACTGATGAAAAACCCTTTCGCCCCTCCACCACCATCCACCAGCGAACTTGCCACTCCACCCAAAGCAACGCCACAACCCCACGCATCTATTCCCTTAGGTGCGATCGGTCGAAAACCCCTGATGATGACGCAGTTCTTCTGAGAACAAGTTTCGACAAAAATGAGTTTTAAACCCTAAATTCTGGTCGCGCCATCGCCACGATGATCAGTAATTCCATTGAACAATTTTCTCAGACTCTTTAACCTCCCAGCTACCCTTGATGTTAGGTATGAGCTTCAATTCATCATTGATTGCCAGAAATCGACGAAAAGAACAAAACAAATCTACTCACAAATGCATGTGATTTTCGAACTTAAAAATAGTGATTTAGATGTTAAAATTTCTCATTTTCAGGTTTGAATCAGATTATAGATTCAAATTAAAAATTCCAGACAAATGATTTTTTTAACTTATATTTCACCATACCTGTAATCACCTAATTTTGAAAAAGATATTCAACCTGAACACTTAAAATTGTTTTTAAAATTTGGAACTTGATTTTCACAACATTTTTCATTTAAGGTTATCACCTAAATCTGTTTGTATTTTGAGATATAAATTTTTTGTAAGAAATTCTTGTATCTCAGCTGAAGAACAATAGAGAGATGTATATGAGCAAGCATATATCCAGTTATCTGTATATATATATACATACAGAGAGACAATGCAAGTATATTTTAGCAACTAAACAACACTTTTTTTTTAATGTAAATTCGATCATCAAAACTTAGAAGCAAATTTAAGTGGGGTTTGTTCACAGAATATTGAAACAGAGAAGCCTGTTAACAAGCAAACCTATATATATCACAGACTAAGTTTTAAAGATGAAGGTTTGCTCACCTGAGATTTGGAAAGAACAGAGAATTTTTTTTTTAAATCTGGAATTTCTTTTGTTTTTGTGATCTGAAACCTTGCTTATTGTTTGAGTAGAATCCTTTCTACGATTCAAATTTGATTCCAGACAGCAGCTCTGGTTTGTTATTGAACTTTAATCTTACTTGATTTGAATTGTTCTTGAACTTCTCCGCTTGATTTCTTTTGATCAGATCGAGATAGTTTTCTTTCTTTTAATTTAATTCTGTTTTCCAGGTAGAAGACTTTGCTTGATAGCTTTCAGGTTTTGATTTTGTTCTACCTTTGGTTTGCATTTTGTTTTTGAGTTTGGTTTTCAAACAATGTTTTCTAGTTTGCCTTTTTCTTCTCGGGTTTGAGAAATTTTGAACTGAGAATAGTAGTATATATTTTTTTTAATTTAATTTCCTCAGAAACAAAAACAACGTGACACTTGTTAAATTATTACGAGAAAGATTTACATTTGTTATTTCATGATTTAATAAATTTACAAATGTCATTGGTTATTTTAATAGTGTTTAAGTCCTTTACTTTACTTAATTAAAAATATAGTTTTAAACCCTTATCATATTATTATTTGCTTTATATCTCCATATGTTTACATTTTTAATTTAAACAAATCCATTTACTTTAACTTACATATGTATTTTATACACAAGGTTTTAACTTTCAAATTATAACTTTCAAATATAAATACGTATTCACGCACACATACACACATATATATATATTTAAAATTGGAAAACAAACTTCCATTTTTAAATTTCAAATTCAAAATTTAATATACTATCAATTTGTATCTATAAATGAGTAAAAAAAAAATCAAATTTATGAATATAAATTTTTTTTGTTAAAAGCAAGAGCAAAGAGCTCACTTTATTAACTAATGTAGCATTACAAACATAGAGCTTGACTTACAACAAAAAAAAACAATTACAATTCTCCAAGATAACCACAAAACCATGATAACATGACTACAACAAAAGACATTAAATTAACCAGCAACATCAACAACAAACTGTAGTACAACTAAACTAAGACTCAATAAAGAAATACATGGCAATAGCATTGCAATCAAATGAACCAGTGATGATAGGAAAATAAGGCAATGCATGATATCTCCATCATCCCTCTATACCAATCATGACCATCAGCAACTAACAACAACTCATCGTAAGAATGATCTTCAACAAATAACCTGAAATGAAAGCATGCTATAGCAAGACCTGTGTATCAGTCATCATAATAAAATTGATTTCCAGAATAACATGTCAACCGATGGAAACTTCACGCTTTAAAATGAGAGCAATTTCCAGAAACCTCCATAGTGAAGCAAACTATCAGATTTTCTGAGAAATACATAGAAGAAAGATGATACATCATACTTAACATGTATCAGTTTTCAAAAAATTAAGAATATTACTATGTATCTGACAAAACAACTGAGAAGAATTATTTATACCATTACCAAAAATTCTGTTATTCCTCTCTTGCCATACCTCATAAATCAATCTCTTAAGCATCTTTAGCAAAAGCCTAGTATTACGTGACTTTCATCTAGTTGCTTTGAAGATATTAAACCACTCAATAGCACTAACAGACGAAGGCTTATAAAATCCACCAATTGATAATAATCTGTACCAGATTTGAAATACAAAAGGACACTCAAAGAATAAATGTGTATTACATTCAGTGTTAGAATTACAAAATACACATAGATCCTCTGAGATAACACCAATTCTACAAAGCTTATCCTTGGTATTTAAAGCATTAGCCATCACTTTCCATAGCAACAAATTTTCCTTTGCACTACCACCTATTTTCCAAATTCTAGTATGCCAGGGAAATTGTGTACCATTATCACAGAGAGACTTATAAACAAGCTTAATAGTAAAATTCTTCCCAGACCATACTAGTACATTATCGGACCTGATAAAATGGTTATTTGAAATGAGGTTCCATAAGTTTCTTAAATGGAAAGAACTGGAGTATGACAAAACTATACTGCCATCATGAATAAAATCATCAACTTTAGCCTCTTCTGATATACCAGAATTTCTTCTCAAATTATAATCAACAATATAACTAAGGATTAAACCTTGTTTAGCCCATGGAGAATGCCAGAAAGACAAATCTTGAATCAGAACATGGTTACATTGAATTAAAGGTATAAATGATTCTCTAAGTTTTAGAATACACCTCCAACTCCAACTACAACTTTGAGGAATTGACATAGTCCAAAAGTTTCTCCTACCAATAAGATTGTGATTAACCCATTGTGACCAAAGATTGTTATCAGTTGTAAATTTTTTATTGAAATACACTGAGATTGCAGCCTTATTCCACTGAAAAATATTTGTTATTCCAAGACCTCCATGTTTCTTTGCATCAAAAAGTTTATGGAAAGAAATTGGAATTAACTTCCTAGAAAAAGGATCACCATGCCATAAGAATTTATTAAGAGCACTAGAAATCATATAATGAGCTTAATTGGAAGAATATAATGCCTTGTCTAATAGGTAGTCATGGCCACAGCAATTGACTGTACAATAGTTAACCTACCAGCTTGTGATAATTTTCCAATAGGCCATATGAGAAGTTTTTCAATAATCTTTTCAAACAGAGGCATACAATCTTGTTTGGTAATTCTAGAAGTAATCAAAGTCAAACCCAAATAGAAAGAATTTCTAGGCAATTCATGAAGACACGAGAGATTGATGATATCATTTTTTTCAAAAGAACTTAACCCAGCAACCAAAATATTAGACTTAGCAAGATTAATCTGAAGACCAGTGATAGAATGGAAAAGCTTCAAAGTTGAAAGAATGCACTGAATATTATCATGAGTAGGCTTTGTAAAAACAACCAAGTCATCAGCAAATAGAAGATGAGTAATAAGAGGTTGCCTACATTTAGGATGCAGCTGAAAGACTCTTTTAACAGCAAGATCCTTGAACATAGAATTAAGAATCTCCATAACAATTATAAACAAGTAAGCTGAAATAGGATCACCTTGCCTAACACCATGCACACCCTTAAAGTATCCATACAAACCACCATCTCTCGAAATAGAATACATAGGTGAAGATATACAAGTATAAATCCAAGCTAAAAATGGTTTTGGAAAATTCATTTTAGACATAACAGCTAAAATAGAGTTCCAATGTACAGAGTCAAATGCTTTCCTAATGTCCAATTTTAACATGCACCTTGGTGAAATGTTTTTCCTCTCATAACCAAACAGCAACTCTTGAGTCAATAGAATATTATCACTAATTGATCTACCATTAATATATGCAGCTTGATTAATAGAGATAATGGATGGCAAGACAAGTTGTAGTCTGTTAGCTAAAATCTTTGAGATGATCTTATAGATGATGTTACAACAAGAGATAGGCCTGAAATCAGCAACTGATGTTGGATTCACAATCTTAGGAATTAATGCTATAGCAATTGCAGATAAACCAGCAGGAAGTTTATTGTGAAGAAAAAAGAATTTAATAGCTTTAACAATATCAAATCCAATAATATTCCAACTATGTTGCATGAAGTGTGCATTATAACCATCTGGGCCTCCACAACTATTACTATCCATACTAAACACGGCATTTCTAATTTCATCAGCAGTTATTTCACTTATCAGAGAAATTGATTGAAAATTTGACAAAGTGGGAAGAGATATATTAAAGAGGGGTCTAAGTTCAGGAATGAAAGAGGTGGAAGGTGCTAACACAGATGAAAAATATTGAATAAAAGCCTGATTAATATCATCAAAAGAATTCACCAATTGCCCATTCATATCCTTAATCTGAAAAATGCAATCACGATTTCTTTTAACTTTAAGAAAGTTATGAAAGTACTTAGTATTCCTATCTGCCTCCTTTTCCATTCTCAAATGTATTTTCTATTTAAGAGATGACACCACCCTATCAATAACTTGCTCAAGCTCATTCTTTAATTGCAGTTCAACATGTTTTAAGAAAGAATCACAAGGCCTGACACACAAGGCTTCCTGAATCTTAATGAGATCATTCCTAATCTGAGGGGAAAGTTTAGATTCATTACCAAAATTAGCTGCTGACCACACCTTTAGATAAAACTTAAGCACTTTCATCTTGTGAATAATATTTGCTAACGGGTCTTTGCCAAATTGCACGCTCCAAACCAGTTTCAGAATATCAAAAAAATCCTCATGCTTAGTCCAAAAGTTAAAAATTTTAAAAGTGTGTTTCCCTCCACCAAATTTATCAACTCCACATTGAAAAATTAATGGACAATGATCAGAAAGGGAAGGCTGAAGAATTTGGTAAAATGATTTTGGCCAATAATGAAGAAAAGGAAGATTTATAAAAATATGATCAAGTTTACATAGAGTTACATTACCATTCCTATTACAATTGGACCATGTAAAATCAGGACCAAAGAATTTAACAGGAATCAGATTTGATTGACAAATAGCATTATTGAAAGGAGAGATATCCTTGAGAGATAAAGAACAACCACCAAATTTCTGATCACAAGCAAACATACAGTTAAAGTCACCACCAATAAGCCAAGGACTAGAGAGTGGATTTAAAGATGGAAGGTTATCCAAAAAAACCTGTCTTAAAGATAAAGAGTTATGAGCATAAACAGAGGTAAGATGAAAATTCAGATTTGTAGGTAAATGGATACACTGATAGTGAATGAATTGATCTGAAGCACTAATTCTAGAGAGTTTGAATATACTTGGATTCCATAAAGTCAATAGTCTACCATAATTAGATTCAAGAAAATTATGATCATATAACCAAGATGGAGCTATCATGCATGAAGCCTTAATTGTAGATTGAATATCAAGCTTAGTTTCAGAGATACACATTAAATGAATATCCCTATCCTTTAAAAGATTTATAATCTCTATCTGCTTAGAGGGTGAATTAGCACCCCTAATATTCCAGATTGCAATATTGTTCATTTAAAAGGAAAAGGAGGTAACAATGGTGAAGGATTCTTCCTTGTATGTCTTGTGTGAGAATTAATCTTTGAAGAAGATATTGGGAGAACCTCATGGGGCTTAAACTCTCTGCCTTTATTCAAATCACCAGCACTCATAGCATCAGCATCATCACTAGAATTAGAAGGAGGAGGAAGAATAATGTGACTGGGAGGAGACAAGTGCAAATAAGGTGAAGAACTGGAACCTAAAGTGGAAGGAGAAAGATTACTAAATTGAGAACAGCATGAAGATGTCATAGAGGATGAGATATTAGATGAAACAACATTTATAACATTGCGAGCAATAGATGAATTGTTTGAAAGATTGACACAAGAAGAACCAGAAACCAAATTTGATAGAGATTGAGTACTAAACTGAGAACAACATAATGATGACACATAGTTATCAGTAGATCCAACATTTTCAACATTAGGAGCTACTGTTGAAGAAATTGGAAGATTTACACAAGAAGGTGATGTAACCATTGAAATATTTGCATTAGAGAAACTATCCTGAGATTTATCAAGAGAAGAATTTGATAAGATTGAAAAAGAATTAGAAGTAATAGGACAAGAACTATTTGAAATATCAACTCCTTTGTCCTTCTCAACACTTTCATCAGCTATTTTAAGAATATCAACATCCACAGGTTTTTTCCTTTTCCAAATTCCTTTATTCCTCCTATTTACATTTTTCCAGCCTTGATCATTTAAGTTTTTATCATCAGTATGAGTAACAAGATCAGACTGAATTTTATCTACATTCTTCATCACAACTTGCTCCTTATTAGCATCTATATCTTCAACCCTATTAACAAATTCACAATATGCAGAGTCATGACCAAAAATTTTACAATGGGTACAAATCTTTGGCTTCCAATCATAAGACAGTTGAATATCCAGACAGTTGTTACCCAATTGTGGAATAGGAATCGAATCAGGTAATTCAAAATCAGGTGAAATCTCCACTAGTGCTTTAGCATACTTAAATCTCTGTAATTTTTCAGTGCTATTATCAAAACATATAAGCCTACCAACATGACATGCCAACCAATTAATCCCAATCAAAGTCCAAAGAATAATAGGAATTCTGTGAAAGTGTATCCACACAGGTACTTTCTTGATTTGAGCTTGTGAAATACCAACAGAAGGATCCCATTTAGTAATAATAAACATTCTACCTCTAATGAAAATAGGATCCAAATTAAGAACATAATCCCTATCTTCTTGATTTGAAAACTTGAAAAAGAAATTATAACCATCAGATTTAAAATCCACTTCACCTTTGAGCTTCCAATATCTTTTCAGAAAAGAAACAACAGTCAAGAATGAAAGTGTACCATCCAAGAAGAAACCAACCAAATGATTTTCCCAGTATTTCAAGCCCTCTTCCCTAACAAGATCAGGTAAAACAATGGACGACTTATCCCTTGAAATATCAAAATGGATAGGCTTATAAGAACCAGCATTTCTCGGCAAAGACTTGAAGAGCGATGACCAATTCGAATTAACAGAGGATGAAACCTTCTTGGAAGAAGATAACAAAGAATCGAACTGACAAGGAGGTGAAGAAAGATGGGAAGACAGAAGAGGAGCAGATGAAGAGCAAAGAGGAAGATGAAGGTGATGAGGAAAGAGGAGGGAAAGAAGCAGAATCAAAAGAAAAAGAAGAAGAAGAGAGAGACGCCTTTATCCCAATCATAATTTATTTATTTTTCCAAATCTTTATATTTTTATGTTCAAAACCTTGTCTCATATTTAATTAATGTTTTATTCTTTTATATTTACAACTATATTTATTTCAAAAGATATATATATATATACATTTTTACATACATTTATATTAATAACAAACAAATATCTATTTAATTTAGAAAATACCAAATTAATTCACAATTAAATTTCAATAAATAAATTAATTATCGATTATCTCATAATTAAATTCCAAAAATTGAATTTATTATCAAATTAATTCTGGCTAAAATCCGGGAATGTTACAAGCTGTGAAGCTCGTGATGGTACATCACAACAATACTAGGTATATAACCCAAAACCGATAAGGCTCGTTCGTTAATTGTGTAGGATTCCATGGAGCTACCCACAATACTTCAAGAAACGGTCCTCCTGCATAAGGATCAGAGTTATCCTTCCGAAGCAGCATATATTCCTAGTGATGTAACGACCTGGATTTTTAGTCGTTTGATTTTGAACATTTAATTTATTTTAAATGTTTAATTTGAAATATTATAAACCCTAGCGGCATGCCTCGTTCGGAGTTCGGAAATTTTTCATGTGAATAGTGTCTTAAAACGTTGCCTATATAATGGACCATAACCTTCTAAACCCTTGGTCAATGTTCATAGCCGCCACTAAAAATTTAATGGCTAGAAAACTATGATTTTCTTCCTCTATTATCTCTCATTCCAAGCATTTTCAAGCCTCAATTTCTAAATCAAACTTCAAGAGCATATCAAGAACTACAAGTTCAAAGGCTACGATTGAATTCGAAGCAGTGGATCGTCGTGAATTTATCCTTGAACATCGCACGTTCGAATGGGTTTTGGCAAGCAATGAGGCAGCCGAGCTCGGTCGGATGTCAGGCATGAGTGGTGCTTGCACACGCGCACCATGTGGGAATACCTGATCAGTGACTCGATCAGCAATGGAAGTCTCGGGGATCAATTTTAGTTGCGTGTGTTGGGTTTCTTTGGCCTAGGAAGGTCATCACATGATGCAAGAAGGAATAAAAGTCACAGCCAGGATTTTCTATTACAGAAACATGCGGCCCATATGATGGTATAATTATAAAAGAAAAATTATATAAGCTTATAAAAATCGTGTAACTTATAAATGCTCTAACTAGTTCATACGAGGTTGAAATCGCATAAAACAAACTGCGTTGGGTCCATGTAACGACCCAGAATTTTCAACCTCGAAAATTCGACACTAATACGTTCATTGTAGAAGTGTCAAGTAGTCGAACGCTGAAAATTCAAGATTGTTAGGGTAAAGAAGAAAATGTGGTAGAAGAAGAAACAGAAAACAAAAGCATAGAGCCTAACAATCACAGCAGAATAAAATATAATATCAAATAACAGCATTTATACAAAGAAAAGCTGTAACTGACAATATACATACAATATCAGAGTACAACCATCCACAAATAATCTGGACAGTTGTAACAACTTGTCCCTGACTACGTACAATACAATCTCAAATACACAATGGAGTATACTCCATACGTACCTGCCATCCAACTCGTCTCATGAGCTCCAGAACGTCTGTAACGACCCGTATTTTTGGCTATTTTAAAAATATTTAATTTTATGTAATTATTGAACAAATGTGGTATAAATAAAATATAATGAAATTTTTGGACGAGTATGGGTAAATTTTAATGATTCGTTAATACTAATGTATTGGATAATTTAAATTGTTTAAATTTAATATGGGAGATTATTTGAATAATTGAATCTGGAGTTAATGAGAATTGAAATGGCTTCGAAAATTGATTTAAATATATTTAAATATGAATGAAGGTGGTTAACATTTGAAATTTGATTTAAATGTGAATAATTAAAAGTTGGAAATTTTACATTTTAATTGACGAGTAAAAATATCCATTTTGGCCATTGTCTCGGATTTCAACGAAACAAGTTTCATCGGATTCATAATGGTGAATTATTGTAGGATTTCAAGTTTTGTAGCGATCGGACTTGTCGTTTGACCGTGCGAGCTTGAAACGCGCAGAAATTCAATTTTAATTTAATTAAAATATTTGATTTAAAAAGCTATCTTTCACATATGATAGAATTAGGCCTTGAAAATAGTTCTATTGCATTTGGAATAGGGGTAAAACATTAGAAATGCCAGGTGGCATGCTTTATTTGGAGTTCGAAATTTTCGTGACTATTGTTAGATATTTCTAATATAAAATTATTTATTCCTTACCTAACCCATTCAAGAACTCCACTTTTTCCCCAAACCTATGCCTATTCTCTCATTCTCTCTTTTGAATAGCAATAGATTAAAAAAAATAAAAACTGTAGATTGAAAAAAAATTAATACAAACAAAATTTCGTTTTTAAAAAAAAGGGCGATCGAGCAGCTCGGCGCTCGTATGCAGCCACATTCGCAGTTCGATTTTAGCTTTGATCGGCGTAATGATGTTAGGGTTTTCGATTGGCGTGCGATGCTGGAGGAAAGTCGTGGCCTAGTGGCGAATACGACGTGCGGCAATGAGGTTGGCCGAGATTTAGGGTGATGAGTGCGGCGAGGCCATGGCGACTGGTGGCAATCATCTAGGTAGCGTGAGTGAGATGATTGATTGACTGCGATGGCGGTACGGGTTAGGGTTTTAGTGAGCATCGGTTTGCGATTGGAAAAAAAGGGAAGCGTCGTGTTCGAAGGCAACGTGCTCATGATGGAAGAATTATGTTAGGTAATGTAATTTATTTTATTTCATTGTAATTAGTTAGGTAAATAAATTTAAGTATATCAATATTTATATATTCGTAATTTATGCATACGAGGTCCATTTGGTGTGAAACGAGACGTAGAGGTTCGTACCGACGTCGTCTATAATTTGGGATCATGCTGGAATTTATTTGAAGCTGAAATTATTTTCAGTTTCAAATTAAGGTGAGTGTATATACCCCCACGTTCGGCTATTTTATTTTAATGTTAGTTAAATATATAGTGAAGGTTTATCTATTTATTTATTGATAGTTGTTGATAAATTTGGTTGACATCCCATTTGACCTCTGAATTAATTAATAGGATTTAAATTGATAATTTAAGTTGAATTATAATTAAACTGCTAGAAAAATCCCTGATTTTCGATAATTGGTTGATTGTGACGGATGAAAATTGGTTGATATTTGAATGATTAGATGTTTAAATTAATTGGATATATCATGTTATCATCCTGTATATTGTTTGTTGCATATAAAACTGTAAATTGAATTATTTTGAATAAATTAAGAAATAGTTTAGAATGATATATACCTATGACATCTATTTGGATTGAAATGATATATATCCATTCTTGGAATTAAATTGAAATAATTATCACTTGGCCATAGGTTAGAAAATTATATACAGAAATCGGGTTGGATAAACTAAATGATTATAAATGTATATTGAAATTGTTTAAATGAATTGATTTTTAAAATAAAATCAAATTTATGGAAATTGAATTATTTTGAACTGGTGCTTGAAATGTTTGAATTTAAACTTGATAAATGAGATTGTTAATTAATCGAAGTTCAAATTTTAAGTTATAAAAGAAATACGCCGTAAATTTCAGAAATGGACTTGTTTTAAAGGATTGGCTTTATTCAAATTTTGAATATTTATAAGAAAAGTGATATGAAATGATATTTCAAATTCGAGTTTGGAACTGAATTATAATTGGAATTTGGATTTAAAATTTGGTATTGAAAGTAAATTTGATTTAAGCGTTTAATCGATATTTTGAAATCGAATTTGGAAATGGAAATGGAAATTGGAAATTAATTTCAAATTGGACTTAAAATTAATTTGAAATTGGAATTTAAATTAATTTGGAATCAGAATTGGAATTTGAAATTAATTTGAAATTGAGACTTAAATCAATTTGGAAATGGAAATTTAAATTGAGAGAAATTAGTGAATTGAAATTGAATTTGTGTGGAATCGAAATTTATTCGAGTTGGAATCGGAATTGAATCAATTAAATCAAAATGGAATTTGGATTGATTGAATTGGAAAATTTGAGAAGTTGATTGGTTTGGCTTTGAAACTATTTTAAATGAATATTTTAGTATAAATGATTTAAAATCTATATTCTTTTAATATTCAAATTTATTTTGATTTCCAAACTATTTTACTACATAAACCATGTTTATATTCAAATTGTTTTTGGTTAAACTATTTAACTATTTGAATATTTTCTATTAAACTATTTTTAACTATTTTAAAACTATTTAAACTATTTTCTTAAAATTCAAACCGTTTAAAGGTTGTTTATATTTAATTCATGGATTTAAATGGGAATTGGGTTAAAGTGAATTATAACCAAAACTGTAATTCGAATCAAGTTTTGAAGTGAAATCGATATATCAAGTTAATTTGATACTTTTGAGTAAATACGATGATTTCGAAATGGATATGTATTTGAGTAAATACGATGATCTCGAAATGGATATGATTTTTGAGTAAATATGATGATTTCGAATTGAATTTGATTTTGAAACGAATATGATATCTTGATATCAAATACGAATTGTTTTCGAAATGTGAAAGTACCAACCGGTGTGTAAAATGATGATGGGTTGTTAAAGAGATTGAGGCCTCTTATTGAAATACTCTCTTTCAATATTGGAACCTTTTTGACAACCGTGTACGCAGTGGATGATATCCAGAATGTAGTGGTTGAATTTGCGATGTTTACTAGAATGAAGTAAGAGAACGATGATGGATAGCCTTGACATTCGTGTCATAATTAAAATGACTAAAACATGAGCCTATATCAGGCCATTGAGGTTAGCTACCTCTATCTACGTTGATCCCTTGTATTACTATTGTGGTTTCGGATTCAATGGGTGCACCTTTTTGTCGTTTGGATTGATTGTCGCAGTCGGCCACAGATGGGTTACGACCAGCTAGAAAGGGTAAATTGGTAGAATCCTACCTTGGGCATTGCCTCACGTGCCTTGTCATATTTGTCCTTATACAAGCCCATTATGACTTTGATTTAAAATTGTAAATATGTTAAGGTGGATCAATGTAAAGCGTTAACGCTATTTTGATATTTATTTTACTGATAGACATTATCTTTTATAGCGTATACTATTATATACAAATAGTTTAACGGATCCTTAGGAGATGAAAAATCCCGTAACATCTCTTAAGTTATTGCATTCATATTTGATATCGATTTGACTTACATAAGAGTATTTTAGTCCTGACTCGAGTGTTTTATTTTTTCATTACGCTCGGGTCATTCCTGAGTTTTTCAGCATATTGAAGACTGTTCTTTGGAGGACGAATGTAACAACCCGCATATTTATCGAGTTTGTATTTAAATATTTTATTTAAATATTAACTCGTTAATTGGATTTTGGTCCGAAAAGCTACATTTTGCAAACGGTCAAATTAGGACTCGAGACCACTTCCATTGAGTTCGAAATGTCGTTTACAACTTTTTAAGTATAAACATCGATAGGTTTGGAGTTAGTGAAATATCACTAACTTTTCCCGCTTTGGACTTTGGGTTAGTTTAGCCTATTAAGCCCAAGTTCCAACCCTCTTCTCCTCACTCTTCATAAATTTCCTAACTAATCAAGCTTTGGCATTAATGGTGGAGGGAATGGGAAATTAAAATTCCAAAACTCAATTTCAATTGCAATCCATCTTTCTACTCCAAATTCAAGAAGAAGACATTGGATTCAAGCTTCTTGTGCTTAGATAGAAGAAGGATTGATTCTTGTTTGCTTAAAACTTCATTTTCATTGATATTTGGTGCAAAGGTGAGATTTTTATCTCACAATTCTAGCCTATAACTATATTGGACTGTTGGGAATGATTCCCTATCATTTTTGCATGCATGCTAGCATTTGGTTTGGATTGGATTGGCGAAAAACTCCAATTTTTAGCGTTTTGTTGAATTTTCTGCACTTGAGTCGTTCTGGCCATTTTTAGGTCGTTCGGAGTTAATTCGTTCGTCCATAGGTCGTGAGTCGTTCACGAGTTAACCCTAGGTCGTTCTGGCCATTTTTAGCTCGTTCGGAGTTGAGTCGCTCATCCATAGGTCGTGAGTCGTTTATGAGTTAACCCTTAAGTCGTGCAGCCCTTCAGTCACGCAACCCTTAAGTCGGTTACGAGTTATCCCGATAGGTCGCTGGACCCTTAACTCGTAGGTCGTTGGACCTTATCTCGTTAGGTCGCTCCTGGCCTAACCCTTAAGTCGTGCAACCCTTAAGTCGTTGGACCCTTGAGTCGTTGGGTCGTTGGACCCTTGAGTCGTTGGGTCGTTGGACCCTTGAGTCGTTAGGTCGTTAGACCCTTGAGTCGTTAGGTCGTTTGGCCATAGCTCGTTAGGTCGTATGACCCTTGAGTCGTTAGGTCGTTAGACCCTTGAGTCGTTAGGTCGTTTGGCCATAGCTCGTTAGGTCGTATGACCCTTGAGTCGTTAGGTCGTATGACCCTTGAGTCGTTAGGTCGTTTGGCCATAGCTCGTTAGGTCGTATGACCCTTGAGTCGTTAGGTCGTATGACCCTTGAGTCGTTAGGTCGTTTGGCCATAGCTCGTTAGGTCGTATGACCCTTGAGTCGTTAGGTCGTTAGACCCTTGAGTCGTTAGGTCGTTTGGCCATAGCTCGTTAGGTCGTATGACCCTTGAGTCGTTAGGTCGGATGACCCTTGAGTCGTTAGGTCTTTTGGCCATAGCTCGTTAGGTCGTATGACCCTTGAGTCATTAGGTCGTATGACCCTTGAGTCGTTAGGTCGTTAGACCCTTGAGTCGTTAGGTCGCATGACCCTTGAGTCGTTAGGTCGTTAGACCCTTGAGTCCTTAGGTCGTTAGACCTCATTTTATCTTCACTAGGTCGTACCGTTTTGGTCGGGGCGCTGCCCCCTGGACCCCCGCGACCTGACCGGGCAGGTCGAACCCCGTAAGCGGTGGCGTTGCCCCCGCACCCCCACCTAGGGGGGTTGCCACCCCCCCTGGACCCCCCCTCCGTAGGCGATCTTATCTGAAAAACATTCAACAGAACTTGCTTTGTTGAGATGCTGAGTTGACCATTCTTCGAGACAAACCATCTCTGGTTATCTCGGCCACGTTTGGTCGTTGGGGAACTTCCACTTTGATGCTTTTGAGCTGATTTCCTTGGATTTTATTCACATCTCCGAATGTGATCTTTGTGATGATTGTTTCTACAATCTCTTCTGTGATTTGTCATTTTAAAAATATAAAGGTTTCAATACTAGTAGTAAATATCAAAACTCTTTTAACAAACAATTTCAACTCTATTTTTAATAACAAAGCTCTTTTCTTAAACCGTTTTCCAATCTATTTGTATATACAAACCTTTACCTCACTCGGATGAGAAATCTAATTAAACGACTTAGTAAAACAAGTGGTATGAAACGCTTGCGTTCACTTCGTCGGTTAATTCCTGGACTTGTTCGATTGAACCTCTTGTGACAATTTTATTAGTGAAGATTTACAGTTTGTTCGTAAATATTTAAGTTAAGCAAGTGGTTATGGGACATGAAGCTAAACTTCTATATTTACTAGCTTAGTGTAATTGACACTTCTCGTTGATCATGACGATCATTCTGATGATTTAGACTAGCAACTGTGCGATGTCTCTTGTTGCGAGGTTAGACTAGACACCACTTGTGTGATTCCACTCACACATACCTTTTTGCTTTTTGGTTAGTCTGGACCTTAATCTGTGTGATTCCATTCACACATGTGGGGTAGCTCCCCTTGGTCTTCGGACCATCATGTGATAGGCCTCTTTCTCTTTTCTATGATTTCTGGACTTCTTGCATTGATTTCTAGAATTTATGTCATTGACTTGTTATGAGTACAAGTTTGGGGTAAGATGCCCTTTCCGAATCTTTGAGAAGATTCTTGTGATATTGATTATCTCTTATTGATTGATCTTCTGTTGATCGTTATTCACATACTTATAGTGGTATGTCATTATGGATGTTTATGTTTATGCCATATCTTTTATGTTATATCATGTCATCTGATATTTATAGCTAGACTGACCCTTTTATTATTTTCTTAAATAATACTCGGGTCAGACCGAGATGTTACAGGTGCTTCTGCTTGACTTCTTCCCAGGGATTCATCACTCTGACTTTTGGCTAACTGTTTAGATTAGCAGTTTTTGTTGTATACACTTGAGATATAGACTCATAGTTGTATTCTTTTGTATAGCATGTGTTGCTATTCTTTTGTATTATCGTGGATCTTACTGACCACTACTCTGGTGTACACTTTCATGTGTTAGTTATATATTCATATCTTCTTCCGCATTTGTGATATGAATATCTGTGACTGATTTGTGATATGATTATTTCTATGTTTGTTTCCGAAGATTATTTATAGCCACCGTGTGATAAGCAATTACATGGATGGTCGCTCCTCAACAGCCTTATTCTCCGTGCTAGTTGACAGCACTACTCCGGAGTGTTCTTGGCTAGCGTGGGTATAGAGGTGGGGCGTCACAACGAAGACAGAGTTTTGGTATATTACTATTATTATTATCCCCTGCACCATGTTATTCTAATGTATTGATTATTTATTTCTGATGTATAGATATAACTCTGATAAAGGTGTGTAGATTATAATAAGATGTATAGTAAAAAAAATTGAATTATTTATTGATTATTATATTTTATCGTTTCCGTTGTGAGATTCTGTGTTTTGTTTTCTTCTTCTCTCCATATCTTTCTTATTTAACCCGATTGATTATCTACGTTTCGGATTATTTAAGTCGAACATGTGTGGATTTATTGTCGATTTAACCCTTCCAAAATGTGGGCCGTCATAACGTCCTAACTGGAAAATTTGTAATACTCGGTCTGGAAACCAGTGTAAGTAAACCTATTTAACTTGAAATACTACGTTATAATTGAAACCAGGGTAACTCGTACCCCACTACGAGTTCTTAATTTGTTATAGTCAACCACTTATTACAAAACAATATCTAGGTACTGTTACTTAATTTAAATGGCCATGTTACTTAATTTATTCATTTTGGCCTATTTGATTCTAAAACCAAATCTATAAAGAATTATTGTAGTTACTAATCAAAGTGGTTACAGATATTGCTGATATCCTTTCCCAATATCTTCGAATCCAATGCCATCTTTTAAGCCAAGTTGTTAAGTGAAGGTAATTCAATTTAAACTTTCAGAATGTCATATTCACACAGAAATTCATCACAGATATCAGTTAAATAAGATCACAGATATCAGTTAAATAAATGATTCACATTTATCAACAGTTCAATCCAAAGCAATTCATATCGCAGAACATCATAAATTACATACCAAAGGTATCAAACAATCCAAGGCATTCAATTCAAGTTTATCATTCATAAGCAAGATTATTTAGTTATACAATTCCTAAATTAATTTAATTAAACACAAAATAAATTAATTGCTTCTAAGTCTTGCTTAAGTAACATTAATTAATTATAGACCATTTATTACTATAATTAATTAATTATTGAAATTAATTAATTATCCTTTAATTACTTAAGTCCTTAATTAATTTAAGACAAACCATTTATCTTAACTAATTACTTAATTAAATTTATATTTAAATTAAAGGTTTGAAATTAATTTATTTTTAACATTCAAAATTACTTGAGACCTTTTAATTACTTAAAGTTTAATACACTTATCTTAATCACTTACTTAATTACATCATTAAATTTCATTTGAAACATTTAGGAATAAATTAAATAATTAACCTAATATATAATTATTCAAAACCGAAAACAACTTTAAAATCATTTAACTTTAAATTTGGAGTTTTCTTTGCAGACTTGTTCAAGAAATTTTTCTTTAAAACTTTGATCAATACTTTGCTTTGAAACTTTGTTCATCTCTTTTTGCTTTGAAAAATTTGTTCATAAATTACTGCCATTTTAAAAATTTAAGATACCCGAGCACAAGACCAAATTCCCCGAGCCAATACCCAGTCCTTCTCTCTTCATCTTCTCTCTCGATAAAACTCGCGAACAAACCCAGGCTTGACCCGATGAAATCTCCTTCTTCCCCCGACTCTCTCTTTTACCCTCCTCTATTGCAAACATTACCCAGACACCAGGCACAAGTGTGCACCATGCTCACCCATCTAGTCATCTTAGACCATCGCCTCGACCTCCAGCAAGTCGTCGACGTTCCCCTCAGTCGACCCGACCACCCAGGACATCGATCGTGCCTACCAATAAAAATCGAGCTAGATGAGCACTTCACAGAACCCAGACCTGATTGTCAAAATCACTTTGCGCTGGCCAAACTCGATCACCAGAACTCTCGCCGCCACGTCCAACCCTTCGTCATGACATCATGCTTCGTTTCCCCCACCTTCGATCGACTCCGATCGAAAACAACGTCGACCAAAACAGGCTTCAAAACTCTAGATCGCCGTCACCAGGCCACCACGGTAGTATAGAAGTCCATCGATCATTTTTCTCTCAACCCCCATCACTCAAGCTTCCTCTAGCATCAAGCATGACACCCAACCTCCCTCCGATCGATAGAAAACTAAAGTGTAAATTTCATTCATCCCGCAAATTCTCATCAACCGTAAAGTTAAAAATCATGATATTATTATCAAAATTCATCATTTTTCAATACGAATCTGAATCTATAATCAAAACACGAAATTTCGATAATCGATTTTTCTGATTTGAAATGATTTCCACTATTATTCTTGTTTCCAGTAATCTACTTACAAATTAGAGTTAAAAATGTTTTTAAAAATAGAATCTGGTTTGTACTAACATATTTCTATTAAGGGTCATAACCTAAAAGAGAATTTGATTTTTGAACTTGTTTAGCCAAATTGAAATCAAAATGGAGGCAAGTATATTCATATACACAGACATGCACAGATATATACACGGTAAAAATTCATTCCTACATCCATGCAAAACATTTTCACATCATTCCTTTAAGAATTTATCACATGCATTAGAATATAAAATAGATCTAGCATTTGAAGGTTATGTTTACTCACATTTGATTGAATAGAGGAACATGATTTTTGAAACTGCAGCCTGATCTTTGATCTGATCTATTATTTGAGTTGAAATTTGAATTTGAATCTAGCTTTGCTTATAGAAACTTGAAGTAGTTGTTAGTTTGGTTTTTCTCTTGTTTTGATTATTTGAAAGAAAATGAAAGGAGAAAGAAATTGAGAGATAAGTATATGTAAAAGGATATAAACTATACAGTTTTTAGTTTCCTTTAAAACATTTTTCTTTTATATATTTTTTTTATGAAGAAATTAACACTTGTAAGTTGATAAATCCATTTTATAGAACAAATGTTGACACTTGTGTTAGTATGACATTTCCTTGCTTACACATGTCATTATTTTTATAATTCCGTTACACTTTTATTTTAGTTAATTTTATCAACTATGAAGCTCCAAAAGATTTACATAATATTATAAAACCTATCATTTATTCCTATTTCATATTTAGGATTAAGTTATTAATATTTTAAATCAATAACTAAGTATATACACTAGTATTTAAAATGTAGAGTTTCAAATCTAAATTATTTTTAAGATATTAACTTTGAATTTCAAACCATAGATTTATTTATGAACCATATATATATATATATATATATATATATATATAGAATAATAGTAAAAAGGTAGCATATTTTATTTGCTTGAAAGATAAGTTTGTAAATTTAAATAATTATATAGAAAGATTATTAAATCAATATTTATATCCAGATATTTTTTATTATCAAAATTTATTTGTTCAACTTATAAACCAGTATTTCTAATAATTTAGTCTAGTTAATTACCAATTAACAGATGTACAAAAATCCGAGCTATCACATTCCACCCCTTTAAAACTTTTCGTCCTTCAAAAGAAACGAAATAAGAATTTTAATTACAATTCTTATTATCAGTTAAATATTCTTAAACATTTTCAACTCTTAACTCTTTTTATTTTAAAAAAATTTAAACACTTTAAAATTTACATAATATTATCAAAATAGTTTTATAAAAACACTTTTTATAACTCGATGTCTCAACAAGTCCATCCTTATTCTTACAGAAATTCGGTCATACGTTGATCGGGCGTAGGACTAAAAATCTATAAGTACTTAGCAGACTCAATTTCAACACCTAGTGATAATAATTGGAAAAATTTTATGAAAATATAGAAAATATTTTTGGTGAGAATGCTCTGGAAATCATCACCTCCTCCATGGTTGCAGTTAGCTCGATGATTACGTCCCCATCCTGGCAAAACCATAGAAAACTGTAGGCCTCCATGCCCCTCGATTACACCATGGAACCACCACAGATCGCAGCTACACCAAGTATTACGTTGCCATCATGGCAAAAACATGTAACTATAAGCATCAACACCCTCGAATTTCACTGCCAATTGAAACTTCACCACACTGACGACATAGATCGCAGATTACATCAGTCGAGTCCCAATGTAGCCTGTAAGCACTCACTACCACACGACTTTCGCTATGTCTTCATAGATCGCATTCTAACAATGTTACGTCGCTCTCCCAACAAAATCAAACGTAGACCTTAGGCAATCGCTGCCTCTCGACTTCCGCTATGGTGCACAGTAGATCGCAGTTACATCGAATTACGCTGTGGTCGTAGCATAACCCTAATGTCACTATAGGCATCAGCGCTCTCGACTTTCGCTACCCCAACCACAATCCTCAGGAACTTCAGTTTGTCCGAACATCCTCTTAGGATCAAAATTTAGAAACACCCTAGGGCTCAAGGCGGAACCACCCTGTGGATCTCCTACTAGAAGTTTCAACTCTAATGGGAGCGTAATTTTCCCCACAGCATTCTTAAAACATTTTATACTATACACATATAGTATCTTTCAAATCATACTCTTCATATGAATTACATATAAACTTCAAAATTGATATTACAAAATTGATAGTTCTCAAACTTGGCTTTCCTAATTTCCAAAATTTGTTTTTTTCCAAAATCAAAAGCCTTTCAAAATCATTGGGTTCTAAAACCTTTTTCCCAAATCCATTCTCATAAATTCATTCATATATATAGCTATATAAAAGTTTATTCTTTTAGCTAGAACAAAATATTTTTGGATCACTTCCTACTTGTATAAATTCCTTTTTGTACTTCGAATATTTTTCAAAGATCTTTACTTCTAATTGTCGATTCAACAAGGGAAGTTTATCATATATAAATATATATATATATAGCAAAATATTTTTGGATCACTTCCTATTTGTATAAATTCCATTTTATACTTCGAATATTTTTCAAAGATCTTTACTTCTTGTTGTCGATTCAACAAGGGAAGTTTATCATATATAAATATATATATAACTTGATTTATGCCAAATCAAATTTTCAAGTTTGATTTCTTTTATAAAGTTATTTGCCACATTACTTACTTTTTATAAAGTGAATTTCAATCATAGAGATATCTACTTCCACTCTTATTCATCATATATTTCTCAAAATATAATTTTCCATTTCAAAAATCATTTTTACATTTCTTTTCAAAAATTTCAATACCTATTTCGTTCAATCATGTACAATGTACATATATCATACGTACGCAATATCAAATCTGATCGCTCCCTCGATCACACAATTTCACATCCGAACTAGTATCATTCACCCGACTTCCTAGTGCGAACTCGATCTGGTTTCTTGATCAAAAACTATCATTCTCCTTGCATAGCGATAACTATGATAGAGGATTTCCAGAATCAATCAAAAATGCATATCCAGGGTTCGCTGTCGAAAATCGAGTGGAAAAATCCCAACTCGGATCGATATACTATCTCGAAATTCTTTGCTTGAATCTAGATCAAATCGTTATGCGAATAGAATAATATACGTACATCCTATGTTTTTATCTTCATTTATTATTAGCTAAATCAATTTTCTTTTTATTCACCTTCATTTAGATTCTATTCACTTATTCACGATTGCTTCAATTTCCATCTAGATTGTCACTTCAATTATAAACAGTTTGCACTCTGACCAACTAGAATTTAGAAAATTGCTTGAAAATTTTAAAATTCCTAAGTAGTTGTAAAATAGTTACTAGTTGTAAATAGCAGTAGAATAGTTAAGTAATTATAAAATAGTTGAATAGCTGTAGAATAGTTAGATAGTTGCAAAATAGTTATAAAGTAATAGTTAGTTTCAAAATAGTTGTAAAATAAGTATAAGATAGTTTGAGTTTTAAAAAGAAAGCGTGCATAGTAAGTAACTGGAAAAGATAGATTTAAGATAATTTATTTTTAAAAATTATTTAAAAATAGTTTCAGAGTCAAACTGGTTCAATTTTGCAGTCTCCCATTCCAATCAATTTCCAATTTCCACTTCCAAATTCAAATCCATTCCCATTTGAATTCAAACTTATTCAACTCAAATTTCAAATTCCAATTAACTCATTTCAATTTCACCTTTGCATTCCAATTCCATTTTCAATTTTTAAATCAACTCTTATATGAATTTGTGTTAAATTTTCAAACATTGATTTAATTCTTTAAATCAAATTAACCCCTAACATTTTATTCACAACCAAAGTCTTTAAACAGTTTAATTTTAAGTCCAATTTTCTTATATTCATATAAATAATCTTACTTAGCTTATCTTAAGGTTCAAGTAAGAGTTTAATATTTTAAACAAATTAATTTTCAAAATTCAATTTATTACCAAATTTTAACTTTGAAACCAATTCTTACAATTACAGTTTGCAAGTTCATTTTTTTAACATTTAAATCTTAAGTTCAACGTGATTCCATTTCCAAGTTTCCCTTCTTTATCTCTTAAAATAAAAATTCATTTAAATAATTTCAAAATAATTTTTTATTTCCATTTTATTTCAGCATTGGACGTATATTATCTTAATCCACTTCTTAATTCATTTAAAATAATCCAATTCACAGTTTCATAGATTATTAATAAAAACAGGATGCTAGCAGGATATGTCAAAGTAAATAAACATCCAAATTATGTAAAACATCCATCAATAGTATCCATTACCAATTTCCAGAATTCAAACCCATTTTGAGATCACACATAACTTCCTTTTCAATTCAACCCATTTAACTTCTCTAAGTTAAATCTTAATTTAATCCAGTCAACTTTACCCAAGTTGAATTCTCCATTTTAAATTTTAAATTTCTTATCAATATCCCTTCCCGCTTATACGTTCAAAAACTTATTTCGCTTTGGATTTTACATCACACTTCGGGGGAAAATTCAAAACTCAACACTTAGTGTTTCTTCCAATCAACTTTGTTATTATGTATATCCCACATATATATACATATTTATTTCCTTTTCACACTAAGTCATACATTAAATTGTAAACCGTTCTTGGTTTTTAATTCAAACAAATTCCTTTAAAAAAAATTTAAACAACTCTTGTTAAAATAAGATTCCTACATTTAAAAATATTCTGAATAATATGTACTTGTTATATCTTTTAACACTTTGAATCAATTTCAAATTTTCTAGACTTAGATTTTATAACTTCACAATTTAAATCTTTTTCAATTTATAAGTCATACTTATCTAAGTTTTTACTTCCTTAAAACATTTCATTTTTTTTATCATTGTTTATTATTATTAGAAAACAAACTCTTAGAACCCTTAGTTTACGATTTCGACGATGACAACTATACAATGGAAATCATATATAACATACAACTATGTAGATACAAACTCAAAGCAAGACAAACCACTACTGTGACAAGATGAAGAGTAAAGCACTAAATAGATTCATCTATAAAGTTACACGAAGATCGAAGAGAGATGCACTCAAGAATAAACCCAGAAAACCTTAATTAACAGGTTCAGACGTCTAAATGCAGAACTTCAGACGTCTGGATGTAGAAAATGAATAAAAATAATAATAGATTCTCGGACATCTGAGACACCATTCAGACATCTGAAACTGGGATCAAGGCAGATAATTCAAATTACAACTATCATTTTCGAAGAGACATGACTCCATCTCTCCTCCACTACTCTTCACCAGTGAACAGTGACGACTCTAGACTGAAAGGAAAGAGATTCAACTACTAGAAGCAACTTTCTACAACTATATGAACGAGAATCAAGAAGGATCAAAGCACTCACTTACTTTCTACTAATTCACTCTACTCTCTATCTTAATCATCTCTTGCTCAATCATCCACTTGCTATCAAATATGCAAATTTGAGATCAGACACTTCCATATTCTCTCGAACAATATTGTACTCAATCATTCAAGAGATATGGAAGTTCAATTGTACTATATAGTCAAAATCCGTGCAAAAGAGAACACAATCTTGACAAAGAAACTCTGCTATTGTAAACCTGTTCCTCCAGGTGAAGTGAGGATTATTTGGTGAAAGAAAATTATGAAGAGGAGCTTCAGGACTGGTCGTTGGATGGGAGGTCCGAACCAGTATAAAATACCTGGTGTGATTATACTTATTTACATACTCTACTATTGTTGTACTATAGTTTAAGTTAGCTATATACTTGTCATTTGTATAATCGATCCACCATACTGCAGACTTTCAATTGGCATCGTAGCTTGGTTTGATCTAAAGTACTGTAACAAGTTTTTGAATCACTAATATGGAAAGTACCTTTTAAGAAGATTAGTCTACTGCGTATCCCCCATTATTTAATGGCTCAAACTATGCATATTGGTCAACCCGTATGCGTATTTTTATGGAAGCCAGTGGTCTTGAAGTATGGTCTGCTACACAAAATAAGTATAAAGCACCTGACACTGTTATAAGCACATGGACCGATGTACAAAAGACCTTGGCCTCAAACAATTCTAAAGCTATGAACATTTTATTTTTCTCCCTAGATAAAAATGAATTCTCACATGTCATGTTATGCACAACTGCGTTTGACATTTGGCATACCGTACAAATTACGCACGAAGGTACAACAAAGGTCAAACAAACTAAGATTTCAATTTTGCAAAACTAATTCTCCTCATTCAAAATGAAGCAAAATGAAACTATTGTCGACATGTACTCTAGATATCAAACTATTCAACACAGTCTTATGGCATTAGTAGTTAAGTTCATTGATTTTGATTTAGTTTCTTGAATACTCAACTCTTTAACATCAGTTTGGGAAAGGAAGGTATTAGCTATTGAAGAAGCTAATGATCTTTCTACTCTCAAGGTTGAAGAGTTGATAGGAAATTTAATGTCCTATGAAGCTAATTTACAAGCAAGAAAAGAAAAAAAATTGAAAAGAAGAACATAGCATTTCAAGAAAAGAATGATGACTCGGATTTGGATGAAGAAGAGATAGTTTTCATTGCCAAGAATTACAACAAATTCAAGAAATTTAGAAAGATGACCAAATTCCAAAAAGAAGGAAAGTCCAATGCAACAAATCTATCTCAAATAAAGTGCTACGAATGTGATCAATACTGACACACGAAGAAGGATTGTCCTAAACTCAACAATGAGAAAAAGAACAAATTTGAGGAAATTAAGACGAAAAGAGCTTTTAAAGTCACTTGGGACGATTCTGATCCATCATCATCTTCTCAGAGTGATAGTGATAGCGATGGAGAACAAGCTAATTTATGTTTTATGACTTATACTGATGAGGTATGTCCTGAACTTAGCTATAATGAACTATTAGAATTAAGTATGGAACTTGATGATAAGTTTAGACAAATCAAAAAATTGAATAAAGAATACCTAGCCAAAATAAATCGATTAGAACTAGAAATTGGATTATTAAAGGATGAAAAAATTATTTTAAAAGAAGAATTGGTGATTTCACAAGAAAAGTGTAAAAAGTCTATCAAATATGATATACAACTTAGTGAAATAAATAGGTTAAAATTTGAGAATAATAATTCGATTAACGAAAATATTGAACTAAAAAGTAGTATAGAAATTTCAAGAACTGAATTTTGTGAATTAAAGAATAAACTAGAAACAATTACTAACAATGTTTCAAAGTTTAGCAAAGGAAAACAAGATCTTGATAATTTAATTAAAATTACAAAACCTTTTGGTAATCGAAATGGATTAGGATTTGAAAAGAATTCACAATAGAAAAAAGGCAACACTATAAAGCAATGTATCTTGTATCGAAGTTTCAAAAAGACGCCGAAGCTAAGTAAGATGTAAAAAACTAAAATATAAAGATTTGGATACCAAAGTCTAATAATAAGATAATTAGACAAAAACATATTGATAATTTTCTATCAAGTGTAGTATTTAATAATAATTATGTTTCTAAAGTACCCAAATCCACTTGGATATGGTTACCTCCCCTCCTAACATTTAGGACCCTAATAAAAAAAGTGGGTACCAATTGAATAATTTTTTTTAGGTACCTAAAAATAAAAGCGAGGAGAAATGGATACTGATAGTGGCTGCTCAAAACACATGACTAGGAATGCCAAGATGCTCTCAAATATAAAATATATCGATGGTGGCACCGTAACCTTTGGAGACAACTCAAAAGGATATGTCATTGGAATTGGAGAAGTCATAAACATCAGTATTTGAGACGACCCGAATTTTTCTCCCCAAAAAGTCGTATTATCCTTAAGAAAGAAAGGGATAGAAAAGAGAAAAGAAAGAGGAGAAAGAAGAAACAACACAAGAATCTCAACAGCGGAACGAATAATTATATTAATAACATAAGTATTACATAGTATACATCAAATATCAGAGTTACACAGACAAAACAACACATACTAGACAGTTATAAACACCTGTCTAGTTATTACAACTCAATACATTACAGACAAACACTCAGAGATACCAACACAGCAGAACTGTATAACTAAACGCAGAAGCCTCCTGCTCCATATGCTCCTCCACAATTCGTCAAAGCTAACCTGAATCCTAACCTGAATTCCCTTGGCTACTCGTAAAAATTTGAGTACCCAAGAGTAAAGAAAAACAGAAATAACTCCGGATCAGACATGGGTCTGGTGTGAGTAACAGGTTAAAGTTGCTTAACTCTGAAAAACCTTTAAAAAGAAAAGGTATCACGTAAGACTTCCCACACATAAACATGGAAAAGTTTTTACCTTACGCTCACCAAAACATTTGATAGGAAATCCGATGATATTATAATAGTGTCTAGGGTTTTCAAGTAAATAAGAAATAGCCGAAATTGTTACATCTATTAAATTCCAACTACTAGCCACAAAAGTGGGTAATACAATACAAAAGTGGGTAATACAATCAAATAGCCGAAATTATTACACCTCGAGTCTTCACTCGCTCCACTTGGATTAACGACCTAACGTTTAATTAGAATCGATGTGGTTTTCGGATCCCAAATATGGAAACCCGATCCCGGTCTCATCGAAATCCAAAGCGTGTCTTTTAAGGTCCAAGTTGTTTTAAAGTTTAAAACAATTCAATTCATTATCTAAATATACACAGATAGATAATTCACAACACAATAGATAATCAACCTTATCATCAACAGATAATTCATATCATAATCAGATAATTCTTACTATCATCCAAAAGCAATCAACAAATCCATATCACATAACATTTCTCATCTCATAACTGAGATTACAACCATACATGGAAATTACTACCAATCATCAAACATAAGCAATGATCTAATGATCCACCATTTATAATTAATTTAAAATGAATTAAATTAATTAATTAATCTCTAATTAATTTAAAATAAATTAAATTAATTACTTCATCATTAAAATTCTTCTTATCTTAATCTTTAATTGATTACAAATCAATTAAATAACCACCATCTTAATATTCATTTCAATTAATCATTACTGATTAATAATTCCCTAATTACAATAAGTAATTAGCATTTAATTTTAATTACACAAGTTAATTATATTAAACCCTTTGCAAATAATTAACTTGTAACTTCTTGATTAATTAATTAATTAAAATTACATTAATCACATATTCATTATTAATTATACCTTAATTAATCAATTCCAAATTACATCATTAATTAATTAATTAATGATTTCTGATTTTATTTAATCAATCTCTCAAAATAAATTAATTACATAAGTAATTAATCTTCAATTTAAACCATATATATTAATCACCCATGATTAATAACCTTTCAGTAATTAACTATTTTAATTACTCATCCCATAAATTAATTACTCTTAATTAATTATTTAAATTAATCCCATGATTAATTTCAAAGTAATTTAAATCTAAATTACTTCTAAAATAAATATCTTTAATTACCCTCAGTAATTATTAATTAATTACTTCCTTAAGTAATTACAAATTCATAAATTACATAAAGTAATTATTCATCAATCCACAATTGTTTAAATTAATTTAACTTAATTAATCTAAACTAATCACATCAATCAAATTAATTACACCAAGTAATTAATTCATTAATTACCTTCATTAAGTAATTAAAACTTAAATAATTGATTATTATTAATTAATTAATCTAATTAATTATTAAAATTAATCACATTAATTAATTGTTAAAATAATCTTAAGTTAATGACCTTCATTAACATTTCTTAATTACTTAATTAATAATTTCTTATTTAAATTATTATTAATTATCAATTAATTAATATTTAATCACAATTTAATTAATCACTGATTATCAATTAATTAAGTGTTAATTAAAATCTAAATTAATCATTAATCACTTGATTAAATAAATCTTAATCATAAATTAAAATTTAAGTAACCATCCTTAATTATAGATTAATTAACCAAAATTAATTAATTACAAATCTAATTAATTAACTTAAAAATTATTAATAACTTAATTAAACATCCTCGTTATTAATTAATTCAATAATTAATTACACATTTAAATTAAATTAATAATTTAAATGAAACTAATTTCTTAAGTTCTAAATTAAGAAACATTCTTCTTATACAAAGTATTTTTAAACAATTTGTTTCAAATAAATTTCAAATTTAAAAATTTCTTCTTAAATTCAAACTGAAACGCAATTTTAAATTTTCATTTCAGATTCAATCTTAAAAATTAAAACTTTACTTGCATCTCTATCTTCATTTTTAAATTCAATTTATTTAACCTTTCCTAAAATAGTTAAACAAATTTAAATTTAAAACTTATTTATTTCTAAAACTGACATTAAAGTCAAATTCCAGATTTCAAAACTGAATTTAACTTATTTTAAATCCTTATTTCATAATTTAAAACTCATAGTTTAAAATTCAAACCAATGTTCCTTTATACTTTAAAAAGTTTAAAGTCTAAATTTAAATTTCCAGTTTTTAAATTAAATTCAAACTTAGATATATTTGCTAAGTTCCATACTTCAGTTTTCCAGATTTAAACTTTACTTAAAAAAATTTAGTTACATTTTAAAATTTACGTTTAAATTTAAAACAGAAAAACAGTTTTCTGTCGTAATTTAAAACATCTTACATTTTTGAATTCAAAAATGATTCAAACTCCAAGTTTTAAATTATTGAATTCATAATCACATTTCAGGTTTGAAAATTCCTGTTTGAACTTAATCTTACAATTTTAAACTTACTTTTAAATTTAAATAAAAACAGAAAACAGTTTCTGTTTTCATTTAAAAAAAAGCTTAAAATTTTAAAATATTAAATTATTCCTAAAAGCCAAAATTCAAACTTATTTGAACTCATATTTAAATTCAGGCTTTAAAACCTAAGTTAAATTCTAGTTTAAAATTCAAACTTTACTTTTCAAAAAAAATTTAAAACCTGGAAATAAACTCTGTAGAATTTTAGAACCTGAAGCACTTTAAACAACCCGAGCTACCACAAATTTTACTTTGAGTAAAATCACCTCCTGCTTCGAGTCACTTCACAAATAACTCGAGACCATCACGGGTTTTAAAACCCTGCAACAAAAAACGTCACAACCATGCACACTTCTGCACCGTACACCTGCCCATCCACTCCGGCCATCATTGGCCAAATCCACGACCATTCCACGATCATCAAACCTTCCCTCAGGCCAACTCAACACCCACTTCTACATCATGTGCTCAATTCTAGTTGAGACTCAATTTCCAGAACCTGGAACAGCCTCCCCTTTTCAGTGCCTAGCCTATCAACGACAATAACTCACCACTCCGGCCACCATAAATCTTGAAACTCCGGTGAAGACTTCATCAACCCTTCATCTACCAATCCCCTAAATATCTCAGAACTCGATCAAAAGATGATGCCGCAGCACTTCAATTCCATAAACCCAGTAAAACTAGGGTTCCTAACTATAATTCCTAAATTACAACACCAATATTGAAATTCAATTCAATCCAGTATTTTTTCTATAATCTTTGATAGCTACTCTATCTCCAGAAGCCAATTCAATCAAATCAAATGCAAGTATCAAGTGTACTTAACCAAAATGTAAAATACAGTAAATTCATCACTGCACTTGTTTCACAACACTATAAATTATAATATTTGATTTAAAATTCATGAATTCACTTGTTGTTTCTATTAATAGACCTGAAACAATAAATCATAAAGTTTGAATTTTTCCTCTTATATTAATGTTCGCTCTGTTATTAAATTTTCAGGCAATTCAAAATTTATTTAACCTACATAAAATGTTTTAACTTTTCTTTATCATGAAC
The DNA here is from genome assembly GCA_030765085.1 of Allium cepa. Classification (NCBI taxonomy): domain Eukaryota; kingdom Viridiplantae; phylum Streptophyta; class Magnoliopsida; order Asparagales; family Amaryllidaceae; genus Allium; species Allium cepa. The sequence goes on from CM060932.1 coordinate 906,202,484, forward strand.
CTAACATATTTCAGTCAATAACTAGGTCATAACAACAACGAGATCAAAAGGAAAGAGATTTTGATCCATTTGAGCTTGTACTGTGCAGACAGTACCATAAGTAAACAAACACACATCACATTCATGCTTATATATATACACAGCAAAATATTTAACAATATATAAGTATAGGCCTACTTATTTTCATGAATAAATCAAGCAATCCATATCTTATACTTAAACTTTCAAATATGTTAAGTTACTCACCTGTACTAAAATGCAGAGCCCATGTTTTAATGAAAAGCCTTTTTTTGAAATTTTGTTGAAATTCTGATTGAATCCCTTTTAAAACTTGCTTCCAACTTGATGCTTCCAGATTTGAAAATTCATGAATGCAGACTTGATGAGGTTGCATGCAGAGGCCTATTTTCCCAGGTCTTGAAAGAAATGCAGGCCTTCTTGAAAGTTGATATGCAATTGAATAGATTTTTGAAAGTGGCAAGAGATTTGAGAAATGCTGTGCAATTTGGAAGTTGATTAAAGGGAATGATTTGCAAGCTTTAGTTTACAAGAACATGCAGGTTTTCTTGATTAAAAATTGAAATGCAGGCCTTAGTTTTATGAACAGGTTTGCTTGAAATTGGAATGCATGTTTGCATTTTGCAGATTGAATATGATTTGGGATATGTTCAAGGAATTTGATTCTGCAGGTTAGAGGAGCATGATTATAAAGAGGGTTTCAGATTTGTTTAAAAATGAAAAAAATGAGAAAAGAAGAGAAAAGAAACATGCAAGTTAAAATAACAAATGTTTTGAATTAAAGGAAAATAAAAACTAAAATTTGACACTTGTAAAAGAAATAGACACATGTAAATTTACACACTTAAATATTTAACACATGTTAACTCAAAATTTTAAATTATATACACATGTCTCTTTCAAGTAATTAGTAATTTAGATTAAGTGTTAAAGATAAATTAAACTTAATTAGTTCCATTAACACCTAGTTATGTATTTAAATAATTTCTAATGAATAAAGCAAAGTGTTTAAATAAAACAACATACAAATTTATCATTTGAAAAAGAAACTTTTAAACAATTGAAATAAATTTATAAAAGAGGTTATAACTTATATGAATACATGTTTCATATTTAAATTTTATTTTAAATTTCATATTAAATTTACAAATCACATTATCAATCAATATTTTTTAAAAAGAATAACACAAACATGTATGTAATTTATGTTAATATACAAACTTGAATAAAAATGAATTTTAAACAAATAAAATATTTATTTAATATATTTAAAATCATACAGTATTTTATATTAAATATTTTTTTGAAAAGTTTAAATCCAAAAATAAATCATAATTCCTAAATTTTAAAAACATTAAAATTATGCTACTAATTTAACAACTTGTCTATTTAATATATATATATATAAATACATATACATTTTATAAATAGAAAACAATTTATCAGTTTATTAAAAATAATTTAACAAATTAAATATTTAAATAAAGAAGATTATTAAATCAAATCAAATTTATTAACAAAATTTATCAATTCAATATAAATTAGACACAGGTTATTAAATTTATATTATCCAAAATTTCGGGATATTACAGTCCTTCCCTCTTAAAAGAATTTCATCCCCGAAATTTAAAACAAAGGTAATTTAATAATCTATTACAAGATTTTATTTTAAAATACAACATATGTTAATCATATGCTAACAACCAAAGCAACCAATTCACACAATCAGAACAAATCCAATTATCCAAAAGAATTTTGGATAAAACTTTCACGAGTTTCCCCGGTGTATATATATATATATATATATATATATATATATATATATATATATATATATATATCGGGATACTCGCTCCATAAAATGCAATCAATCAATACTATTAAGCTATAGAGCTTCTAACAAAAATTCTATACAGAATATCAGACTACAAACGAGTCTGACTCAACAAACAAACCATCCTAAACTGCTGGTTCAACAACCAGAAATATCAAACACGTACTCCCTCAGAGATATGCGATACACACTGAATCCCAGTTATCCAAACTGGCAATTCAACTCTAGGAAACCAAACACTGATCTTACACAAAACATAGAAGAAACCCAAAATACTACGGAGCTAGCTTCCCAAACTTATAGCTCCTTAGATCAGAGAAAACTTAATCCCAAATCAAATCTCCGATTCCAAAATCCAAATTCCTTCGTCTCTTATCCATAAAAACTCTTCGGACGATCCTGGGCTACCAACATCCATCCTAATCAGCCCTACTCTACACTGATGCCTCTAGAAACAGACTGGATCAAACACTCCAATGATCTCCTCAAGATCACTCAAAAACCAAGAACACAAACCCTGCTTCTCAATAACAAAAGACAGAACAAACTTCTTCTTATCTGGAAAAGACAAAACAGAAACACCACCAAACTGCTTCCGCTGCATAACTCTGATCCGAAATAGAAGAAAATGCTGAAGAACAACACAAGCACAGACTAGACAACTCAGCACAGAAATATGGTTACATATATCCATAAAGAAAACTCAGATGCTTCTCCGAAACCTGAGCTGCTTCACCAACTTCTATCCCACCAGTTACATTCCTGGAAAGAAAACTCGATCTCCAGATGTAGACAAACTCCGACTTTCTGGAAGAAATCCGAACAAACTCCAACAATCTAAAAGAACATCCAACTATCGCAAGTCACTTTTGCGATCAACCCAGCCTAAATCCAAAGAAACTGCTCTCCCTCAACCAAACAGAACAGCTTATGCTGGCCTAGCCAACTTACTAGAGAAATGAATCCACTCTGCTGCTTCTGAACTTCATTTCAGAAAAAACTACCCAGCCAGAAGACTTCCTACCAACTCAGAGCACTCTGCTGGACTCAGCCACATCACCGAGCAGACTCACCTCTTACTCTTGTTCCAAAGAAACATCTTCGAAAATATCCATAGTCACTGCATCTCATCACGCAGCTACTACTTCCTGAGATATCAAGATATCATCACTTGCTTGCTTCTGCCCAAATGACAGATCCAAACTCAACTCTGCACTTCAAAGATGAACTCCGAACCTTTACAGGTTTCCTTCAGAGATCGATGAAGTCCTTACACCAAACAAAACTCACTCGAGACGGTATTAGGTCTACAGTCTCGACAAATACACCTCCAACCTCATCCATCAACTCCAACCAATGGTAATCGTGTTACACACACTTCTACCTCATCTACCTTTATAACTTATATTAGAAAAACCTGAATAGGTAATCCAACAAATAGGTAGAACCAATTATATATATATAATAAAAATAAAAATATGCTCTCTCAAGATAGACACCACTTCAGAGCCTAGGCATTCACACAACCTAATGCTCTGATACCAAATGAGACGACCCGACTTTTTCTCCCCAAAAAGTCGTATCATCCTTAAGAAAGAAAGGGATAGAAAAGAGAAAAGAAAGAAGAGAAAGAAGAAACAACACAAGAATCTCAACAGCGGAACGAATAAATTATATTAATAACATAAGTATTACATAGTATACATCAAATATCAGAGTTACACAGACAAAACAACACATACTAGACAGTTATAACCACCTGTCTAGTTATTACAACTCAATACATTACAGACAAACACTCAGAGATACCAACACAGCGGAACTATATAACTAAACGCAGAAGCCTCCTGCTCCATATGCTCCTCCATAATTCATCAAAGCTAACCTGAATCCTAACCTGAATTCCCTTGGCTACTCGTAAAAATTTGAGTACCCAAGAGTAAAGAAAAACAGAAATAACTCCGGGTCAGACATGGGTCTGGTGTGAGTAACAGGTTAAAGTTGCTTAACTTTGAAAAATCTTTGAAAAGAAAAGGTATCACGTAAGACTTCCCACACATAAACATGGAAAAGTTTTTACCTTACGCTAACCAAAACATTTGATAGGAAATCCGATGATATTATAATAGTGTCTAGGGTTTTCAAGTAAATAAGAAATAGCCGAAATTGTTACATCTATTAAATTCCAGCTACTAGCCACAAAAGTGGGTAATACAATCAAAACCATTGGCACTTATTGGATTTTGGATTCCATCAATGGCTGGGCTACTGGGGTACTGCCCGTCACAGCACGTGGCCTAGATCACCGTACCGAGGATTACTCCCAATCCCTGCAACAAAAAGCCGGACCCGTTCCTTACTGAACAGTTCCAAACAAGACAACCCCGCAGTTGTGATCAACAACCGCACCACTAAGCCGAAATAAAGGGACCTCTAGACAGGGATAAATCTTGCTCTCAAGTGGGGGCTACCCACGAAGCTTTGCTGCACCTCCCCTGGTTTAGCCATTCCCAGTTGATGAGGCTTGAGGCAACGATTACCTTTATAGGAAATATCACTTAGAATGCTCATCGTCCACCTGACGATGTTCTGAAAGCATTCAATCCATACAAGTTCATTCCGGGTTCGAACGAAACTGAAGGCATCATCTCGTTACACTCATATTGGAATCACCCTCAGAGTTAATGACAATAACCCTTGCACTCTAAACCACCATCTCGAATCTATAAGTGCTATTCCGTCAAACTCATTACGGAATCACCCACAGAGTTATACTGACGTATAGCCCTTACACCTCGAGTCTTCACACGCTCCACTTGGATTAACGACCTAACGTTTAATTGGAATCGATGTAGTTTTCGGATCCCAAATATGGAAACCCGATCCCGGTCTCATCGAAATCCAAAGCGTGTCTTTTAAGGTCCAAGTTGTTTTAAAGTTTAAAACAATTCAATTCATTATCTAAATATACACAGATAGATAATTCACAACACAATAGATAATCAACCTTATCATCAACAGATAATTCATATCATAATCAGATAATTCATACTATCATCCAAAAGCAATCAACACATCCATATCACATAACATTTCTCATCTCATAACTGAGATTACAACCATACATGGCAATTACTACCAATCATCAAACATAAGCAATGATCTAATGATCCACCATTTATAATTAATTTAAAATGAATTAAATTAATTAATTAATATCTAATTAATTTAAATTAAATTAAATTAATTACTTCATCATTAAAATTCTTCTTATCTTAATCTTTAATTGATTACAAATCAATTAAATAACCACCATCTCAATATTCATTTCAATTAATCATTACTGATTAATAATTCCCTAATTACAATAAGTAATTAGCATTTAATTTTAATTACACAAGTTAATTATATTAAACCCTTTGCAAACAATTAACTTGTAATTTCTTAATTAATTAATTAATTAAAATTACATTAATCACTTATTCATTATTAATTATACCTTAATTAATCAATTCCAAATTACATCATTAATTAATTAATTAATGATTTCTGATTTTATTTAATCAATCTCTCAAAATTAATTAATTACATAAGCAATTAATCTTCAATTTAAACCATATATATTAATCACCCATGATTAATAACCATTCAGTAATTAACTATTTTAATTACTCATCCCATAGATTAATTACACTTAATTAATTATTTAAATTAATCCCATGATTAATTTCAAAGTAATTTAAATCTAAATTACTTCTAAAATAAATATCTTTAATTACCCTCAGTAATTATTAATTAATTACTTCCTTAAGTAATTACAAATTCATAAATTACATAAAGTAATTATTCATCAATCCACAATTGTTTATATTAATTTAACTTAATTAATCTAAACTAATCACATCAATCACATTAATTACACCAAGTAATTAATTCATTAATTACCTTCATTAAGTAATTAAAACTTAAATAATTGATTATTATTAATTAATTAATCTAATTAATTATTAAAATTAATCACATTAATTAATTGTTAAAATAATCTTAAATTAATGACCTTTATTAACATTTCTTAATTACTTAATTAATAATTTACTTATTTAAATTATTATTAATTATCAATTAATTAATATTTAATCACAATTTAATTAATCTCTAATTATCAATTAATTAAGTGTTAATTAAAATCTAAATTAATCATTAATCACTTGATTAAATAAATCTTAATCATAAATTAAAATTTAATTAACCATCCTTAATTATAGATTAATTAACCTTAATTAACTAATCACAAATCTAATTAATTAACTTAAAAATTATTCATAACTTAAATAAACATCCTCGTTATTAATTAATTAAATAATTAATTACCCATTTAAATTAAATTAATAATTTAAATGAAACTAATTTCTTAAGTTCTAAATTAAGAAACATTCTTCTTATACAAAGTATTTTTAAACAATTTGTTTCAAATAAATTTCAAATTTAAAAATTTCTTCTTAAATTCAAACTGAAACGCAATTTTAAATTTTCATTTCAGATTCAATCTTAAAAATTAAAACTTTACTTACATCTCTATCTTCATTTTTAAATTCAATTTATTTAACCTTTCCTAAAATAGTTAAACAAATTTAAATTTAAAACTTATTTATTTCTAAAACTGACATTAAAGTCAAATTCCAAATTTTAAAACTAAATTTAAACTTATTTTAAATCCTTATTTCATAATTTAAAACTCATAGTTTAAAATTCAAACCAATGTTCCTTTATACTTTAAAAAGTTTAAAGTCTAAATTTAAATTTCCAGTTTTTAAATTAAATTCAAACTTAGATTTATTTGCTAAGTTCCATACTTCAGTTTTCCAGATTTAAACTTTACTTAAAAAATTTTAGTTACATTTTAAAATTTACTTTTAAATTTAAAACAGAAAAACAGTTTTCTGTCTTAATTTAAAACATCTTGCATTTTTGAATTCAAAAATGATTCAAACTCCAAGTTTTATATTATTGAATTCATAATCACATTTCAGGTTTGAAAATTCCTGTTTGAACTTAATCTTACAATTTTAAACTTACTTTTAAATTTAAATAAAAACAGAAAACAGTTTCTGTTTTCATTTAAAAAAAAAAGCTTAAATTTTTAAAATATTAAATTATTCCTAAAAGCCAAAATTCAAACTTATTTGAACTCATATTTAAATTCAGGCTTTAAAACCTAAGTTAAATTCTAGTTTAAAATTCAAACTTTACTTTTCAAAAAAAATTTAAAACCTGGAAATAAACTCTGTAGAATTCTAGAACCTGAAGCACTTTAAACAACCCGAGCTACCACAAATTTTACTTTGAGTAAAATCACCTCCTGCTTCGAGTCACTTCACAAATAACTCGAGACCATCACGGGTTTTAAAACCCTGCAACAAAAAACGTCACAACCATGCACACTTCTGCACCGTACACCTGCCCATCCACTCCGGCCATCATTGGCCAAATCCACGACCATTCCACGATCATCAAACCTTCCCTCAGGCCAACTTAACACCCACTTCTACATCATGTTCTCAATTCTAGTTGAGACTCAATTTCCAGAACCTGGAACAGCCTCCCCTTTCAGTGCCTAGCCTGTCAATGGCAATAACTCACCACTCCGGCCACCATAAATCTTGAAACTCGGGTGAAGACTTCATCAACCCTTCATCTACCAATCCCCTAAATATCTCAGAAATCGATCAAAAGATGATGCCGCAGCACTTCAATTCCATAAACCCAGTAAAACTAGGGTTCCTAACTATAATTCCTAAATTACAACACCAATATTGAAATTCAATTCAATCCAGTATTTTTTCTATAATCTTTGATAGCTACTCTATCTCTAGAAGCCAATTCAATCAAATCAAATGCAAGTATCAAGTGTACTTAACCAAAATGTAAAATACAGTAAATTCATCACTGCACTTGTTTCACAACACTATAAATTATAATATTTGATTTAAAATTCATGAATTCACTTGTTGTTTCTATTAATAAACCTGAAACAATAAATCATAAAGTTTGAATTTTTCCTCTTATATTAATGTTTGCTCTGTTATTAAATTTTCAAGCAATTCAAAATTTATTTAACCTATATAACATGTTTTAACTTTTCTTTATCATGAACCTAACATATTTCAGTCAATAACTAGGTCATAACAACAACGAGATCAAAAGGAAAGAGATTTTGATCCATTTGAGCTTGTACTGTGCAGACAGTACCATAAGTAAACAAACACACATCACATTCGTGCTTATATATATACACAGCAAAATATTTAACAATATATAAGTATAGGCCTACTTATTTTCATGAATAAATCAAGCAATCCATATCTTATACTTAAACTTTCAAATATGTTAAGTTACTCACCTGCACTAAAATTAAGAGCCCAGGTTTTAATGAAAAGCCCTTTTTTGAAATCTTGCTGAAAATCTGATTGAATCCCTTTTAAAACTTGCTTCCAACTTGATGCTTCCAGATTTGAAAATTCATGAATGAAGACTTGATGAGGTTGCATGCAGAGGCCTATTTCCCAGGTCTTGAAAGAAATGCAGGCCTTCTTGAAAGTTGATATGCAATTGAATAGATTTTTGAAAGTGGCAAGAGATTTGAGAAATGCTGTGCAATTTGGAAGTTGATTAAAGGGAATGACATGCAAGCTTTAGTTTACAAGAACATGCAGGTTTTCTTGATTAAAAATTGAAATGCAGGCCTTAGTTTTATGAACAGGTTTGCTTGAAATTGGAATGCATGTTTGCATTTTGCAGATTGAATATGATTTGGGATATGTTCAAGGAATTTGATTCTGCAGGTTAGAGGAGCATGATTATAAAGAGGGTTTCAGATTTGTTTAAAAATGAAAAAAATGAGAAAAGAAGAGAAAAGAAACATGCAAGTTAAAATAACAAATGTTTTGAATTAAAGGAAAATAAAAACTAAAATTTGACACTTGTAAAAGAAATAGACACATGTAAATTTACACACTTAAATATTTAACACATGTTAACTCAAAATTTTAAATTATATACACATGTCTCTTTCAAGTAATTAGTAATTTAGATTAAGTGTTAAAGATAAATTAAACTTAATTAGTTCCATTAACACCTAGTTATGTATTTAAATAATTTCTAATGAATAAAGCAAAGTGTTTAAATAAAACAACATACAAATTTATCATTTGAAAAAGAAACTTTTAAACAATTGAAATAAATTTATAAAAGAGGTTATAACTTATATGAATACATGTTTCATATTTAAAATTGTATTTTAAATTTCATATTAAATTTACAAATCACATTATCAATCAATATTTTTTTAAAAGAATAACACAAACATGTATGTAATTTATGTTAATATACAAACTTGAATAAAAATGAATTTTAAACAAATAAAATATTTATTTAATATATTTAAAATCATATAGTATTTTATATTAAATATTTTTTTGAAAAGTTTAAATCCAAAAATAAATCATAATTCCTAAATTTTAAAAACATTAAAATTATGCTACTAATTTAACAACTTGTCTATTTAATATATATATATATATATATATATATATATATATGTAAAAACATATACATTTTATAAATAGAAAAAAATTTATCAGTTTATTAAAAATAATTTCACAAATTAAATATTTAAATAAAGAAGATTATTAAATCAAATCAAATTTATTAACAAAATTTATCAATTCAATATAAATTTAGATACAGATTATTAAATTTATATTGTCCAAAATTCCGGGATATTACAGTATTTCTAACTCTCCTATTATTTCAAATGTTTTATTAGTTGAAAATTTAAAACATAATTTACTTAGCATTTATCAGTTATGTGTAAAGGTTTTCAAATAAATTTCGAGAAAAATCAATGCAATATATTTGATAATAATAACAATTTATTATTTGAAGGATTTCGAAATAAAAATATTTATATTTTAAATATGAATATAAAAGAATTCGGATTTATGCTTGACCGCTAAACTTGATGAGCCATGGCTATGGCATAAATGATTTTGTCACATGAATTTCAAACTTATAAATAAATTATCAAAACATGAACTAGTTAGAGGTTTACCAAAAATAAATTATAAAATAGACAATTTGTGTGATGCATGTCAAATTGGAAAATTAAAAAGGAGTTCTTTTAAATCTAAAAATGATATTTCAACAAACAACCATTATAATTGTTGCATTTAGATTTATTTGGTCCTACTCAAGTAAGATCAATAAATCATAACAAGTATGTTTTTGTAATTTTTGACGATTTTTCAAGATATACACGGACTTTGTTTTTAAGACATAAAGTGACACTTTTGGTATGTTTAAAATTTTTGCAAAAAGAATTAAAAATTAAATGAATTCAAAAATGAAAAATATTTGCAGTGATCACGGAGGAGAATTCAAAAATGAACTTTTTACAAATTTTTGCAATAAAAAGGGAATTAACCATAATTTTTCAATTCCACGTACACTACAACAAAACAGTGTATTTGAACGAAAAAAATCAAACATTACAAGAATGTGCAAGAATAATATTAAACAGTAGTAATCTACCAAAATATTTTTGGGCTGAAGCTATTGCCATGGCTTGTTATGTTTTGAATAGAGTGACACTACGACAATGACAAATAACACTCCTTATGAAATATTTTTTGGTAAGAAGCCTAAAGTATCATATTTTAGAACATTTGGATCAAAATATTTCATGTTAAATACTAATGACAATCTTGAAAAGTATGATCTTGAGGCCGATGAAGGAATATTTGTTGGCTATTTGGAACGTGGCAAAGCTTATAGAATTTTTAGCAAAACGAAAAATATTATAGAAGAAAGTTTACATGTTTCTTTTAATGAAAATTTTGTAAGTACAAAAAGTAATGACAAAGAAGAAATACATCCAAATAATTCTCCTAACACACCTCACAATAATAATGAAGCTATTGATCAAAATAATACTCTAGTTTCACCTCCTAGGATTTTAAAGAATCATCCTATAGATAACATTATTGGAGATTTAAATTCTAGAGTAACTAGAAATCAACTTAATTAAATAAGCCATGTTGCATTCGTTTCAACCTTTGAACCAAAGAGCTATAAAGAAGCTTCTAAAGATGATTTTTGGATTTTAGCTATGCAAAAAGAATTAAATCAGTTCGAACGAAATAATGTTTGGGAACTCGTTCCAAGACCGGAAGATCAATCCGTTATTGAAAATAAATGGGTATTTAAAAATAAAGCCGATGAAACCAGAAATATAGTTCGAAATAAAGCACGTTTAGTAGCACAGGGGTATAATCAAGAAGAAGGAATCGATTACGATGAAACTTTTGAACCTGTAGCTAGATTAGAAGCTATACGAACACTACAAGCTTTTGCTTGTTATAACAATTTTAAATTATATCAAATGGATATCAAAAGTGCATTTTTGAATGGTTTTATCAAAGAAAATGTTTATGTTGAACAACCACCGTTATTTAAACATGAAAAATTTCGAAATCATGTTTTTAAATTAAATAAAGCATTATATGGGTTAAAACAAGCTCCTAGAGCATGGTACGATAGGCTTAAAACTCATTTAATTTCATCAAGATTTCAAATTGGTAAAATTGACTCGACTTTATTTATCAAAAGAAAAAATAATGATATTTTGGTTATTCAAATTTGTGTCAATGATTATATTATAATAATTAGAATTATAAAAACTACTTTTAAAACCATTTTTAAAATCATTATATAAGAAAATAACAAGTAAGCTCTCATATAATACGCTTAACTCATTCTAGGGTTTTACTGACCCTATTCAAATGAATAACCCCCACTAGAGCTAAGGTTCTCGCTTAACCTTCGGCTCTGATACCAAATGTAACCATCTGGAATTTTCAACCCTGAAAGCTCGACACTTCTACAATGAACGTATTAGTGTCGAATTTTCAGGGTCAAAAATTCCGGGTCGTTACAGTCCACATTATTGAGCACTACATCAGGGAGCTAGATTGGGATTTATTTGGACTAGTGAAAATTTTGGTTAAAATTAAACCCTCATTTAATTTTAATCGAAATAAATCACCATCGTGACAACTACAAGCAAAGTGAGTAAATCTCATTCATTTTGGATTGCTAGTTTAATCTAAAATGTTGAAAATTTTAAATTATTGATTGATTGGATGATTTGATAGTTATTATTATCAGTCGGGTGTTATAATATATATATAGTAATACATATTAGTAGGTTAATTGATTATTCCCACCGATTGAAGCGGATGAGACCTATGTGCCCCGCATAATAGCGGATAACCCAATATACTGTGATATCACCCTTGAAGTGGGATTGATAGTTTTATGTTGTATTAACATCTGTGGATGTAAGGAAATAAGTTGGAGGGATCCAATTGGATTCCTCAAAAATGTTAAATTAAATTTCATATATATTGATATATGATCTGTTTGAATAATTTGGGTAGATTATGGCGTGATTTGAATTTATTGGATACTATGGTAGTTTGGCCTAGATTTTGGTAATTTCAAATACCAATAATGTATGTTTGAACTTGAAAGAAATTAAAAACAGATTTGGAAGTGAAATATTTATAATGAATTTTGGATTAATTAAAGAAATGAATTTGGATAAATTAAATAATTTGACTTTTAATTTGTATTTAACAATTCCGAAATATGGTAAATCAAGATTTGGAATAAGGATTTTAAATAATAATTCCTTGGTGATACTTGTTTAAATATAAGAGGTTTCTAAATCAGGATTTTAAACAGATTGGGAAAGGAAGTGCAATTAGAAATAAATGTGAAACGGGTCTTAAGTAATTCTTAATTAGAAATGGAAATATAATCGAGATTGGGTTGGGTTTAGAATATATTTTGGGTTATTTGAGAAATTGATTTATAAATGGAATTTAACTTAGAAATCAATTTATAATGGATTTAAGTGACATGAAACCATTATAAACTGGAGTTGAAAACTATGAGATTTATAAACAGTGTTTATAAATAAAGTGAAATGATTTTTAATTTGATAAGTTGAAGTTATAAATTCATGGCAAGGATTTACAATGAGATGGGTAAATCGGCATAAAAATAAATGACAGATTTATGTTTAGAAATGTGAAAAATGGATTTACGAAATTGAGGCGCAAATCAGTTGGTGATAAATCAAGAGAGATTTATAAATATTAGACGGGCTATGTTGGAATTGAAAAATATATTGTTGTCGATAAGTTGAGTGTGTTTTAAAAAGAGGACTTTTAATTATTAAACTTGGTAAATTAAAAATGTTTTAAAATAAGAATATTTTTAGAAAGTTAGTTATTTTAAAAAATTTGTCAAATTGTATTATAAGCTTTATGAACAAGTCTTGTAGAGCGATTAGAATTTATTAATAAATCAGAAGTAGCCAGTATTATTATTTCAAAAAAGATAAATTATTCAACATTAATAAGGTTTTTTATAATAACTTTTATTTAAGAGTACTTGCCTAAATTAATCTTGGAAAATTATTATACAAACTTTTTAAACATTAATTTGAGACGATTATTAAATGATGTTTTCGGGAAGTAATGGTACACTTTCATGGCGAAATCGGAGGCAGAGATTGCCTGTAGTTAAGTTTTGGATTTCTCTAGGATAGAGACGTTATCATTGAGTTGTGAATCCATGGTGGATATCGCGTGATGCTTTCCCTACTTATTTTAAAGGGTTTTCCAAATATTTTAGAAAAGAATGGTTAGTGAATGCAATTACTCCGATAAGATAAGTACATACCTTTCAATGAAGAGATTTAATTTATTAAAATTAAATTAAACGAGACTTAGTGTTTTTTATGGAAAATGAACTCTTTTGTTGAATAATTGTTTATTAGATAGTTAAATAACCAATTATCAAACCTGTACCAAATACATATTGGGAATATCTAGGAGAAACACAGGAATTATATGGTACAGTTATCGTCGGAAGGTGCTATACTGTAGGTATAAACTCATTTCATTCTTCTAGGACGATGATAAGGAAATCCGTCCACTAACGGTTAGGAGGTGACCTCCAACCTTATTTTCGTCTGTTTATTTCCTAAAGAGCTGAGGTTGAGTTTGCCGAAAATATCGAACGTTGTTTCAAAGAGAGCGAGATCGGATAATTTATCCGAAAACTACTTCGATCCAACTAGTATGTTTTCGAAGTGAGGACAGGAGCACAGAATCGAAGATGGAGCAGTGAAGTGCAAGGGCTAATCACTACCAATCCTGAGGATGATTTCAAAAAGGATGTAGTAGGAATAGTGCCTTCGGTTTCGTTCAGACCTAGAACGGACTTGTATGGATGAATGCTATAAGTACATTGTTATCGAAGGACAATAAGCATTCCAAGTATAAATTCATAAAGGTATCGTAGCCTCAAGCCTCATCAACCGGGAATGACTGAAAATTAGGGAAAATGTAGCAAGACTAAGTGGGTTAAACCTAATTAGGGTATGTATATCACCTTTCTAGATACCCTCAGATATTATTACTACGTTGCATGGGAAGAATTCGGTAAGGGTGGGAACACCCGGCATGATAGCATATTTCGTACTATCGAGGTTAAGGGTAGTCCGGTCTTATATTGTAGGAGATCCTAGCATGGTCCTCGGTACATTTTTCTAGATGTGTACTATCATAGTTTGTACCCCAGTGCCTAATCATTTGTTTGGAATCCGTCCTCCAATACGCGCCTTCACGATTTTGGTTGTAGAGCCTAGTATGCTGGAATTTAATTAAAGTAACAATTTCAGCTATTTGAATAAGTATTTATACCAAGACATTATCATAATATCAGATGATTTTGATATAAATGTTTTGGTTATCGTAAGGTAGAAACCCGTCATGTTTATGTGTGGCATGGTCTTACAAGATACCTTTGTTTTTCAAAGGATTTTAATAACTTTAATAATTCAAATTGAGTGCGTTTTCTCAACCTGGTTTTCCAGACGACTCGGGTGTTATTTTATAATAATGCTCGGGTCAGACCAAGTATTAGAGATAAATGATAGGATGTTATGGAGCTCACGGGACGAGCTGGATGACGAAGACCTATTGCACGCATTTGATTTTATTCCACTATGTATTGTAGGCTGTATATTCAGCACTTTTGAGAACAAGTTATTATAGTTTTCTAGTATTGAGTTATTGATTTGTTGTACTTTGATGATATAATGGGTAAATAACGGTTTCAGTTTTTTGTATAAAGACATGTTATTATCTATTATATATTATTCCTCTACGATTGTGAGATTCTGTGCTGTTGTTTCTGTTTCTTCTTTTACCTCTTTCTTCTTTTCCTTTAACGATATGGTATTTTCGGCACTTGATTAGTCGGCATGCTATACAGTGGACGTACTGAATTTGATTTTCGAGCGTCGAATATCCAGGCTATGACACTTGGTATCAGAGCGCAAGGTCAAGCGAGAACCTTGACTTTGGTGAGGATTACTCATTAGAGATAGGGTCGTGGAACCCTAGAATGAGTTTGAGTGTATTAATAGATATGAGCGCGTATTTGTCAGTGAATATAAATTGTTTTATATTGTGTTGATTTATCTATTGAGTGGCATATGAATTTTGGTCGAACAGTGGGACATCACTAAATAAATAGGAGTTTCTAAACACTTAAGCATGATAAAGTAACACAATATGGTTTTAAAGCAGGTAAATGAAATAATTTTACCCAAATTATATTTTGATACAAAAGAAATAATTTTCTAAATTTACTGTAATATATTGATGTGATTGGATGTTATTATTATAATCAAGACAAGTTTATAAAATTGGAATGGTCATATATATAACCAAATTGAAATTGTATAAGAATGAATTATACAAGTGAATAGAAAACTAAAAATGAATTCAAATTGGAAAATGGAAATTTAAATCCTAGATATTTTTGGAAATGTTTCCAAAGTATTTTGAAAATAATAGTAATATTATTTTGGAGATATTTTTGAATGAAAATTGTTTTAAATGGATTATGGAAGTGATATAGCATCGAACTCACTTCAGTCGCTTAAAACTAATCTTGATGATGACTACAACATCATTAGTATTCATTTTCGAGTTTTTAAGTGATGGATTACTACCATAGAAAATCGATATGGAGAATTCTAGTGAAAACAAGTGTTATTTTGGAATTCTAAAAGGAATTGTTTTGGAAAAAAAATCAGGTTGATTTTTAAAATCCAGGGAAGTGGTTTGTTAAACCAAAGAGAGTATGTGTGTGTGTGTATTTGATTTCATAGTGATTTGGAATAAATTCTGGGATTTGAATTGTGAAAATCCTCATTAAATGTTCTAGAAATATCAGAAAATTAGTTATGAACTTATAAATGGTGAATGATTTTAAAGAAAAATATGGAAATTGAATTTTGGAAATAAATTTGAACTTGAATAAGTTAAAATGAATAAAATTTAATTTAAGCTAAGTTAAATAAAAATTTGATTGAAAATGGTATCGATTAGGATTAAGATATAAAATTTAATGGAATTCAACTTACCTTAAGTTGAATGAATAAAATTTTAGAAATTTAATTGATGGTGATTTGAATGAATTTAATGGGATAAATTAATGAAATGGTGAGTTAACTCAAGCAAAGTAAAATGGAATAAATTAGAAAAGTGAACTAATTAAATGAATTGAATTGAAAATGAATAGGGGATGGAACAAATAAATATAAGAAAGGAAAGTGTGGATAATTTTTGAATGGAAATTTAACTTAAGTTAAGTTAAATAAAAATTTGATTAGAATTAGAAATGATATCTAGTGGAAATATATATAACTTGGATTGTAAAGCGATTATATCACTATATGTTATAAGATTTTGATGGAATAAAATTTAAGAAAATAAGTTATGTAACTTATAAAAATGAAAGGTGAATTAGAAAACCAAGAATAAAAAAATGGCTCGATATTTTGGTGAAGAATTAAAAGTTCAAAACTTGAATTATAAAATAAATTTGAACTCAAATAAATTGAGTAAAGTGATTTTTGAAAGAAAAATTAGATATTGAATTATAATTAGAAGAGAACTAATTAGATATAGTAATGGAGTTTAACTTGGTTAAGTAAATTGGATTGTGGATTAAAAGTGAATGTTGAAATGGAACTTGAGTTATAAATAAAATTCGACTTAAGTGTCAGTGAATTAAATATATTTACAAATGTGGTCGAATAAAATAGAAATGGAATGAAATAGCAATGACTTGAGTTATAAACAGATTCAATTTGATTGCAAATAAATTGAATATGGCCTTGGATATTGTTAAAATGAATTCGAGCTTGAAATTAAAATTTGAAGTGGATTGAGTGAATGAACTAATTAAATTAATTAGTAAATGGTGTGTAATTTGATTGAGTAAGAATCAACCTAAATTAAAAATAGAATTTGGTTGCAAGCACAATAAACTTAAGTTATAGAGTTGAAATAATTTGAAATAAATGAATTAACGAAAGCAAAAATTTTGAATGAAAGCTTGGCTTAAATAAATTTATGAAATGGTTCATAAATAAATTAACATAGAATGATTCCGAGATTCATGAAATGGATATGAATGGAACGTAAATGAATTGATTAAGAATCAACTTGAGATGGAATAGAATTTAATATAAATTGATTTGGAATCAAATTAAAATAGCTAAATGGTTACCTTATTAAATGAATAACGCCAAATTTGCAAAGAAAAAATTGCCGTTTGACGCAAACGAAAGTAAAAAATTCTATGAATTAATAGAAAGTGAAAAAATTGATTTTTACATCAATTTTGAATGGATATAAGTTTACTTGGTAAAAATATGGATTAAATGCAAATAATTAGTTGTAAATTATTCGAACTGAATGAAATGGTATATGAATCAATGTAATGTAATTAAATTAGTATCGAAACCCTATAATTGCTTATAAATATATGTTTAGCATGTTGGTTTATGAAATCATATGTTTAACAGATTAAGTGGATGAAATGTTATAAAATTTCATATTTTTAGTACTTACGTGTTTAAATTGAGTATGTATGGGTAAATGGAGCTGTTTTACGTGATTTTGGTCGCACAAATTGCATATAAATTAAACTACTTGCTTAAAAACGCTAAAATAAAGGTAGTTTTTTGGATTAAATACATCAAAAGTATAAATATTGTTATATATTTTGTTTTTCGACCTTGTGGGTCGATGTATATATTTTTATCTCTCTTGTAATATTGCAGAAGGTCCTCCGTACAAAGGAGACTCTGCCAATTATTTTTTTTAAATTTAGGGTGTTAGGAAAATTTTGAAAAATTTTGAATTTTTTTTTGTTATCTTAAACAGGTTGATTTGTGAATTGAAATTGAAAAAAGGGTTTTGAATCAGTAGTGGAAACTAGATGTTGGAATGAAACTAAAAGGTTTAGAAAAGCGAATATCAAGTAGCTAAGTGAGTTTTGATAAGTTATTGGGTTTGGATCATTCGTCCTACCTTAGCAATTTCGGGGACGAAATTCTTTTAAGGGGAGTAATGTAAGGACCGGGATTTTTAGTCGTTTGATTTTGAACATTTAATTTATTTTAAATGTTGAATTTGAAATATTATTTGATTTTGAATATGGAAGTTTGGGTTGGACTAGAAAATCTGAATTAAATTTCAAATATAACCATTCAACATAACTCGGGAATGATGAATTAAAATTTCAAATTGTGTAGATAGTTGAATTTGAGTTGGATATGAATCGAAAACGATTTCTAATGTTGATATAAATTCTATTTGAATTAGAATGGAGTTAGGGAACTTTTAATGTTGAATTAAAAGTTAATTTATAGAAATTGGAAATTTTAATAATTAACAAACATGTAAAAATAGCCATTTTTGACACTCTCTTGGATTTCGACAAAACTATATTCATTGGATCCGTAATAGTGAGTTATTATAGGATTTCAAATTACGTATCAGTAGGACTTACGGTTTAGTCATGCAAAGTTGAAACGCATAGAAATTTATTTAAGTAAATTTAATTAAAATAACTCGATTTGAAAACCTATCTTCCATATACGACGGAATTGGCTTCTGACATATATTCCATTTTGTTTAGAATAGGGGTAAAACATTATAAATGCCTGGCGGCACGCCTCATTTGGAGTTTGGAAATATTTCGTGTGAATAGTGTCTTAAAACGTTCCCTATATGAAGGACCATAACCTTCTAAACCCTAGGTCAATGTTCACAGCCGCCACTAAAAATTTAAGGGCCAGAAAACTCCAATTTTCTTCCTTTTCTATCTCTCACTCCAAGCATTTTCAAGCCTTGATTTCTAAATGAAACTTGTAGAGCGTATCAAGATCTACAAGATCAAAGGATACGATCGAAATTGGAGTAGTGGATCGTCGTGAATTTGGCCTTGAACACCGCACATTCGAATGGGTTTTGGGAAGCAATAAGGCAGCTGAGATCAGGCAGGTGCTAGGCATGAGTGGAGCTCGCATGCGCGCACCATGTGGGAAAACCTGATCATCGCCTCGATCAACAATGGAATGCTCAACGATCGATTTTAGTTGCGTGTGTTGGGTTTCTTTGGCCTAGGAAAGTCATCGTGTGATGGAAGGAGGAACAAAAATCATGGTCGGGATTTGCTATTGTATAAACGTTTGGCCTAGATGATGGTATTATAATAAAAAGAAAAAAAATTATATTAGTTTATAAAAATCATGTAACTTATAAAAGCTCTAGCTTGTTCATAGGAGGTTGAAATCGCACGAAACAAATTACGTTGGGTCTGCATTGTTAAGCACTACGTTATGGAGATGGATTGGTATTTATTTGAGCTAGTGAAAATTTTGGTAAAAATTAAACGCTCGTTTAATTTTACTTTTAATTTTAATTCAAATAAATCGCTATGGTGACAAATGCAAGCAAAGTTAGTAAATCACACTCATTTTGGATTGTTAATTTAATTTAAAATGCTGAATATTTTAAATTATCGATTGATTGGATGATTTGATAATTATTATTATCAGTCGGGTGTTATAATATATGTAGTAATATATATCAGTAGTTGGAATGATTATTCCCGCCGATTGGACCGGATGAGACCCTATGCGTCCGGCATAATAGCGGATGACCCTATATACCGTGATATCCCCCTCGAAGTGGGATTGGTATTTTTATGTTGTATTAACATCTGTGGATGTAGGGAAACAGGTAGGAGGCATCCAATTGGATTCCTCAAAAGTGTTGAATTATATTTCATATATATATCGATATATGATCGGTTTGAATAATCTGTAGTAGACTATAGTGTGATTTGAATTTATTGGATGCTATGGTAGTTTGGTCCAGATTTTGGTATTTTTAAATACCAATAATATTTGTTTTGAATTGAAAAAAATTAAAAAGAAATTTGGGAGCAAATTATTTATACTGAATTTTGGATTAATTAAAGAAATGAATAGGGTAAAGTAAATAGTTTGACTTTTAGTTGTACTTAACATTTCTGGAATATTGTAAATAAAGATTTGGAATAAGGATTTTGAATAATAATTCCTTAGTGATACTTGTTTAAATATAAAAGGTTTTAAATCAAGATTTTAAATAGATTGGGAAAAGAAGTGCATTTGGAAATAAGTGTGAAATTGAATATACCAGGTCTTAGGTAAGATTTCTTAATTACGAATGGAAATATAATCGAGATTGGGTTGGGTTTGGAATATATTTTGGGTTATTTGAGAAATTGATTTATAAATGGAATTTAACTTAGAAATTAAGTTATAATGGGTTTAAGCGATGTGAAACCATTATAAAATGGAATTGAAAACTATGAGATTTATAAACAGTGTTTATAAATAAAGTGAAATTATTTTTCATTTAATAAACTGAAGTTATAAATTCGCGGCGAGGATTTATAATGAGATGGGTAAATCAGCTTCCAAACAAATGACAGATTTATATTTAGAAATGTGAAAAGGAGATTTACGAAATTGGGGTGTAAATCAATTTGTGATAAATCGAGAGAGATTTATAAATATTAGACGCGCTATAATGCAATTGAAAAGTATATTGTTATCAACAAGTTGAGTGTGTTTTAAAAAGAGGATTTTTAATTGTTAAACTAGGAAATTTAAAATGTTTTATAATAAGAATATTTTCAGAAAGTTAGTTATTTAAAAAAATTAAATTGTCAAATTGTATTATAAGCTTTATAAACAAATCTTGTAGATGATTAGAATTTTATTAATAAATCAGAATTAATCAGTGTTATTGTGTAAAAAAATATAAATTATTGAGCATTAATATGGTTTTATATAATAAATTTTATTTAAGAATAATTTGCCTAAATTAATCTTGGAAAATTATTATAGAAACTTTAATAATTATTAATTTGAGATAATTATTAAATAAAGTTTTCGGAAAGTAATGGCACACTTTCATGGAAAAATCGAAGGCAGAAATTGCCTGTAGTTAACTTTTGGATTTCTCTGGGATAAAGACGTAATCATTGAGCTGTGAACCTATGGCGGACACCACGTGATACTTTCCACACTCATTTTAAAGGGTTTTTCAAATATTTTTGAAAAGAATGGTTAATGAACGTACTTACTCCGATAAGGTAAGTACACACCTTTTGATAAAAAGATTTAATTTATTACAATTAAATTAAATGAGACTTGGTGTTTTTCAGTGGAAAATGAACTCTTTGATTGAGTGATATTTTATTTGATAGTTAAATAACCGACTATCAAATCTAGACCAAAAGCATAACTTTGGGAATATCTAGGAGAAACACGAAAATTATATGGTACAGTTACCTTTGGAAGGTACTATACTATACGTATAAACTCGTTTCGTTCTTCTAGGACGATGATAAGGAAATCCGTCCACTAACAGTTAAGAGGTGATCTACAATCTTATTTTCGTCTGTTTATTTCCTAAAGAACTGGGGTTGAGTTTATCGGAAATATGGAACGAATGTTTCGAAGTGACCGGGATCAGATAAGTTATCCGACAACTACTTCGATCCAATGAGCACGTTTTCGAAGTGAAGAAAAGAGCATGGAATCAAAGATGGAGCAGTGAAGTGCAAAGGCTAATTGCTACTAATCATGAGAATGATTCCAAAATGGATGAAGTAGGAATAGTGTCTTCGGTTTCATTCAGACCCAGAACGGACTTGTATTAATGAATGCTATTAGTATGTTGTCATTAGAGGATAATGAGTGTTCCAAGCATTCCTTAAAAGTTAATCGTAGCCTCAAGCCTCATCAACCGGGAATGAATGAAAATCAAGGGAGATGCAGTAGGGCAAAGTGGGTCACGCCCAATTAGGGTATGTTTATCACCTTTCTAAATACCCTCGGATATTATTACTACGTTGCATGGGAAGAACTCGATAAGGGTGGGAACACCCGGGGTGATAGCATATTCGGTACTATCCAGGTTAGGGGTAGTCCGATCTTGTGTTGCATGGGATCCTGGCATGGTCCTTGGTACATTTTTCTCGATGTGTAATGTGATATATGGTACCCTAGTGCCTAGTCATTTGTATGGAATCCATTCTCTAATACGTGTCTTTATGGTTTTGGTTGTAGAGCCTAGTATGCTGGAATTTAATCAATATAACAATTTCGGCTATTTGAATAAGTATTTATACCTAGACACTATTATAATATCACATGATTTTGATATAAAATGTTTTGGTTATCATAAGGTAAAAACCCATCATATTTATGTGTGACGTGGTCTTACCAGATACCTTTGTTTTTCAAAAGATTTTGAAAACTTTTATAATTCAAATTGAGTGTTTTTCTCACGGTGATTTTCCAGACTGACTCGGGTGTTATTTTATTATAATGCTTGGGTCAGATTGAGTATTACAGATAAATGATAGGATGCTATGGAGCTTAGAAGACGAGATAGGTAACGAAAATGTATTACATGTATTTGATTTTATTCCGCTGTGTATTGCAGGCTGTATATTCAGAACTTGTGAAGACAAGTTATTATAATTTTCCAGTATTGAGTTATTGATGTGTTGTACTCTGATGATGTAAAGGGTAAATAACAGTTGTAGCTCTTTTTGAGTAAAGTCATATTATTATCTATTATATATTGCTCTGCGATTGGGAGATTCCGTATTGTTGTTTCTGTTTCTTCTTCTACCTATTTCTTCTTTTCCTCTAACGATTTGGAATTTTCGACACATGATTGCTCAGCATGCTGACAATTTTTGTATTGATGTCGATTTTCAGGCGTCGAATACCCGGGCCATGACAAGTGATGTACCATAGGAAAAACATAACTAGTCTCGCTAAGATCGAATGCATCGCCCCATGCATACATAACAATTGTAAGTAATGTCTAGGTGGAGCCAACTGCACCTTATGGGTTTGCCAACCCTACTAGCCATGCCTCCTACCTCTGCTTTTAGTCATTACCGCTGATGAGGCTATGTCTAGTGTTCCAGCTCATGCACCACTACCAAATAGAATAAGAAATCCACATGGATTCCTATACCCCCAACGGGTCTCGGAACCATGCATGAATTCCAACATTTCAATATATGTCACGAAATTCCTCCATAGAACCGCATATGGTTTCAGAGTGGTCATGGTTTTCGTCATCTCTTACGAGTACGCTCTTCCACTTTCCTAGTGCTCGTGTTGATTTTTCAAAATGCTCAATACCTCTTCTTTAGGAAATAATCAGGCAATACACAAGAGTGGGGATCACCCCCTAACCGTTCAAGTGAACAGATCTCTTCATCATTTGTCCTAAAAGAACAAAACGAGTTTATACATATAGTATAGGACCACCAGTGGTAACTATACCATAGTACTCGTGTTTCTTCTAGATATTTCCCGAGTTAAAATCCTTCGGTGTTAAGTAGGGAATATTTCCGTACCACCAAAATTAAGAAGGATTACATATTTAGGCAATATTTAATAGTTGGTAATTTAGCTATCAACAAACACGCATCCAAATCGGGGATTTATTCCTTAGATGAAAACCAACATTGGCTAAGCACACTAGCAACCCCTAGCCTCATTTAATAAATCTTTCATTCATTAAAATCACTTTGCAAATTACTTCTATAAAAATACTTTTACAAATTATATCCTCAAATCGCTATATTTTCAATACTTATAAAATATTCATATATTTATCACAACGGTATAAATATTCACACACAGTGCACCATGCATCTTAGAAAATGTGCTCGTATACTTATCTCTATGGTATAAGTATATTTTAAAAAATTGAGAAAGATTTTCTTTTTATTCGATTCTAAAATCATTTATAAATTTCTTACAGTTCCCCAAAACCATTTATAAACCATTTTGAAATCTCTGAAAATTATTTATAAACTCTTTTATAAAATTCAATCACTTATAAATTCTTTCTATGAATCATTTATAAATCCATAAACCCATTCATTATCCAAAACACTCTTTAACAAACAAGTTCGTTAACTAAACACTTGTCACATAGCAAGTTACCATTAAAAACATTCTCTTACAAATCTATGCACCCATTTCTTAAACTCGTTTCATAAAAATCTAACCATTTATAAAACTATTTCACCTTGAAATAATCATTCCTTAAGTCTTCAAACTATTTTATAAATTCCCTTTATAAAATCCAAATTTTACCACTCTATTTATGGGTCTCAAAAACATTAAATTAGAATTAAAACCCTTTTACTTCAAAACACCATTATACAAATGTAATTATTAATAATAAACAATATAAATAAATGGATATAATGTTAAATAAACAATAGTAATAATCTTTTCCATTTTTATAATAATAATAATTTATTTCCAAAACATTATTAATAGATCCTCATTATTAATTTCAAACCATAACTATTCTTAAAATAATTAACATTCCAAAATATTAGTATTTTAATAAATAATTTAAAAAAATATTAACTATAGGCAAATAACTATTAATATTAATAAATAATTTTGAAACAATATTAAAATAAATAATAAATATAAAAAATATTAATTTAAATAATAACTTTAACACAAAATTAAATATAAAAAGATAATCTTTAGAAATAATATTTTCCAAACCTAATTTCTAATTTAATAATCATTTCCCATCCCAAAAATATATTGCAATTCAAATGGCAATTTATAGTTTTCCGAAATACTAATTTAAAGCAAATAGCCATCCAACGCTTAACCAATATCGATATTGATTTTTTATCGCTATTGGGTTTTAGTTTTTAACATATAATGATGTCATAACCAATATTTTCAAAAATCAAGTTTATTATCCAATAATTCGTATAATTGGAATATTTTTAATCAATTCAATAATAACGAGGAATCCTATTGGATCTCTCTAACCTATTCCCCTACATCACACTCATATATATCAGAACATATATATGTAAGTAAAATCAACATTGGTGAGGAATCCTATTGGATCCCTCCGACCTGTTTCCCTTGCATCACAAATGTTATATAATCATAGAATATAAATCAACCGCTTCGCGGTGAGATTCGTATACAAAGGGTCATCCACTCTTACACGGGAACGCAATAGGGTCTCATTCACCAAGAGCGGGAATATATCCAAACCAACAACACAAAATAGTATATCATTCAAACATCCAGTTAATAATTTTTATGAACTACAAATATTACTGGTTAGCCAAAAAGGTTAGTTCAACTCACCATTATTCCGGTCGTCGCTGAGACATTCTGGATTCCGTCTAAATCGAATGACGTTTGATTTAATGCGAAATTTCTACAAGCTTCAATTTGTCACCAATTTAAGTCCACAGCCTCCTCCACACCGATATGATCCAAACGCAACTGACCGGGTTCAATTTGGACCTAATATGGGTAATATTTTTAATTTACAAAATTGAAGGATTATATATATTATTTAATTACTAAACATTTCCTTAATTACCATCATTAGCATACAAATCTCTCTTCCTCCTCAAATTTTACTCCCGCTTCTTGGTCCTTAAACGGATCACGACTTCAACGTGTTGCCGCCACCCCGCAATACCGCTGTCGACCAAACTACATCAGAGGAAACCTTATCCACGCCAACATCCCCAACCCCTAGCGACTTCTTCGACGACCCGAACTCGCCGAAGAACCGAGCTCGCTGTAGACCCAAAAAACGCGGCCTTGTTTCTCAAAACTACTATGACTTCCAATCGCCATGGCCACCGCCGCGGCCCACCATTGGATAAGCGACTTCGCCAGTAGGTGCCCACAAATATCATCTACAATTTTCTTTTAAACAACACCCCACAAAAGTGCCTCTACTCATCGGAATCCCGAACCCCTCCCTCCGTTCATCGAGCTAATTGCGCCTTCACACTTCACCGCACTTCATCCAATAGTAATAGCGCCAATGATCTTGGCCGTTGGATATGGCCAACTTTTGTTTGAAAATTTTACACATACTTTATCGCATTGGTTGCGATTTATAAATGAGGGAGAGTATGGTTCAGACAATAGAAAACATGGCTAGGTTATAGGATAGGGTATGGCTGAAGGGATGGATTGCAAAATACCGTGTATATATATATATATATATATATATATATATATATATATTAATTGAATTTAAATTATCAAGCTATAAAACATCCAATAATCAAGAACTCCAAACAAGGCGTACCCCTGGTGTTCTATTAGTAGTACCCCTATTTGGACATAATGGAAGTTGTTTCGAGGCCTAATTTCATCGTATGTAGAAGACAGCTTTTCAAATCCATTTATTATATTAAGTTCTGAAATTAATTTCTACGTGCTTCGATCTCGCATGACCAAACGATACATCTGATTGCCACAAATATCATCGACATACAATAACTCACTATTTCAGAGATATCGCCAAAATCATAGACAGTGCCTTGTAATGCTATTTTTATACGTTGATTAAAACGAATTATAATAAAAACCAAATTAATTAATTTTAAATCTAATTTAACAGTTTACTATCTACATTCTTATTCAAATAGAATTTAAATAAACTCTAGAAATCATATTCATTAACATTATATCCTTAGTTAAATTATTTAAAAAATTCCAAATATTAAATCCAATAATTAAATTATCAAATCGCTATATTTGAAATTCAAGTTATTGAATTATAAAATTAACATTTTAATATTAAAAATCAATTAAATATTCCAAATATCAATTTACTAAAATTCTGGGTCGTTACACTAAATATGATGTATCATTTCAAAAGATTTTAAAATATAAACCGGGTATTTGGCTCCTAAGTTTTTGAAATAACAAGGTATTTTGACTAAAAAGTGGATTAATAAATGAAGTTTTGAAATAGAATTAATTTAATAAGGTGGTTTAGAAAACTTTGTCTTATTAAACCGTGTCTTTGGGTTTTAACATCAAAGAAGTGAAAAATTATTTGATGTTTTTGGGCCAGCTAATAAGCATTTTTATCTTAGAGGTGTCTAAGAAAAAGTAGACTCTAGGATGGAATTTGGATACCAGCATCCTACTCTTATTAGCTTCTTACCAGAGCATATGGGTAAAGAAGCTATATTGGTTGACTTGGTTTTGAAACCCCAAATTATTTTGGGCATGTATCTAAATAGTTAAAAGTGAATACTATTAAAATTAGATGTTTTGTATATACTCTTAGGTTGTAAAAGAATATTATACTAGTTAATTAATTAAAATTATTTTATGACAAGATTTCATAAATAAGTTGTATCATTTTAAAATGATTGAACCCACCAAGAAATTATTATGAAATATTTTCATAAATATTTTTTGGAGGGTTAAAAGTAGTTGGATCAGTATGAAGGTTTAGATGAGTACATGGTTGTACGTAGATCATTTGCCTTTCTCATATAGTTCTCGATCCAAGATTCAAGTACATGACTTGAGGTGTTTCGCACCATTTCGAATAAGGATCAACCACTCGATTTTTGACGGTGACACTTGGTGAGGGTTCTTAATATGAAACCAAAAGTTGTCAATCATAGTTTATGACTATTGTAAGAAGAATGAAGGTTTCTAATTAAGAAGTCTGATCGGAGTCCGCACTAGTAAATCGGGTAAGCAATTTAGTCGGAAGTGGAGATAATGTATTCGAGTAGTGATCGAATCAGATTTTGTATATGAATAATCTATGAACATTAGCGGAATCATGAATAACACTAGGTGTTCATGTGGTGAAATTTCATGGATAAAATTCCTTTTAACAGAGGAAGAGTGTAACAATCTGTATTTAAGTCTTCAAATTTGAATATTTAATTTATCTACGTATTGAATTTGAATTTAAAATATAATAAAATCTACATTTCAAATGACTGCTTGATTTTTAATGATGTATTTTTAATTTAATTCATAGAAGTCTGAAGTAATTTTTACTCTGTAAAATATTTGAATTTTCGCCTAACGTATTTTATGACAAACGTTCGTACTTTAAAATTTTAATAGAATTTGATAACCGATGTGTTTTATCGTTGTTTTGGGATTGCTTCACATTTATAATGCGTGGCCATATTTTTATTTTGGGTGTTTATGGCTCGTATGCGAATGACATATTGTAGCGGAGCACCCCCAATAATTCTTTTCTAATTTTTTTTTAAGTTTAAGGAACATGTTTAGACATGTTGATGGCTTATACATGAGGTTAATTTTGTAAACGTGATTGGAAGGGGGATGGCTTTTGTTTTTTGTTATAAGTGTATCTACAATTCACTACTTCATTGTCAACCTTCACATTTTATTTCTATTTTTGTTTCCCTCCTCGCTCCATTTTTCAATTATAGTAAAAACCAATTGGCTACATCCTTTAAATTTATGTTGAATCAAATTTGAATCTCATATGTATGCTTGCTTGAAAACTCTTGGTGTTTGTATGTATGCTCTGTATACATGTATATATGTGAAATCACGTTCTATAAACATAAACTCCTCTCTGTTTTAGTTAAAAGCATGGCTTCTTATTCTTTAAAAATACACAACACCAAATCCCTTTATTTTTAACCAAAACCACTAGTTGGAAACCTATTTGAAGTCGAGTCTTGTTTAGTTTAAAATCGGTTTTAGGAATTTTCACCAAATGTGTGAGGAGATAGGGGTTTGTCAGTCAATAGCTCGATTTTGGCCATAATTCAACTATCGTAATTTTGAGATTGGATTGCACTAGCACATCAATCTTGGAAAGCCATAATTTTAAGATTTCAAAGGTTTTCTAGTAGAGTATTGAGTAAGGAATGGTGTTTTTCTGTTGTTGGGGAAAAAAAATCAAAATCGGTCATTTTGGTCGATGGTTGGAGGAATGTTTGGTCGAGGAGAAACTAGGGGTGGTGGTGGAGCGCAGTAGCAAACGCGAGTTCAATGGTGGCCTGTGGTTTCTGGAAGAGGTCAATTTAGGGTTTTAGGTTGTGTTGATTTATGCCTTCGAATTAGAAGGGAAAACGACAATAGGCTGTAACGGAGTAGACATGGTAGTGCTCGAGCGAGGAAGCATTAAAGTGTGGTTCTAACGGTGAAGGCGAGGCATCATTTCATGATCGAAGGACCTCGAACGAGTCGATGTTCGATTCGAAGGTGTGTTTCCTTTTGGCGAGGTGGTCATAAATCTCTAGGGATGGCCGAAGGAGGTAATGATGGTTGCATTGGGATGAGGTTGTGAAGGCGAACATAAGGGTAGCCTTAGGTTGTCGAGTGGATGGTCGGAACTTCATGCATATTTTCTTTGGTTAAGTTTGGAATTGGGGATTTGGTGATGGAGAGGGAGATGAGTGCTACAGTATTTAGATGCCAAGGGGTTTGGAAGTGTAGGCTTTGGGCCCAAGCATTTGGTGAGAATCTATTTTGATTTTGGTTTAATAAATTAAATAAATGTTGAATCTTTGAAATGCTATATCCCGCACATATTTAGTCCGTTTGACACACGGATTTTTGCGTTGTGTTCATATTAACGAATACAACGCTTTTACATAAGTTTTAATTAGTTTGGTGTAGTTAAATTTAATGATAAATTAATAAAGCCTTATAGTAATTACATTAATTTGGAAAATAACGTAGCTTAATTAATTAAAATTAATGGGGTTATCTATTTGGCCAAATAAACACTATTATGTTAAAATAAATCAAACAGAATAATTTGGTCATCTGTTCAGCGGAATAAAACACCATTCCGCTAGTTAAATTTATTAGACAACTATAATAAATCACCGTTCTTCCATAATTAACCGGATAGGTTATATTTGGACATCTATTTAAAATAGGCACAGTTCTGCTATTACATTAGTGTAGACACTTATGTGCATAATAGTTGATTGATTTTGGCTAATTGTTGTATTAACAATAGATTGTTAATTGTGGATTTAATTTACACGTATATCTATCTCGTAAATACATGGTATTATAAAATTGAATGAAATGGTAAACTATTTAAATACCACAGTGGTCGCTAAGCCTCTTTCTAATAATGAAAAGTTAATTATTGAATAAATGTTATTTTAATGATAATAATTATTTTATCAACAAGGCTTTAAATATAATTATTATCTATTGATAAGGTTTTAAAAGCAGTTATTATTTATTAGTAATGTTTTAAAGATAGTTACTTATTGTTTTAAATAACGATTTAAAGTTATTATCAATATGATTCTTTAAAATTACTTAACCATTTCTTAAAGTTATATAAGAATATTCAATTATTGTTTTAAAGTTATTTGATTATTATTTCAAAATATTTTAATTATATTTTAACTTTTATCTAAGTTATTTAATTATATTTTATTAATACATAATGGTTAATTAATTATCATATTAATATTATTTAAAAGCTAATTAATTACTATATTTATATTGTTTTGAAGTTTAACTAATTACTATATTAATGATGTTTTGAAGTTAATTAATTATTATATTAATATTGTTTTGAAGTTAAATTATTGGTATAATAATATTGTTTAAAATTAATTTAATATATGATTAATGCTATTCTAATGTTATTATTTTGAATGAGGTTTAAAGTTAATTTAGTGAAAAATGTTCAAATAATAACTTATTTATTTAAAGGTGTTTTATATATATCAAAGGAACTTTATTTAAAGAGTTTTGTTTTAAACAAGGAAATTTTATAAAAGGAGTTTTGTAAATTAAAAAGAGATCTTGAAATCGGAAAAGAGTTTTTATAAATGACTTCGGATATTTATGAAAGATTTTATCAATGGTTTTGAAATTTATAAAAGAATTTGAGATCTGGATTTCCCTTAACTGGCTTTCTTAACTACGGTGGTGTGGATATTTGCTCCATGCTTAACACCCAAGGAATAGTGTTTGGGGTTATCCCTATCTCTATTTTAATTAACATTGTTTTTGGACCCTTTTAATATGATTTTGAAATAAGAAATCTTTCACAATGTTTTGCGAATATACCTACGCCAGTGACGTAAGTATATGAATATTTTGACAAATAATTTGATAGAGGATTAATAAATGAAAGATTATTAAAAAAGGCTTAGTGGTTGCTATCTGAAATTAAAATATCTGAATTGTTGCTTTGTTTTTTATTTGATAGTTAAATAACCAACTATCAAATCTGGAATAAAATATAACTCTGGAAATATCTAGGAGACACACGTGAGTTATATGGTACAACCATCTTCGATGATGTTGTACTGTGGGTATAAATCTCATTTTGTTCTTTTAGGACAAATGATAGAAAGATCCATCCACTTCAACTGTTAGGGGGTGATACCTGCTCCTGTTTATTGTTTGTTTATTTTCAATAGAACCAGGATTGAGTTTAATGGAATATCGAATGTTGTTTCGAAGAAACCAGGATTGGATAAGTATAAAATATCCGAAAACCACTTCGATCCATCTCAAGCATTTCGAACTGAAGACATTTTGAAGATGATTGAAGATGGAGCTTTTGAAGTACAAAGGCCACTTGCTACTAATCCCGAGAGTGATTCCAAAATGGATGTAGTAGAGGTAGTGCCTTAGGTTTCGTTAGGACCAAGAAAAAACTTATATGGATGAATGCCGGCATTGCATTTCTTCCTAAAGGGAAGTATTAGCATCCCAAGATTATTTGCTTTATAAAAAGATCATCATAAGATCTAGTGTCATATCACTTTGTATGCGTTGGGTCCCATTATGGTTGTTCGATCATAACCATGGGACGATCATATTCGACGCTATCCAGTAAGGGGCAGGGCCGGTCCTGAGTAGCGGAGGTGCAAGATGTTGTAGCCTACTATACATTTTATCTAGTAGGGTACGAATTCGGTGGGCAGACCCTTACCCTTTCACAGTTGGAATCCAATTTCCAGTACAAACCTTCGGTCTTGATTGTATAAGTATTATGATGGAATTAATATAAAAATTTCGGTTATGGTTAATATGTATTTGTATCCTAGACATTATTGTGATATCATTGAATTTTCTATAGAAAATATTTTGGTTATCGTAAGGTAAAAACCAGTCTGTGTTTATATACGATGTGGTTTTATGAGATGCTTTTGATTTTAAAGGGTTTT
Source organism: Allium cepa (assembly GCA_030765085.1). Taxonomy (NCBI): domain Eukaryota; kingdom Viridiplantae; phylum Streptophyta; class Magnoliopsida; order Asparagales; family Amaryllidaceae; genus Allium; species Allium cepa. Next base: position 906,234,891 of record CM060932.1, read on the forward strand.
AATTTTTAAATAAATAAATTCCTCATGATTTGAGTTTCTCACGCTGGTTACCAGATTGACTCGGGCGTTGATTTTTTATAATGCTCGGGTCAGCCCGACCATATTTTCTAGATTTAGCTGGATTTTTTGAAGCTTTTAGGAGACGAGCTGGATTCTTCTAGACGTATTCACATATCTTTTATCTTCCGCTATGTTTGTTTGTTCATTTTTGTTTGTCTCTATATATCAACAATTGTAAGAACATGTTGTTACAACTATTCAGGCTGATAATAGGTGGGAGTGCTCTGATGTTATATGTATACTAAATTTCTTTATTCTTATAAAGACTTTATTTATGTGTTATATGTTACTCGTCATGTTTTTGTGAGATTATGTTCTAACCTCTTGTCTCTTTACCCTAAATGACCTATCTTTTGGACACTTAAATGATCGGCAAATGAATACCGAGAAAGTATTAAGTGTCGTCTTTAGGTGTAAGAAATGCATATCATTACAATATAACACTTATATGTGATAGTATATGGATCAAATATCCATAGTCTTGTATTTCTTTTGAGTGTGTAACTCATAGAATGCAATACATAGTCTCAACCATACAAATGCATACGTGACCATATTACGAATTTATTTAGTAGGTGTAAAATCAGGAGCTTGCATTGGTATTGAAACATTAACATGCAATAAGCAATTAATAGCATGTATATGTTATATTTCTGTTTGTCAATCTTCAATTCAGTCATTTGTATATTTTAATTGTAAATGTTTTAAAATCATACTAAATGCACAAATTTATCAGTATAGATTATCATAACATCATGTAGCATATGTTTTTATAATATTAGAAAGGTTAAATGTTATCATTTCATTTTTCTAATAAGGCTCCCACGGGTGTTTTATGTCTCACCAAACCAAAAGTTGAAACATAGAAGTCTTTTGACTTCATTAGTGGGTGTTAGGACTCATATGCCTTGGAATTTTGGCATTGAGGAAAGCACAACAAATCATAGGCCCACATACGTTGGATAACTCCTTTTCAGTTTTATCACGTACAGCTCCCAACCCGCGGTACCTTGTCCTAATCCCGCCTTTACCTTGTGGAAAGCTCAACAAGTAAAGTGGGATTATTCACTCAGACCTATCATTTCCCAACGACATAAGTATAATTCACGTACCTTGAAAAAGCTTAACAAATATATGTAGTTATATTACATCGTCTATTCAGTATACTAATAGCACTATACATAACATCCCTAGCTTGAGGAAAGGTCGACAACTAAAGAGTATGCAAACAATCTGTTAATATATAAACAATAGAGGACAACTTTATATTAAATATCTTCAATATATTATATCGAGTGATATCAACTTATCGAATAATATATTTTTTATGAAATATCCTCATGATTTAAGTGTCCAACACATCAGAAATCAGGTATACATACTATATGTATGTAATTATTCCTTAAGTCTAATTAGGGTTTCTTACTATTCCACCTTCAATTTAAATATTCAACTTATATAATTTTTGTTATTATATAACTTTTATATTTCATATTTCTCATATAATAGTCTTATGTATAATATTATATTAATTAAATCTTATTTAATTGATTTTAATTAATTAACATTTCAATTAATTTTGCATTATCTTAATATAACATTTATAATGAATATTTATTATATACTATAATCATTATAGTATATCACATATATTATATATAGGTGTATATCATATAATGAATCAATATTTAATCAATTTATTTAACTAAACAAATCTAATTAAATTATATTAGTTTCGAAATTCGTTTTATATGCATACGCGTATACTTATGTTATTTTAACATTTTAAAATAGCATAACTTATATCGCAATATATAATTCCTGTATATATTTATTATATCATTAACTCATTTAGTTAATATATTTTATTAATTTTATCTATAAAATTAAATTTTAAAGTTAATTTATATTATTTTTCAAACATTTTGAAAATTTTCATTATTCTAAAACTTATATAATATATGCATATCTTATTTTAAATTTGACTTTTAAATTCAAAATCTTATATTTTTAATTTTCAAAAAAAATTTGAAATTCTATATTATAACATATATAATATTGTTCTTATTTTAAATTTAAATTTTAAATTTAAAACTTTTAATTTTAATTTTAGAACAATTTTGACATTAGCTTAAGGCCCAATTCAAATTGGGTCTTTTTTATTAAGGATAACCTTTAGGCTTACCTCATCATTTCGGGCCAGGTTAGTAACCAACTAGAGTGGAGTACTTGATTACCCAAACCCAACCATAGACACTTCCTTTTCTAGACATCGTACTATGTTGGTAGGCTTTAACTAGTTAACTCTAATATGGCTAGTTTGCATAGACTATTAGGCTCTAATACCATCCTAGAACTGGGCCAGCCTACAATGTATGTTATGGTTGAATTTAAAAAATCCCTTATTAGATCTTTATTGGGCCTATGAGAACTAACACATTAGAACATTTCTGGATATTATTTAAATAAATATTTTATTTATTTAAATTTATTTTTTTGAAAATGATTTTATTTAAATTTATTAATTATATTGTATTATTTAATTTATATATTGATGTATACATGTGTACCATATACACATATGTGTGTGTGTGTGTGCATGTGCAACATATCAACCCATGCACGGTATAACATGCCCATGTATGATGTTGAGATTTACATCGTAACAGACATTTAACTCATCTTATATGAAAGTATATGTTGTTTTAGATATATGTATGTATACAAGCTATTATTTCATATAACTATTATAAATTCTATGTGTGTGCGTATTAAGTTATTTTAAATAATTATATATATATATATATAATATTTAAAATATATTAATAAATATTTATGTCTATCTATATTATCTTATAAATAAAATATTAATGTAATTATATATACATATTATTATAATATATTAATTTAAACATAAGTAAAATATAAACATTTTATTTTTTATACGCCGTGAATAATATGTGTATACATATATATAATAATAAAATAATTATATATATACAAAAAAAATATTTATAATATATAGATGTATATATATTAATTAATAACATTATTAAGAAAAAAAATTATTTCTAAGTTATACGCACACATCACCAAAAAATATATTTTTACTTTTATTTTTTAAAATGCATTTTCAATCAAATATTCATGCAAAACTTTAAAATATTAATAAATATTAATTTTGAAACTTTTATATCAGATTTTAAAATTTCAAAAAGTCCAAACTTACATTTTATGGCTTGAAAAGTTTTTCCATAATATTTTGACTTAAACGCCACGAATCGCCTCACTCGAACTCGCGATTTCAACCGCCGTTCCCTTTATATTTTTCTTTGTCGATTTTGATTTGCAAACCTAGCTAAAGCCTAGATTCTATTTTTTTCCAAGAATGGGGCCGGGGTATGTAAGCCTTCTTCAACATGCGTGGACCTGGAATGTCTATGCATAGATTACCCCTTTTTGTGTGGTTTGTTCTTCTCATCCGGGACACATGCGTGGAATATGATTAAGGTTAAATTAGAGCTTAGATGATCTTCTTTATAAGCGACCGAAGAATTGAAGAGAAGAAATACGCGATTGATTTTGTGAATTTCAGTCGCCATTCTTTCTTTTTTTTCGGTTCGGTATGAAAATCAGAGAGGGAGACGGAGATGAAATATAGATTTGGGGATGGCTACTTGAGTACGAGTGTTTATTTATAAAAATGTCTTTGACTAGTTGACTTCTAATTTTATTATATTATAAAACTTCCAAAATGCCTCGTTAATTGCTACTTAAAATTTTGGCCTCCTCTTAAGGAGTGCCGCTAGGCGCTTATAATGTTATGCCCCTATTTCGAATACAATAGAAAAGGTTTCGAGTCATAATTCGATCGTACGGAGAAGATAGCTTTTTTGACCCAGTTATTATATTGAATTTCGATATTAATTCAGCGCATTTATATATCGTACACCCACACCACAACTCCGATGTAACGACCCTGGATTTTGGCTCGGTTATTTTAATAAATATTTAATCTAATTAAATATAAAATGTAAATTGATCATATTAAAATGAATGTGATCTTGGATTTATTGTTATTTATTTATATAAACAGTATTTTAAAAAGAAGATTGATTTGGAAATTTGAAATAAGCATCTCGATAATATTTATAATCAAATTTATCTTATATTTTTAAATTAAAAGATTTTACATTTGCTAACATTTGATAAACATATACATATGAATAATAATGTTTAAAATTTAAAATCAAATTCTGGTAATATAAAATATAAATGTAACATATGAGTCAAACTTATGTATATAATTTGAATAAATTATTATTGGGGATAAATATAAAAATAAGTATTAAAATTTTGATAATCAAAATATAAAATGCAAATATAAATAAGTAAGCAAGCAGATAATAAAAATTTGTTCTTTATATCTCCACATGTAATCCAAACTCAAAGTATAAAATAAATTAAAAACAATTTATAACATAATATAAGACAAGTGTTTATACAAAAACAATAAATATTTTCGTAAACAAAACTGCACACTCAAAAACTAAGTATCTATCTGCAAATGTACTTTTCATACAACAAAAATCTTTGGACACAACAAAATGTTTTCCTATACAAGCCTAAGCCTACCTGCTAAAGTACATCTCATACATACAATATCTTTAAGCAACCGACCCAAATTATATTATGTAAACTAAGTTAGAAAACAACGTAATAACTAAACAAATATTTACTCACAAATATCTTCATGTATATGTTAGTGTTACCCTGCAAAGTAATAGTCAACAAATAAACATCTTTATACATAGTAAAACATAATTTCAACCTGTATATCATTCAAGACTGGGACTTACTAACAAAACCAGATGAATATGGATAAACCAAAGTCAGAAATGGCATAACAATACATCAGTCACATATGTACATAAATTTTTAAGCTAGAAAATTTTAAAACAAACTATTATATATAGCAGATATTTATTAATAGGTGACTTCCTATTCAAGCCAAACTTAGATCTGCAGATTTGTACACTGTCTTACAAATATCTTTTTGCAGCTGGACATGATTATAATTATGTAGGCTAATTTAAAAACAGTGTATGTCCTTGCTATCATCTCAGCATAAAAACATGTTCAGCCGAAATTTGTAAATTCATGTTATTGCAGGAAGTCAATTTCAGAATCAACATGGTCAAGAATACAAGGCTGTCTAAATACAACCTACCCATATACACCTAATTTCTTCTATATATATGAATACATATTCTTATTAAATTCATTCAGTAAAATATATTAGTAAACCTGAAAGAAAAATGAAGATAAGAAAATCTAATAACATCATGCTTTGAAAACCATTTATGTTCAAGCAAAGACTGTCTAAATTTGCAGTTTTTAACACTGATGTTTCAAGGCAACAGGTTCTCAACTCAATGTTTTCTGTATACATTCAGGTGAGTAAACATCTCTGTTCAATTTAAATTAATGCGAGTAAAAAAAAAAATCTCAACTTTGTATGATCTATGAGTGATTATCCTTGTATAGTGTTAGTATTTGCTGGAAGCTTTGTATATATATATATATTGTTTGGCATTACAGAGACCAAATTCTACTCTGTATATAGTTCTGGGTAAACTAACCTTGGGAACAAATCAACTCCTCCATTTTTAATCAATTTCAAGTTTTGATATGTAAAGTGAATATGTATATTCAAGTAAGATTTATGTTTTAAAAATAAGATCAGAACGTATAAATATATATACAGGCTAAATTTTATTTTTACAGAAGATTCTTTAAAAATTGGAAATCTCGAACTCAATAAATTAGGGATTCATGAACATACTTTAAATCCTTACCTCAAACAATGATTTTTAAAATAAAGTTGGGGATTTTTGGTGGGAGGGTTTGAGAGCAGTTCGGTGAGGTTCGAATTTGACTTTACGGTCGAATTCCGGTGATGCGATGCATTTGGGTAATCGGGGTTGCTAGGGGTGGAGGAGTAGCCTATGGCGGTCACTGGAAAAATGGGAGGAGGTGGAATCTTCAACGGTGGCGACCACGGTGATGGTTTCTTTTTCGTAAACCTAATTTTAGTGGTGCTTGATCTGTGGGCCGCCGCGATTTTCTCTGTGCACCGAGTTGTTTGTCATTGGAAGGGGATGGAGTTTGGGGGGTGGTGGATGTGTGACCGGAGTTGTTGGGCGTCAGGTGATCAGCGATGGGTTTACGAACCATTTTTGTGATTGGTGATGAGTCAAAGTTCATCGAGCTGTGCTCAATTTTAAATGGTGATGCAGTCGACTCGTTCGTGGATGTGTGGCCGTTGCTGAGGCCATTTATGACTTGTTGGAGGGTTCATCAGTCGCTAGGGGTCGTCAACGCCTTGTGCACGTGCACGGCGTAGGCGTTGTGTCAGGCAGTGCGACGAGAGGGAAACTCGAGTTGAAACTCGAGCAAGGAAGGGTTTTGCGCGAGAGTTACTTCGCGTTCGTGAGATAAATATACAGGCTTCAATACTTAAAGTTTTTTTTAAAACAAAAAGGAACGAGGAAGAAGAGACACGCGGGCAGTTGAATGAGAAACTCGGAGTAATTCGCGAGTTAACGTAGGGAAGCCTCGGGTTGTTAATTACAGTATTGTTTTTCCTAAGGGTAATGAAAGCAAACAAATTCTCATTCAAATCTAAATACTGCAATCTTGATAGTACTTAACAGTTAAAGCTAAAACTCAGGTACGGGTTAATTATTTAAGCTAATACTTCAATGGGGTTAAGTTCATAATTATTATCCAAATTTGGTAGGCAATATAAGGTGAGTATAAATCTTATTAATACAAGTTTGTAATTGAGACCAATTGATCTCAAAAACTTACGGAGATTTCTTTAAAAATGTCAATTAAGTTAAGTAATTAATATAAATTGATTATTTTTAGGAGGTAATTAAGAATAATAAATATTGATTATAATTGGTAATGATTATAATTAATAATTGAATTTGTACTCGATTATTTAAGTTCATTTATGTGTGGGTAACAGTTAATAAATCAAGTGATTTAATTAAGAATTAATAATGATTAATTTAGAAATTAGTAAATAAATAAATGGGCAATTAAGTTTATTAAATAACAATTAAGGTTATTGATTAATGATTGAGGATGGTTAATTAAAGTTAATAACTTGATTAAGGAAGTAAATAAAATAAGAGTGTGAAATAAAATTTAGACTTAATAATAAATTAAGAGAATCATCAATTAAATGAATTGATTTGAAATAGGAAACTAATTGTTAATAAATGATTAAATAAATAGAGTTAATTGATTAACTCTCAGGTAATTAATTCTAAATTGAATTAATTACAAGTAAGATTTAAAGGTAATTGCTTATGGATTGTGGTGTATGTAGAATGTCTGGATTGTGATGTTTAAATTGAAAATATTCTGTGATGCTCTCTGATATGTTGTGATATATCTACGATGTTTGCATATGTTCTATCTATGATAAATGCTATGTTAAATCAATTGTTGAATTAGAATTATTTAAACTGTTAAGTTAATTAGACAACTTGGCCCTTAAAATGGCGTTTGGATTCGATGAGACCGGGATCGGAAAAATCAAATTTGATTCTCCGAAAACCACATCGATCCAATTTAAACGTTAGGTCGTAAATCCTGAAATGAAGATCGAGATGGTGCTTTCAGAATGCAAGGGTTATCGTCGTTAACTCTGAGGGTGATTCCAAAACGAGTGTAACGAGATAATGCCTTCGGTTTCGTTCGAACCCGGAACGAACTTGTATGGATTGAATGCTTTCAGCACATCGTCAGGCGGACGATGAGCATTCTAAGTGATATGTTCTATAAAGGTAATCGCAGCCTCAAGCCTCATCAACCGGGAATGGCTAAAACAGGGGAGATGCAGTAAGGCTAGGTGGGTCATGCCCAAGCAGGACAAGATATTACCCCTGTCTAGATGTCCCTTTTATATTTCGGCTTAGTGGGTGGTTGGTCGCGCCAACCACGGGGTTTATCTTGTTCGGGACTGTTCAGTAAGGAATGGTTCTGGCCTTGTGTTGCAGGGGATGAAGGGAGTAATCCTCGGTACGGTGATCTAGGCCCCGTACTGTGACGGGCGGTACCCCAGTAGCCCTGCCATTGTATGGAACCCAATTTCCAATAAGCACCGTACGTTTTGATTGTGCCCAACTATGTTGGAATGTGAGATGTAAGCATTTCAGCTATTTCTGTATTTTACTTGAAAACCCTAGACACTATTATAATATCACTGGATTTCCTATAAAAATGTTTTGGTTAGCGTAAGGTAAAAACTTACCCGTATTTATTTGTGGGGAGTCTTACGTGATACCTTTATTTTCAAATGTTTTTTTTTTCAAAGTTAAACAACTTTAACCCGTTTACTCATACTAGACCCATGTCTGACCCGGAGTTTATTTTTGTTTTTCATAAACTCTCGGGTAACCAAATTTTTACGGGTAGTCAAGGGATTCAGGTTAGCTTTGACGAATTCTGGAGGAGCAATGGAGCAGGAGGCTTCAGCGTTGTAGATATATATATAAGGTTCTGCTGTGTTGGTATCTCTGAGTTATATTGTTCGAGTTGTATTGTATTGAGTTGTATTAGCTAGACAGGTGTTTATAACTGTCTAGTATGTTATGTATAATCTGTATGACTCTGATTGATGTATTATATTATGTAAATACTTATGTGATTAATATAATTTATTCGTTCCGCTGTGAGATTTTGATGTCGTTGTTCTTTTCTTTCCTTTCTTCTCTACTCCTATCCCTTTCTTTTCTTAATAATGATACGTCTTTCTAATAGTAGAAGGGCGGGTCATTACACTTGGTATCAGAGCATAGGTTGGTGATAACCTTGGCTCTGGTAGTGATTACTCATAGAATAGAGTTTTGAGAGTATTAATAGATATGAGCGCATACTTGTTAGTGAATATAAAATTGTTTTTATATTGTGTTGATTTATCTGTTGAGTGTTTATGGATTCTGGTCGATGTGTGGGACGCCATTTCATCGATAGGAATTTCTAAACTCTTAAACAAGATAGACCGACATGGTATTGTTTTTAAAGGTAGGGTAAATGAAATAATTTTACCCAAAAATTATATTTTGATATAAAAAGAAATATTTTTCTAAAATAACTATATATACTTGGATGTTTGATTGTTAACAGTACAATCAAATAAAAATTTAAATTCGAGTGGCTTATAACCAAATAAAATTATCTAATAAAAGGAATATAACTAAAACTTGACTAAAAAAAAGAAAAAAAAAAGGGTTTATGTCTCGGCATTTAAAAGGTGTTTAAATGAATTCAAACAAAAGGATTTGGGAAATTTAAAAGCTTGGGAATGTTTGAAATATTTTTTCCAAAGATTTGAAGGCAACGATGTAATATTGTTTTGGAAAATATTGTTAAATGAAAATTGTTTTGGAAAGGATTTGTGAAAATAAGGAAGCACTGAATTCACTTCAGTCGCTGGAAAATAGTCCTGATGATGATGGCCACATCATCAGTATTCATTTTTGAGTTTCTAAAGTGATGGGTTGCTACCAGGATAATTGGACATGATATTTGGAGTTGTTGGGTATACAAGTTGTTTTAGAGATTTTCAAATAGAGAAATTTGTTTGGTGAAAACAAGTGTTTAGAATTTGAAAATTTGATTTGCTATACCAAGTAAGTATGAGTAGTTATCCTTTCAAAATGGTTTTGGGAATAAAAACCAGGCAATTGAATTCTTAGAATTCTATTTACTAATGTGAAAGGTTTGAATAAATCAACCATTGAACTTATAAAGTAAAGTTGATATTAATAAGAAGAAATCGGAAATTTGAATCCGAGAATTAAAATTTAACTAAATTAAATGAAAGTGAAGAAAATATATTTGAGTTTAGCCTGAGATAAGTTAAATGGAATTGAAGTTCAAAATGAACTTATTTGGATATAAAATTTGAAGGTAAAATGATTGTAATTGAAAAATGAAAATTATATCTTAAGATAATAAGTGCTATTTATAATCTGAAATTGTGATTATGAGATGAAATGACTCAAATGAGCAATATAAGCTTTTAAGTAAACGAATAAGTTTTGAGCTCATATATTGAGAAATAAAATTTAAGGAATGGTAAATAGCTAAATTTAACTGAAGCGAGTTAAAATAAAATTGAATTTAAATGAACTCAGTCAAGTTATAGATAAAATTGAAGGAAATAAAATTCTTATGTAAATAAGTAAATGTAAACCAAAGTAAGTATAGAATTGAATTAGAATAGAATTGGTGTGAGTTGTGAACAAATCTAATTTAAGTATAAATTAAATGACTTTATTATAAATTCAATAATAAATTGTTCATGTAATTTTAAGAATGAATAAAAAATTAATCAAGTAAATTAGTAAATAGTTGGGATTTGATTAAGGGAAAAATCAAATCAAAGATTTGAATGGAAATTGATGAAACAGAATAAACCTAAGTTGTTAGGAGGAATAGTTTGAAGGAAATAATAGCATGAGTAAATTGTGTAATAGTTGTTTAAAAATGGTTGAGTTTGATAAAATAGTTTGAAATCAAACCTGTTGAAATAAAAGAAAATGCAATGTAGAGATTGTGAATAAATTAATTGGGATGGAATAAGTTTAAATTGAGTTGGAATCAATTTAAAATTTGTTATGAAGTTTAAGTAATCATTTATTCACAATGATATTGTTGAATTGCATATAAAATGGGTTGTTTGAAGTAAACGAGATTAGATAAAAATTTATGAATTGTTAGAAGCAAAATAAGATGATTTTGAATATAAGTTTGTATTGCTTAAATGAATTTTATAAGCAAGAAAGTTGTAAATTCTTTTTAATTAAAAGGGAATGGTTTGAGAATTGATTGAAATTAATTGTGTTGAGGATTGGAACCCTACAGTTGTGCTTATGGAAATATGTAATGCTAAACAAATGGAGAATATGTCAAAGCTTTCCAGAATTTGAAAAAAAAATATTTAGCAACAAAATAATTTCAAGTTGGAAATTTAAAATAAATTAGTGAATGAAACTAATTTGATAATAATAATAGGAATCAGTTCAAATGAAAGATAGACAATAAAATTCAATATTTAGAGTTGAAGAAAGTGAATTCACAAGAAATTGGAAATTCAGATTTAAAATAAGAAGATATTAAAGCTGAAGCAGCAGAGTAATAATATAAGAGTATATATAATACTTATATTAAACTTAAGAAATGAATGGTGAAATTCTTAAGTAAATTTGATATTGAGAAGATTATTCCACGTAGATAGAATCAGAATAATGTGAATAAAGAAAATTGATATGGATGATAACCTATGGATATAAATACGTAGAATGTACGTATATTATTTTATGCGCATAACAATTTGATCCAGATTCGAGCACAGAATTTCGAGATGGTTATATTTATCCGAGTTGGGATTTTTCACTCGATTTTCGATGACGAACCATGAATTTGGATTTTGATTGATTCTGGGAATTCTCTATCATAGTTGTGACTATGCAAGGAGAACGACAGTTTCTGATCAAGAAACCAGTTCTGAGTCCGCACTAGGAAATCAGGTGGACGATACTAGTTCGGAAATGAAATTGTGTGATCGAGTGAGCGATCGGATTTGATATGGCGTACGAATGATATATGTACATCGTACGAGCTTGATTGAATAGAAATTGAAATTCTGTAAAAAAAAAAAAAAAAAAAAATTATGGAAAGAGTTAATATTCTAGATTTCAAAATTTAATTGCCTGAGTGGATATCTAGAATTTATTGTGTATTCCGTATATTCCATCCTAGAAATTTGCTCATGGTTCATCATTAGTTGTTGAGCCAGTAGTTCAGGAATTTGGAAGTTGAGTCGAATTTAACTGTTGTTAGGAATCCAGTTTGGATTGTTGATCATCGAGAGACAAACTCTCAATAATTTTAGGAAAGCTTATCCGGATTTGTGTTCGGATAACCAGGGATGTTTGTTAGGATAGACTGTTTGATTATTTGCTAATATATAAATGATAAGTATGTTTGAATAATTGATATAAAAGCCTTGGAATAAATTGTTGTTTAAAATTTCGGGGACGAAATTCTTTTAAGGGGGGAGGAATGTAACGACCCTGGATTTTGGCTCGGTTATTTTAATAAATATTTAATCTAATTAAATATAAAATGTAAATTGATCATATTAAAATGAATGTGATCTTGGATTTATTGTTATTTATTTATATAAACAGTATTTTAAAAAGAAGATTGATTTGGAAATTTGAAATAAGCATCTCGATAATATTTATAATCAAATTTATCTTATATTTTTAAATTAAAAGATTTTACATTTGCTAACATTTGATAAACATATACATATGAATAATAATGTTTAAAATTTAAAATCAAATTCTGGTAATATAAAATATAAATGTAACATATGAGTCAAACTTATGTATATAATTTGAATAAATTATTATTGGGGATAAATATAAAAATAAGTATTAAAATTTTGATAATCAAAATATAAAATGCAAATATAAATAAGTAAGCAAGCAGATAATAAAAATTTGTTCTTTATATCTCCACATGTAATCCAAACTCAAAGTATAAAATAAAATAAAAACAATTTATAACATAATATAAGACAAGTGTTTATACAAAAACAATAAATATTTTCGTAAACAAAACTGTACACTCAAAAACTAAGTATCTATCTGCAAATGTACTTTTCATACAACAAAAATCTTTGGACACAACAAAATGTTTTCCTATACAAGCCTAAGCCTACCTGCTAAAGTACATCTCATACATACAATATCTTTAAGCAACCGACCCAAATTATATTATGTAAACTAAGTTAGAAAACAACGTAATAACTAAACAAATATTTACTCACAAATATCTTCATGTATATGTTAGTGTTACCCTGCAAAGTAATAGTCAACAAATAAACATCTTTATACATAGTAAAACATAATTTCAACCTGTATATCATTCAAGACTGGGACTTACTAACAAAACCAGATGAATATGGATAAACCAAAGTCAGAAATGGCATAACAATACATCAGTCACATATGTACATAAATTTTTAAGCTAGAAAATTTTAAAACAAACTATTATATATAGCAGATATTTATTAATAGGTGACTTCCTATTCAAGCCAAACTTAGATCTGCAGATTTGTACACTGTCTTACAAATATCTTTTTGCAGCTGGACATGATTATAATTATGTAGGCTAATTTAAAAACAGTGTATGTCCTTGCTATCATCTCAGCATAAAAACATGTTCAGCCGAAATTTGTAAATTCATGTTATTGCAGGAAGTCAATTTCAGAATCAACATGGTCAAGAATACAAGGCTGTCTAAATACAACCTACCCATATACACCTAATTTCTTCTATATATATGAATACATATTCTTATTAAATTCATTCAGTAAAATATATTAGTAAACCTGAAAGAAAAATGAAGATAAGAAAATCTAATAACATCATGCTTTGAAAACCATTTATGTTCAAGCAAAGACTGTCTAAATTTGCAGTTTTTAACACTGATGTTTCAAGGCAACAGGTTCTCAACTCAATCTTTTCTGTATACATTCAGGTGAGTAAACATCTCTGTTCAATTTAAATTAATGCGAGTAAAAAAAAAAATCTCAACTTTGTATGATCTATGAGTGATTATCCTTTTATAGTGTTAGTATTTGCTGGAAGCTCTGTATATATATATATATTGTTTGGCATTACAGAGACCAAATTCTACTCTGTATATAGTTCTGGGTAAACTAACCTTGGGAACAAATCAACTCCTCCATTTTTAATCAATTTCAAGTTTTGATATGTAAAGTGAATATGTATATTCAAGTAAGATTTATGTTTTAAAAATAAGATCAGAACGTATAAATATATATACAGGCTAAATTTTATTTTTACAGAAGATTCTTTAAAAATTGGAAATCTCGAACTCAATAAATTAGGGATTCATGAACATACTTTAAATCCTTACCTCAAACAATGATTTTTAAAATAAAGTTGGGGATTTTTGGTGGGAGGGTTTGAGAGCAGTTCGGTGAGGTTCGAATTTGACTTTACGGTCGAATTCCGGTGATGCGATGCATTTGGGTAATCGGGGTTGCTAGGGGTGGAGGAGTAGCCTATGGCGGTCACTGGAAAAATGGGAGGAGGTGGAATCTTCAACGGTGGCGACCACGGTGATGGTTTCTTTTTCGTAAACCTAATTTTAGTGGTGCTTGATTTGTGGGCCGCCGCGATTTTCTCGGTGCACCGAGTTGTTTGTCATTGGAAGGGGATGGAGTTTGGGGGGTGGTGGATGTGTGACCGGAGTTGTTGGGCGTCAGGTGATCAGCGATGGGTTTACGAACCATTTTTGTGATTGGTGATGAGTCAAAGTTCATCGAGCTGTGCTCAATTTTAAATGGTGATGCAGTCGACTCGTTCGTGGATGTGTGGCCGTTGCTGAGGCCATTTATGACTTGTTGGAGGGTTCATCAGTCGCTAGGGGTCGTCAACGCCTTGTGCACGTGCACGGCGTAGGCGTTGTGTCAGGCAGTGCGACGAGAGGGAAACTCGAGTTGAAACTCGAGCAAGGAAGGGTTTTGCGCGAGAGTTACTTCGCGTTCGTGAGATAAATATACAGGCTTCAATAATTAAAGTTTTTTTTAAAACAAAAAGGAACGAGGAAGAAGAGACACGCGGGCAGTTGAATGAGAAACTTGGAGTAATTCGCGAGTTAACGTAGGGAAGCCTCGGGTTGTTAATTGCAGTATTGTTTTTCCTAAGGGTAATGAAAGCAAACAAATTCTCATTCAAATCTAAATACTGCAATCTTGATAGTACTTAACAGTTAAAGCTAAAACTCAGGTACGGGTTAATTATTTAAGCTAATACTTCAATGCGGTTAAGTTCATAATTATTATCCAAATTTGGTAGGCAATATAAGGTGAGTATAAATCTTATTAATACAAGTTTGTAATTGAGACCAATTGATCTCAAAAACTTACGGAGATTTCTTTAAAAATGTCAATTAAGTTAAGTAATTAATATAAATTGATTATTTTTAGGAGGTAATTAAGAATAATAAATATTGTTTATAATTGGTAATGATTATAATTAATAATTGAATTTGTACTCGATTATTTAAGTTCATTTATGTGTGGGTAACAGTTAATAAATCAAGTGATTTAATTAAGAATTAATAATGATTAATTTAGAAATTAGTAAATAAATAAATGGGCAATTAAGTTTATTAAATAATAATTAAGGTTATTGATTAATGATTGAGGATGGTTAATTAAAGTTAATAACTTGATTAAGGAAGTAAATAAAATAAGAGTGTGAAATAAAATTTAGACTTAATAATAAATTAAGAGAATCATCAATTGGATGATTTGATTTGAAATAGGAAACTAATTGTTAATAAATGATTAAATAAATAGAGTTAATTGATTAACTCTCAGGTAATTAATTCTAAATTGAATTAATTACAAGTAAGATTTAAAGGTAATTGCTTATGGATTGTGGTGTATGTAGAATGTCTGGATTGTGATGTTTAAATTGAAAATATTCTGTGATGCTCTCTGATATGTTGTGATATATCTACGATGTTTGCATATGTTCTATCTATGATAAATGCTATGTTAAATCAATTGTTGAATTAGAATTATTTAAACTGTTAAGTTAATTAGACAACTTGGCCCTTAAAATGGCGTTTGGAGTCGATGAGACCGGGATCGGAAAAATCAAATTTGATTCTCCGAAAACCACATCGATCCAATTTAAACGTTAGGTCGTAAATCCTGAAATGAAGATCGAGATGGTGCTTTCAGAATGCAAGGGTTATCGTCGTTAACTCTGAGGGTGATTCCAAAACGAGTGTAACGAGATAATGCCTTCGGTTTCGTTCGAACCCGGAACGAACTTGTATGGATTGAATGCTTTCAGCACATCGTCAGGCGGACGATGAGCATTCTAAGTGATATGTTCTATAAAGGTAATCGCAGCCTCAAGCCTCATCAACCGGGAATGGCTAAAACAGGGGAGATGCAGCAAGGCTAGGTGGGTCATGCCCAAGCAGGACAAGATATTACCCCAGTCTAGATGTCCCTTTTATATTTCGGCTTAGTGGGTGGTTGGTCGCGCCAACCACGGGGTTTATCTTGTTCGGGACTGTTCAGTAAGGAATGGCTCCGGCCTTGTGTTGCATGGGATGAAGGGAGTAATCCTCGGTACGGTGATCTAGGCCCCGTACTGTGACGGGCGGTACCCCAGTAGCCCTGTCATTGTATGGAACCCAATTTCCAATAAGCGCCGTACGTTTTGATTGTGCCCAACTATGTTGGAATGTGAGATGTAAGCATTTCAGCTATTTCTGTATTTTACTTGAAAACCCTAGACACTATTATAATATCACTGGATTTCCTATAAAAATGTTTTGGTTAGCGTAAGGTAAAAACTTACCCGTATTTATTTGTGGGGAGTCTTACGTGATACCTTTATTTTCAAATGTTTTTTTTTCAAAGTTAAACAACTTTAACCCGTTTACTCATACCAGACCCATGTCTGACCCGGAGTTTATTTTTGTTTTTCATAAACTCTCGGGTACCCAAATTTTTACGGGTAGTCAAGGGATTCAGGTTAGCTTTGACGAATTCTGGAGGAGCAATGGAGCAGGAGGCTTCAGCGTTGTAGATATATATATAAGGTTCTGCTGTGTTGGTATCTCTGAGTTATATTGTTCGAGTTGTATTGTATTGAGTTGTATTAGCTAGACAGATGTTTATAACTGTCTAGTATGTTATGTATAATCTGTATGACTCTGATTGATGTATTATATTATGTAAATACTTATGTGATTAATATAATTTATTCGTTCCGCTGTGAGATTTTGATGTCGTTGTTCTTTTCTTTCCTTTCTTCTCTACTCCTATCCCTTTCTTTTCTTAATAATGATACGTCTTTCTAATAGTAGAAGGGCGGGTCATTACATCCGATCACTACGAAAATTGAAATCCAATAATAATACAATATTACGGATCCAACGGAACTAGTTTCGTCAAATTCCGAGACTGTGTCTCGGAACGCTATTTTAAATATCGATTTGAACGATATATTTTCAAAACTTAACAAAACACTTCCAAATTCAACTTTAACCATTTTACTACCTTCAGTATTATCAATATAAAATTTTACAAACCCTCAAATTATGTTTAACAGGCTTAAAACTCCAGATTCAACATTTTACCCAATTTCAAATTATTTAATTCAATAATTTAATTATCAAATAAATGGTGATATTTGAATTCAAGTTAAAAGTTAACTTTTAAATATTTAAAATCAGTTAAATATTCCAATTTGAATTGTTAAAAATTCCGGGTCGTCACATTCCTCCCCCCTTAAAAGAATTTCGTCCCTGAAATTACTAGTTAGGAAGAATGGTCCACTACCCATTTACTTTTCCCCCAAAACCAAACAATTCCAAACAATTCTCAAAACAAACTGTTTATTAGAGACACACTAACCCTTTTCTAGCTTTCCAAACTTATTCATAAGTCCTAATAATATTATTTACTTAACAATTCAAATTTGAATATAAATCCAAATTTAAATTATCAAAACTTTCTCAAAAATTTTCTTGCTCTCTAAATTTTTGAAAAGATTTGCCAGTGTCTCCTTTGGGTGGCTAGCTCGGTACAACTACAAAATGCCTCTACGGGCTCCCAAATTCGAAAAGAAAACAAAACACCAAGTTGCTAGATCAAAAACCAAATCAAATTTCATATAGAGATTTAAACACATACCTTTTTGTCGAGCAATTCAAATTTACCTTCTGAAATCAAAACCAATTTCCCTTTCCCTTTATAATACCTGCATATCCTACTTAGCAATAATATCCAATCGTAACTTTGAAATTATTTTATACATTTCCTAACATAAGTTTCATACCTACTTCTATTCAAATTAGTTTTCTCATTTCCATATGAATTCAATTTATTCAATTCTGAATATTGAATTTTATTTTCCATTTATAACTGATTCATATCATTATTTTAAATTAGTTTCATTCACAAATTTATTTCAATTTCCAATTTGAAATCGTTTTGTCGCTAACAAAAAAATTTCCAATTTTTTTCAAAAATTTTCTAACCCCAAAATTTTCGAAATTTTTTTGGCAGAGTCTCCTTTTGTACGGAGGAGCTTTTGCAATTTGGCAAGAGATATAAATATATATACATCGACCCACATGGTCGGAAAAACAAAAACAGTTCATATTTTCTATTTTTATTACGTAAGCGTACCTTCATTTAGCATTTTAAGCAAGCGACTTATTATTTTAGCAATCAGGGCAACCAAATCCAGTCAAACGGCTTTCCGGTACTTGTACTTACTCAATTTAAACATGTAAGCACTATATATATGTGAATTTTATAACATATCTCTTACTTAAACAACTACAACACATCAATCCTAAAAGAAATGCATTCTAAATAACTACCACGAGCAATTTATATGATTTCAACACTAATTCAATTGCTTTCAACTAATTCATATACCATTTCATTCAATTTTATTGGTTTATAACTCATTTGCTTATATTTAATTTATTTAACCCAAACTTTTGTTTAATGGTCTTCCATTCTTACTCGAAACCAAGCTTTTATAGACTCAAGTAATTTTACTTTAAATTAATGCGCCTCATAACTTAAGTTCATTCTGATAACCCAATTCCAATTAAAACTTTGATTTAATTTTTATTCAATCAGACTTCATCCATTTATTATTTAATTCAATTAACCCATTTATTCACCTTATTTTAAATTTTTTTATTCACCTACTTAATTAATTTTCAAATTTATTTTATTAATACAAAGCCATTCTCAATTTATTTCTACTCACCTGGTTTTTGTTTGCAACTCAAACAATTTCTATTATAACTCAATTCCATTTTATTTTTACAATATCTTCACTTAGTATAATTCGTTATGAAATCCAAGTCAAATTCTATTTTAATTCGAGTTCATTTCCATACTCCATTATTAAGTTACAATCTATTTTATTTAACCGAGTTAAATTTTATTAATATACTCTATCAAATAATTTATTTAGCTAATTAGTTTACTTCCAACTTTTAAATCAATATTCGATTTTATTACAAAAAATCACTTCATTAAATTTTCTTGAGTTCAATTTTTTTTTTATAATTCCAGTTTGGATTTTCTTTCATTTTTCAAAATTCCAACACTTTTACTTTAAAAATTTAGAAATTCTTTTAAATTCACATAATACTATTAAAATAGCTTTTTATAAAAATACTTCTTATAACACGATGTCTCAAAAAGTCCATCCTTGTTCTCACAGAAATTGAGTCATACGTTAATCAGGCATAGGACTGAAAATCTGTAAGTACTTAGCAGACCCATTTTCAACATCCAGTGCAAATACTTGGGAAAATAATTTTATTAAAAACATAGAAAACAGTTTTTGGAAATAGAGGAAATATCTTTGTTGAGAATGCTCTAGAAATCATCACCCCATCCATGGTCGTAGTTACATTCCAGGGTTACGTTGCCATCGCATCAAAAGTCCATGTAACTATAGGCATCACCGCCCTCAATTTTCGCTGTCAAAAATGAAACTTCTCACTCCCACATAGGTTGTAGTCTACCGATATAAAATCAAACGCAGACTGTTGGCTCTTAACGGCACACATGACTTTCGCTATGTTACCATAGGTCGCAGTCTACCGATATAAAATCAAACAGAGACTGTTGGCTCTCAGCGGCACACACGACTTTCGCTACGGTATGCAGTGACATCGAATTACACTGTTGTCACAGCATAACCCAAATGCCTCTGTAGGAATCAGCGTCCTTGACTTTCGCTACACACTACTCATAATCCTTAGGAACTAGTTTTGTCCGGACTCCTCATAGGATCAACTTTAGAACCCCCTTAGGGTTCAAGGCAGTACCATCCTGTGGTACTCCTGAGAAGTTCATTTCAAGGGAGCGCCTTTTTCCCCAGAGCCATTATCAAATCACTTTATACTATACACATATAGTATCTTCCAAATCATACACCTAGTATGAATCTCATATAAATCTCCTTTTCTCAAAATCGATTATTCCAAAATCGATAATTTTCAGGTTTTCCAAATTTCAATATTGATTTTACCCAAAAATCAAAAGCCTTTCCAAATCCAGTGGTTCCCAAAACCTTTTTCCAAAATCCTTATAAGATCCTTTATATATATATATATATATATATATAGATATACATAAAAAAAATTAAAAAAATTGGATCATTTCAAACTTGTATAAAACTTCTTTTATACTTCAAACACCTTCAAAATCCTTTCCTTCTAGCAATAGATTCAACAAGGTAAGATTTATGTTATATAACAAATATATATAACTTTGTTTATTCAAAATCAAATATTCAAATTTGATTACTCTTTTTTCATTTTTTTTATATAAATTTTTTTCCATCTTACTTATCATTATAAAAATATTCATTTTTCACTTTTGTCCATTGTATATTTCACAAAATATACTTTCATTTCAAAAGAAATCATTTCACATTTCTTATTCACAAATTTTCAATATCAATTTCATTCAAATACATACGATATACACTTATCATCCGTATGCTATGCCAATCTGATCGCTCACTCGATCACACAATTTCACTTCAGAACTAGTATCGTCCACCCGACTTTCGAGTGCGGACACAGATCTGGTTTGTTGATCAAAAACCGTCATTCTCCTTGCATAGCCTAGCTATGATAGAGAATATTCAAAACCAATCAACAATCCATATCCTGGTTTGCCGTCGAAAATCAAGTGAAAAATCCTAACTCGGATCGATGAACTATCTCGAAATTCTATGCTCGAATCTAGATCAAATCACTATGCGAATAGAATAATATACGTACATCCTACGTATTTATTTTCATTGATTATTAACTGAATCAATTTCTCTTTCTATTCACATTTGCTTTAATTTATATCCAAATAATCATAATTGTTTTAATTCCATTGGATTATCACTTTAATCCTTATCCCAAATGGATATTTAATCATAAAGGGTTTAAACTCTATTCAGCTTAAATTCAGAAAATAGCTTGAAATGTTTAAAATAAATAAGTCGTTGAAAAATAATTATTAGTTGGTAACATAGCTATAAAATAGTTAAGTAATTGTAAAATAGTTGGAAAATAGTCAAATAGTTATAGAAATTTTTAAATAATTACAATTGTAAAGTAGTAATTAATTTGTAAATGGTTGAAAAATAGCAATTAGTTATAAAACAGTTGAAAAATTGTTAAATAGTTCCAAAAATAATTGTAAAACAAATATAAAATAATTTGGCTTCAAAAAAGAAAGGTTGTATATATTAAATAGCTTGGAAAAATAAGTTTATATTAAAACAATTTATATTGAAAATAGTCCAGAGTCAAAACTATTCACTTCCCCATCAGTTCAATTTAAATTTCCACTTCCATTTAAATTGACTCAATTCCAATTTAAATAACTTCAATTTCCATTGAAATTGATTTAACCCCAATTAAACTTGAATCAATCTTGATTTCTTTCCGATTTCAAATCAAATTCCATTTGATTTTAAACCTACTCAACTTTAATTACAATTTCAAATTATTCCAATTAATTTGGACTAATATCAATTGTACCCACTTCAATTTCATATCATTTCAAGTCAATCCAATTCAAATTTTCCATTTAAAATTTTAAACTTATACATCTTCAATCACAAATCCAATTAATTCAAATCAGATTCAATTTGAACGAATTCAATTCAAATTTCAAATTTAAACCATCCCGAATTATATAAATTCGAGTTAAATTTTTAAATGTTGATTTAATCCTTTAAACCAAATCAAGTTATCTCTTTATACCAAATATAAATCCATTTCAAACTTATCATCATTTAATTTTAATTTGGTTGTATTTCTATTACCACTTAGTTCTCATTGTTTCTATTTAATTCCAATGATTTAACAACCAATTAACTTAATATTTATTTGAATGAAATGTTGCTTTACATATATCAAAATATTTTCTGATATAAAATCATTTAAAAAATTTATATTAGAAAATAACAAGTACGCTCTCACACACACACACACACACACACACTCAACTCATTCTAGGGTACCATTGCACCTATCCTTAATGAGTAATCCCACCAGAGCCAAGGTTCTCGCTTAATCTTCAGCTCTGATACCAACTGTAATGACCTGGATTTTTCGATCCTGAAAAATCCAGATAGCTAGGAAAAAGAAGAAAGAGATAGAAGAGGAAGAAGATCAGAAACACCAACATCTCACATTCGCAACGAATAAAATATAATAACAAATAATAACAGTTTACAAAGGAATTCTGTATTTGTCAATATACCTTTATAATACATCAGAGTTACACTTATACACAGACATTGGTTATACACAATCATCATATCTCAAATATACAACAATATAATACAGCTGAAACACTCCATACGTTCTTGCCATCCAGCTCGCCTCCTGAGTTCCAGAACGTCCTTACTTGAAAATCTGTAATAATCGGTCTGACCCGAGCATTACATCAAAGTAACACCCAGGTCAGGCTGGAAACTAGCGTAAGTAAACCCATCTAACATGGAATACAAAGCATACAACTTATATAAAATCCGGAGGTAACTCGTATCAATTTACAAATTCACAATATGTTATAGACATCACTTATTCCACACATCCATTTTCTAAGTACCAAAATTTAGATTTAAATAATCCAATTCACTTAAATCATTTCATTCCAGCCTATTGATTTCACATATCAATCTATAAAGTTCGAAGTGGTTTCGGGTATTTTCTAATACCCGATCCCGGTCTCTTCGAGTCTCATGTCATCCTAACCCAAGTTATCCAAATGAAATACACTTCGATCTTTAAATACAGGATGTCACTTTACCCAACAATTCATCATTAATAGATAACCACAATATCATGTCCGCCCAAACATATGTTACCATAAAATATTTCATATCAGAGATATCAACTCATTTAAGGCATCCAATACCGTTCAATCATCCATAAGAAAAGCTTGATCACTTCCAAATTAATTTAATTCTTTCTAATTGAATTACTAACCTCAGTCACTTAGATTCCTTTATTTAACATTAATTAATCTCAAATCAATTAATTAATCATCCTTTAATTATCCATCTTAATTAATCACCCTGGATTAGTTATCCTTCAATTACATTCAAGTAATTATCTTTAATTAATTACACAAATTAATTATTCTTAACCAAAAACAGTAATTAATCTTTATTAATCAATCTTTAATTACGTCATTGATTATATCAATTAATGATTTCCCATTTACATTTTAATTTACCCTAATCTAAATTAATTACATTAAGTAATTAATCGTTAATTTAAGCCACAAATATTAATCTCACTATTGATTAATCTCAACTAGTAATTAGCTACCTTTTTATTTACTTCATTAAATAAATTAATTACTCCTTTTATAAAAGAAGTTCAAAGGAATTTAAAACCAATTTCATTTTTTTAAATTAAATATTCCAATTATCAATATAATTCACCACATAATATCAAATATTCATAACACAAAATATTAAACAGTTTAAACAAATTTGAGGAATCCAGTTGGATCCCTCCAAACCTGTTTCCCTACATCCACAGGTGTTAGCACAATACCAATTCCACTTCGAGGTGGAATATCGCGGTATATGGGATTTATATAATACCATCCGCTATTATGCGGCGCATAGGGTCTCATCCGCTATATAATGCAGGAAATCAATCACTCCAATATATACTATATATACTACTATATTATATAGCACATCCAATCAATCAACCAACCAATTATTTAAATTTAACCATTTAAATTTAAACAAAAATCTAGAAGAGTGAGATTAACTCACCTTTGATTTTTCTTTCTTTTCGCTTGCAATCGACTTCCATTCTGGCTTGTTTCTTCACAATTATTGACCTCGTATAAATGTTAAATGATTTTATTAATATTCGAACAATTTGAATAATTAATTTTCATTTGATAAATTTAATTTAATTAACAAATAATTTATTTTAGCTAATCTTCCTATAATAAATAATTCTTAGGAACAAAATAATTAAATTTCAAGTTACAAAAATAATTAAATAAGTCAATCTCTATAATACATATGTTTAAAATAACATTTAAAATTTGTGTACTTATTTTATTTTATCCTTGAAATTATATAAATATAAAATAAATCATAGACTTCAAAAATCTATCGTCACATAAACATTTTCAAATCCCCATTTTTCCTTTCTTTTGTTTTTTCTTTTCCCAATTTATCAAATAATTTCCTATTTCCTGTAAATAGATATATATATATATATAAATTAAATTGGGATTAAACACATTTAAAATTTTACTGTTTTTAAATTAAAATGGAACTATCTTACTTTACTGCATATGAATACAAACATATATACATATAACAAAATTCTAAATTTGAATGAAATCAATTTTATACCTTACTGACGTGCTCAAAATCCATCCTAGCCATCACTGCCCTCCGAGCACGAACTCTGCCTCGAGCTTCTCCTCAAAGTCACGCCGCCGTCGAGCTCGTACCTGCTATGCTTTGCCAGAACCACCCGAGTCATTAGCGACCCCTCCTCCATTGCTCGAGCAAGACACCCAACACCTCGACTATCGGCCGCCACACGCTCGCGAAAACCCTAAGCGGCTTCCACTTCACGCGAATCAGGATCGCGACGCTACGAATCGCCCCACTCGAACTCGCAATTTTGACTGTCGTTCCCATTATATTTTTCTCTGTCGATTTTGATCTGCAGACTTTATAAAAAAAAAATTCCTAATCGAACAAGTATACTTTTCGATTGCGATCTTCTTTATAAGCGACCGAAGAATTGAAGAGAAGAAAGACGCGATTGATTTTGTGAATTTCAGCCGCCATTCTTTTGTTTCAGTTCCGTATGAAAATCAGAGAGGGAGACGGAGATGAAATATAGATTTTGGGATGGCTTCTTGAGTACGAGTGTTTATTTGTAAAAATATCTTTGACTAGTTGACTTCCAATATTATTATATTATAAGACTTCCAAAATGCCTCGTTAATTGCTACTTGAAATTTGGAACTCCTCTTAAGGAGTGCCGCTAGGTGTTTATAATGTTATGCCCCTATTTCGAACATAATGGAAAAGGTTTCGAGTCATAATTCGATCGTATGGAGAAGATAGCTTTTTGGACCCAGTTATTATATTGAATTTCGATATTAATTCAGCGCGTTTATTTATCGTACACTCACACCACAACTCCGATCACTAATAATCATGCAATATTACAGATCCAACAGAACTGGTTTCGTCGAATTCCGAGATTGTGCCTCGGAACTATTTTTAAATATCGATTTAAACGATATATTTTCAAAACTTAACAAAACACTTCCAAATTCAACTTTAACCCTTTTACTATCTTCAGTATTATTTCAACATTTTATCCAATTTCAAATTATTTAATCCAATAATTTAATTATCAAATAAATGGTGATATTTGAATTCAAGTTAAAAATTAACTTTTAAATATTTAAAATCAATTAAATATTCCAGTTTGAATTGTTAAAAATTCCGGGTCGTCACAATAAAATTTTATAATAATTAATTTAATTGGTTTATAGCAATCATAAATTAAATAAATCATTTCGTCAAAGAAGAATTCATCGTTTCGGTTGTGTAGCTCGTCGGGTGTAAATTTGGTCTATGATTAATATCGAACTATTCGAATATTAACGTTTACATATCGCTTAGCTGGTGATGTGACATTTTTTCCAAATTTATTGCTTACTTGTTTTGGTAAAATCCAGTTTCAATTTGTTAAGCGTTACATGGTTGTAACTTTTATTTACCTCAATTCTCTTCGTCAAAACTATATCACCTTGAACTTATGGAATTTAGTAATTATCAGAACTCCAATATTATTCATATTCAACTTTATAGTCCAAAGACGAAGTCTATGCTTCAATAATTACAATTATTATTAATTGAAATGCTCCGAATAGAGACTTTGACTTTGAGTTGACTTTAGTTAACCTAATACTAACCCCATATAACTAAGGAGACGAATCCTCTCTTAAATAGTCTTTCACATCAAATACTTCTACGTGACCCAATTATAGCGACTAAATGGATACCGTGCCATGATTAGACTATAATAAAATTAGAGCTTTCATAATGAAGATCCACAGTATTCTCAAGTCAAGAGAACTTTGTAAATCGGTCATATCGATATTATCTGTTTGACTTTAGTTATATTAACCAATAGAATAATATCAAGTAAGTCAATCCATAGTTATTCAATAACTATCAGTACGAAACCCCCAGGTGCCCCTAGCGGTCTTAAGTCATACACTGTCCAACATTTGGAGAGTGTTACGAACTCCAGTCTCCAGGATACATTGTTATCTAGTCTCGATGCATCATGACTAGGAATATTTAAAATAGTATATTTGTTTTCAATGTGAAAAATTACTCATGGCTACAATGCTTTGTAGTTACTATTACAAAGCATACTATTTATATATTTTATATTTAATATACTTTTAATTAAATTAATTAATTAATTAATACAACACATTACATCAAGTACACAATAGAAAGAAAACACCTTATTTAGAAAAAGATTGGTTATGGAGTTATATATATGTAACAAATTACATACACCTAGCTATTAAAACATTCATATTAGATATATCGTAGTAGATTGGTTATATAGAGAAATGAATGTTTTAATAGTTAGGGGCACGTTCTAGAGGCAATTATGTATTTTTTACATATATCTAACTCGAAAACCAATCATTTTGAAATAAAATTTACTTTTTTCTATTGTATACTTGATATAATGTGTTATATTAATTAATTAATTAATTTAATTAAAAGTATATTTAGTTAAAAAATCCATAAATGGTGTGTTTTGTGATAATATTTACAAAGTTTTTTAACCGTAAGTAATTTATCACAATAAAAGCAAACATACAATTTTAAATGTTCCTAGTCAAATGTATCTTTATATATTGGATATCAACATATCCGTTGAGATTGGAGTACGTGATGCTCTCCAAATGTTGGATAGTGTATTACTCATGACTATTGAGGATACCTAAGGAGTACATACTAATAGTTATTGAATAACTACGGAATGACTTACTCAGTAGTTTTCTTTTGGTTAATATAACCAGGGTCTAACATAAACTATCGATGTTATTGATTTACATATTTCTCTCGACTTTAGAACACTATCGATCTTCAATATGAAAGTTTCGCTCTGATTACAGTCGAATCATGGCAGGATGTCCATCGAGTGACTAGTTTGTTTGAGTGGAAGTATTGAAAGTGAAGCATAATTCAAGAGAGGATTTGTCTCCTCAATTATATAGGATTAGTATCACGGTCAACTCAAGTCAACTCGTAAAGTCTTTGGCCAGAGTCGTTCAATTAATAGTAATTGTATTACTGAACCAAGGACTTTATCTTTGGAATATAGAGTTGAATATGGATGATTTTGGAATATGGATTTTTACCGATTCAACAAGTCTAAAGTGATATAGTTTGATGAAGAAAATTGGTGTAAATAAATTGTCACAACCGGACATAACAAAGTGAAATTGGATTTTACCAAAACTAATTAAGCGATAAATTTAATCAAATTGTCACACTATTCGCTAAGTGACATGTGAACATTAATATTCGAATAGTTCAATATTAATTGCTGACCAAATTTATCCTTGACGAGGCATACAATCAAGACTATGAATTTTCTTTGACCAAAGGATTTAATTAGTTTATAATTGTTATAAATGAATTAAATTAATCAATATTTATGAAATTAATTATAAAATTTTAATTATGATTTTAGGAATATATATTATTAAATATATTTATAACAGTTATAAATATATTAATCGATATAAAATATCATTAGGCGATTAAATTGGATATAATTAAATAATATTTTATTTAGGCTTAAATGGGTTTTTTGGCCCATCATGGTGGGTGAAATTTTCAGTAGCAATATGAAATGGAGGGCCGGCTCAAAATAGGGTATGAATGTTAGATTTTGGATGGCTTGGATCAAAGGAGAATTAGTATGGAATGAGATCCATTTTCTCCTCCTTTCTGTCCACTATATGACCAAACCTAAAGTACATTAATTAGGACATTTTGGCTACCATCTCTATCATATCTTGCTAGCTAAAATTACTCCATTAGTGCTCCATCATATCAAGTTCAAGTCAACACAAAGTCGATCACTATCTAATAATCAAAGGTCAATGATTTAAGGACTAGCAATCTGCCAAATCAAAAAAGTATCAAAGAGGAGAGTAGCCCTTTCAAGGAAGGCTTTGGTTCTTTATGTTTTATCAAATTATAGTTGATAATTCTCTGAATATTTGTGTTTATATATATAATATTGTTAGTTAGGTGACAATTCTGATATGAATTAATGTTGTTAAAAATTGGTCTAGTTATATGCATGTCTATACTTATATAAAAAATTAAATTAAAAGCCATATTTTTTTGTCAGATAAGTACAGCACCACAATATACATATTACTAATATTTTATTAAATTATATATACGTAATATTTTTAAAATAAATTCCTACTCCGGAGAGTAGAGCTATTGAATTCGGTACGCCTTCCCTAACCGACTGGTTTTTAGTCCGGCTTTCGTAAGGGCACTAAATTACAAATATATGGTTTATGTTTAATTACAACATTATACTAGGGTTAAAATTAATCATATAATTTTATATATGTAAATTCATGCAAACAATACTTTTCAAAAGAAATAAATAATTGTTATAAATATTTAATATTATATAAATTATTATACTACATAAATAAATCATATAAAATAAAAATATTATAACGACCCGCAATTTTACCACTTTAATTTGAGAATATTGATTAATTTTAAATATTAAATTAATGTTTTTAGTAATTAAATAACCTTTTCTTAATTAATAACTAATGACAAAAAAATTCTTTTTTTGAATTTTGTTTACAAAAACATGTAGTTCGATGAAAAAAAGAAAATGTGACCATAAATTGTTTTTCGAATTTTTGACTTTTCATCCTATAAAAGTTGTCAAAAATGTTGTGTACACTTTAGTATATATGCACATACATATAATAATAACATAAGTATGGTAAGTAATAATATATTTAGTGAGATGTGATTTTTATCCAAAAATTTAAATAAAAATAAAATAAGATGTAATGTCACATTTCACATGACATCAAAAGTACAAGGAAGTGAAAAACTTGGTGGTTAAAGGGGGATCTGGGTTCTCGTGTGTATAGGAAGGGAAGATGAGGAGATGTGGTGATGTAGCAAAACATAGTGAAGGGTATTGGATATGTAAAACTAGTTTAAAAGTTATGGTATCAATAGCAATAGTTGCTGCAAATCCAGTTCGTGAAATCGAACCTTTATCTCGAACTAAAAGCATTTTCATCTTAAATATTTTTGAAAGTATTTTTGAAACATATTATAAGTATTAAAAGGTAATTATACTTGTCAATTAAGCATGATTTTTAATGATTATTTAAATAATCTATTAAGTAAAGTTAATTAGTATGTAATTAGTAATTAAGAAAAGTAATTAATACTTAAGTATTAAATGAGTAAGGTAATTATAATTAGTTAACTAAGAGATTTTTAATTAATTATTACGTAAGCAAAGCGTTAATTACATATTTAAGTAAGGTTTAATTAATTAATTATTAATTAAATGAGGGTTGATTATCAATTAATTACTAATCGGGTAGGGTTTAGTTGTTAATTAATTTTAGATTTAATTAAGATTAAATTAAGATTTAACTAGTATTTAATAAAGGTTTAAACTTATTTTAAATTAACTAAATAATGGTTTTAATTTTAAGTTACTTTATTTCCAAGGATGAGTTTGTTTAAGAAGCAACTTTCTTCTGTAAATGAATGAGTTTAAACAAGGGACTCTCTTTATCTACGCCATTAAGTAACCTAACGAATATGAACAGATTATTGATGACATCTGTTTAGGAGAACAAATCCCTATTCTGCTATAATTAAATTGAGTAGGATATTTGGACATCTGTTTAGAAGAATAAATTCTCACTCTACTAGTATATTAATTTGGACATTTACCCATATGCCAGTTAATTAATAAACGGATTAATTAATATTGAATGATGGATTAGCTAGTGATTGCTAACCGATTTAATTTACATATATGCTTACTTTGTAAATACCAGTTATGTGACTTGAAAAGTCAAATTGAATAAATAGTAACTTGGTTTAGTACCATTGTGGTCACTAAGCCTCTTTCTGAATTTTTAAAGTTATGGATATATTTAAATTAACTTCAATTTTATATCAATTTGAGGTTATGTGTTTATAAATGATGTTTTCAAAAGTAAGTTAGTTAATTATTTATTAATAAGGTTTTAAAATTAATTAATTATTTATGATTTTTAAAGTAATTAATTAATTGAATAAAGATGTTTAGAAATTATAAATCGTTTTATAAAAAAGGTTCTACTTAGTAAAAAAGGATTTATTTAAGAAGATTTACAAATGATATTCTGAAAGGGAGATGTTAAGCGATATTTCGTAAAGGAGTCTTACAAAGGGGATGTTGTAAATCATTCTAGAAATTTATAAAAGAATTTTTGTAAATTAATTTGGAGATTTATAAAAGTATTTGAATATATGAAATGGACTTATAAAAAAAAGGAATTTATCAAAGGAATAACATTTTTTTTGACCATTAATCCTTCTTAACTATAGCATTATTGAAACATTCTTTCCATATTTAACACTGTAGGATAAGTGGTTTGGTTTATAGTAAAAAAAAGTGTTTTTGAATTATATGTGATTTGGCCCATTTAAATATGAATTTGGAAAGAGGAAATTTTGCTTAGGTTTTGTAAATATACTTATACCGTTAAGATAAGTATATGGGTATTTTCTAAATAGTGAAATTATAATGGTTTACAATATACTCATAATGGTAAGATAAATATATGAATGTTTTCTCAAGTTTTGAAAAGAGTATAAGGGGTTGGTGAATATATCTTTTGTAAAGGTATTTTGAATCAAATAATTGTAAGAGATTTTAATTAATGAAAATTAATGCAATATGTTTGATTATTTGTTTTAATTGATAGTTAAATAACCGACTATCAACTCTTGGTCAAAATCTAACTTGGGGAATATCTAAGAGAAATACGGCGGTTATATGGCACAGACATCTTCAATGATGTTGCATTATGCATATAAATCTCGTTTTTTTCCTTATAGGACAAATGATAAGTAAATTTTTCCACTTAAATAGTTAGGAGGTGATCTTTGCTCTTATATATTGTCAGATTATTTCTGAAATAACTGGAATTGAGTTAATCGAAAACTATTGATTGTTGGTTTGAAGAGACTGGGATCAGAAAAGTATGAATTATTCGAAACCCACTTTGAACCAATGCAAGCATCTTATTGAAGACATCTTGAAGATTGGAATTGAAGATGGAGCTCTTTGAAGTGCAAGGGCTACTTGCATTAATGAGTGCGGTTGCAAAATGGATGTAGTAGAAGCAGTGCCTTCGATTTTTTCATATCCTAAATAAATTGTACGGATGAATGCTGACATTGCATTATTGTCGGGAGGGCAGGGTTAGCATTCCAAGTAGGATTTTCTAAGAGAGGAAAAAGGCAATCGTGACCTCACAAGCCTTAAACTCAAGAATGACTGAAACATGGAATATGCTCTAGGACTATGCGGTTTGCTATCATTAGGGTATGTCATCACCCTTATATATATATATATATATATATATATATATATATAAACACATTCATGGATTTGGTTGTGCGCAAGAGCTCTAGGGAAAAGGTTGCAAAGCAATGGAGGTGGTGACATATTTGGTACTATCCGGTAAGGGGTAGGCCGGTTTTGATTTGTAGGGGTCGAATAGATTTCGACCTCGGTACATTTTGTAGAGGTATACTATGTCAAGCGGTATCCTAGTAGCCTTGTCATTAATGGAATCTATTCACCAATAAGTGCCTTTCGGACTTAGTTGTATACGTATTATGATGGAACGTGAGACGTAAGCTTTCCAACTGTATTCATAGTTTATTTTAAAACCCAAGACACCATTTATGGCTTCCCACCTCTATACCCACGCTAGCCAAGGACACTACAGGGTAATGCCGTCAACTAACACGGAGAATAAGGCTGGTTAGGAGCGACCATCTATAGCCTTGCTCTAAATATCTATTGAATACATCGACAATAATCACACCAAACAGATCGACATATCCAACGAATACTTAAAACAAAACCATAGGTGGTTGAAGGATCTATCATAACAGAATATAACAACTCAAATGTAATATACATCACAGAACAGAATATCATCACATACACATATACAGATACATACCAGAGTATACAAACTAATACACGTCAAGTGGTATAGCAAACCACAATATACAGACGAATCAAAAGAATACACATCCGAGTTACAACGAAAAGGACTACACAAAAAGCTTTAACAAAAAGGAACAAGCTGAATAGTCCACGCGGAAGCAAAATAGGCTAAGTCCAAAAGCACCTAACCTGAAACAACTCGGTCTGACCCGAGTATAAAATACACGGGTCAGTCTAGCTAAACAAATCAGTTAGATAAACTGAACAACAATAAACCTACAAGGTTACAATGTATAACAAATATCTCTAAAAGAGATAACACAATCATCTAACAAAAAGATGAATCATATCATAACAAGCCTCATATCATCGGCAACTCAGAGAAACGAAGGATAGGAATATCCCAAAACAAGCCATAAAGGCAAATAACAAATACCAATGAAGGTAACACAAGTTCCACAAGGTAATCGCTACATATCATGCGGCTCAAAAAGACCAACACCGAAGGGCGATACCTAGGGAATATACATATCAATGAAACATCATAAAATTTGCACGTGCTCAGTACTGTATAAACAAGGATCCATGACCCCGAAGACTCCAAACCCAATATCACCCATGCGGCTCATAACGACCAACATCGGAAGCGATACTAAAGGGCAACCCAATATCACCCATGCGGCTCATAACGACCAACATTGGAAGCGATACTAAAAGGCAACAAACCCGAAGGCACAAACCCAAAGGTACAAACCCGAAGGCAACATACCCGAAGGCAACAAACCGTAGTGGTGAAGGTCCGGAGGCCCAGTACTGGACACCACTAACTGGCAGAATGTGTCATAACTCTCAAAAAGGAATCTGAAAAGTGGTAAAGTGAGTCCCATAACCACTCCTTCGCACTAAACGGTTTACGATTCGTCAGTCAATTTCACACTCAAAGCAGTACAAAGTTCACCTCATCTCATCGGTAAACCAGACCAGAAGGTCGAAACAATCAATCGAATAGTTCGGGGATTAATCGGCAAGACAAACGCATAGATTCATGGTCCGTGTTTTACCTAACCATTTAATCTCCCTTCCACTCCGCTCGAAGTGCGAAATTGTGTATGTGCGCTTTAAATAGAATTTAAGATTTGAGAAGGAAACTTTAATACGATATAGGGGGATTATTTAAAAAACCCATGAATGAAGTCACAAATAAATCATCAAGGTCACATATGCATAAACAACTAATTGGAATCAATTTAAATCGATAAAAGTGGAAATCACAAACAAATAGGCACATTGGACAAAACGAAGCAGGTCAGTCGACTGGCCTACTGTAGTCAGTCGACTGAACCATAACCCGAGAGTTTTTAAACTCTGCAGTCAACTGACTACAGGGGGTCAGTCGACTGGCTGTAGCTGGAAATGTTTTCCAGCCTAGCAAATGGAGGAGCAAACTCACCCCATTTGCAACCTGTCGAGCAATGGACTTAAAGGGGCTTTTGCCAATCGATAACCCAACACCATTGACTCCAAAACACCAAAAAGTGAAATGTTCACCAATTCAATTCAAACCAAAGGCAAATGCACATGAATAAGTGTTAGGAACTCATACCTAACAATCCAACATAGTTGTAAACATAAATGTGAGATAAAAAAATCTCACCCTACATCAATAATCAAGAGAAGTAGATGTGAGTTCAAAACTCACCCTTTTATCTCAAAACAAAGAAGAAGAAGCTCAAACACAAGAAGGAGACTAAGTACTCTTCACTTCAACTCTATAAGCTTCAATCTAGGATCAAAATAAGTATTTCCAAAATTAGGTTTAGGCAAACTTTCAGGAATTGAAGAGGAGAAGAGTTGGAGAAGAATAAGAGGAGGCTTACCAATAGCTTCACTTTGATTTTGGAGCAAGATTTCAAGTTGCAAGAGGAAACTAGGGCTTGGAATTTCTAATTCCCATTCTCTTTCCCCATTTTCAGTTTTTAGCTTAAGTTTTATGAAATGAGATAAGTGAGTGGAGAGGAGAGGGACTGAGTTAGGGTTAATTAGTTAGTTAGTGGGCTGAGCCCAACCCAAAGCCCAACTAGAAAAGGTTGCAAAATTCAACTTACTCCAAACATATCAAAGCTTATACTCAAAAAGATCGCAAACACCATTTTGAACTCAATGGAAGTGGTGTCGAGCCCCAATTCGGCCATTTGCAAAAAGAAACATTTCGGACCCAAAAATCCGACTAACGACGCTATATTTAAATAAAATATTTAAATATAAAATCGTTAAATATGCGGGTTGTTACAGATCTCCCCTCCTTACAAAATTGCGTCCCCGCAATTCCTAAAGACGATATTTGTAACAACTACATACGTACAACATTCAAAAGAAAAGAAAATAAGCTTAAGATGAAAAGATATTCTCACCGTTGCCAAGCGAAGATAGAAAACCCGGATAAGATCGCTCGATATACTCTCTGGTTTCCCAAGTACAGTCATTGGGACTAACGGACCATTGAACTTTAACGAGCGGCACGTCCTTGTTCCGAAGGTGTCGCACCTCCGTGTCAAGTACGCGAATAGGCTGCTGTACAATAGATAAGTCCGGTGAGACCTCAAGCTCTAGCAAATCAGGAGAAGTAATAACAGAATCCGACTCTCGAAGACACTTCCGAAGTTGAGAGACGTGAAACACGTCATGAATGCCAGATAAATGAGCTGGAAGTGAAACTCTGTAAGCCACAGGGCCAATACGTTCAGTAATAGAAAATGGTCCTATATAGCGAGGAGCCAATTTCCCAGTCATACTGAAACGCATAACCCCTTTCAAAGGAGAAACACGAATAAAGACAAGATCACCAATCGAGAACTCGAGAGGCTTCCTACGGTTGTCTGCGTAGGATTTCTGGCGGCTCTGTGCTTCTTTCATTCTCAATCGAATAAGATCAATCTTCTCGGAAGAATCACGAACAAAATCTGGACCAAGAATAAGCTTCTCCCCAGATTCCAACCAACATGAAGGAGATCGACATGGCCTTCCGTATAAAGCTTCAAAAAGAGCCATACCGATACTGGACTGAAAACTATTATTGTAGGAGAACTCTACAAGAGGTAGATGATCCTCCCAACTACCACCGAAATCAAAAATACAAATACGGAGAAGATCTTCCAAGATACGATTCACCCGTTCAGTCTATCCGTTAGACTGCGGATGATAAGTTGTACTAAAATTAAGCTTTGTCCCCAAAGCTTGCTGAAGACTCTTCCAAAAATGACTCGTGAATAAAGGATCACGATCACTTACAATAGAACTAGGAACACCGTGTAGTCTTACGATTTCCTTGACATACAACTTAGCCAAATGTGAAGCAGTTCTATTAGACTTAATAGGGACAAAATGAGCATACTTAGTGAGGCGATCAACAATAACCCAAATACTAGAATGGCCCGACCTCGAACGAGGTAGGCCGTCAATGAAATCCATAGAAATCTGATCCCATTTCCACAATGGAATCTCTAGAGGCTGAAGAAGACCCGAAGGACGCTGATTTTCGGCCTTAACACGCTGACAAGTTATGCAATTACTCACATAACCCGCCACATCGCGCTTCATGCCTTCCAAATAATAAAGACGATGCATATCGGCATACATCTTACTACTACCAGGATGAATGGTATACTTAGAGCGGCGAAAATCATCAAGAATGTCATGCCTAAGTGCAAAATCAGAAGGCACAAAAAGATGGTTCTTCTTGCGAAGACACCCATGAGAATCAATGCTGAAATCCCGCAACGTCTCATCACATGATCTAGACCCACAAAGCTGAATAAAATGCAACAAATCAGGATCACGCCGCTGAGCATCGGCAATACGATCCAACAAAATGGGTCGAGCTCCCAAACTAAATAATAGAATAGGAGAATCAGAAGATGAACCTAGATCACGAATTTCACAAAAAGATAGAGTCTCAAGAATATCCCATTCTGCAAGCATCATAGAAACAACAGCCGAATGTTTGCGACTAAGCGCATTTGCAACACGATTACCCTTACCAGGGGTATACTGGATATCAAAGTCATAAGAAGCAAGAAACTCGAGCCAACGCTGTTGTCTCGTATTGAGTTCCTTCTGAGTGAACAAATACTTCAAGGATTTATGATCGGTATAAAGAATGAAGCGCTCACCCAATAAATAGTGTCGCCAAATCTTCAAGGCGAATACAATGGCGGCTAACTCAAGATCATGAGTGGCATAGCGAACTTCATTCGGACGCAGTTGCCTAGAAGCATAAGCAACTACCCGATCCTTCTGCATAAGAACAGCACCGAGACCACTACCACAAGCATCGGTGTAGACAACAAGATCATGATTCCCCTCAGGAACCACCAAAATAGGAGCATTAGTGAGAAGTTCCTTCAATGTCTGAAAGGAAGCTTCACACTTGTCGGACCAAATAAAACGAATGCCTTTCCGAGTAAGGCTGGTGAGAGGAAGCACAACATGGGAAAAATCCTTAATGAACCGACGGTAATAACCCGCCAATCCAAGGAAACTACGAATCTCATGCACATTCTCAGGCCTCTTCCAATTCTGGATGGCTTCGATCTTTGAGGGATCGACAGAAATGCCATCGGAAGATACAACATGGCCTAAGAACTTAACCTTATTCTCCCAAAAGTGACATTTGGAGAATTTGGCTCTAAGCTGATGATGACGGAGAGTACTCAAGACAATTCTCAAGTGATTAGCATGCTCAGCATCAGACTTAGAATAAATAAGGATATCATCAATGAAGACAAGGACGAACTTATCGAGATATTCCCTGAATACCCGATTCAGAAGATCAACAAAGAAAGCAGGAGCGTTCGTCAACCGAACGGCATAACGAGCCACTCAAAAGAACCATAACGAGTGCGGAAAGCAGTAAGAGGTATGTTATCCTCCGCGACTCGTAACTGATGAAAACCTTTGGCAAGGTCAAGCTGAGAAAAGACCTTAGCACCACTCAATAGATCGAACATATCATCGATCCTAGGCAATGGATACCTATTCCTGATGGTCAACTCATTAAGCTTGCGATAGTCTATGCAAATCCTAAGAGTTCCATCAGACTTCTTCACGAAGACGACCGCGGATCCCCACGGAGAAAAACTGGACTGAATTAACTGCTTGGACTCAAGCTCTAAAAGCTGCTTCTTGAGTTCCTCATTTTCCTTTGTAGACATCCTCATGGGAGGACGACTAACTGGCTGTGCACCTGGAATGAGATCAATGCGGAACTCAATTACCCGCTTAGGTGGCAAACCCGAGACAGGCTCGAAAACATCAGAAAAGTCACAAGCAATAGGAATACGAGATATATCATCATCATCTCGCGAATCAAGAGAATATAAAGCCATTTCGGAATTATCCACATCCCGAAGAATAAGAGATAGCTGAGTAGGCGAATCCGGATGTCGAAGATACAAAATTCTCTCCGAACAAATAATCCTGGCATCATATCTCACTAGCCAGTCCATTCCCAAAATCAAATCAAATCCCAGACAAGAAATAATATGCAGATTCACACGAAAAGAAAATCCACATAAAAAAATCTCAACATCATCACAAAGCAGGCTAAGGGTCGCGGATCCCCCAATAGGATTCACAATCCTTAAAGAAGTAATCAAATAAGAAACATCCAAAGATAAATCATCGACGAGCTTCTTCGATACAAAAGAATGTGAAGCACCCGTATCGAAAAGAACTCGTATATTATGATCATGAAATAAAATAGAAC
The DNA here is from genome assembly GCA_030765085.1 of Allium cepa. NCBI lineage: Eukaryota > Viridiplantae > Streptophyta > Magnoliopsida > Asparagales > Amaryllidaceae > Allium > Allium cepa. The sequence goes on from CM060932.1 coordinate 906,273,271, forward strand.
CTTCCAAAATAGATGGAGATATACCTTTGGGTTGAGAAGGACCTTCAGAAGCCTTGGCAGCATAAAGCCTGTTAAACTTGGCACCAGCCGGAACAGTAGGGCAAGCTGAAACATGATGACCTTCCTTCTTGCAATAGCAGCAGAAGAGAGGCTTAGGACAAGCTCGAATAATATGATCAGGAGAACCATAATTGAAACACTTCCGAATGAAAGGTGTTCCAGCAGACTGAGGCTGAGAACTAGAACTACCAGTCTTCTTCTTCTTAGAAGGAAAAGACCTGGACTTCTGAAATGGAAACGGCTTCTTGTTGGGGTTCTTGGAAACCTCAACATCAACATCACTGTCACACTCCTTCTCGATGGTCTCGAGATGAAGCGCAGAATCAACCAACTCCTCAAAAGAAATCTTAAGCTGGAGCAACAAAGACTTCTTAAGATACTTCTTAAGACCAGAGACAAACTTCAAATTCTTCTTATAAGAAGTGCTAATGAATTCAAGACCATACTTAGATAAAGCCTCGAATGATGCAACATACTCAGAAACAGAAGATTTCCCTTGCTTCAACTCAAGGAAGCGACGGGTCGATAAAACTTTTTCAGATTCAGGAACGAACTTGAGTTCAAATCGCTCCCGAAACTGAGTCCAAGAAAGAGTGGACTCATCAATTTCGGCTACAAGAAGCTCATACCAATCAAGAGCACGCTCTTGCAATAAGCTAGAAGTTACAAGAACTCTATCATGGTCAGAAAGATCCATGCGAGAGAAAATACACTCGCACGTGCGAAACCAAGCTTGGACTTCAAGAACAGACTCAGAGCCCTTAAACGGCTTCCCCCCAAGATGAGAAAAATCACTGCACTGACGTGCAAAGGCAGACTTGCGAGGTGGGGATACTCGAGGAGGAACTGGAGGCTGAGTGCTCCTAAACAATTCCAAAAACTGATCGGCAGACATATATACGCCATCCGGATGTGAGCCACTGGATTGCCCAGCATCCGAACGTCGTCCCCTGCCTCTTCCAGCCATACGCTGAAAGTAAGATAAGAACAAGATTATTCACAAGGTAGATAATTCAATATGGAATACTATGGAATTTAAATGCATTCCTAGACGTATTCCCACATTCTATCTAACCCTTGATGGTAGAAGGAATAGAGAGACACGATGACTCAAAAATTTTGTATCACTTATACACTTTGATGTACCAGAATATGTGCATCTATTCTGTGTTTATCATATTTTGTTCTGAACCTTAGCTCTGATACCACGCTGTGGTGCCCCACCTCTATACCCACGCTAGCCAAGGACACTACAGGGTAATGCCGTCAACTAACACGGAGAATAAGGCTGGTTAGGAGCGACCATCTATAGCCTTGCTCTAAATGTCTATTGAATACATCGACAATAATCACACCAAACAGATCGACATATCTAATGAATACTTAAAACAAAACCATAGGTGGTTGAAGGATCTATCAGAACAGAATATAACAACTCAAATGTAATATACATCACAGAACAGAATATCATCACATACACATATACAGATACATACCAGAGTATACAAACTAATACACGTCAAGTGGTATAGAAAACCACAATATAAAGACGAATCAAAAGAATACACATTCGAGTTACAACGAAAAGGACTACACAAAAAGCTTTAACAAAAAGGAACAAGCTGAATAGTCCATGCGGAAGCAAAATAGGCTAAGTCCAAAAGCACCTAACCTGAAACAACTCGGTCTTACCCGAGTATAAAATACACGGGTCAGTCTAGCTAAACAAATCAGTTAGACAAACTGAACAACAATAAACCTGCAAGGTTACAGTGTATAACAAATATCTCTAAAAGAGATAACACAATCATCTAACAAAAAGATGAATCATATCATAACAAGCCTCATATCATCGGCAACTCAGAGAAACAAAGGATAGGAATATCCCAAAACAAGCCATAAAGGCAAATAACAAATACCAATGAAGGTAACACAAGTTCCACAAGGTAATCGCTACATATCATGCGGCTCAAAAAGACCAACATCGAAGGGCGATACCTAGGGAATATACATATCAATGAAACATCATAAAATTTGCACATGCTCAGTACTGTATAAACAAGGATCCGTGAGCCCGAAGACTCCAAACCCAATATCACCCATGCGGCTTATAACGACCAACATCGGAAGCAATACTAAAGGGCAACCCAATATCACCCATGCGGCTCATAACGACCAACATCGTAAGCGATACTAAAGGGAAATAAACCCGAAGGCACAAATCCGAAGGTACAAACCCGAAGGCAACATACCCGAAGGCAACAAACCATAGTGGTGAAGGTCCGGAGGCCCAGTACTGGACACCACTAACTGGCAGAATGTGTCATAACTCTCAAAAAGGAATCTGAAAAGTGGTAACGTGAGTCCCATAACCACTCGTTCGCACTAAACGGTTTACTATTCGTCAGTCAATTTCACACTCGAAGCAGTACAAAGTTCACCTCATCTCATCGGTAAACCAGACCAAAAGGTCGAAACGATCAATCGAATAGGTCGGGGATTAATCGGCAAGACAAACGCATGGATTCATGGTCCGTGTTTTACCTAACCAATTAATCTCCCTTCCACTCCGCTCGAAGTGCGAAATTGTGTGTGTGCGCTTTAAATAGAATTTAAGAGTTTGAGAAGGAAACTTTAATACGATTTAGAGGGATTATTTATAAAACCCGTGAATGAAGTCACAAATAAATCATCAAGGTCACATATGCATAAACAACTAATTGGAATCAATTTAAATTGATAAAAGTGGAAATCACAAACTAATAGGCACATTGGACAAAATGAAGCAGGTCAGTCGACTGGCCTACTGCAGTCAGTCGACTGAACCATAACCCGAGAGTTTTTAAACTCTACAGTCAGTCGACTGACTACAGGGGGTCATTCGACTGGCTGTAGCTGGAAATGTTTTCCAACCTAGCAAATGGAGGAGCAAACTCACCCCATTTGCAACCTGTCGAGCAATGGACTTAAAGGGGCTTTTGCCAATCGATAACCCAACACCATTGACTCCAAAACACCAAAAAGTGAAATGTTCACCAATTCAATTCAAACCAAAGGCAAATGCACATGAATAAGTGTTACGAACTCATACCTACCAATCCAACATAGTTGTAAACATAAATGTGAGATAAAAAATCTCACCCTACATCAATAATCAAGAGAAGTAGATGTGAGTTCAAAACTCACCCTTTTATCTCAAAACAAAGAAGAAGAAGCTCAAACACAAGAAGGAGACTAACTGTTTGCGCCAAAATTGGTCACAAACACCCAATACCGCGAAAGTACCCGTTTACGTACTCAAATTAATAATAATCAACACAGTCCTCAGCAACAATCAATATAGAATTCAGATCTAAGCAACTAATCACCATAATTCACAGACAATAATCACAAACACAGGATTTATAGTGGTTCGGCGTTCGTGCCTACGTCCACTTTGAAGGTTTTCTCTTTATTGCTTCACTTGATGATCTTATTCAATTACAACGGGTTGTAGCTTTGAACTTGATAATCTTAATTGATTACAACGGATTATAGCTTTGAACTCTGAACTCAACAGCAATAGTGACGAATAGGATTGAATTCAGCAGAGTCTGGACTTGCTTTCTCCCTTCTGAATCTCCTCCCCTTTTCTGAATGACCAGGGGCTCTATTTATAGGCGTGGAAGGCCAAAATCCCGCCCAAAACCTGGAGAGGCTGCTTGGCACGTGATGGGGGGGGCCCACAGGCCCGCGTTCTTGGACTGCTTGCCCAGTTTGGCATCGATTCGAAGTGAACTTTGAATCAATCAAAAAATTGTCCAATTGCGATGAAACTTGGCGTGGACGTTCTTCATCATGTAATCAAGCTTCTGTGAAAATTTCATGGCATTTGGATCAAGGGATTGAGAGATATGATCGATTCAAGGTGATGCATTTCGATACGCTGGCAACTTCGAACCGATCCTATGGGTCGTTCGAACCCATATGTTTCGAATCCATATGGTTCGAACCCATAGGTTCGAATCCATATGGTTCGAATCCATACGGTTCGAAACCATAGGTTCGAATCGAACCTGTTGCATGAGGGGGCAGCGGCGCTTCGAATCGATGGCTATGGATCGATTCGAAGTTGTTTTTAACGTGTAGGGTTCGAAGACAGCATGGAATCGAAGCTTGTGATGGGTTCGAAGCTTGAGGTGGACACGAAGTGGTGATGGATACGAAGTTGATGGGCGGATTCGAAGTAGTGATGGATACGAAGTTGATGGATGGGTTCGAAGTAGTGATGTATACGAAGTTGATGGATGGATTCGAAGTGGTGATGGATACGAAGTTGATGGATGGATTCGAAGTAGTGATGTATACGAAGTTGATGGATGGATTCGAAGTGGTGATGGATACGATGTTGATGGATGGATTCGAAGTGGTGATGGATACGAAGTTGATGGATGGATTCGAAGTGGTGATGGATTCGAAGTAGTGATGGAGTCGAAGCATGAATTGGCTTGATGGATTCGAAGGGAGACATTAGCTGATGGATTCGAACGTCGCCTCTTCCTATGGGTTCGAATATGATGGGTTCGAAACAGATGGTTTCGAACACGATGGGTTCGAATATGATGGGTTCGAACATGATGGGTTCGAACCGAGCAATGTGTACCTTCTTAACTTGAATCCATCATAACTTGAGCATATGACCTCGGATTAACTTGAGCAATGTGTACCTTATTAATTGTGGCCCGATCCGGGCTCGGACAGAATTCATCGATATCCATAGTGAGGTGAAATACGACCAATCTCTGAGGCGAACTATTTTCTGTTTTTGACCAATCTTTTGGTATCACGGCTTTTGCCCAAAAAGCGGGATAACACTAACTACTCTTCACTTCAACTCTACAAGCTTCAATCTAGGATCAAAATAAGTATTTCCAAAATTAGGTTTAGGCAAACTTTCAGAAATTGAAGAGGAGAAGAGTTGGAGAAGAAGAAGAGGAGGCTTACCAATAGCTTCACTTTGATTTTGGAGCAAGATTTTAAGTTGCAAGAGGAAACTAGGGCTTGGAATTTCTAATTCCCATTCTCTTCCCCCATTTTCAGTTTTTAGCTAAAGTTTTATGAAATGAGATAAGTGAGTGGAGAGGAGAGGGACTGAGTTAGGGTTTATTAGTTAGTTAGTGGGCTGAGCCCAACCCAAAGCTCAACTAGAAAAAGTTGCAAAATTCAACTTACTCCAAACATATCAAAGCTTATACTCAAAAAGATCGCAAACGCCATTTTGAACTCAATGGAAGTGGTATCGAGCCCCAATTCGGCCATTTGCAAAATTTAACATTTCGGACCCAAAAATCCGACTAACGACGCTATATTTAAACAAAATATTTAAATATAAAATCGTTAAATATGCGGGTGATTACACCATTATAATATCATTGGATTTTCTATGGAACTATTTTGTTATCGTAAGGTAAAGGCCTGTCTTGTTTATGTACGTTGTGGTCTTATGAGATACCTTTATTTTGAAAGGTTTTATACAACATTATGAATCCATTTCATCATGTTTCTCATGCTTGTTTTACCAGACTTATCCAAGCGTTATTTTTCTTATAATGCTTGGGTCAGTCCAAGCATATATTCCAGATTTAGCTGGACACTTGAAGCTGCAGGAGACAAGCTGGATGCCTCCAAGACATACTTTCGTATTCTATCTTCCGCTATTTTGTTCTTATTGTATTTAGGATGGGTTGATATAACTATCCAGGGTCTAATGATATGATAATTGTACTATGTTTGATGTGTCTATATAATAGTTTTATTTTTTAAAGTTCATTGATATATTATAGATTACCTATCACGTTTTGAGATTCTATTCTGTCTTTTTTTCTTTCACCCCAATAATATATCTTTTCGACACATTGATGTTTGGCATGTGGTTTTGAATTCTTAAGGTCAAAAAGTGAGTTGTTATAGTGGTATCAGAGTTGAAAGTTATACTACAAGAAAAATGACTTTTAATAACCCTTAAAGAAAGCGTTTTAATACTAGTGTTGTTTTTGCTGCAATTTCAGTTTTATACAATAGAACGACTAAAAAAGAAATATCACGTCATTCAAAAATTTTAAGCAGGCTTGATTTATTTTCCCGGCCATGTTCCTTGCTATTTTCATTATTCCTCCTTCTTTCATTTTATTTTCAATTTCCAGAAACCTTATTCGTTCTCACGTTCCTAGTTTGTTTCCTTATTCTTCTTCATCAATGGTGATGAACAGGGTCGGTCGGCGAGCTAGGTCTATCAATGAAAACAAACTACAAGTCAAAGTAATCTGCATCGTACATAAAAGTTTATCCTCCCTCAACCTTTAGCTTCTAGCACTAGGAACTATCCCACAACATGCCACACTGCAATCATGTCAACTTTACATCACATCCTACCACAATACATGTAACGATCCCGGTTTTAAGGCAAATATAAATTGGTAATTAATTTAATTTTTTAAATTAAATTGTGAATCATTTTGAATTTTTCAAATTAAATAAGATATGTACCTTTTTATTATGTAAATAGATTGTAATTTGAAATTTAAATCTGGAATTTTCCAAAACAAATAATATATGTTGTTTGTTAATATATATATACGTATATAAATTGATTAAAAATTGAATTGTGAGTTTGAAATTCAAAAATAAATATTTTTGAAAATATATTGGATTTGAAAAATCTATATTTTAAATTAATAAAAATTTGTTATAATGTACATATGTCATATATATTTTGAAAGTTATATTTTGAATTTGATATAAATGATTTCTAAAAAAAATTTAATGATAAATTCTATATTTATAATATACATATGTGTGTTTATTGATTAAAGTATAATTATAAATTTCTTTAAAGTTATAAATATAAATAAAAGAAAATGGATTTATTTAAATTGAAAATATGATATAAATTTTTTATAAGTATATATTAAATCATAGTGCATATAAATTTACTAGTGTAAATCAAGTAACATAAGAATGAACAAGTGTAGGTGTTTTAAACATGGAATTAAACATTTATAATAAGATAACATGCATTTAAGACATTTGTAATAACATGAACATAAAAATACAGTAAGTGTCATACTTTTATATTTCTTTTCATTTTTAAATTCAAATATTAAAAGAAAATCAAGGTTATAAATACATCTATATCCCTTTCTTCTCAACTTTCCTTCATAAATTCAAAGACTACAAATCTGAAAATAAAAACCAGAACGTTAAATCAAAGTAAACAAAACTCAAAAACAAATAAAATAATCTTCATCCTGATCAATGTAAGACCAATTTGAAGTTCCAGAGCAAATCAGAGTTCTAGATTTTTTTTAAAGCAAATAATCTTAAAGCCTGAGCAAATTCAACATCAAAAAAAAAACAAAGTATTTAAAAACCTAAAACAATCAAGCAAGGGTTCAACTCAACACTAAAACAACAAGTAGATCAATTTTCAGATCAAAGCTAAATTCAACAACAACATCTTCAACCTGAGTTAAAGCTTCAAACAAATTTAGGTTGCAATCCAGATCAGTTTCAAAATCATTTTCTAGATTTTCAATTTGCTTCTCTGTACAACCATCCAGGTGAGCAAACTAACCCACTGATGCATGAATCTGTATTATACTTTGTTTCTGAAAAGTAAAGTGGTGGAAATTGTTTGTATGGATGTAAATTTGTCTACATGTGTGTGTGTGTGCATATATATATATATATATATATATATATATATATTTATTTATTTATGTATGTATGTATTATGTATGTATGTATGTATGTGTGTGTGTGTATGTATGTATCTGTGTGTGTGTGTGTGTGATGCATGTCTGTGTACAGGCATGTACACCTATTTTTGTACTCACAGGCTAGAAACAAAATAAAAAAAATCAAAATCTCCTCACCTATTCTCTAATAAGCTTTAATTCTTAAACAAAAAGTGTTTGAATTAACATGATTTGAGTTCTAAAATATTTTTAAGAACAATTAGTTTAAGATTATATGGAAAATTAAAATTTACAGTGGAAACTTAAAAGCATGTCAAATTCAAGTGTCAAGATTACAAGTTGCAATTACATCAACTGGTTAGACTTTGAAAAACATGATTTTTAAAAATAAAATCAAGATTTTTAATGGTGTTTTCGAGGAGAATTCATGGGATGAACGAAAATTACATTTGAAGTAAATTATGGTGATCGGCAAAACGATTGGTCCTGCTATCATGGCTAAAGGAGGCTGGAGTCTTAGGGATCGATGGAAAAATGGTACCAGGATTTTTAGATTGTCGTGGGGTGGTGTGACATTGAACTAGGGTTTTTCGAGCAGTTTTGGCCGATGAGGTTGTCGAGTCAATTGTGTGGTCGTGGGGGAACCAGTGGTGATTGGACCAGGGAGATCCTCGGTGTCGCGAAGCAGCTATGGGTGTGATGGCGAGATGTTTGGTGGTCAGGATCGCTGACAAGGGGAGGTTTTCTGGTAACTAAGTTGTTCCAGTGTGGGTTCCTATGGGTTCGATTTCGTATTTGGGATTGACGCTTGGACCTGGGGGGTTGGGAGGCTTAGATAGGTCGCCGATGACCTGAAGGAAACAGTGATGTTGGTCGAAAGTGGCTTGGCTTTGTGTGCATGTGCACATGAACATCTGGGTGTCAGGTTTGAGAAGAAGGGGTTTCTCTCGAAGTTGATGTCGGAGGATTATGGCATGGGCTCGAGAATGGGTTCAGGTTTTACTCGTGTGTTTTCCAGAGATTTAAAAGTTTAAAATTTAAATCAGATTAAAAAACGGCACAGAGGGTTACTCGAGGGAAAGCTCGGGTATTTTAGGACTTGACTCAGGTTAACACTCGAGTTGGTCTCAGGTTCATTGTGTAACAGTTTAAATTTTAAAAATTAAACAAGTTTTAAATGTTTAATCAAGTTTTTTAAGGAATATTGTTAAACTAATTCTTTTATACAATATGTGCTTATTTTTGGATTAATTAAAGATTTTAAATATAAACTATTTTAATTTATCAAGTCTAAAGTGTTTTAATATACATATATGTGTGTGTGTGTTTTTATTAATTAATTCTTGAGCCTATTTTAGATAAAGAATTAAATAGCTTAATTAGGAAGCGGATCAAAAAGATAAAGATGTTTTTAGTCGCCAATTAACTTAAGGATCTAAGTTAATTTATGGCTTAATAATAAATTTATTTTAAAGATTAAGTGTTTTAAAGATCAAAATTTGGGTTAATGATAATTATATATTAAGTAATTAATTATGGTGATTCCTAATCGTTTTCAAATAGAATTTGTTAATGTAATTAATTAAGATAAAAAGGGTTATCTTAAAAATAAGGATCATTAGTTTGTAATTTAATGATAATTACTTGATTTAAGGATAACTAAAGATTAATTAATTTATAATTAAAGGATTGACTAATTAATGAAAAGAAATTAGAGGTTAATTAATGAAAGAAATTAAAGGCCAATTACTTAATGATTAAAGAATTTATTTTATGATTAATTAATGGATAATTAATTAATTTAAGGATAACTAATTAATTAAAAGATAATTAATTAAGAGTTAGTTAATTAATTAGTAATTAATGATTAATTACTTTTTAATGGAAGGTTAATTACTTAATAATTAAAGGATAATTAATGATTAAAGGTGAATTAATAAATGCTTTATGATTGAAAGGTAATTAATTAAGGGTTAATTAATTATGTAATTAACTTAAGATTAATTTATTTATGTGATTAATCAAGGATAATTAATTAAGATGGAATAATTAAGGATTAATTAATTAATTTCATTAATTAATATCAAATGATTTATAGTTAACTAAATGTTAATTAAGCAAGATTTAAATGTGATTAAAGTAATTGACTAATTAGGGATTAGGTGATTAATTGATCTTACTTATGGATGTTTGGATTGTATTGAATTCTTTGAATTGTTTGATATCCCTGATGTGTGATGTTCTGTGATATGACTGAGCTGTGAACTATGATTTATTTATCTGTGATGGATTTACATATTTATATCTCTGAATCTGTGAATGAAGATAAACGTTATGGGATTATACCGCTTATCGATATTGTTGTGCTTGAATTAATGATGGTTGTGATATGTTATTGTTGTGTGTAAAACCCCTGGACTAAACTACACACACACAAATATGGATTTCAAGGAAATTGGTTAAGTCACGGGTATTTGAATTTGATATTTTTTTAATTTAAAAATGGTTTTAAAAGTTGAATTTTGGATCCAAAATAGTTTGGAAATGATTTGGGTTAAACTTTTGAAAAGAAAGTTTTTGGAATTAAAATTATTTTGAATATAATATGGCTTACTAAAGTTTTGAAATTAAAATTATTTCGGGAATTTATGGTTTGAAAGGGTTATACAAGTTATATAATATATATTTATATATGGATTTAAAACTATTTTAAATAAATTGTTTTGGGAGTTTGAATTTAACTCAAATTAGAACATGCCGATGATACACCAGTTCGTTGATTTTCTGGTTTATACTTTCAAAGGTTATAACTTGTGTATATTGATCGGATTTTTCCAAAACAAAAATATGTGTTTTCAAATGATAATGGCTTTCATATAACGAAAGAACTTCCAGTTATTGTTGAAAGATTTCAAGTTTGAAATGGAAATTGTTTTGAAAGCTATGAGTGAATCTTTGTTAAAGATTGGTGAACTTTGTTTCAAAATTGAAGGGGATCTTCAAGGATGAATCTTTTGTTTAAATGATTAAAAGTGGAAATTTGTTTAAACCTTTCAAAAGAAAGGTTTTAGGGAACAAGTATTGGAAAGTAGTGACTTAACTAGGATCCCAATATATCCGTATCGTTTTAAAATTAGGGCTCATTATTCGGTTTAGCCGGGAGAGGACTTTATGTCATAAAACCCATTTCGTATAATGATACGACGAATTGGATAGCATTTGAAGACGGTGGTGAAGACTGGGTATTTTCGAAAGCGAAAGGATTACCTGACGAATGTCTTTGCATCGAATGGCCCCGGTATAGAGATTTGATTACCCTATGTGATGGGTAGTCCGGACGTGATTAGAAATTATCCGGATTTGCAAGGGCTTCTTTTGAAGTGCCTTTGGTTCCGTTCGAACCCGGAACGGATTTGTATGGATGTACGGCTGACATTACACTTTGAATTATAAAGCTAGTTTCTATCAAATACATTTCTGTTTGGTGGTGGAGAATTTATTCTCTTAGCTTAACACCCTTCTCTGAAACATACGAGCTCAGAGGTTATGTAGTTGATATTTACTATATATTCTTAATTTGATAATGTGGCATACTAAGGCTCCTGATCATTGGTTGATCGAAGCATGGCTTTTGTGAAAAGCGTAGCTATATGGGACGAGACTTCATCAGAACCTCACACCCCAAAAATGGTCGAAACAGGAAGGATGCGGCAAGGTTATCGAGGGTCGTTCCCCTTAGGGCATATCCATTCCATTCTGGATAAAAAGTGATATCATGGTATGGATCCCATATATTTAACTTATGTTGTTGTTGCTATTTGTTGGAGAATCCCGGGATAAAGGTTGGTAACGACCAGGGGATGACATACTCATGTCAGTAGTTACATAGTTACAGAGGTAACCCGGTCTTGTGTTGGCAAAGATCCATTTAGGGTCATAGGGCGTCCCTCCAGAGGTGTACCCATGTGGTGAGGAAGTTCCTTAGCCTGACCATTTATTGGAAATCCAATCAAACAATACGAGCCATTTACAATTGCAGTTGTATAACCTGCCACCTCAGGTAGTAGCTATAGTAGGCATAATATAATGGTACCTATGTTGGCTAAGATTAATATTATACTTGCAAATGTTTTATGCACTATGCACTAATAATAATATCAAAAGGATTTTCGCGTATCAAGCACGTTTGACTATCATAAGGAGAAATCTCCTCCAATTGTGCGCTTGCATTGTGTGTGTGCAGGGAGGCCTTGTGGTAGTTTCATTTTCGAAAAAGCATTGTCGATTTCTTTTCATTCCTTTTGTTTGTTTTTGTTCAATTAAAACTGTTTTTATTTGCTCACACCAGTCTCATGACTGACCCAGAGTTTATTGTTCCCTTTCTAAACTCTGGGTGCCCACAAATTTCCATACGGGCAACCTAGAGTCAGGTTATCAAATAGTAGGTATAACTTTAGCAATCTTCGAAGTCTTTGGTTTTAAGATCGCATTTGTGCTTCATTACAGCATCATAATGGTTTGAGCTTTTGGTTTGGAGTTTTGGAGCTTGGCATTGAAGATGTTGTTTCCCGCTGTTGTTGCTAGTGTTTTCTGCTGTGTCTTCCGCTATTGTGTATCTCTAATAAAAGTTAGTAATTTCATTTGTCTCATTGTTGTATCAAATGTTGTGTATCAATAAAATTTCATTTATGTTTCTACTATGTTGTATTTATCTAATGTGTTATAAGCTCCAGCGAATCGGATTTTAACGGTTGAATCTGCGACATTAGAATACGGGTGAAGTATGGATGTTGATTTTCGAGCGCTGAATTTCGGGTCGACACATTTGGTATCAGAGCTGAAGGTACTAAAACTTTAGCTCAGGCGTATAACACATTAGGTGGCACATTAGAGACAGGGATATACATGCCCTAGAATGAGCATATCCCTAAGATATCTTGTCCGTATGCCTTAGAAAATTCTCTTACTATCCACAGATAGTGAGTATGAGTGTGAGAAGAGGTCGGATAAGGGATAGGGAAGTACCACTACAAATGGTCGATACCCTGTAACAACAAGGAAAAAACTTTTCTCCTCAATCTCTTTGATGCTTTCTGGCATCTTCAACAAGAAACTTTGGTGTGATGGTGGTCCTGCGAATCGTTGCAGAAGAGGTTTCTAAATTCCTATTTCATATAATAATCATCAGTTTCTTATTAGCTTTTCGTTTTTTAACAAATTTGAAATTTTAATTGAAATAAATTGATTAACAAAATATAAAGTTTAAATTGAATTTATCCATTTGTCTACTCTTTTGGGTCCCGATATATTCTATGAATTTTGTAATATCCCGGAATTTCACACCGAATTTAAATATGATAATCTATATGATAAACCAATTTAATTTGATAAATTTGTTATTTTATTCAACAACAAATAAATGAATTGTAAATATAAATTTATTCTAATTTAAAACCAATACATATATAAGAAAATGAATGTGTTCAAAATTGTGTTCATATCAAATTTGATTTTTGAATTGGATTTTAAAATTTAATTTGTGTTTGAATTGATAAATTAAAAGATTTAAAATATGTCAATTTTTATTCTAAATTTTACTTTGAATATTAAGTAATATGCTCATGATTTTTATTTAAATTCTAACATTTGTTTTATCTTCATCCTTTAAAGGAAATTTATTTTATAGGAATTTAAAATATAAACTTATATAAGAAAAATCAATTTAAGAAAACATTTTAATTTCTTTTTGCATGAATAAACACATGTTAACACTTAAACCTATTAATAAAACATGTGTTAGAAATTTAAACATTTTTCTGACAAGTGTCATGGTTTAGGTTTTCTTTTCTTTAAATTTTATAAAACAAATTTTTAAAAGACGTTCTCATTTTTTATTAAACAAGAAATTTTACATTCTTCCTTTTCAAAAATCTGAACTTCTTCAATCTTTACATCTTCAACCAAATTCTCAAACAAACTCAGTTTTATCACCTAACTGATTCAAGATCTGAAGCATTTCAAAGTTAAGCAAACAAATTCAAGTTTGAGGCATCTTCAAAACAACAACATCAAGTGATTTCAGTTTTTAAAGGCCTGCGGTTCATATTTTTTCTTTTCCAGCAGCTTGAGTCTTCACAACACAAACAAGTGAGTAAATTCTTAAATCAAACTTTAAGTATAAAGAGGTTGCATGTTGAATGTTAGTGATGTAATGCTTGTATGTCAATTATCTTGTGAAGTATTTGTTTCAGGTTTTAAATTTTTGCTGTGCATGTTTAAAAAGAAAATTGTACTACTCTGTAAACTCAAGTACAGAGTAGATTTCAGAAACAATCTTCAAATTTAAGTTCAGCAAAGTGATAGTGAGTAGATATCTTCAAAGTATAGAAGTTAGACTCAATGAATGAAGACAAGGTTTAAACTTGTTTTAAATGTAAATTTTGTTTTAAGTTAAATTTAAAACTTTATATTTCACTACTTTATAAAATGTCAATATTTTGTTTTAATGTAAATTTTATATTTCACTACTTGTTTTAAATAATTTTTCATCTTTAAATCTAACTCTTTAAAAGTAATTTGTTTTAATGAATTGAAATATTTAAATATGTAAGAGTTTTAAAGATGAATGAAAATTGTTTTGTTTTGGAAATTAATTAAATTTGAAATTTAAGTTTACTTAAATTAATTAGTAATTAGAGTTGGAATTAATTAATTTAATTTGGTTAATTAATTTGTTAAGATTTAATTAATTACTTATGAATTATTTAATAGGTAATTAAGGATTAAATTAAATAACAACTAATAGGTTATTAATTAATTTATTAATTAATTTAAGGTTAATTCATAAGTGATTAATTAATTGATTAATAAATTAGTGATTAAGAAGTTAATTAATTGATTAGGAGTTAATTAATTAAGTAATTAAACATTAATTAATTTATAATTAATTGTAAATTAATTAAGGGTTAAGATTTAATTAATTAAATAATTAAGGTTAATTAATGAATAATTAATTATGCAATTAAGAAACTAATTTGTAATTAATTAAGAATTAATTAAGGTAATTAAGAATTAATTAAGGTTAATTAATTATAAATTAAGGGTTAATTAATAACCAATTATGGAATGATTAATTTTTAATCAAAGTTTAATTAATAAATAATTATAGTAATTAATTGATAATTAAATAAAGATTATTAATTAATTAAGTAGTAATTAATTAATAATGAGATAATTAAGAGGTGATTAATTAATTAAATGATTGTGATTAATTAATTAATGTTTGGTTAAGCAAGATTAAGTGACAAATTCTTAAGTAATTAATTTAATTTAAATTAATTAAATTAATTACGATATGAATTGAGTAGTGCTTTCTTGTGGATGATTGTTTGAATTGATATCTGAATATGGTTGATATCTGTTGAATGATAGTTGAGTTATATTCTGTGATGAGATGTCGTATATCGGTGATAGATATTGGTTATTATCTGTTGATAATGTTGTGTGATGCTATGTTTAAAATCTGGATTGAATTGTTTAAATCTTTAAAACAACTTGGACCTAAAAGACACGATTTGGATTTCGATGAGACCGGGATCGGGTTTCCATATTTGGATATTCGAAAACCACATCGATTCCAAATAACGTTAGGTCGTGAATCTTATGTGAAGAGTGAAGACTCGAGGTGTAAGGGCTATACGTTAGTATAACTCTGTGGGTGATTCCGTAATGAGTTTGACGGAATAGTACTTATAGATTCGAGATGTAGAATCAGAGTGCAAGGGTTATCGTCGTTAACTCTGAGGGTGATTCCAAAATGAGTGTAACGAGATAATGCCTTCGGTTTCGTTCGAACCCGGAATGAACTTGTATGGATTGAATGCTTTCAGAACATCGTCAGGTGGACGATGAGCATTCTAAGAGATGTGTTCTTTATTAAGGTAATCATAACCTCAAGCCTCATCAACCGAAAATGGCTAAAACAGGGGAGGTGCAGCAAGGCTTCGTGGGTAGCCCCCACTTGAGAGTGAGATTTACCCCTGTCTAGAAGTCCCTTATTATATATTCGGCTGTGTGGGTAGTTGTTGGCCACAACTGCGGGGTTGTCTTGTTTGGAACTGTCCAGTAAGGGATGGGTCCGGCCTTGTGTTGCAGGGGAGTTAGGGTGGCTCCTCGGTATGGTGATCTAGGCCCCGTACTGTGACGGGCGGTACCCCAGTAGCCCTGCCATTGATGGAAACCCATTTTCCCTACGAGACCCTACGGTTTTGATTGTATTACTCACTTTCGTGGCTAGTAGCTGGAATTTAATCATGTAACAATTTCGACTATTTTCTATTTACTTGAAAACCCTAGACCCTATTATAATATCACTGAATTTCCTATCAAATGTTTTGGTTAGCGTAAGGTAAAAACTTACCCGTGTTTATTTGTGGGAAGTCTTACGTGATACCTTTTGTTTCAAATGATTTTAAAGTTAAACAATTTTAACTGATTTACTCACACCGGACCCATGTCTGACCCGGAGTTTATTTTGTTTTTCATAAAATCTTGGGTACTCAAATTTTTATGAGTATCCAAGTGATTAGGTTTGGATTAGCATATGTTTTGGAAGCTAGGCTGGAGTCCAGATGTACTATCTATCTATATTCGCTGTAGTGGCATTTTGGTGTTATGTTTTGAGTTGTATGGGTTGGAAAAACTCTTATGAATGGATGATGTAATGGAGTATTATTATTTTGTGAACTCTGATATGTAAACTATGTAAGGGATATATGTAATATTATATTTTGTTCGTTTCCGCTGTGAGATTCTGACGATTGTTGTTTCTTTTCTTTCTATCTTTCTATTTCTATCTCTTTCTTTTCTTATTGATGATACGTCTTCTGTGGAATGTAAGACGGGTCGTCGTAGTTGGTATCAGAGCAATGGTTGAGATACGCCTAGGCTCTGGAATAGTATCTATCTTGAGAGTTCGTATTTGTAATTTTTTTATATAACTATATCCCTATCTAAATTGATTGGATTACCTGTTCAGGTAGCCAATATGAGTTCAAGGGGCCGAAGGGGAAGAGTTGTTGGTAGTGGATCAACTGGTAACAGAAGAGAGCAGACTGATAATGAGACTGTTAATTCAGTTACGTCTTCAGCCAGTTTTGCCACATTATGCAAGGACTTTGTTCATCTTGGAGGGAAACCATTTCAGGGATCAGAAACTATAATAGAAGTTCAAGCATGGATTCGTTCCTGTGAGAAGATTTTTAAGACTATGAGGTTATCAGATGAGCAGAAGAGAATAATGGCTGCGTGGCAATTACAAGGTAGTGCTGCAGTATGGTGGAATTCAGTGACTGCTAATATCTCGGAGGATGGTATGTCTTGGGAGGAATTTAAGGAGATGTTTGAGGAAAAGTATATGCCTGCTACAGGAAGAACTCGGCTTTATCAAGATTTTCTGAATCTGAAACAAGGAAATATGTCCATAGCTGAATACGAGACTAAATTCAACGAGTTATCTTGCTACAGACCAGGACTTATAGACACTCCTCTTAAGAAGAACGAGATGTTTGTCCAAGGGTTGAGGCCTGAGTATCATGAGAGAATGACTGCCCATTTGAAAGGGTCTTTTGTGGAGCTTATTGATATGGCGTTAAGGTATGAAGATTTGATGGAGAAGAGGTCAGTGGCATAAGTTGCTGCATCAGGAGGGAATTCTTCTAACCAGAATAAGAGGAAATTCAATCCTAACTGGAAGAAGCAAAACAAGAAGAAGTCTGGGAAAAATAATGGACCCCGGAAATGCTATAATTGTAATCAAATGGGACATTTGGCAAATCACTGTCCTCAAGAAAGGAAGCAACAGCAACAGCGACAGCAGTTAGTGGACCAGGGTCAGCCTTAGTTCAGAAGTCTCTTTGCTTTAACTGTCACCAACCGGGACACATGATTAAAGATTGCCCGCTTCTTTATAAGGTTCAACAGAACAAAGTATTTACTTTAGAAGGCGCGCCATCGAACTCGTCCAAGGGCAAGGGAGTTTTAGAAGGTACTTTACTTTTAAATGGAAATTATATTAAAGTCTTATTTGATTCTGGTGCTTCTTTAAGTTTTATTTCCCTGGGAACTGTAGAGAATTTCTCACTTACCCCTAGTATCGTAGACAATCCCATTTGTGTATCAAATCCTATAGGAGGGGTAACTAAATTGGATAGGATTTGTAAAGATTTGAGAATCTCCTATCTATCCCATAGTTTTTCCTGTGATCCTTACGTATTGGATTTTCAAGGTTTCAACCTTATATTGGGAATGGATTGGCTTGACAGATATAAGGCTATCTTAAATTGTGATGAAAGAACAGTTTCGTTGGAAACTGATCTGGGTAGGATTGCCAGAGTAATGTGTGATAACTCTGGAATGCACTTGAGTAGTCTTTTACATGGAATGGAGACTTCTTAAGAAGAGGTTGTAGATATTGAAGTAGTCCGGGATTTCTCCGACGTATTTGAGGAAGTTAAGTGTTTGCCACCGCACCGGGAGATAGAGTTTCGTATAGATTTGGTACCTGAAGCAGTACCTGTAATTCAACCTAGTAGGAAAATGGCTCCAAGGGAGAGGGAGGAATTAGTGAAGCAAACTCAAGATTTGTTGGAGAAGGGTTTGATTAGACCAAGTTTTTCCTATTGGGGTTCTGCAGCAGTTTTTGTCACCAAGTCGGATGGGTCGCTAAGGTTCTGTGTAGACTACCGTGAATTGAACAAGGTGACCATTCGGAATAAGTATCCTCTTCCTCGCATTGATGATCTCTTCGACCAGCTTCATGGTGCATCTGTCTTTTCTCAGTTAGATCTAGCATCAGGTTTCCATCAATTAAGGGTAGCTGAAGACAGTATTCCCTTAACCGCATTTAGGGGACCTAATTGTTTCTATGAGTGGTTGGTTATGCCTTTCGGGTTAACCAACGCTCCTGCTTATTTTGTAGATCTGATGAACCGAGTCTTTAGAGATGTTCTGAATAAGTTTGTTTTAGTCTTCATCGATGATATTTTGGTTTATTCTAAATCGAAAGAAGAGTACATGCAGCACTTGAGAATAGTTTTGGAAACTCTGAGAAGGCATGTGCTGAAGGCGAAGCTCTCTAAGTGTCATTTTTGGAAGTCTGAAGTAAAAAATTTAGGCCACATTGTTTCTGGTGAGGGAATCTCTGTAGATCCTGCTAAAGTGGAGACTATTCTGGAATGGAAGCAGCCTCGGACTCCTACAGAAGTTCGCAGTTTTCTTGGATTGGCCGGTTACTACAGGAAGTTTATTAAGGATTATTCTAAAATCTCTTCTCATCTAACGAAGCTGACAAGGAAGGGAGCTAAATTCAAGTGGACACCGGAATGTGAGGAAGCTTTCCAGAAACTGAAGGCAAAGTTGACAAGTGCTTCTGTATTGGCTATTCTTGATGGTAAGAGCAAGTTTGAAGTGTATACTGATGCCTGTATTGTTGGATTAGGAGCTGTGCTTATGCAGAATGGTAGAGTTATTGCGTATGCGAGTCGGCAATTGAAGCCACATGAGAGGAACTACGCTACGCATGATCTAGATCTGTTGGCTATTTTTTTTGCTCTAAAGATATGGAGGCATTATCTTTTAGGAGAAAAGTTTGAGTTATTCACGGACCACAAACTGTTGAAATATCTTTTCTCTCAGAAAGATCATAATCTAAGACAGCAGTGATGGGTTGAGTTCTTGGCATCATACGATTTGGATATTCTGTATACTCCGGGGAAGGCGAACGTTGTGGCAGACGCTCTTAGCAGAAATGCAGTTCTTTCTCTTTTGGAAGTGGTTCCATCTCTTCTGGATGGATTTCATACAAGCAGGAATCTGATAGTAAGTTAAAAGGAATTATCAGAAGGGTTAGGAAGGGGCAGTGTTCTAGTTTTGAGATTGATGATCAAGGAACGCTAAGGATTAACGGAAGGATCTGTGTTCCAAATTTCAAGGAATTGAAGCAGGAGGTCTTATCTGAAAGTCATCGCTCCAGATTAAATATCCATCCAGGAATCTCGAAGATGTACAAGGATATGAAGAGAGTTTTCTGGTGGCCGGGCATGAAGAGGGATGTAATCTGATTTGTCAATAATTGTGCTATCTGCCAGCAAGTGAAAGGAGATCAGCAGAAGCCAGCCGGTTTGTTACAACCTTTGGAGGTCCCGACATGGAAATGGGAAATGATTTCGATGGACTTCATCGACGGTCTGCCTAGAACTAAGAAGGGTAATGAAGGAATATGGGTGATTGTGGATCGTCTTACCAAGAGCGCCCATTTTATACCAGTTAAAGCAACCCATACTGCAATTTCTTTGGCTAAAATTTTCTTGAAGGAGATTGTGAGATTGCATGGCATTCCAGTCAGCATTGTAAGTGATCGAGATCCGATTTTCACCAGCAAATTCTGGGAAGCATTGCAATCAGCTTTGGGAACTAGTTTAAGATTGAGTACAGCATATCATCCATAAACTGATGGACAAACAGAAAGGCTTAATCGAATTCTAGAAGATATGCTGAGAGCCTGTGTATTAGATTTTGGAGGATCATGGGAGGATCATCTACATCTAGTGGAGTTCTCGTATAATAACAGTTACCAAGCAAGTATCAAGATGGCTCCTTATGAAGCATTGTATGGAAGACCGTGTAGATCTCCAGCTTGTTGGATAGAGGCGAAGGATCGTATTGTGCGTGGACCAGATCTGATCCGAGAAGCATCTGCTAAAGTCGAGCTTATCAAGAAAAGGATGAAAGCTGCTCAGGATCGACAAAAGAAATATGCTGATAAGAGACGAAGACAATTGGAGTTCGAGATTGGTGATTTAGTCTTTGTCAAAGTTTCCCCTATTAAAGGAGCTGTAAGATTCGGGGAGACAGGAAAACTCGCTCCGAGATACATTGGTCCGTTCCGAGTTCTCGAGAGGATTGGTACTGTTGCATACATGATTGAATTGCCAGTCCGGATGGCTGGAATTCACAATGTTTTCCACGTATCTCATCTACGGA
This sequence comes from Allium cepa, assembly GCA_030765085.1. Taxonomy (NCBI): domain Eukaryota; kingdom Viridiplantae; phylum Streptophyta; class Magnoliopsida; order Asparagales; family Amaryllidaceae; genus Allium; species Allium cepa. Next base: position 906,294,108 of record CM060932.1, read on the forward strand.
AATATGTGCACGATCCATCTCTTATTGTGGAGCCAGCTGTGCAGGAAGAATTGGAAGTTGAGCCGGACTTATCGGTTGTCCGACATCATGTTCGAATTGTTGATCAAGATGAGAGGCAACTCAGAAACAAGATAGTGAAGCTTGTTAAAGTCCAGTGGAGTGAGGATCCCAGAGATTGTACCTGGGAGACTCTGGATAGCTTTAGGAAGGCTTATCCGGATATGTATCCGTATAGCTAGTGGTTGTGTTGAATGTATGGTTGTTTGGATGTGTTGTTTGATGGTTGCTTATGTATGGATGTTATGTATGTTTGAAGTGTTGAATAAATGAAATTTTGGATTATCTTTTGTTTAAATTTTGGGGACGAAATTCTTTTAAGGGGGGAGGATTGTGATATCCCGGAATTTCACACCGAATTTAAATATGATAATCTATATAATAAACCAATTTAATTTGATAAATTTGTTATTTTATTCAACAACAAATAAATGAATTATAAATATAAATTTATTCTAATTTAAAACCAATAAATATATAAGAAAATGAATGTGTTCAAAATTGTGTTCATATCAAATTTGATTTTTGAATTGGATTTTAAAATTTAATTTGTGTTTGAATTGATAAATTAAAAGATTTAAAATATGTCAATTTTTATTCTAAATTTTACTTTGAATATTAAGTAATATGCTCATGATTTTTATTTAAATTCTAACATTTGTTTTATTTTATCCTTTAAAGGAAATTTATTTTATAGGAATTTAAAATTTAAACTTATATAAGAAAAATCAATTTAAGAAAACATTTTAATTTCTTTTTGCATGAATGAACACATGTTAACACTTAAACCTATTAATAAAACATGTGGTAGAAATTTAAACATTTTTCTGACAAGTGTCATGGTTTAGGTTTTCTTTTCTTTAAATTTTATAAAACAAATTTTTAAAAGACTTTTCATTTTTTATTAAACAAGAAATTTTACATTCTTCCTTTTCAAAAATCTGAACTTCTTCAATCTTTACATCTTCAACCAAATTCTCAAACAAACTCAGTTTTATCACCTAACTGATTCAAGATCTGAAGCATTTCATAGTTAAGCAAACAAATTCAAGTTTGAGGCATCTTCAAAACAAAAACATCAAGTGATTTCAGTTTTGAAAGGCCTGCAGTTCATATTTTTTCTTTTCCAGCAGCTTGAGTCTTCACAACACAAACAAGTGAGTAAATTCTTAAATCAAACTTTAAGTATAAAGAGGTTGCATGTTGAATGTTTGTGATGTAATGCAGGTATGTCAATTATCTTGTGAAGTATTTGTTTCAGGTTTTAAATTTTTGTTGTGCATGTTTAAAAAGAAAATTGTACTACTCTATAAACTCAAGTACAGAGTAGATTTCAGAAACAATCTTCAAATTTAAGTTCAGCAAAGTGATAGTGAGTAGATATCTTCAAAGTATAGAAGTTAGACTCAATATGATTTAAGTGTAAAATATACATGTAGATAAAACAGTTTTTTTTTAAAAAAACTGCAGAAGTAAGAAATGCAGTAGGATACAAATAATTATATCATATAAATCGTGTTCGAATTTTACTGAATCATATTTATATTCTGAATCTAAAATGCATAATATGAATTTTATGCCCGAAATCAGAATTTTAACATACAAATGAATTTGAATTTTGGAATGAACTGAATTTGGGGCTTTCATCAAATTCACATGACTGGATTGATTTTAGGTTTTGAAATTTTAGCTGAAGCTTTGTTTAATGATGTTTATCGCTAGAAAAATACCAATTGAATTTATTATGTAACATGGGATTCAGAATGTGGATTTGTAGGGTTTGGGGTTCTGTTTTTTTCGAGCTTAAGAAATTCGATCGCATGAAGTATTAGGTTGATCGAGTTGGGGTTGGTTTGAGGTGGAGTTGCGTTTGGGTGTTGCGCACGTATGGCCGGAGTTTGGTGGCGCAAGGTGGTCGACATTGCCGTGGGTGATGGTTTGTTTCCTGACGTCTACAGTTCGACTTTGGGTTCGAACAACCCAATTTCGCTTGAGGCCGTATTGAGGGATTCTGGGTTTGGATTCTAGGTCGAGGATCGTAGTAGGGTTTACGCGTGAGGTCGGAGGTGGCGATGGAGGCGTCGTGGTCTCGTGCATGTGCACGAGACAGTGTGTGTCAGTATGTTTTCGTGCGCGAGTGGGTTGACTCGAAGGAGCGCTCGAGTTGGTCGTGTGTGAGAAGCGTGTTGTGCTCGGGTGTGTATGCGCTTGTTCGTGAGTGATGTTGGGTTCAGGTAGTTGATGGAAGAAAGGGATGAGATGGTGTAGAAGTTGTGTTATTTGAAGTTTTGGTCGAGTTAAGCAAATAAATGAAGACAAGGTTTAAACTTGTTTTAAATGTAAATTTTGTTTTAAGTTAAATTTAAAACTTTATATTTCACTACTTCATAAAATGTCAATATTTTGTTTCAAAAGAAAATCGCATTTGATTTGTTGAAGTTTTGAAATAATTTTTCATCTTTAAATCTAGCTCTTTAAAAAGTAATTTGTTTTAATGAATTGAAATATTTAAATATGTAAGAGTTTTAAAGATGAATGAAAATTGTTTTGTTTTGGAAATTAATTAAATTTGAAATTTAAGTTTACTTAAATTAATTAGTAATTAGAGTTGGAATTAATTAATTTAATTTGGTTAATTTATTTGTTAAGATTTAATTAATTACTTATGAACTATTTAATAGGTAATTAAGGATTAAATTAAATAACAACTAATAGGTTATTAATTAATTTATTAATTAATTTAAGGTTAATTCATAAGTGATTAATTAATTGATTAATGATTAATAAATTAGTGATTAAGAAGTTAATTAATTGATTAGGAGTTAATTAATTAAGTAATTAAACATTAATTAATTTATAATTAATTGTAAATTAATTAAGGGTTAAGATTTAATTAATTAAATAATTAAGGTTAATTAATGAATAATTAATTATGTAATTAAGAAATTAATTTGTAATTAATTAAGAATTAATTAAGGTAATTAAGAATTAATTAAGGTTAATTAATTATAAATTAAGGGTTAATTAATAACCAATTTAGGAATGATTAATTTTTAATCAAAGTTTAATTAATAAATAATTATAGTAATTAATTGATAATTAAATAAAGATTATTAATTAATTAAGTAGTAATTAATTAATAATGAGATAATTAAGAGGTGTTTAATTAATTAAATGATTGTGATTAATTAATTAATGTTTGGTTAAGCAAGATTAAGTGATAAATTCTTAAGTAATTAATTTAATTTAAATTAATTAAATTAATTACGATATGAATTGAGTAGTGCTTGCTTGTGGATGATTGTTTGAATTGATATCTGAATATGGTTGATATCTGTTGAATGATAGTTGAGTTATATTTTGTGATGAGATGTCGTATATCTGTGATAGATATTGGTTATTATCTGTTGATAATGTTGTGTGATGCTATGTTTAAAATCTGAATTGAATTGTTTAAATCTTTAAAACAACTTGGACCTAAAAGACACGCTTTGGATTTCGATGAGACCGGGATCGGGTTTCCATATTTGGATATCCGAAAACCACATCGATTCCAAATAACGTTAGGTCGTGAATCTTATGTGAAGAGTGAAGACTCGAGGTGTAAGGGCTATACGTCAGTATAACTCTGTGGGTGATTCCGTAATGAGTTTGACGGAATAGTACTTATAGATTCGAGATGTAGAATCAGAGTGCAAGGGTTATCATCGTTAACTCTAAGGGTGATTCCAAAATGAGTGTAACGAGATAATGCCTTCGGTTTCGTTCGAACCCGGAATGAACTTGTATGGATTGAATGCTTTCAGAACATCGTCAGGTGGACGATGAGCATTCTAAGAGATGTGTTCTTTATTAAGGTAATCGTAACCTCAAGCCTCATCAACCGGGAATGGCTAAAACAGGGGAGGTGCAGCAAGGCTTCATGGGTAGCCCCCACTTGAGAGTGAGATTTACCCCTGTCTAGAAGTCCCTTATTATATATTCGGCTGCGTGGGTAGTTGTTGGCCACAACTGCGGGGTTGTCTTGTTTGGAACTGTCCAGTAAGGGATGGGTCTGGCCTTGTGTTGCAGGGGAGTTAGGGTGGCTCCTCGGTACGGTGATCTAGGCCCCGTACCGTGACGGGCGGTACCCCAGTAGCCCTGCCATTGATGGAAACCCATTTTTCCTACGAAACCCTACGGTTTTGATTGTATTACCCACTTTCGTGGCTAGTAGCTGGAATTTAATCATGTAACAATTTCGGCTATTTTCTATTTACTTGAAAACCCTAGACCCTATTATAATATCACTGAATTTCCTATCAAATGTTTTGGTTAGCGTAAGGTAAAAACTTACCCGTGTTTATTTGTGGGAAGTCTTACGTGATACCTTTTGTTTCAAATGATTTTAAAGTTAAACAATTTTAACTGATTTACTCACACCGGACCCATGTCTGACCCGGAGTTTATTTTGTTTTTCATAAACTCTTGGGTACTCAAATTTTTATGAGTAGCCAAGTGATTAGGTTTGGATTAGCATATGTTTTGGAAGCTGGAGCTGGAGTCCAGACGTACTATCTATCTATATTCGCTGTAGTGGCATTTTGGTGTTATGTTTTGAGTTGTATGGGTTGGGAAAACTCTTATGAATGGCTGATGTAATGGAGTAGTATTACTTTGTGAACTCTGATATGTAAACTATGTAAGGGATATATGTAATATTATATTTTGTTCGTTTCCACTGTGAGATTCTGATGATTGTTGTTTCTTTTCTTTCTATCTTTCTATTTCTATCTCTTTCTTTTCTTATTGATGATACGTCTTCTGTGGAATGTAAGGCGGGTCGTCGCAAATGGTTATTATCCCTTCCGACTAACCAATACCTCTGCATATTTCATAGAGTTGATGATCCAAGTATTTCGTGAAGTGTTGAATAATTTGTTCCCGTAATTATTGATGATACCCTAATTTGGTAAGCCAAATGCAGAATTGATATTCAATTTGGTCTGGTAAAACATTTCTTCATTTGTTCTTTGTTTGTCTCCCTGTTTGGCAAATTTCGGGGATGAAATTTTCTTAAGGAAGGAATCTGTAATAAGCCCGGTTTTAAGTCAAATATAAATTGGTAATTGATATTAATTTTTGAATTAAATTGTGAATTAATTTGAATTTTTCAAATTAAATAAGATATGTGCCCGTTTATTTATGTAAATAGATTGTAATTTGAAATTTGATTCTGAAATTATCCCAAAAAAAATAATATATGTTGTTTATTAATATATAAGTATATAAATTGATTAAAAATTGAATTTTAGGTTTGAAATTCAAAAATAAATATTTTCAAAAATCTATTGGATTTGAAAACACTATATTTTAAATTAATAATTTTTTTATAATGTACATATGTAATATATATTTCGAAAGTTATATTTTGAATTTGATATAAATGATTTTAAAAAAAATTGTTTAAAGCTAAATTCTGTATTTGTAATATACATATGTGTGTTTATTTATTAAAGTATAATTATATTTTAAAATTATTTTCTTTAAAGTTATAAATATAAATAAAAGAAAATGGATTTATTTAAATTGAAAATATGATATAAATTTTTTATAAGTATATACTAAATCATAATGCATGTAAATTTACAAGTGTAAATCAAGTAACATAAGAATGAACAAGTGTAGGTGTTTTAAACATGGAATTAAACATTTGTAATAAGATAACATGCATTTAAGACATTTGTAATAATATTAACATAAAAATACAACAAGTGTTATACTTTTATATTTTCTTTTCATTTTTAAATTCAAATAATAAAAGAAAATCAAAGTTATAAATACATCTATATCCCTTTCTTCTCAACTATCCTTCATATATTCAAAGACTACAAATCTAAAAATAAAAACCAAAAAATTAAATCAAAGTAAACAAAACTCAAAAACAAATCAAATAGTCTTCATCCCGATCAATATAAGAACATCTCAGATTTCAAGTTTTAGAGCAAATCAAAGATCCAATTTTTTTTAAAGCAAACAATCTTAAAGCCTGAGAAAATTCAACATCAAAACAAAAAAATAAAGTATTTAAAAACCTAAAACAATCAAGCAAGGGTTCAACTCAACACTAAAACAACAAGCAGATCAATTTTCAGATCAAAGCTAAATTCAACAGCAACATCTTCAACCTGAGTTAAAGCTTCAAACAAAATTTAGGTTACAATCCAGATTAGTTTCAAAATCATTTTCTAGATTTTCAATTTGCTTCTCTGTACAACCATCCAGGTGAGCAAACTAACACATTGATGCTTGAATCTGTGTTATACTTTGTTTCTGAAAAGTAAAGTGGTGGAAATTGTTCATATGGATGTATATTTGTCGACATGTGTGTATATATATATGTGATGCATGTCTATGTACATGCATGTACACCTATTTTTGTACTCATAGGCTAGAAACAAAATCAAAAAAATCAAAATCCCTCACCTATTCTCTAATAGGCTTTAATGCTTAAACAAAAAGTGTTTGAATTAACATGATTAGAGTTTTAAAAATATTTTAAAGAACAATTGGTTTAAGATAATTTGGAAAATTAAAATTTACAGTGGAAACTTAAAAGCATATCAAATTCAAGTATCAAGATTACAAGTTGCTATTACATCATCTGGTTCGACTTCGAAAAACATGATTTTTAAACATAAAATCAAGATTTTTAATGATGTTTACGGGGAGCATTCATAGGATGAATCGAAATTACACTTTAAGTAAATTCTGGTGATCGGCAAAACGATTGATCTCGCGATCAGGGCTAAAGGAGGCTGGAGTCTTAGGGATCGATGGAAAAATGGTGCCAGGATTTTAAGATCTCCGTAGGGGTGGCAAGACGTTGAACTAGGGTTTCAGTTTTAGTCGATGAGGTTGTCGGGTCAATTGCGTAGTCATGGGGGAAGTAGAGGTGATCGGACCAGGGGGATCGTCACATGGTATCGCGATGCAGCTATGAGTATGATGGCGAGATGTCTGGTGGTCGGGATCACCGACAAGGGGAGGTTTTTTGGTGACTGAGTTGTTCCAGTGTGGGTTCCTATGTGTTTGATTTCGTATTTGGGATCGACGCTTGGACCTGGGGCGTCGGGAGGCTTAGATAGGTCACTGATGACCTGAAGGCAACAGTGATGTTGGTCGGAATTGGCCTGGCTCTATGTGCACATGCACATGAACATCTGGGTGTCAGGTTTGAGAAGATGGGGATTCGGAAAAATTTAGAAGAAATTCTCTAATCCAAAATACTGCAACTTCCAGTTGCTTCTACTCAAGAACAACATCCACCTTGCTTTCGCTGCACTACTCTGATCTAGAGCAGATGAAAATGCCATAGATTGAACACAGGCACAGAATAAACATCACATCTCGGAAATAAGGTTCAATAGAAGTTCTAAGAAATACAGAGCTGCTATACCAAACAATCAACCTAGGAAACAACCTTCTACCCAGCTGAATTACCGATATCACTCCTGACATCAAGTTGATTCAGAACTCAATCTCCAATACGGGCAAATCTCTAACTTTCCTGAAAATATATCAGAAAAATCTTCAGCAACTCCATAACTTCTACATCCTCTAGAAATGCCACAAATCCTAGCAAAAGACTATCTAAGATAATCACCAAACCATCGCAAGTCACCTTTGCGATCACCGAATTCTAAATTTCTAAAGATATTGTTCTCTTTCCACTAATCAGAACGGTTTATCCTCGACCAACTAATCCATCGAAGAAAAAGATCCTCACTGCTGCTTCTGAATTCCACCTCCAGCAAATGCTAAGCCAAAAAGATCTTCCTGCTGAAATACAGAACATTCCCAAGCTGCACCGCTAACACAGATGCCAAAGACTCCTTACCCAAAGCTCTTTGAGAAACTCGAACCTCCAACTAAACACATACATCTTGCTGAACTCAGCTACAACTCCGAAGTAGACACACTTTCTTAAACTTGCTCCGAAAGCAAACATCTTCGGAGACATCCATAGTCACTGCATCTCATCACGCAGTTACTACTTCCTGAGGTTGCCAAGATACCATCGCTCGCTTCTGCCTACCCGACCTATCGAAATTCTCAAAAATCCGCTTACCCGAGCGCGATCAAACTTACACTTCAAACATGAACTCCGAACCTTAACAGGTTTCCTTCAGAGATCAATGAAATCCTTACACCAAACTGCAAAGATTACTCGAGACGGTATTAGGTCTACAGTCTCGACAAATACACTTCCAATCTCAAACATTCAAACTCCAACCATTGGTAGTTGTGTTACACACACCACTACTCATCTACCTTTATAACTTATATTGGAAAACCCGAACAGGTAACCCAACAGATAGGTAGAAATATATATATATAGTTATATATAAAAAAAAATTACAAGTACGCTCTCTCAAGGAGGACACCACTACAGAGCCTAGGTATTCGTTCAATCTAATGCTCTGATACCAACTGAAATGACCAGACTTTCTCAACATAGAAAATCGCATCATTTTTAAGAAAGAAAGGGATAGAAAAGAGAAAAGATAGAGAAGAAGAAAGAAACAACATCGGGATCTAAACAGCGGAACGAATAAATTATATTAATCATATATTACATTACATAGTATCATATACATCAGAGATACTCAGCTAAAATAACACATACTAGACAATTATAAACACCTATCTAGTTATACAACTCAACTCAGAAAACACACAGTGGAATACTATATAGCAATACGGAGAAGCCTCCTGCTCCATTGCTCCTCCAGAATTCGTCAAGCCAACCTGATTTCGCCTGGCTACTCGTAAAAATTTGAGTACCCAAGAGTTTAAGAAAAACAGAATAAACTCCGGGTCAGACATGGGTCTGGTGTGAGTAAACGGTTAAAGTTGCTTAAATTTTAAAAACCTTTTGAAAGAAAAAGTATCACGTAAGACTTCCCACACATAAACATGGAAAAAAATTTTACCTTACGCTAACCAAAACATTTGATAGGGAATTCAGTGATATTATAATAGGTCCAGGGTTTTCAAATAAATATGAAATAGCTGAAATTGTTACATTATTAAATTCCAGTTACTAGCCACAAAAATGGGTAATACAATCAAATCCGATGGCACTTATTGGATTTTCGATTCCATACAATGGCAGGGCTACTGGGTACCACCCGTCACAGTACATGGCCTAGATCAATGTACTGAGGAGTAAGCCCGCTCCCCTGCAACACAAGGCCGGAACCATTCCTTATTGAACAGTTCTGAATAAGACAACCCCGACGGATGTAGCTATTCGACCGGCCACATAGCCAAAATAAAGGAACCTCTAGACAGGGGTAAATCTCACTCTCAAGTGGGGGCTACCCACGAAGCCTTGCTGCACCTCCCCTGTTTTAGCCATTCCCGGTTGATGAGGCTTGAGGTTACAATTACCTTTAGTGAACACATCACTTAGAATGCTCATCGTCCGCCTGACGATGTTCTGAAAGCATTCAATCCATACAAGTTCGTTCCGGGTTCGAACGAAACCTAAGGCACTATCTCGTTGCACTCATTGTTGGAATCACGCTCAGAGTCAACAACCATATTCCTTGCACTCTAAATCACCATCTCGAACCTGTAAGTACTATTTCCTTCAAACTCATCACCGAATCACCCCCAGAGTTATATTGACGAATAGTCCTTACACCTCGAGTCTTCACTCTTCACAAGAGATCACGACCTATCATTAATTTGGATCAATGTGGTTTTCGGATATCCAAATATGGAAACCCGATTCCGGTCTCATCGAAATCCAAAACGTATCTTTTAGGTCCAAGTTGTTTTAAGGTTAAACAATTGAATTCAACTATCTATATACACACAGATAGATAATTCACAAGTCACAATTGATAATTACATTATCAAAATAAACAGATGATCCATAACAAAATAGGTAATCTACATCATTATCATAATAGATAATCTATATTACCATCACAACGCAACCAAACATTCATACCACACAACATTACTTATCTCATTCCTGAGATTACATCCATTCAAGTCAATCAATGTCACCCATTCATACATAAGCAATGATTTACTTAATCACAACATAATTAATTTAAAATAAATTAAATTAACTATCTCAATCTCTAATTAATTTAAAATGAATTAAATTAATTACTTCATATCTTAATTAATTTAAAGTTAATTAAATTAATTACCTTCTTTAAAAATAAATCTTGCTTACTTATTCATTAATTAAACCAATTAATTTATCATCATTTTAATTAATCAACCTTGATTAATTAACTCTTAATCAAGTAATTAATCCTTATTTATTCTCATTAATCATATTAATGAATGAACCTTAATTAATTACTTCCATTTATTAATTAACTATAATTAATTACATTATTTCCTAATTAATTAAATTAATTAATCATGCTTAATTAATTACTATCAATTAATCAACTTTAATAAATATAAACAGTAATTAATTAGTCTTAATTACTTTTAATTACTTTTATAAATTCTTTGATTTATCACACCAAGTAATAAACCCTTAATTACTTTAACAAGTAATTATCCATTTAAAAATTACTTCCCAATCAATAATTCACTTATCTCAATTACCCCTGTAATTTATCAATTACTTATATTAAGTGATTACTTTTATCAAACTTATTATGTAAACATACTTAATCATTTATCAAGTGACTGTCTTTAATTAATTAACAAATTAATTAACTTACTTGATCACACTTATCTCATTAATTATAATCGAGTAATTCATCCCTTAATTACTCTTTAACCAAATTAATCTTCAATTAACAGATTAATTATCTTCAATTATTAATTTATAAACCTTAATTATTAATCAATCCTTTAATACAAAGTAATCAATCACTAATTAATTTTATAATTAATTAATTAACCTTAATTAACTAATTAATCATCTCTTAATCATTAATTAATAAAACTTAATTATTAATTAACAACCTTAATTATAAATCAATTAATCCATAAATATAATTAATTAATCCTTAATTACAATTAATTAACCTTTAATAATAGTTAATTAATTCTTAATTAACTTACATTATAGATTAATAATTCTTTTAATTATTAATTAAGAAAACCCAATTAAAACTTAATTACTAGTTTAATCACTTAATTAATTAATAATTAAAATTTAATTAATCATTAGTCATTAATTAAATCATCATAATTATTAGTTAATAAAATTAATAATCATCCTTAATTAATTACTTAATTAATCCTTCAAAATAATTAATTAAATAAATTAATTAAACTTAAATTTCTTAATCAACTTAATTAATTACAAATCATTAAAACTTAATTATTATTTAAGATAAAACATTATCTTAAATGAACCTTGAAACTTTATTTAACTTAATTCATTAACTAGTTTAAGAAATAAAGTAATCATCAATTACTTACCCTTAATTATTAATTAACAATTCCTTAGTTAATCAATTTATTTAAAACTTAATTGTTAATTAATAAATCATTATTCACTAACTAATTTCAATAATCATTTCCTTAAAATTCCCTTTTATATTTCAAAATAAGTTTTGAAAATAACATTAAGGTTTTAACTTAAAACATTTAAATCCATACATACAAATTCATTTATAAAAACAAATGAATTTAAAGAAATAAGTTTCTAGAAATAACTTTAGCTTAATTATTTAAAGTTCTAAAACTTAATTTATTTTAAATTGAAAATTTGGTCGTACATTTTAGTTTGGGTCCAATCCATGTATATTGAAATTCAAATACAAAGTGCATCTCCTTTTCTTTTCTTAAAAACAATTTGACTTTAAAATTAAAAAAAAAACTGTTTAGTTAAAATTTTAAAAAAAAACTGTTAAACACAACAGTTAAACCCAGCATAAAATGACCCCAGAACTACTCGAGCCACAACAAAAAATACACGAGTATTTCCCCGAGTCATCCACCTTATTTCCCGAGCTAATACCCAGCAACACAACAACCACAACCCACTGACACGCTCACCCCTCTGTGCAGGTGCACCGGCGCCGGAATCACCTCCGGCCAACGCCGACTTCACTGCCAAGTCAGCCAAGCACCCTACAATCACCTACGATCAACAGAACTCCATTCCTTGCCTCGATTCAAAATCGAGCTCCTCAGGGTGAAACTGAAACCAAACCGTCATCGGAAAATCCCTGATTCCCACGCATCCGATCAACTATAACCCTTACTACTCCGGCCATGGGTTGCCGACCCACCGTGCATCCTTCACCCAAAATTCCTTCAAGCTCGATGCAAAGATGAAGATACAGTAGTTAATTTACAGCAAGAACCAAATATTAGGTTTAATACCAAATTCGAGCAATTCCAACCTTCACAGTGGATTACAAACTCTTCAACCATTTTTCCTTACTTCCCTGATCAACCATCTAGCTCCAGAAACAACCACGATCACCCAAACCCCACAGATCGACAGAAAAGACCCAAAGTCCAAACTCAGGTTAATTAAAGACTGCATCCTCATTTAAATTCTAAAAATTGAAATTTTAGTTTTAAAAATCTTCCTTTCCAGTATTTATTCCACACATAAACTTAAATCAGTGAAATACTACATCTGATTTTTTACAATTTTTAAAAGATTCCTACTGGTATTTCCAAATACAAGTGTATTTCATCACTTACATGCTTGTTTATATTTTTTGTACTTAGATTTTGTTAAAACTAAACTATTTTGTTTTTAATCTAAGTGTTAACAGTGATTAGATAAAAAGATGTGAATTTTTGTTCTGATGGGTAACACTAATACCTGGATTCAGAGCCATTTATATCAACATGCACAGTTCAAATCAGAAACATTCACACAACATTCACACTTGTATATACAAACATATGTAAAGCACTTCAACACAGCAATTTACATGCAACTACTATCATGTACTTAAGTTTTAAACTTAAATGTTTACTCACCTTTGAAAGAAATGCAGAGAACAAAAGCAATTTTTGACAGAGCTTGAAAAACTGGAACTTTGAAACTGAATTTGCTCTCATTCTTTTTAAAACTGAGGTGCTTGCTTTAAAAACTGGATTGAAGTTGAAAACTTGAAATGCTAGCTTTGAAAACCGTGGCCTTTGGAAATTGGAATGCTATGAACATTATGATTAACTTGCATGCATTCTTGAAATTGATTACAGGCTTGATGTAGATTTGGTTTGAGGATTGTTTCAGGCATTTGAACTTGAGTTTGAAGAGTGTTTGCACATGAAAAGGGTTACAAGTTTTGGTATAAGGAAGCTACATGATTTTGGTCTCAGATTTCAAAATGTCTGCATGGTATAAATTTTGAACTGAGAAATGTTTACAGTGTTTTGCAATTTTGATTTGGTTTGAGAGATTTGAACTTTGAGTTTAAGCTTCTGAAAATAATTTCAGGTCTGAGAACAATTGATTTACAGGGTTGCACTGCATATTTATTTTGAGAGGAGTGTTTGCATTTGAAAATCTTACAGGCTTTGCATAAAAATAGTTACAGGGAAACATTTAGATTTGAAAAAATGATTTCTGGTTTAGATTTTGTTTTTGGCAAATGTGAAAATGGATCAAAGAAAATGGAAGGGAGGAAAAGATATAGGTTTATATTTATTTTTTTAGGTTTGTATTATAAATAAAGAAAAATAAAATGGAAATATGACACTTGTCTCCTATCTTACAAATTACTTAACACATGTACTTAATATGCATATAAAATTAACACATGTTACATTAAAGGGTTTATATCATAACACTTGTAATTATTTATTTTCATTTGTTTTAAAATGTTTTAAAAGCTTTTTAAATTGAATTTCCTAATTAATTAATGCATATATTAATTAAAAATGCATTTGTAATTTATATAAATGAAACTTTTTTATAATAAAAATAAAGTGTAAACAAAAAAATCATATGAGTATATATTAAATTCATTTTTAAATGTTAATGTAAAACTATTGTATTTATTTACTATTAAATAAATACTTCTAAATTTGTATAAATAATATTCTTTAAAGAAAAAAATATAAAACAAAATCTTATTTAAATAAAAAGTTTATTCATACATTTCATATCAAAACATAATATAATAATTATTTTTTTAAAGATTCAAATTTAAATCCAGATTCAAATTTAAATTTGATTTTTAAAAATCCAATTTAATAATCAACTCAAACATTATATTTTTAAATAAACACATTATTAAGTTTAAAATTGATTATTCCATTTAAAAAACACCTTGATACATATATATAAAATTTTAAACAATGCTTATTAAATTTGAAAATAACAAGTCTATTTGAAATCAAGTATATAAATTAACACACTTTAAATAATTATCCATATTTAAAATCAATCTATAATCATAATTAAGACATCTTATTATTATTACTTGGTTATTTATTTTTGAAAATAACACATTTATCGATTACAAATAATTTAAATTAAGAGGTTATCAACATTTTAAACTCCGTGAAATTCTGGGATATTACAATGGGGTTTGTCTCGAAATTGATCTCGAAGGATTGTGGCATCGGCTCGAGAATGGGATCGGATTTTACTCGCATGTGTTCTCTAGAGATTTAAAAGTTTAAAATTTAAATCAGAAAAAAAATGGCATGGGGATTTTTACTTGGGGGAAAGCTCGAGTATTTTGGGACTTCACTCGGGTTAACACTCAAGTTGGTCTCGGATTCATTGTGTAAAAGTTTTAAAATTTAAAAGTTAAACAAGTTTTGAAAGTTTGATCATGTTTTTTAACAAATATTGTTAAACTAATTCTTTTATACAATATGTGTTTATTTTTAGATTAATTAAAGATTTTAAATATATATTATTTTAATTAATCAAGTTTAAAGTGTTTTAATATATATATATATATATATATATGTTTTTATTAATTAATTCTTAAGCCTATTTTAGATAAAGAATTAAATAGCTTAATTAGGAAGCGGATCAAAAAGATAAAGATGTTTTTAGTCATCAATTAACTAAAGGATCTAAGTTAATTTATGGATTAATAATAAATTTGGTTTAAAGATTAAGCATTTTAAAGATCAAATTTTGGGTTAAAGATAAATGTACATTAAGTAATTAATTAAGGTGATTCCTAATCATTTTTAAGTAGAATTTGTTAATGCAATTAATTAAGATAAAAAGGGTTATTTTTAAAATAAAGGATCATTAATTTGTAATTTAATGATAATTACTTGATTTAAGGATAATTAAAGATTAATTAATAAATAATTAAAGGATTGACTAATTTATGAAAATAAATTAAAGGTTAATTAATGAAAGAAATTAAAGGCCAATTACTTAATAATTAAAGGTCAATTTATTTATGATTAATTAATGGATAATTAATTAACGTAATGATAATTAATTAAGATGGAGAATTAAGGAATAATTAATTAATTTTATTAATTAATATCCAATGATTTACAATTAACTAAATGTTAATTAAGCAAGATTTAAAAGTGATTAAAGTAATTGATTATTTAGGGATTAGGTGGTTAATTGATCTTACTTATGGATGTTTGGATTGTATTGAATGCTTTGAACTGTTTGATATCCCTGATGTGTGATGTTCTATGATATGATTGAGTTGTGAACTATGATATGTTTATCTGTGATGTATTTACATATTTGTATCTCTGAATCTGTGAATGAAGATAAGCGTTATGGGATTATACCTCTTATCGATATTGTTGTGCTTGAATTGATAATGGTTGTGATATGTTATTATTGTGTGTAAAACCCCTGGACTACACCACACACACAAATATGGATTTCATGGGAAATTGGTTAAGTCGCGGGTATTTGAATTTGATATTGTTTTATTTAAAAATGGTTTTAAAAGTTGAATTTTGAATCCAAAATAGTTTGGAAATGATTTGGGTTAAAATTTTGAAAAGAAAGTTTTGGAATTAAAATTATTTTGAATATAATATGTTTACTAAAGTTTTGAGATTTAAATTATTTCGGGAAATTATGGTTTGAAAGGGTTATACTAGTTATATAATATATATATATTTTTAAAACTATATTAAATAGATTGTTTTGGAGTTTAAATTTAATTCAAATTAGAACTTGCCGATGATACGGCAGTTCGCTGATTTTCTGGTTTATACTTTTAACGGCTACAACTTGTGTATATTTGATCGGATTTTTCCAAAACGAAAAGTATTTTTTTTCAAATGATAATGGCTTTCATATAACGAAAGAACTTCTAGTTTTTATTGAAAGATTTCAAATTTGAAATGGAAATTGTTTTGAAAGCTATGAATGAATCTTTATTAAAGATTGGTGAACTTTGTTTCATTGAAGAGGATCTTCAAGGGTGAATCTTTTGTTTAAAAGATTAAAAGTGGAAATTTGTTTAAACCATTCATAAGAAAGGTTTTGGGGAATAAGTGTTGGAAAGTTGTGACTTAACTAGGATCCTAATATATCCATGTGGTTTTAAAATTAGGGCTCATTATTCGGTTTAGCTGGGAGAGGACTTTATGTCATAAAACCCATTCCGAATAATGATACGACGAATTGGATAACATTTGAAGACGGTGGTTAAGACCGGTTATTTTCAAAAGCGAAAGGATTACCTGTCGAATGTCTCTGCATCGAATGGACTCGGTATATAGATTTGATCACCCTATGTGATGGGGAGTCCGGACGTGATTAGGAATTATCCGGATTTGCAAGGGCTTCTTTTGAAGTGCCTTCGGTTCCGTTCGAACCAAGAACGGACTTGTATGGATGTATGTCTAACATTACACTTTGAGATGTAAAGCTGGTTTCTATCAGATACATTTCTATTTAGTAGTGGAGAATTTATTCTCTTACCTTAACACCCTTCTCTGAGACATACGGGCTCAGAGGTTATATAGTTGATATTTACTAGTGATATATTCCCAATTTGATAATGTAGCATACTAAGTGTTGTTGATCATTAGTTGATCGAAGCATGGCTTTTGTGAAAAGCGTAGCTTTGTAGGACGAGACTTCATCAGAACCTCACACCCTGGAAATGGTCGAAACAGGAAGGATGCGGCAAGGTTATTGGGGGTCATGCCCCTTAGGGTATGTCCATTTCCTTCTGGATAAAAAGCGATATCATTGTATGGAGCCCAAAAATTTAACTTATGTTGCTGTTTCTATTTATTGGTGAATCCCGAGATAAAGGTTGGTTACGACTGAGAGATGGCATACTCCTGTCAGTAGTTTCCTAGTTACAGAGGTAAACCAGCCTTGTATTGGCAGTGATCTAGTTAGGTTCTTCGGGCGTCCCTCCCGAGGCGAACCCATGTAGTGGGAAAGTTCCTTGGCCTGACAATTTGTTGGAAATCCAATCAAACAATACGAGCCCTTTACTATTTCAGTTGTATAACCTGTCACCTCAGGTGGTAGCTATAGCAGGCATAATATAATGGTTTCTATGATGGCTAAGATTAATATTATACTTGCAAATGTTTTCTGTACTATGCACTAATAATAATATCAAAAGGATTTTCGCGTATCAAGCATGTTTGACTACCATAAGGAGAAATCTCCTCCAATTGTGCGCTTGCATTGTGCGGGGAAGCCTTATGGTAGTTTCATTTTCCAAAAACCATTGCAGATTTCTTTTCATTCCCTTTGTTTGTTTTTGTTCAATTAAAACTGTTTTTGTTTGCTCACACCAGTCCCATGACTGAGCTGGAGTTTATTGTTCTCTTTTGAAACTTGGGTGCCCACAATTTTCTACACAGACAGCCTAGAGTCAGGTTATCAAATAGTTGGTAAAGCTTTGGCAATCTTCGAAGTCTTTGGTTTTGTGATCGCATTTGCGCTTCATTACAGCATGATGGTGGTTCAAGCTTCTGGTTTTGAGTTTTGGAGCTTGGCATTGAAAATGTTGTTTTCAGCTGCTGTTGCTGGTGTTTTCTACTGTGTCTTCCGCTATTGTGTATCTCTGATAAAAGTTAATCATTTCATTTGTATCATTGTTGCATCAAATGTTGTGTATCAATAAAAATTTATTTCTGTTGCCGCTGTGTTGTATTTATCTAATGTGTTATAAGCTCCGGGGAATCGGATTTCAACGGATGAATCTGTGACATTCGAATACGGGTGAAGTATGGATGTCGATTTTCGAGCATTGAATTTCGGGTTTTCAAAACACAGCTTAAAGGAGCTCTAATATAATTCTTCTTTAATCATCAATCTAAAGGCCAAAAAGAAGGTAATTACTTCGACTTGAAACCTAAATAAAAAATTTCAACTTGGTATATTATTACCAAATTGAATAGTTATATGAATTGATGTTGTAACGAACGGGATTTTCGACCCCCGAAAATCGACACAAATATGCCTATTGTATTGAATGTTGAGTACTCAATGCCAAAAAACCAATTGTTATGGGTGAACGAAAAATGAAGATGGAACATGATCTTACACGAATGGAATAATTTATAATATCAATAATATTTACAACGGAAAATTTGAAATACATATATCAGAGTCTAAACAAAGCTCAGCCTGGACATTTCTAAACACTTATTCTTACAAATGCTGAAAAACAACAAACATAGCGAAAAAGTAAACTAAGTCCATACGTTGATGAAGATCTTGTCTTTAGTTAATCTTGAAACTACTCGAATCTGACCCAAGTATTAAGAATACCTGGATCAAGCTTGGCAAAATAGCGTGAGAACACGAATTACAAATATATATGTCCGTGTCATTGATCATATTGATGCCAAAACAAAACCTTTTTGGAAAAATGGGTATCTCGTAAGACCATGCCGCACATAAACACGAACTTGTTTTTATCTTACGATAATCAAAATAATTTATATCAAAACATTTTGATATTATCTTTAATGACATTGGTTTGAAAACACTTTTCAAATAAACGTATATACAAAGAAAGTACCAATATATGGACAAGTCGGTAGAGTATATGGTACCAAGGGTTAGCTGAAATGTTTGCAAGGCATTATGTTATTCTGGAAATACAGTCAAAATCTTAAAACTCGTATTGGAATTGGATTTCCAACATGATAGTAAATTAATGGCCTTTTCCTTCCTTTGCGGACTCCATATATATCAATCATAGTACCCAGTGGCTTCTTTTACAGGGACTAATACACCACTATACTATATTGCTACATTAATACGAATCAGCATATCTGGTGGATTTTTGTACATGGACTCATACACCACTATACCTTTTCATTTAAACCCTAAGACTTCAACACCTTTTTATTCGAAATTATCTGATAGTCTATAATATTTCCTTTGGACCATATAGTTTCCCATATCATCTCTGGTGTGTAATGCTCGTGAGGCCACTCTTTACTTTCCATAAAGCAAATTCCACTTAGAATGCCACGTGGTTATTTCTAACAACACACTATAGATTTCTACAAAGTGCAACCCTTGAGTTCATACGCCTTAGGTAAGGTTGTTAAGTATAAGAGGGGTTGACTCTTACACCACCAAATAGATACACGTTTGTAAAAGCCAATGTACGTGGTCTTGGAGATGCAATGTCAGACATTTGTCCATACAAGTTGTCTAGGTGAAGGACAAACCAAAGGCACTCCTCATACTACATCTTGTTTGGGGATCAACTCTATGATTTGTAGCGAGTAGTCCTTGCCAATCGAAGATTTTAAAAACGAAGGCACAAATGCCACCATATATAATATGAAAATCACCCCAGAGGTTAGTGTCAAGCAGCCCTACATTATGAAGATCTCCGTCTTTACAATCATTGTCTTCAACATGTCTTCAACTTCGAATGCGTATATTTGTTCGAAGTGGTTTTCAGATAGAAATCACCCAAATCCGATCCTAGTCTCTTCGAATCAATTATCGATAAAAAGATGTCAAGTATGTTGGTGATTATTAAACATTATCCGATTTATAAATCTTTTCATCCAAATAAATATCTCTTCAAAGATATAAGCTTTAAGCCATTTCTATTTCTTTCAGCATATATAGGATTATTAAGCCCCTTTTTAAATTTAGAAGTACTTAATCATTTCTTTTAAATTACTTAGGAAAATATTTCCATCTTCTAATAATAGTTTAATTCCTATCTTAACGGAGATTTCATATTCACAAAATATATCTTTAATGAGTTAAAAATAATGTTATTTAAAACATCTTTTATTGTAAACCCAAACAAGTTAGTATTGAAAAAAAGGGATCCACAAATTTTAGACTAATTATACTTAATACTAATTTCTATATTCAACCTGTACTATTCATTGAATAATGGTGAAATCACTTTTTAAATTCATACGGATAGTATGAGTTTCCTTCTCGGAAATTAATACAGAGTTTAACAAGAATGTTTTCTTTAACAACCAAAATCCTATTTTAAATCTTGTTTGACTTTTGGAAAACTCCAAATCACTTTTCTTTAATATTATGAAAATTGGAGTAAATAAAATGAACTACCCCCTCCGTCGAGCCAATCCGGATAGTTGGGGAGCAGTAACTTGTTTTCTAAACTCCAGCTTAAAGACTATCTCTCTGTCACCCATAAGGCGGTCAAGTTATTTAATCAACTCTAAACCTTTTACAATACTTGTGCAATTATTTGAAATAATTTTTAAAAGATTAGGGAAGAAATACCCATGTTTAAAACATTTATTCAAAAATTGTCAAATTCCATTGATAAGTTGCCAATGAATAGTGATATTAAGCTTTATAGATCAAAACACCAATTTCATAATATATATATATATATATCCATTTTTAAAACTTAAATCATTTTTCAAACATTTTAACATATTTAATGAATTTATTTCATATTTTTAAAGATTAAAAATATCCATTTTTAAAGAGCCTAAAACAAGCTTTTACGAACTACCAAAACGTGATGATTTTGAAAACTTGATTTGGACATATCTCAAACCTTACTAAATTAAATCTTGATTTTTCTCTTTCATTTGAAAATTGGGATTATAAAGGTCTAGAAAATTCTTATTTCAATAAATTCTGACTTATATTTCATTCTGCACATTGATTTAACTATTTACGGCGTGAAATCGCGAATGCCGCTACGCGACGAGCTCATTTTACTCAATTTTTCAAACTTCACCAAACTTTGTTGAAACACTTTTAAAGATTTTATATAACATTTTAAACCGTTTTAAACCCATAGTTTACTTATTTTACTGGATTCCAAAATCCATTTTCACTTTGTTTCTAAATATTATAATATTGTATCATTTTAGTATTCACTTTTCTATTTTTTACATTTACCATTCTTTTATATGATCCATATGATATTTTCTTATCATTTTCATCTTTTAATACCTTTATTTTTCAAAATCAAATCACAAATATTTTACAAACAATTTCAAAACTCCACTTTTCCAATTCATTTCCCTTTTAAAACAAATATCTAATTTGTTTCATAACTCCATTTTCTTATTTCTTTACTTTTTCCTGAAATAAATTCCAATATTATAAAATGACATTTCTTTTAATTTTAAAAACAAAGAAGCCTAACATATGTTGTATATATATTATTTTTAGGTACAATGTGAATAATTTTTCATAAGATATGCGTTGTTAATTCACATAGCTAGCATCTCTCATCGTATATGATTTTCAACTAATAAATCATGATATTCATACCTATCACAACCAAAATTTTAGAAAATCAACCAATCATCATATAACCATATTAAACAATTACATAAGCAATCATTTTAACATATAATCAAAGGTATAACTTTAAGTAGTTAATGTCTATTATTATCACTAATAGCAAGCAATATTAAGTGATTGATAAGCAATGTAAGCAAGTGATTAACAAGTGAATATCAAGTAATATTATCAAGCAATTCAAAGCGTGATTAAATCACATTTATTTCAAACCGGATTCTTCCTACCAACATTCAATACTTCATCACAACACTCCCATCATCACTTCCATTTGCTCCTAGCTCAAAGCGAAGACCTTCTCCATCCTCCATTCCTTACTCCATAGCCTCCTACACCCTCCTTTGCACACCGCGTAAGGTTATTCTTCCACCTCCCAAAGCTCATATCCACCATCTTCATCTCCTCCTTGCTCATGGTCATTACTACCATTTCCCTCCTCTGTTTTCTCTCGACCCAAGGTCATTTTCTCCCTATTATTGCTCATGGCCTATGGCCATAGAAGAGAAAAGAAAGAAGACAACAAAGAGGAGAATAAGATGGAACGAGATGTGTAGAAATGAAGAGGGTATCTTTTTTCTTGAAATGGTACTTTATTTACAACATGTTACCAGGACAATGTATCATATAGTAATAAACGTTTGAATCACGCTACGCAAGTTTTGAACCTATGACCTCTCACACCAAAGCCGAATTACTTAATCACTTTGGACAATGGTGCTTGTCAGAGAATATCTTTTGCACAACATCATCTCATCCATGTGCCTAACCCACTCTCCCTCTATGTGCCTTGTCTTCTCATGTGTAAGTCATGGCAAGTTTGCATTTTCAAAAGTAAATCATTTTTTTATATGCTAAATGTAAATGTAAAGGTATATTTGTATATGTAGATGTTTATGCATATGTATGTATGTATGTCATATCTCAACTAACAACGTCACAATGTTCAATCACAACTTTCATTTGTTAATTGTTAATAATCCGAAATCCGAATTCCGCTCATATTTTTAGTTTTTAATCAAACTATTTGTTTAAGTAAACAAAACTTACAATAAATTTCTTATCATCTTTAAATAATTAAAACAACATTACTTAAGTTATCAAACCATTTTAAATAATAGTAAAATCCATTTATAAAAATACGACGTCGATCCGTCAAAATGGGACGTAGTTTGTATATCTTTATAAAACAAGTTTATATATTCATAAAACCATTATAAATCTCTTATTAACATTATTAAAAAGAATTATTTATTATTTTAAACAATTATTTAAATATCCTTATTCAAAATAATAAAATTATGGGTCGTTCATTCTTCCTCCCTTAAAAGAATTTCATCCTCGAAATTTTACCAAACCAAAAGGCAAAAGAGTTTGCCAAAAAACATTATTTTATAAACTTAAACCCCTATGATATACATAGATCACCTATACGCAATATCTGATTCAATCTCCTATTCGAATCCACAACTTTACTTCTGGACTAGTATTGATCCTTCCATCCTCTAATACGGACTCTGATCGGGCTTCTTGATCAGAAATCCTTGTTTTAATTGCATGGCTCTCAACTATGGTAAAAGCTCAAGTACCCAACCATAAACCCTCATCCATGTTCGTTGTTAAGAATCGAGTGATAAATCATTTTTCAGATCATTGTAAACACCTCAAACTCTTATATTCGAGTCTTAGATGAAAATCGTGCGACGAAATGATCTACGTATATAACACATACTTATTATCTTCTCAAATCTTTATGAAAGCATTTCATAAACTTTTATCTTAATTTAAGTTTTTGTTCACCAAAAATTTCCACCTTCTTTCCAAATAAACTATTTTATTTTCAACACTTAGAAAATACCTCTATATACTTAATCTGTAAAAATCTTTCAGGAAAGCTTCATATTTTTCAAAACACGTTTTATTAGTCAAATGACTATTGTGTAGAATATCATTATGGCAACCAAAAAATATTAGTATATGGATTTGATTAATTATACTTGATATTAATTTTCGATGTCGAACTTTAACTATTTATTAGTTAACAACGAAGCCAATCAAGTTGGGATGTCATCACCTCCTAGACCTTGAATGGATGACATTCTTAACTTAAAAATAGATATATTACCTACCTCGAACCTTAACATCAAATATAGGACATGTATAAATCCCGTATAAAATATGCCCTTTCGAAAATCACTTACTATAACAATAATGTTATAGTCTATGTCTTCCTTACTTTCCCTAAAACATTTATTTACAACAATGATTTCAAAATCCACATCTTCTTCCACTTAAGTCATTTTTAAATCACTTTAAAAATATATTTTAAATCTCATTTTAAATATCAGTTTCAAATCATTTCTCTTAAAAGATATTTTAACTTTATAAAAACCCTTTTATATATATAAACTTTTCATTTTATAAACTCTACTCCTAAAATTATAACTTCTACCAAATCATCTTAAACTTTTCAAAGCTTTTCCAAAATACCAGAATTTAAATTCTTAAAATGTCTTTTTATGTAACATATCTTTTAAATCAATCTTTTGTAGAATTATTTTATTTTTGTAAAACACACTTTTATACAACATGCTCATTTATTGTCTTATATGAATTCATTATCCTTAACCCAACATTATTATCAAACACCTTATAGTCAAATTGTAACAACCCGTAATTTTCGATAATTAAAAATAGTTAATTTAATAAGGTTTTGCGATTTAATTTTGGAATAAATAAAAATTTGTGGTTTATAATAAGAATATGATTCGAATGAAATGTAACGGAATTAATTTAAGGCACTTGATAACTGTTTTAAATGTAATTCTAATTAGTTGAAATGATTAAAAAGTTATAATTGGTTATATATCGTAAATTAATTGTAATAATGCGTATATTAATTGATAAATTAGATTAAAAGAGTAATTGATAATTTAAACGTTTATTTATTTAATTAAATAGTAAACAATTGTAATTGAATAAAATTAGCATTGAGTAGATAATAAACTTACAAATGTTATTAAATGTAGAAAAGGTGATAACGGTTAGTTGTTACCAATTCATCTAATTAATTACAATTAAATGTAATTAAATGTTACGTTAATGTGAGTTAAGACGATAACAGTAAGAGGTGAGTGCAACAAAATGTATAAAATGTTAATTATATTCATTAAGTAATAATTAATTTAATAAAAAGAGTGAAATCGAGATAAATTAATTTATTAGGATTTTGAATTATAATTAATATAAAAATCGATAAAATTCAATATAATTGAAGAATTGTAATTAATAAATAAAAGATGGTGATTGTGGAATACTAACGTAATAGATATAACCCAATGTAAAAATGCATAGAGTAATGAATGATGAAATAAAAAGGACTGAAAGTAAGTATAATCGATTTATGGAATTAAATTATAATTAATTGGATTTAATTATAGTTGAAATTGAACACGGTAATTAGTGTAATATTTAACACTGAATTAATATGTAAATTTGTGTTAAATAATTGTAAATGTGATCAAAAATTATGAAACTTGTTAATTACCAAATTTTAATGGAAAAAGTGATTTAATTGGTTTAATATCAAATTTGGCCATTTTAGCCACTGTCTCGGATTTCGACGAAACTGATTTCATCAGATCTGTAATGGTGAATTATTGTAGGATTGCAAGTTTCATAGCATTGTCGCTCGATCATACGGACTCGAAATGCGTAGAAATTAATTTAATTGAAATCAATTTGAAATAAGATGATTTTAAGCTAACTTCTTCATATGATAGAATTAGGTCTTGAAACCTATTCCATTGAGTTTAAAAATATCGAAAACATTTATTTCAATATGTGGGATGATCCACTTTCATTTCGTAAGCGAAAGGGGCTTTTTGGGTCGCTATTTGTCATTCGTACCAATTGGATACGTGTTTATCTTCTTATTAAGTTTTGTTAATATAAATATTCTTGTTTTCCCAAACCCTACAGTCATTTTTCTTATTCTGTATGTGCGGCTTTATTTGTTTGTTCTTCCTTCTCAAATGGCAGAAACCCAATTTTCTAGATTTAACTGCAAATCAAAATCAAATCGAAAAATTAAAATTTATCAGACAACATCATATTATATATCGATTCGAAGCTCTCACGAGTGCAATCTACTATAATGATTCATTTCTCGAATCGGATCAGTATTTGTCCGGAAATCGATGAATTAATCTCAGTCGTTCATCATGTCGAGATTAACTTCGTCGGATCGTTGAACGGAGGGTACCAGTATGTGGAGAGCAGCAAGTGGAGCGCATCCGTGTGGTTATTCGTCGAATCAATGGCCAGATTATCGTCAAAAATTCACCTAAGGTTTGAAACCCACAGCGGCGGCTGCTTGATTCAAGCACGTGGTCGCGTTCGCTTGTGGAAGCGTGGCCGTGGGGGAGAGCCTGAGGCGATGGCGGGGGTCTTGGGAGGTTGCGATCGTATCGGGGCGGCGAATGATGATGGTCAGGGGCGGCGTGCATGCAATCTAGTTCAAACGAGACCCATGCTAGGGTTACTGATTTACGGCAGGATGATGACGTATGAGCATTTGTTTGTTTTATATTTATAAGATTTAAAATTTTCAAACGATCTAACGTATATAACTTTTGCATACGAGGTTGGATTTATGCACGGTTTGTTCCGCTGCGATCGTATCGAAATTTCGGACATTGTGAAATTCATTTGGATGAATTCTGGGACAGTTTTATTTTATGGTTATTTTGGATTTTAAATCGATTGGAAATCAAATGTGAGTTTTTTTGCCCACTCACAATTACTGGATTATCTTATGTTAGTTAAATTAAATTAATGATGTGATTAGAAATTAATTGATTGATGCTGGTATGTTTAAATTGTCATTCTAGTTAAATTTGACTTTTATTGCATTTTATCATCATTTAATTTAATATTAAATTTAACTGTCAATTTAATACCTGTTAATGGTAATCAGTTGTCTATTGATGTTTATTGGTTAATTTGGATGATGATTGTGATGTATGTTTGATTGTTGATATTGGATGAATGGATGTTGTATTTTATATTGTTATGACACGCAAGTTCCTCATGGGTTGAAATGATACATACCCGAATGATCTATAGATTAGAGAAAAATTGTTATGGGTTGAAATGATAGACTCGACAATTTTATGGATTTTATTTAATTTGGGATTGCGGTTTGAAATGATATATAATGGTAAAATTTTAAATTGCAGATTGAAATGATAAATATCCCTATCACTTGACCATAGGGTAGAAAATTATATACAGACACCGGATTGGTTAAATTAAATGATATTAATTCTATAAATTTCGACTTCAGTTAACTGGCATTTTGGAATAGAAATTGATTTATATAAACTGAATTATTTTCAATAATTTGTGCATTAATACAGAAATAGGAATTGATTTAATGAACTGTTCAAAGGATATAAATTGGAATTTCAAAGTTGAAGTGTCAAATATATATGAATTTATCGGAATTGAGTTATTGAAAATGTTTGGATATAACTTTGAAATCTATTTTAAACTAATTTAAACCATTTTAATTAATTTAACTATTTTAATCAATTTAAACTATTTTAACTTATTTTAATCTATTATAACATATTTAATCCAATTTAATCTATTTTACCTATTTTAAACTAATTAAATTTGTTTAATCTATTTTAAATCTATTTAGTATAAATTAAGCCTATTTAATCTATTTTAAATTTTTTTAATCTACTTGAAATCTAGTTAAGACAATTTAAAATCTATTTAATCTAATTTAAATCTATTTATGTCATTTTAAACTCTAATTAAATCAAATTTAAATCTATTTAAACTATTTTACTACTTTAAACTATTTTCAAAACTATTAAAACTATTTATGATTATCTAAAATATCTTCTAAAATTTCAGACTGTATAAAGTTGAAATATTTCTATTTAAATCCATGATGATTATACAACCTAAGTTGGAATTTTGAATTGATACTTTTTCGTGAAATGACATATTTGAGTAAATATGACGAGTTTGGAATGAGGATTCAATTAACCTATCTTTTTGATAAATTCAAAAGTGAATATGATTTTGAAAGTGAATATGATTTTTAAAAGTGAATATAGTTTTGAAAGTGAATATGATTTCGAAAGAGATATGGTTTGAAATCGAATACGATATTTTGATATTAATTATGAAATGGTTTTAAAAATGTAAAAGAACCATCAGGCGTGAAATAAGCATTTGGTTGTTAGATATTGTCACACTCTCTACCAATACCGAAAACTACTTTAACAACTGTGTATGTGGTGGAGGTTCCAGAAATGAAGTAGCATTTGGCGAATGATTCTGTATAAGGCAATTACGTGACCCTAACTACCGTGAGTCGGCTTATATGTGATTAAAATAGGAGCCACGTCGGGCCAAGTGAGGTCGCGCCTCCGATCAGACATATTTCTTCGATATCATATTATGAGTTTATGATGATTTGGTGGTCATCCCTCGATTTTGATTATGAAAGTGTGTTCTGAGGTGGGCGGTAGTAGCTGTTATGCGTTACCACCAGGCTGGATCCACAATTGGTATATCTACCCTGGCATTGCCTCAAGTTCCATTTTCACATGCCCTATCGTGCCTTCTACGAGTTTGTTTTGTACCATACCTATAAAGTGCCCTCTGGGTAAACCTCATGGAGGAGCGTATGGTACTGTATGGCCTATTGGAATAAATAAAATGTGTTAAGAGAGATATGGGTAACACCTTAACGCTATTTTAATACTTTACTTTTCTGTAGACATTATTATAATAGCGTATTGTACTACATAGTAGATAGTTTAACAGATCCTTAGGAGATGGTAATCCCAAACATCTATTAAGTTATTGCACTCACGTTAACACTGGATAAGAGATATCAAACCCCGTAAACATCTCCAACGCCTTTACACTCATATTTATTCACTGCCGATTTAACTTACATAAGATTTTTTAGTTCTGACTCGAATGTTTTGTCTTTTCAATTCGCTCGGGTCAGCCTAAGCTTTTCAGTTTATCGAAGACTGCTTTCTAGAGGACGAAGATGAAGATTTTGTACTGTTACTATTTATTATATTTATTCCACTATGTCATGATGTTCCACTGCATTTTTTTTATTATTTATTCTTGTTTTATGTAACTCTGATATGTATTATAAATGTTAATCAATGCTATTTGTAAACAGCTTCATGAATTGTTTATTTAATTATTATATTTTGTCATTCCGCTGTGAAATTCTGTATTTTTTATTTCTTTATTTTTCTTTCTTACCCCATAATAGTCTGCCTTTTTGAATGGTTTGAGTTTGACATGTGTGGTTTATTGTCAATTTAAACCGTCTAAAAAGAAAGATTGTTATACAAATCGTCAAACTTAATTCAGAAGGGGTTCGTTTAATCAACAAATGATATCAACTGAATGTTATTACTTCTTTAACTACGAACCAACAAACGTAAATATCTATATCTTTTTGGAAGATATTGTTTTATATATAAAATGTAGTCCTTTCAAAAATAATGTGTCGGTTTACCTTGCTAAGTATTTTGGAATCTCTATCGAGTACATGTGTCCATCATGCATCGACCAAAATTCTTAAACCAATCAACGCAAAACATTTTATTAGTCACTAACAAATATGCGCTCATATATATATATATATATATATATATATATATATATATATATATATAATATACTCAGGGTGTCTCTTAACCAATCTCTAATGAGTTACTCATCCTAGGGCATTACTAACCCAATCTCTGATGTGTCTTACCCCTACCAGGCTCAGTTGTTTGCTCAAACAATGCTTTGATACCTAATGTAATGAACGAAAATTTCGACCCTCGAACATCGAAACTGATATGCCCACTATATTGCGTGTTGAGCATTCAAGTGCCCAAAAAACGATTGTTAAAGGTAAAAGAAAATAATGACAGAACAGAATCTCATATGAATAGAATAATTTATAATATCTATAATATTTATAGTGGAAAATTTGAAATACATATATCAGAGTCTAACCTAAGCTCAGCCTGGACAGTTATAAACACCCATCCTTACAAATACTGAAAAACAACAAACATAGTGGAAAAGTAAACTGTGTCCATATGTAGATAAAGATCTCCAGCTCTTCTCTGGATACTCCAAGCGTCTTCAACTAATCCTAAAACTACTCGAATTTGACCCGAGTATTAAAAATACCTGGATCAGGCTTGGCAAAACAGCATGAGAAACGCAAATTATAAATATATATGACAATGTCATAGATCATATTTATGCCAAAACTAAACCTTTTGAAAAGAAATGGTATCTCGTAAGACCACGCCATGCATAAACACGGACGGGTTTTTACCGTACGATAAATAAAATACTTTATATCAAAACACTTTGATATTATCTTTAATGACATTGGTTTGAAAACACTTTTCACATAAATGTATATGCAAAGAAAGTACCAATACCTGGACAAGTCGATAGAGTATATGGTATCAAGGGGAGATGAAATGTTTGCAAGGCATTGCAGCTATTTTGAGAATACAATCAAAATCATAAAGCTCGTATTTAAATTAGATTTCCATCATGATAGGGAATTAGAGGTCTTTTCCTTCCTTTATGGACTCTACGTATAGCAATCATAATACCCGGTGGCTCTCGTACAGGACTTATATACCACTATACCATATTGCTAAATTACTATTAATTAGCGTATCCGGTGGCTTTTCGTACAAGGACTCATACACCACTATATTTGTTCATTTAAACTAAAGCCGCAACACCTTTTTTATCCACGATTATCTGATTGTCTGTAATATTGTAATATTCCCATTGGACCATATAGTTTCTTGTATCATCTCTGGAATGCGAGGCTCATGAAACCCCTCTTTACTTTCCACAAATCAAATCACACTTTCTTACATGGTTATTTCTAACACACAATTGATTTTCGGAATGCGAGGCCCACATGGCTATTTCTAACACACTATTGATTTCCATAAAAGTACAACCCCTACTTCGTACATCTCAAGGAAGGGTGTTAAGTATAAAAGAAGTTACTTTCTACACTACAAAACAGATGTACGTTTGTAAAAATTAACGTACGTAAAGGACAATTGGTTAGAAATACAATTTCAAAAATTCGTCTATATAAGTTGTCTAAGTGAAGGACAAACCGAAGGTACTCCTCCTACTACATTCTGTTTGGGAATCACCCTGTAAGACTAGTAGCGAGTAGTCCATGCCAATCGAAAATTTCACAACGAAGGCACTACTGCCACCAATATATATAATATGGGAATCACCTCAAAGGTTAGTAGCAAGCAACCCTACATTATGAAGATCTCCATCTTCAAAATCATTGTCTTTAACATGTCGTCATTTTCGAACACTTATATTAGTTCGAAGTGGTTTTTGGATAGAAATCACCCAAATCCGATCGCGGTCTCTCTGAACCAATTATCGCTAAAAAGATGTCAGGTATATGGGTGATTATGAAACATCATTCAACATATAAATCTTTTCATCCAAATAAGTATCCCTTCAGAGATATAAGCTTTAAACTGTTTCTATTTCTTTCAGTATATATAGGATTATTAAGCCTCTTTCTAACTTTGGAAATACCAAATCATTTCTTTTAAACTACATAGGAAAATATTTCCATCTTTTAATATTAGTATAATTCCAAACTTAACAGAGATTTCATATTCCTAAAACATATTTTTAATGAGTTAAAAACATTATTATTTAAGAAATCGTTTACTGTAAACCCAAACCAATTAGTATTGAATAAAAGAGATCAGTAAACTTCACGCTAAGTATACTCAATACTGATTCATGTATTCAAGCTGCACTATTCATCGAATAATGATGAAATCACCTTTTAAATTCATATCGATGGTACTTGTTTTTCTTCTCGGAATTTAATACACAGTTTAACTAGAATGTTTTCTTTAACACCAAAATCCTATTTTAAATCTTTTTTAACTTTTGGAAAACTCCAAATCTATTTTCTTTCATCTTAAGAAAATGCAGTCTGAGTAAATCAAATTAACCATCCCCTTCGTCAGACCAGTCTGGATAGCTAGAGGAGCAGCCAACTGATTTTTCAAACTCCAGCCCAGTGACTATCTCTCTATCACCGTCACCCATAAGATGGTCAAGTAATTTGATTGATTCTAAACCTTTCAAAATACTTATGCAAATATTTGAATAACATTTCCATAAGATTCAAGAAAAAAACCCATGTTTAAAACATTTATTCAAAAGTTGTCAAATTTTGTTGCTAAATTGCCGCTGAATAGTAATTTTAAAGCTTTATAGATCAAAACACCAATTTCATTATATATATGTCCATTTCTATGACTCAAATAACTTTTAAACATTTTAACATATTAGGAAAATATCCGTTTTTAAAGAGTTGAAAACAATATTTTACGAACTGCCAAAACGCAATGATTTTGAAAACTTGATTTGTACATATCTCAAAATTTACTGAATGAAATCTTGATTTTTCTATTTCATTTGAAAATTATGATTTTAAGGGTCCAAAAAATTATTATTTTAATAAATTTTGACTTATACTTCTTTCTACATATTGATTCAACCTTTTTATAGCGTGAAATCTCGAACTACCGCTACGCGACGAGCTCATTTTTGCTTAATTTTTTAAACTTCGCCAAATTTTACTGAAACACTTTTAAAATTTTTATATAACATTTTAAACCATCTTAAACTTATATTTTACTATTTATTTGATTCCAAAATCAATTTTCGCTTTGTTTCTAAATATTATAATATTATATCATTATAGTATTCAATATTCTATTTTTCCATTACAATTCTTTTACATAATCCATATGATATTTTCATATCATTTTCATCTTTTAAAACAATTATTTTCCAAAATCAAATAATAAAATTTATTTTACAAATAATTTCAAAACTCCACTTTTTCGATTCCTATCTTTTTTAAAACAAATTCCAAATCTTTTTCAAACTCCACTTTCTCGTTTCTTTACTTTTCCGAAGTAAATTCCAATATTATAAAATGATATTTCTTTTGGTTTTAAAAACAAAGAGGTCTAACATATGTCGTATACATATTATTTTTAGGTATAAAATAATTTTTCACAAGATATCTTTGTTAATTCATGTAGCTATCATTTCTCATCATATATGATTTTCAATTTATAAATCATAATAATCATATCTATTAAGATCAGAATTTTATATAATCAACCAATCATCATACAAACATATTAAACAACTATATAAGCAATCGTTTTAGCATATGATCAAAAGTATAACTTTAAGTAGTTAATGTCTATTATTATTACTAATTGCAAGTGATATTAAGTGATTGATAAGTAATATAAACAAGTGATTAACAAGTGAATATCAAGTGATATTATCAAGCAATTCAAAGTGTGATTAACTCACATTTATTTCAAACTAACTTCTTCCTACCAACATTCAATACATCAACACAACACCCCATCATAACTTCCATTTGCTCCTAGCTCAAAGCTAAGACCTTCTCCTTCGTCCATTGCTTATGCCATCGTCTCCTTCACTTTCCTTTGCACACGGCCTAAGGTCATTCTTCCATCTCCCAAAGCTCACATCTGCCACCTTCATCTCCTCCTTGCTCATGGTCATTACCACCATTTCCCTCCTTTATTTTCTCTTGGCCCAATGCCATTTTCTCTCCATTATTGCTCACAGCCTAAAGCCATGGAAGAGCAAAGAAAGAAGACATTAAAGAGGAGGAGAAGAAGAAGCTTAAGAAAGAAGAAGAAGATGAAATGAGACGTGTAGAAATGAAGAGAGCATCTCTTACACAACATCATCAAATCCATGTGCCTAACCCACTCCCCCTCCATGTGCCAGGCCATCTCATGTGTAAGTGGTGGTAAGTTTATTTTTCCAAAAGTAAACTATTTTTGTTTTATATGCTGAACGTAAATATATATATTTGTATAGATGTGTATGCATGTATATATATGAATATATATATATATATATATATATATAATATTTCAACTAACAACATTACAACGTTCAATCACAATTTTATTTGTTAAATCGTCGATAATCCAGAATCTGAATTCCGATCATATTTTCAGTTTTTAATCAAACTATTTATTTAAGTAAACAAAACTTGAAAACAAATTTTTTATCATCTCTAAGTAATTAAAACAAGATTGTTTAAGTTATAAAACCATTTTAAATAATATTAGAATCCATTTATAAAATACGGAGCCGATCCGCCAAAATACGACGAAGTTTGTATATCTTTATATAAAACAAGTTTATATATTTATGAATCCAATATAAATCACCTATTAACATTATTAAAAAGAATTATTTATCATTTTAAACAATTTGAATATTCCAGATCAAAGTTATAAGATTACGAATTGTTACAGATGTTTTCAGTTTGGAAGTTTGAATTAAAAGAAGAAAACATTAAAAATAAATGTATGAAATTAATTTTTCGTTGTTCTTTTTTTAACCGCTTAAGTTTTTCATTCATTTTAAGAAAAGTAGATTTATGGTTTTCCATTTTAGAAATTGGGGTTTTCAACTATTTCATGAAAATACCAAGTAAATGAAGAAATAACTTTTTTTTGCTTCATTTGAGTAATAATTGAAATTTATTCTTTTACCCGTTGTGAAGTTCTTGTCTATAATTAATGAAAGAATGAGCTAACATTGTAAATATGGTTGTGTTATGAACCAATAGTTAATTTGCTGTTATGAGTAAGTGAAACAAGATTAAATATAATTATAATTTACATAACTTTCAAACTTTTCTATTTGGTTAATTTGAAAAATATGTTGAAAGCATAAGAAAATGAAGATGATAAAAATCTAATTATATTTTTAGAAAAATGCTTCGAATCATACAACAAATTGGTCCAAAGAAAAAAGATGAATTGGAAGAATTACTTGTTGATTCTATTTCTAATTGTTGATTTATGTTTCCAACTTCCAAACAGTGGTCGACTAATTTGTGCAGGAAAATTAAGCATGTTCTTGAAGTATGGATATAGTTTTGTATGTAGTTGTGGAAGATACTAAATACAATAAATATATTGGAATCTCATATCATAAGTCTCTTATGTTAGGTCTTGTACCTTAGAGCACCTTTAAGTTAGTGGTCAATTATTGAGCAAGGTTATTAAATTTATCAGAAAAAATTTGTAGTCATTGACGTGAAAATTTTAATTTAATCCTATATCTTTTGACTTTTTGGAAAAAATAAGAAATTAATCGTTAATTAATGTTACAAACTTAATGGTCATCATTATCTCATGAGATGGAAAATAAAAAGAGTGAAACACAATCTTTTAATCGTGTTAAAGCACGTTCATCTTAAAATCATTTTACAAGTTCCTTAAACATCTATATTTTTTTTCTAATGACTTGCGCAATAGAAAAGAAGATATTATATGAGTTTAGTGATCGGTGGTTGGTTGAGTGTAGATGCGGTGAGTTGCCAGTAAAATGAGGAATTGTTAAACATCTACACATAGATGGACCACATATTTCAATTAAATATGAAAAACATGAGGACTACAGAAAGTTTCCCAATTATAACACGACTTTCTATCTTATATTTAACTCTAAAACTTAGACGTTATCTGGTATGAATTTCCCAATAGAGCAGAAAATTTATATATTTAATACTTGTGTACTTCGAAACAATGAATTTATGATTTGGGTTACGTTTCTTTTTCTGTCAAGTTCTAAATTATTGACTATTAGCATGATTCTGCTGATTTTTGCATTATTTACTTTTTATACAGATATGTGTCTGAAAATTTGTTGTCATTGCATTTGACTAATTTGTTATTAAAGTGGATGTGAATAAAATTACCCTTTTATAGAATTGTATCCTCATTATTTTAACTAAGTTTATAAATTTTAACCAAGTTAGCTAAGTTTTTACAAAAATTAACTAAGTGAACCAAGTTTTAAAAAAATTAAATAAGTTTTCAAAAAAATAAATAAGATTTTAAATAAACAAGTTTTTAAAAATAACTAAGTTTGTATAAATCAACCGAGTAAACCAAGTATTTAAAAGTTAATTGAATTAACTCGGTATTATAAAAATTAAATAAATTTATAGAAATTAACAAAGTTTAATAAATATTCATTTAAGTTGACTAAGTTTTAGTACTTTCAAAATGAGATATAAAATTGAAGTGGGAAAAAGTTGTATAGAATTTACTAACTAAATATCTTTACTGTTTCTTTTCTAGATAACATTTTGTAATCAGTTTTGGTATGGGAGTTAATGCACGCATTAGAGAATAAATCAGCATTAGGTAGCTTACTAGTAAACTCTAAATTGTTGCCAAATCTTTACATGGAATGAATTTGGATGCTTTATAGGACAAATTTTCAAATAAAGCCTCTCAAAAAAAAAAAAAAAACTTAACGCAACAATAGGCTCACATGAAAACTTATTGCAGAAATAGACCTAGTTTTTTATACAGTATGCGCATAGTTTGCGCATCTGTAGAATGCACAAGTTTTAAAAAAAATATTACATGTTTGCTTAAAGCTTGCGCATTTATCGAATGCGCAAGTATTAAATATTTTTTTTTTTAAAAGAGCATTCCATAAATACGCAAGCTATATGCAAACGAGTCATATTTCCGCAATAAGTTTTCAGTTGAGTCTATTATTGCACTAAGTTTTTCGGAGATGCTTTGTTTGAAAATTTGTCCTACTTTATAACTGGGGAATTCGATAATAGTATTGGTCTTGAATTATTTAATGATAGGAACATGAATTATGATTGAAAGTATCAAATTATCATTAGGATAGTTCTCCGAGCACCTTCAAAATGCTAATAGTTGGCCATATGTTTTATATTATGTTATGATTTATAAGTTGATTACTACATGTTCAGGTCTAACTGGATAGGAAATATAAATGTCTGTTACAACAATTTCTATTCCAAATTCATGTTTTTAATAAATTCATTATGCAACAAGTACATTATTGTTATTCCCTCCAAATGCTAGCATGACATACCTTTTCATGTAAATAGCATGATTGTCAAAATACTACTCTGTAGTTGCACAGTGAGCTTAAGCAAGGTGATGCAAACTGAGTGTTGCACGGTTTGTGAGCTGATACATGTGCAGCAGCGAGGCAACATGGGGACTTATATGATGCAGACAGAGTGAAGCAAATTGCGGCATGAATACTTATACAAAAATGCATGTACTGGTTTGAGATGCAAGTAGAGTGCTGAAACCGAGCAGCAGTGAAGTGCTGGGCTGGAGCAAAATTGTTATGTGCTGAACTTACTTGAGAGCTTGCTTGTGATGAATTGAACAATTATGAACATGATGGCTTACATGAACTGAAGCCAACATTTGAGCAAACTGAACTGACTTGAGCTGAACTTGAGTGAATGGAGTTAAATGCTTTACATTTGCTCAGAGCAAAACAAGAATGAGTGGTGATGGCTGTTATTGGAAAGCTAGTGTACTTGTAGTGTGCCTGACTGATAATAGTGAAAGAGGGGCTTTGCAATCTGAAACAGAGATACTAATTTGATGCAGCCGTTCTAGTGCTATAGAGTGCAGTAGAGTGGTCACTATAATGCAATAAAAGGCTGAGGCAGGACAGAATCAGAATTAGGCTGCAAATATGCACTAAACTACTTAGAACTATGTCAAACACTGTCAAACACGTCATGATGGCAAACTGAAATGCTTCACACATGCTCACTGTGTTACCAACTCACCATAAAAATAAGCAACATTGAAAACATGTATATTTCCATAACTCCCTAGATGCCATGCAGCTACAAGCGCATCCATAACATTCACATAAAGCTCTAACACAATTGGCCTATCCTTAACATTCATTATATCTGGTCACGTCTCAGCCATTTGCAGAGCGAATCTATCACCTGCTGTCCCTACGTATATGTATTCTCCTACTGCTACTATAACATATGGAATTAATTCTTTTATCTTCTTAATGTTTGGTGTTTGGAAACTCGGAGTAAAGTATTTCAGTGGTTGGAGATACTGTGGACATCACTGCTTCCAGTAACGTAGTTCCTATTGTAAGGTATTCCCACCTTGCACTTGCCATTCTATAGTCCAACCTCAATATAGTACCCTAAGTAATAGGCGTAAGTCCCAGCATCTTGTTAGTGTACACTAGTCCAGTTAATTATCGAGGGACTAAGTTTTATAAAAATGACTAAGTTAATTAACTAAGTTAACTAAGTTTTATAAAAATGACAAAGTTTATAAAAATGAATTAAGTTTATAGAATTAACTGCGGCATGTACACTAGTCCAGTTAATTATTGGGGGAAGTGATATTTATATATATAATACATTTGCATGTGTATTATGTTATATGCACAAGTTTACAAATTTATATAGAAAAATAGATTTGCGATATAATAAAGGATGCTGCAATTGCTTATGGGTTTGATAATATTACCAAGTTAAAGCTGCAAACTATGACAATAGGAAGGTGTGAACTGTTATGAGAATTCTAACTCAAGACCACTCAAATCAAAGCCCCAAAATACACCGGAAAATGAGACCATGGTAAGAAATGAAAAAACAACCAATCAATATCTCATTCCAATCCAAAACCAATCATAATCACCAAACAAGCATTAGAGAAACAAAGCCATAACGTTAAAATAAATCATACATCGATTTATAGTGGTTCCACTAACATCTTGTTAGTGTACATCCACTTTGAGAGAGAGCCTTTATTAATATCCATAAGAAAAGTACAAGAGATTGATTACAATAATCAATATTCAAATAGAATAGATTTTTTTTGGAGAAGATAATTGAAGAAAACCAGGTTTTGATAAACCCTATTTGATGGAGGATAAACCATGATCAAAACTCTTGGAGTTCCCCTTTACTTTAAATCCTGAAAATAGCTTATATAGTGAACCATCTTTTCTTGACAAATACCTGATTTTCCCCTTAAAACCTAAAAGAAAATTTACAAATTCTGAATCGAAAAAACAAAGCTGCAGGGAGTCAGACGTCTGCCACAACCTCTTAGATGTCTGTCGCACCTTCGGGTTGTAGTAAACCTATTGTTAGACATCTAAGGATTCCTGTCAGATGTCTAACACAACTTTCAGTCTATTCATGTTCAAATCACGATAACTTGAGCATCCGGGCTCTAATTCGCGGGTCGTTTTCATCCTTATCAAGCTATTCCCGATCTCTTCAATTCATCATATAGTGTCACCAAAATTCAACACTCCATCTCGACACTATATCCATCTCCATCACCAAGAAACGATAGCACCAAACTATCACGACTTCTATCTACAACCAAATAAGCTTGAATGTTTTCTCAATGAGCTCCGACAAAGCCATCGCCCATTACACTTTATCAGCGAGCTCAGGCAAAGCCCCTTCCTGCTAGCAGAGTGTTGAAAGCACCCAAATCCAAATCTGTCTCACAAAAAGACAAAGGCACTAAGTAGTGTAAACTAGTACTCACAAAGAAGATAGAGCCATAATCTCTCCCCGATATTCTTCATCATCTATAACCAATCTCATCTCTTAACCGTGCCACCCCATGGCACCTGGCACCTAGCACCTCAACAAGCAAATCAAGTTCGAGCAATGCTTGAACTTTCTAATCGACAATGCCTTAGTGAACATATCCCCTACGTTATACTTTGTGTGAACTTTTCGAAGATACACTTGCTTATCTTCATTCGTGGTTACTAAAAATGACTCTCTCACTTCAATATGCTTAGTCCGTGAGGTAAACGCCAAATTCTCCACCAAGTAAATAGCACTCTGGCTATCACATCAAACATCGATACTATCATGTCCAAATCCTAAGTCGCACAAATCATCTCAAATAAAGTGCCTCCTTTGCCGCATACACTGTGGCTATCAACTCCGCCTCTATAGTGGATAAAGTAACTATGGTTTGCAATCTCAATCTCCAACTTATGGTCGTACCACCAAGTGTGAAGACATATCCAAAAGTTGACTTTGTCTGATCTCTATCACTACGTGGTCTGCATCACAATAATCAACCAACTTGCAATTCATCATCTCACCAACGCCAAAAACAAGACCATGAGATGATGTATCTCAACATAAACTTCACAGCTTCCCAATGCAATTTCTTCGGATTAGCCATATACCGGCTAACCATCCTAAAGGCATTTGCAATATCAGGCCTTATACACACCATAGCATACATTGAACTTCCAACCACACTAGCGTATGCCATATTTTCCATATAAGCCTTGTCTTTCCCAAGATAAGTAATCTGTGATGCCCTACCTCTATACCCACGCTAGCCAAGGACACTACGGGGTAATGTCGTCAACTAGCGCGGAGAATAAGGCTGTTGAAGAGCGACCATCCGTATAATTGCTTTGTGCGAGCACCGATATGCCAGATAAAATATAACATGCATTTCATCTCAAGAGGAAATTTGACATACCGACATAAACTCAAATCTACTACAGAGTGGCTATATATAATCTTCGGAAACAAATATAGAAATAAATATAACAGAAATCAGTCATAGATAATTCATATCACTAAGGTGGAAACAGATATGAATATAACACATGAAAGTGTAAATCAGAGTAGTGGTCAAATAAGATCCACAATATCACAAAAGAATAGATACAAGTGCTAGACAAAAGAAAGCGAGGTCCACAGTATAAACGTTGGCGACCTCTTCATGATGTATACATCAAGGAGTTTATATCTCAAATGTATACAACAAAAACTACTAGACTAAAGTAGTTAAGAAAAAGTCAGAAGATGGTTCCAGATAGGAAGTCATGAGGAAGCAGCTGCAATATCTCAGTCTGACCCGAGTATTATTTAAGAAGAAAATAATAAACGGATCAGTCTAGCTATAATTATCAGATAAAATGAGATATAAGAAGAGATGTAATAAAAACGTATGATAACCAAAAATGTCATACTGCGACAAGTATACATAGAAAATCAACTAAATCATACAAATATCTCAAGAATCTCATAGCATCAAAAAGAATATCATATTCTTTATTTACTTCACCAAGCCACAATAAATGACATACATATCAATGCCAATCGTAAAAGTTGGTGAAACATAAATTTCAGAAATCATCGATTAGAAATCCAGAAATCACAAGAGAAAAGAGGATGGCCAATCCCATAAACTGGACATCGACGCACCTAGAAAGACACGCCACATGCACAATCGAA
The DNA here is from genome assembly GCA_030765085.1 of Allium cepa. Taxonomy (NCBI): domain Eukaryota; kingdom Viridiplantae; phylum Streptophyta; class Magnoliopsida; order Asparagales; family Amaryllidaceae; genus Allium; species Allium cepa. Next base: position 906,335,147 of record CM060932.1, read on the forward strand.
CATCGACACACCTAGAAAGATACACCCCATGCATAAATAAACATCGATGCATCTAGAAAGATACACCGCATGTAAAGACGAACATCGACGCACCTAGAAAGGTACGCCCCATGCTCTAGCATCGACGCACCTAGAAAGATACGCCCCATGCATAAATAAACATCGATGCGCCTAGAAAGATACACCCCATGTAATGTCTAACATCGATGCACCTAGAAAGATGCACCCCATGCAAAGTCGAACATCGACGCACCTAGAAAGATACGCCCTATGCATAGACGAACATCGACGCACCTAGAAAGATACGTCCCATGTCCCGACTTATTGAGCCGACTGATCCACGAAGTAAACAAACATCGACGCACCTAAATAGGTACGACCCATGCGAGAAATGAGACGAAGCTCAATAAAATAAAGTACAGTCCTCCACGTGGACAAAGAGACATCGCACATTGCTAGTCTAAACTATAAAATGATCATCATCGATCATCAAGAAGTGTTAATTGCACTAAGCTAGTAAATATATGAGTTTTGCTTCATGTCCCATAACCACTGGCTTAACTTAAATATTTACGAACAAATTGTAGAATTCCACTCAAGAATTGTCACAAGAGATTCAATCGAACAAGTCCAAGAATTAACCGACGAAGTAACCGCAAGCGTTTCATACCACTTGTCTTACTAAGTCATTTAATTAGATTTCTCATACGAGTGAGGTAAAGGTTTGTATATACTAGTAGGTTGGAAAACGGTTTTATAAACGAGTTTGATATTGAAAATAGAGTTTAAATAATCTTTGATAAAGAGTTAAAATATTTACTACTAGTATAGAAACCTTTGTATTTTAAAGTGACAAATCATAAAACTGATTGTAGAAACGATCAATCATTAAAATCCACATACGAAGACGTGAATCAAATCCAAAGAAACCGATAAAGGATCCATCGAAATGGATATTCAAAAATCGCTAAAAAGGAGTCATCAAAGTCATAATAAATGATAGCAACAAATAGGATCATCACGAATCGATTTGAATTGGAAATTCAATCCCAACAGGCAAATTGGGCAGAAACAACAAATTCAGTTGACTGAATAGAGATTTCAGTTGACTAAATCATGCCTGAAAACCTTCTGTTTTCAGGTTCAGTCGACTGAACAGAGATTTCAGTCGACTGAATCATGCCTGGAAGCTTTCTGTCTCTAGGTTCAGCCGACTGAACATAGATTTCAGTCGACTGAGTCATACCTGGAAACTTTCGGGTTCCAGATTCAGTCGACTGACTCAGAGATTTCAGTTGACTGAACTGGAATTTTCAGTATTATCAGCCTAAAAATGAAGAGGCAATCTCTTCGCAAATATAACCGGATGAGCAATGGGCGTTAGGGCTTTATGTCAAATGACGACCTGGCTCTACAAGCTCTTTGATGCATCACCAAAAACATGTTCAAAGATTGAAGTTAGGATTTTTAAAGATTTGAACTCAAAACACTAACAATTGTAATATTCACAAAACCAATCCGAATCAAGAGCAAATGCACATGAAGAGGTGTTAGGAATTCATACCTAACAACCAAAGATAATTATACTCATAGATGTGAGATAAAAATCTCACCTTTGAACCCAAAAACAATGAATGAGAAGCTTGAAGACAAGGGAAGATCAACCACACTTCAATCTCAACACAAGAAGCTTGAATCTAAGCTTAAAAGAGAAACATTTTCCAAATTAGGTTTAGGAATTTTCTGAAATCAAAGAGAGAATGAGTTGGAGAAGAAGGAGATGATACTTACCAATGCTTCTCTTTGACTTTGGCGCAAGAACTTGATTTGCAAATGGAAACTAGGGTTTAGGATTTTAATTCTTTTTATTTTCCCACACTATTCTCTTTAGGACTGAAAAGATAAGGAAGAGGGAATGAATGAAGAGAAGTGGTTCAGTTTGGGGTATTAAGTTGGCTAGTGGGCTGAACCCAAACCCAAACCCAAAGTGAAAAAGGTCAAATTTTTAGCTAGCTCCAAACATATCAATGTTTATACTCAAAAAGGTTGCGAACGGCATTTTGAACTCAATTGAAGGGGTCTCGAGTCCCAATTCGACTTTTTGCTAAAAGTATGTTTTCGGACTAAAATCTGACGTATGATGAAATATTTAAATAAAATATGTAAATATACAATCGATAAATATGCAAGTTGTTACATGATCCCTTACTCGAAAGTTTCACATACAAATGTAATGGCGTATTTGACACGTTTGCATTCTCCATGCTAAACCGCAAAGCACTTTCTCTATATACTCCTTTTGAGTCAATTTTAACTCAAAATCTTTTTGACCCCTTTCTATTTTCATGCCCAATATCAACTTTGCTTCTCCAAGATCCATCATTTCGAACTCTAATTTCAAACACAATTTTAATTTGTTGCTTTCATTTTTATCTTTTGAAGCAATGAGCATGTCGTCCGCATACAAGAGTAAATATACCTAACAATCATTTTCCAACCCCTTGAAATATACACAAGCATCTTTGATGCTTCTATGAAAACAATTTTCAAGCATAAAATGATCAAATTTCTTGTACTATTGTCTGGTGATTTCTTTAAACCATATAGTGATTTTTTTAACTTTCAAAACAAATTTGACTTACCATCTACAACAAAATCTTTCGGTTGCTCCATATAGATGTCTTCATTCATATCACCATGCAAGAGGGCGGTTTCACATCAAGTTGCTCCAACTCCAAATCATGAATAACAACTATAGAGAGTAATATCCGGATTGAAGAATGACGCACAACCGGTGTGAAAAATCTCATCCTACTCCTTTTCCTTCCTTTGTGCAAACCCCTTAGCACTAATCTAACTTTGTCTCTCTCATTGTCCTTTACTTTGTATATCCACTTGCACATAATAGTACGGTTTCCTTTAGGAAGTGGAACCAAATCCCAAGTTTGATTGTTCAACAATGATTGCATCTCTTCCTCCATGGTATAAATCCACTTCAAGCTATCATTCGACTCCATGACGTCATCAAGATCCATCTGCTCAACTTAGAATACATGAAGAGCATAGTACAAATTATCACAAAAGCTAAGATAGTTCCAATCACCATATCTATCGGAGGCCCTTATAGCACGGAGACCATCCCAGTTAGCAATGTTATCACCCAAACTCCTTTCAGCTCCACCTTGTACCGAATCCTCTCTAGAATCATGTCCATCACCAGCACTACTAGAGGCGCCATGCGGACTATGTGATGTAATATCAACGACATTTTGAACTCAATGGAAGGGGCTTTGAGTCCCAATTCGACTGTTTGCTAAAAGTCGGTTTTCGGACTAAAATCCGACGAACATGAAATATTTAAATATACAATCGATAAATATGCGGGTTGTTACAGACTCCCCTCCTTAAAGAAATTATGTCCTCGCAATACTTACGAAGAAAATAATGAGTAGCAAACATAAAAGCATATCAACACAAAATAAATTTGAAATAGGAAGTTCACCATAAAGGGCATGAAAGAGTAAGCCTGAACGGGATCACTCTATGAATTCCCAGGATTCCCAAGAGCAATCCTTAGGATCTGAGAACCATTGAACTTTCACAAAAAGAACATCTTTATTCCGAAGGCGCTCAACCTCCGAAGCAACGATGCGAATGGAATGTTGCTCATAAGTCAAATCTGGTGAAACTTCAATTTCCTCAATAACACCGGGCTCAAGAATAAAAATCGGAATACTTAAGGCATCTCCGTAGTTGAGAGACTTGGAAAACGTCATGAATAGCAGAAAAATTGAGCCGGTGCAACGACGTGGTATAATAACGGTACGCCCGAGAAACTAGAAACTCGAATAATTTGGAACAACGGCGTAGTACAATAACAGTACGCCAGATGAACCAAAACGTGAATAATTCGAAACACCGACGCAGTACAACGATACGTCCAATGAACCAAAGTTCAAATAATTTGGAACACTGATGCAGTACAGCGGTACGTCCAATGAACCAAAGTTCAAATAATTCGGAACACTGACACGGTACAACGGTACGTCCAATGAACCAAAGTTCAAATAATTCGGAACACTGACGCAGTACGATGGTACGTCCAATGAACCAAAGTTCAAATAATTCGGAACACTGACGCAGTATAACGGTACATCCAATGGACCCAAGTTCAAATAATTCGGGACACTGACGCAGTATAACAGTACGTCCAATGAACCAAAGTTCAAATAATTCGAAACACTGACGCAGTACAATGGTACGTCCAATTAGCCAAAACGTCGGGACATCGATGTAGTACAATGACGGTACTCCGATGAACCGTACACCATAAAAGAAAATCGGACGCTAGTCCATAGAAGAAATGAGATGAAGCTCAATAAAACGAGGTACATCGAAACGTCCGATGAACTTGGTAAAAAGATCATTCCATTCGGACATCATCAAAGAAATAACCACTTGATGCTTACGACTAAGGGCATTGACAACACGATTCCCCTTTCTGGGAGTATACGAAGAATTCAAGATCATAAGATGTAAGAAACTCGAGCCAACATTGTTGACGCAAACTAAGTTCCTATTGAGAGAATAAATACTTCAACGATTTATAATCGAGGTGGAGAACAAATTTTCCCCCAAAAGATAATGATGCCAAATTCTAAAGCGAAACCAATAGCCACGAGCACTTGACCATGAGTGGCATACCTAGTCTCGATAGGCTTTAATTGTTAAAAGCATAAGTGATAGCACATTCCATTATGCAAGAGAACGGCACCCAAACCAATACGACTCATATTGGTACAAACAGTGAAATCTTGGTTCCTCTCAGGAATCACAAGGATAGGAGTATCGAAAGAAAGAGTTCTTTTAAATAATCTTCTTTCCCAAAAATCTAAAACTTTCAAAATTACAATTATCTTTATGTAACAATCTTTCTAGAAAAATTTACCTTTTTACAAGTCAATTTATTGCATCTGACTGTCTCATCAAAGCGTTTAGGAGGTTTCTATCGATAACTTTGTTCAAGCGCATCGACCAGAATTATTAAAGCACTCAATGGGCAATACAATCACAAAATCATCTTCTATATGATAAATATGTCTCTTAAAAACTTTATGTATATTCTTTGTTCGTTTCAAGAACAAAAATCCAATCATACTTATTAATAAATCTTATGAAAAGATTTGCAGAATTTTAAATTGCTGTTTTCATCAAAAATCAAATAAATATAAGAATGGAGTCATCGAGATATTCATAGAATACTGACTCATAAAATGGATGAAATAAGCTGGACAAACTGAATGACATAACAATTCATTCATAAGAACCATAACGAGTGCGGAATGCGGTAAGTGGAATGCTAACTTCTGCAACTCGTAACTAATAAAAATCGGTGGCAAGGTTGAACTAAAAAGACCCTAGCACCTCTCAAAAGATTATTTAGGAGATAATCCTAAGACAAACTCAAAAATACCGGAAAGTTTCACAAACTATTTAAATGAGAGAAGTAACACTTTCCTCATGATGAGGGCTTAAAGAATAAAATGATGCGAACAAATTGGAATCAAAATCATAAAGAAAAATAGAAATCTGCTTAACAGATTAAAAACATCGAAGTTGAATAGTCCACTCGGGACATAGAATATGGCTTCATAATAATTAAGCCAATCGGTACAAAAGTCAATTTCGAAGCATAAGTAAAAATCGGGTCGGAAAGAAAAATCACATAAAATAATTTTGACATCAATACAAGAAACCAACTGAGCGTTGCGGATCCACCAACAGGATTCACCATTGCCAAAGGAGTCAACAAGCCCCAAAAAAATATTTTAAATAAAAGAAACCAGCAAGTTCTTTTGATATAAAATATGAGAAGATGAAACCCATATCAAAAAGAACTCGAAAAGGAAAATCATAAAACAAATGTCATCAAGGATAGAATGGCTAACTTAACTAAGAGAAGAGTTGCTAGGGGCTTGCACAATATTTAGCTTTCTCATGTCCTTGTTCAAAAGTTTGGGACATGCGGATAAAAGATGACCCGGTTTTTTGCAATAGCGACAGGAATGGGGTTTCGGACACATATTTGCATAGTGTTCCTTAGAATTACAATTGTAGCATCCTCCACGATTAGGGATTGGAGTCTTTGCTACAAAAGTAGTTTGCTTCGCTCTCTTATTGGGATTAAGGCTCTTTAACTTAATATGCCACTTCTTGGTAATCCCTATAGCACTAACACTTCCTTTACCAACCTCTTCATATCGAAGAGTGATATCCACAAGCGGATTGAAAGGAACTTCAAGTTTCAAAGGTAAAATCTTTTCGAGGTTCTTACCCAAAGCACAGATAAACCTTTGATTCTTTACAAGATCCAAAATTTGTTGGGCAGACATAAATGCGCCATCCAGAGGAGGGCTACTGGATTGACCAGAGCTAAGACTGCCAGATCCAACCATTTCTTATTCTTAAAGAAAGAAAGAAAGAAGAAGAAAAAAGTTATTCACAAAATTAATTTCCATCAAACTTGATTGATAAAACAAGAAATCATTAAAGAAAATAGGATTAGACGGTACGAAGACTCAAATAAATCCTAAGGCATAACTTCTAAGAAAGACTTAAGGCATGATCCTTGCTAGATTATTCCACATTGTTTCAAAGTTTGGCTTTGATACCAAGTTGTGACGCCCCACTTCTATACCCACACTAGCCAAGGACACTACGGAGTAATGCCGTCAACTAGCACGGAGAATAAGGCTGTTAAGGAGCGTCATCCATGCAATTGCTTTGTGCGAGCACCGATATGCCAGATAAATATAACATGCATTTCATCTCAAGAGGAAATCCAACATACCGACACAAACTCAAAGCTACTACAGAGTGGCTATATATAATCTTAGGAAACAAATATAGAAATAAACATAACATAAATCAGTCACAGATAATTCATATCACTAAGGTGGAAACAGAAATGAATATAACACATTAAAGTGTAAATCAGAGTAGTGGTTAAATAAGATCCACAATATCACAAAAGAATAGATACAAGTGCTAGACAAAAGAATATGTATACATCAAGGAGTCTATATCTCAAATGTATACAACAAAAACTACTAGACTAAAGTAGTTAAGCAAAAGTCAGAAGATGGTTTCAGATAGGAAGTCATGAGGAAGCACCTACAATATCTCAGTCTGACCCAAGTATTATTTAAGAAGAAAATAATAAACGGATCAGTCTAGCTATAATTATCAGATAAAATGAGATATAAGAAGAGATGGAATAAAAACGTATGATAACCAAAATGTCATACTACGACAAGTATACATAGAAAATCAACTAAATCATACAAATATCTCAAGAATCTCATAGCATCAAAAAGAATATCATATTCTTTATTTACTTCACCAAGCCACAATAAATGACATACATATCAATGACAATCGTAAAAGTTGGTGAAACATAAATTCCAGAAGTCATTAATGAGAAGTCCGGAAATCACAAGAAAAAAGAGGATGGCCAATCCCATAAACTGGACATCGACACACCTAGAAAGACACGCCCTATGCACCGTCGAACATCGACGCAGCTAGAAAGATACGCCTCATGCATAAATAAACATCGACGCACCTAGAAAGATACACCCCATGTAAAGGCGAACATCGATGCACCTAGAAAGGTACGCCCCATGCTCTAGCATCGACGCACCTAGAAAGATACGCCCCATGCATAAATAAACATCGATGCACCTGGAAAGATACACCCCATGTAATGTCTAACATCGATGCACCTAGAAAGATGAACCCCATGCAAAGTCGAACATCGACGCACTTAGAAAGATACGCCCCATGCATAGACAAACATCGACGCACCTAGAAAGATACACCCTATGTCCTGACTTATTGAGCCGATTTCTCCACGAAGTAAACAAACATCGACGCACCTAAATAGGTACGACCCATGCGAGAAATGAGACGAAGCTCAATAAAATAAAGTACAGTCCTCCACGTGGACAAAGAGACATCGCACATTGCTAGTCTAAACCATAAAATGATCATCATCGATCATCAAGAAGTATCAATTACACTAAGCTAGTAAATATATGAGTTTAGCTTCATGTCTCATAACCACTAGCTTAACTTAAATATTTATGAACAAATTATAGAATTCCACTCAAGAATTGTCACAAGAGATTCAACTGAACAAGTCCAAGAATTAACCGACGAAGTAAACGCAAGCGTTTCATACCACTTGTCTTACTAAGTCGTTTAATTAGACTTCTCATACGAGTGAGGTAAAGGTTTGTATATACTAGTAGGTTGGAAAACGGTTTTATAAACGAGTTTGATATTCAATATAGAGTTTAAATAATCTTTGATAAAGAGTTTGAATATTTACTACAAGTATAGAAACCTTTATATTTTAAAGTGACAAACCATAAAAATGATTGTAGAACGATCAGTCATTAAAATCCACATACGAAGACATGAATCAAATCCAAAGAAACCGATAAAGAATCCATCAAAATGGATATTCAAAAATCCCTAAAAATGAGTCATCAAAGTCATAATAAATGATAACAACAAATAGGATCATCACGAATAGATTTAAATTGGAAATTCAATCCCAAAAGGCAAATTGGGCAAAAATAACAAATTCAGTTGACTAAACAGAGATTTCAGTTGACTATATCATGCCTGGAAACCTTCTGTTTCCAGGTTCAGTCGGCTGAATCATGCCTGAAAACTTTTTGTTTCCAGGTTCAGCCGACTGAACAGAGATTTCAGTCGATTGAATCATACCTGGAAACTTTCGGGTTACAGGTTCAGTCGACTGACTCAGAGATTTCAGTTGATTGAACTGGAATTTGCAGTATTTTCAGCCTAAAAATGAAGAAACAATCTCTTCGCAAATGCAACCGGATGAGCAATGGGCGTTAGGGCTTTATGCCAAACGACACCCGACCCTACAAGCTCTTTGATGCATCACCAAAAACATGTTCAAAGATCGAAGTTAGGATTTTTAAAGATTTGAACTCAAAACACTAACAATTGTAATATTGACAAAACCAATCCGAATCAAGAGCAAATGCACATGAAGAGGTGTTAGGAATTCATACTTAACAACCAAAGATAATTATAGTCATAGATGTGAGATAAAAATCTCACCTTTGAACCCAAAAACAATGAATGAGGAGCTTGAAGACAAGGGAAGATCAACCACACATCAATCTCAACACAAGAAGCTTGAATCTAAGCTTAAAAGAGAAACATTTCCCAAATTAGGTTTAGGAATTTTCTGAAATCAAAGAGAGAATGAGTTGGAGAAGAAGGAGAAGATACTTACCAATGCTACTCTTTGAATTTGGCGCTAGAACTTGATTTGCAAATGGAAACTAGGTCTTAGGATTTTAATTCTTTTTATTTTCCCTCACTATTCTCTTTAGGACTGAAAAGATAAGGAAGAGGGAATGAATGAAGAGAAGTGGTTCAGTTTGGGGTATTAAGTTTGCTAGAGGGCTGAACCCAAACCCAAACCCGAAGTGAAAATGTCAAATTTTTAGCTAGCTCCAAACATATCAATGTTTATACTCAAAAAGGTTGCGAACGGCATTTTGAACTCAATTGAATGGGTCTCGAATCCCAATTCGACTGTTTGCTAAAAGTAGGTTTTCGGACTAAAATCTGACGAACGATGAAATATTTAAATAAAATATTTAAATATACAATCGATAAATATGCAGGTTGTTACATGATCCCTTACTCGAAAGTTTCACATGAAAATGTAATGGCGTATTTGACACGTTTGCATTCTCCATGCTAAACCGGCAAAGCACTTTCTCTATATACTCCTTTTGAGTCAATTTTAACTCAAAATCTTTTTGACCCCTTTCTATTTTCATGCCCAATATCAACTTTGCTTCTCCAAGATCCATCATTGCGAACTCTAATTTCAAACACAATTTTAATTTGTTGCTTTCATTTTTATCTTTTGAAGCAATGAGCATGTCGTCCGCATACAAGAGTAAATATACCCAACAATCATTTTCCAACCCCTTGAAATATACACAAGCATCTTTGATGCTTCTATGAAAACAATTTTCAAGCATAAAATGATCAAATTTCTTGTACTATTGTCTGGTGATTGCTTTAAGCCATATAGTGATTTTTTTAACTTTCAAAACAAATTTGACTTACCATCTACAACAAAATCTTTCGGTTGCTCCATATAGATGTCTTCATTTAAGTCACCACGCAAGAAGGCGGTTTCACATCAAGTTGCTCCAACTCCAAATCATGAATAACAACTATAGAAAGTAATATCCAGATTGAAGAATGACGCACAACCGGTGTGAAAAATATCATCCTACTCCTTTTCCTTCCTTTGTGCAAACCCCTTAGCACTAATCTAACTTTGTATCTCCCATTGTCCTTTACTTTGTATATCCACTTGCACATAATAGTACGGTTTCCTTTAGGAAGTGGAACCAAATCCCAAGTTTGATTCTTCAACAACGATTGCATCTCTTCCTCCATGGTATAAATCCACTTCAAGCTATCATTCGACTCCATGACGTCATCAAGATCCATCTGCTCAACTTAGAATACATGAAGAGCATAGTACAAATTATCACAAAAGCTAAGATAGTTCCAATCACCATATCTATCGAAGGCTCTTATAGCACGGAGACTATCCCAGTTAGCAATATTATCACCCATTCCTTTCGGCTCCACCTTGTACCGAATCCTCTCTAGAATCATGTCCATCACCAGCACTACTAGAGGCGCCCTGTGGACCATGTGATGTAATATCAACGGCCTTTTGAACTCAATGGAAGGGGTCTCGAGTCCCAATTCGACTGTTGGCTAAAAGTCGGTTTTCGGACTAAAATCCGATGAACGATAAAATATTTAAATAAAATAATTAAATATACAATCGATAAATATGCGGGTTGTTACAGACTCCCCTCCTTAAAGAAATTGCGTCCTCGCAATACTTAAGAAGAAAATAAAGAGTAACAAACATAAAAGCATATCAACACAAAATAAATTTGAAATAGGTAGTTCACCATAAAGAGCATGAAAGAGTAAGCCTGAATGGGATCACTCGATGAATTCCCAGGATTCCCAAGTGCAATCCTTAGGATCTGAGAACCATTGAACTTTCACAAAAAGAACATCTTTATTCCGAAGGCGCTCAACCTCCGAAGCAATGATGCGAATGGAATGTTGCTCATAAGTCAAATCTGGTGAAACTTCAATTTCCTCAATAACACCGGGCTCAAGAATAAAAATCGGAATCCTTAAGGCATCTCCGTAGTTGAGAGACTTGGAAAACGTCATGAATAGCAGAAAATTTGAGCCAGTGCAACGACGTGGTACAACAACGGTACGCCCGAGAAACTAGAAACTCGAATAATTTGGAACAACGACGTAGTACTATAACGGTACGCCAAATGAACCAAAACTTGAATAATTCGAAACACCGACGCAGTACAACGATACATCCAATGAACCAAAGTTCAAATAATTTGGAACACTGATGCAGTACAGCGGTACGTCCAATGAACCAAAGTTCAAATAATCCGGAACACTGACACGGTACAACGGTACGTCCAATGAACCAAAGTTCAAATAATTCGGAACACTGACGCAGTACAACGGTACGTCCAATGAACCAAAGTTCAAATAATTCGGAACACTGACGCAGTACAACGGTACGTCCAATGAACCAAAGTTCAATTAATTAGGAACACTGACGCAGTACAACGGTACGTCCAATGAACCAAAGTTTAAATAATTCGGAACACTGACGCAGTACATCGGTACGTCCAATGAACCAAAGTTCAAATAATTCGAAACACTGACGCAGTATAACGGTACGTCCAATGAACCAAAGTTCAAAACACTGACGCAGTACAACGGTACGTCCAATGAACCAAAGTTTAAATAATTCGGAACACTGACGCAGTACATCGGTACGTCCAATGAACCAAAGTTCAAATAATTCGAAACACTGACGCAGTATAACGGTACGTCCAATGAACCAAAGTTCAAATAATTTGGAACACTGACGCAGTACAACGGTACATCCAATGAACCAAAGTTCAAATAATTCGAAACACTGACGCAGTACAACGGTACGTCCAATGAACCAAAAAGTCGGGACATCGATGTAGTACAATGAGGTACTCCAATGAACCGTACACCATAAAAGAACATCGGACACTTGTCCATAAAAGAAATGAGATGAAGCTCAATAAAATGAGGTACATCGAAACGTCCGATGAACTTGGTAAAAAGATCATTCCATTCGGACATCATCAAAGAAATAACCAATTGATGCTTACGACTGAGGGCATTGACAACACGATTCCCCTTTCTGGGAGTATACGAAGAATTCAAGATCATAAGATGTAAGAAACTCGAGCCAACATTGTTGACGCAAATTAAATTCCTTTTGAGAGAATAAATACTTCAACGATTTATGATCGAGGTGGAGAACAAATTTCTCCCCCAAAAGATAATGATGCCGAATTCTAAAGCGAAACCAATAGCCACGAGCACTAGACCATGAGTGGCATACCCAGTCTCGATAGGGTTTAATTGTTAAAAGCATAAGTGATAGCCTATTCCATTATGCAAGACAACGGCACCCAAACCAATACGACTCATATCGGTACAAACAGTGAAATCTTGGTTCCGCTCAGGAATCACAAGGATAGGAGTATCGAAAGAAAGAGTTCTTTTAAATAATCTTCTTCCCCAAAAATCTAAAACTTTCAAAATTACAATTATCTTTATGTAACAATCTTTCTAGAAAAATTTACCTTTTTACAAGTCAATTTATTGCATCTGACTGTCTCATAAAGCGTTTAGGAGGTTTCTATCGATAACGTTGATCAAGCGCATCGACCAGAATTATTAAAGCACTCAATGGGCAATACAATCACAAAATCATCTTCTATATGATAAATATGTCTCTTAAAAACTTTATGAATATTCTTTGTTCGTTTCAAGAACAAAAATCCAATCACACTTATAAATAAATCTTATGAAAAGATTTGCAGAATTTTAAATTGCTGTTTTCATCAAAAATCAAATAAATATAAGAATGGAGTCATCGAGATATTCGTAGAATACTGACTCATAAAATGGATGAAATAAGCTGGACAAACTAAATGACATAACAATTCATTCATAAGAACCATAACGAGTGCGGAATGCGGTAAGTGGAATGCTAACTTCTGCAACTCGTAACTAATAAAAATCGGTGGCAAGGTCGAACTAAAAAGACCCTAGCACCTCTCAAAAGATTGTTTAGGAGATAATCCTAAGACAAACTCAAAAATACCAGAAAGTTTCACAAACTATCCAAATGAGAGAAGTAACACTTTCCTCATGATGAGGGCTTAAAGAGTAAAATGACGCCAACAAATTGGAATCAAAATCACAAAGATAAATAGAAATCTGCTTAACAGACTAAAAATGTCGAAGTTGAATAGTCCACTCGGGACATAGAATATGGCTTCATAATAATTAAGCCAATCGGTACAAAAGTCAATTCCGAAGCATAAGTAAAAATTGGCTCGGAAAGAAAAATCACATAAAATAATTTTGACATCAGTACAAGAAACCAACTGAGCGTGGCAGATCCACCAACAGGATTCACCATTGCCAAAGGAGTCAAGAAGCCCCAAAAAAAATATTTTAAATAAAAGAAACCAACAAGTTCTTTTGATATAAAATATGAGGAGATGAAACCCATATCAAAAAGAACTCGAAAAGGAAAATCATAAAACAAATGTCATCAAGGATAGAAATGGCTAACTTAACTAAGAGAAGAGTTGCTAGGGGCTTGCACAATATTTAGCTTTCTCATGTCATTGTTCAAAAGTTTGGGACATGCGGATAAAAGATGACCCGGTTTTTTGCAATAGCGACAGGAATGGGGTTTCGGACACATATTTGCATAGTGTTCCTTAGAATTACAATTGTAGCATCCTCCACGATTAGGGATTGGAGTCTTTGCTACAAAAGTAGTTTGCTTCGCTTTCTTATTGGGATTAAGGCTCTTGAACTTAATATGCCACTTCTTGGAAATCCCAATAGCACTAACACTTCCTTTACCAACCTCTTCATATCGAAGAGTGATATCCACAAGCGGATTGAAAGGAACTTCAAGTTTCAAAGGTAAAATCTTTTCGGGGTTCTTACCCAAAGCACAGATAAACCTTTGATTCTTTACAAGATCCAAAAGTTGTTGGGCAGACATGAATGCGCTATCCAGAGGAGGGCTACTGGATTGACCAGAGCTAAGACTGCCAGATCCAACCATTTCTTCTTCTTAAAGAAAGAAAGAAAGAAGAAGAAAAAAGTTATTCTCAAAATGAATTTCCATCAAACTTGATTGATAAAACAAGGAATCATTAAAGAAAATAGGATTAGACGGTACAAAGACTCGAATAAATCCTAAGGCATAACTCCTAAGAAAGACTTAAGACATGATCCTTGCTAGATTATTCCACATTGTTTCGAAGTTTGGCTTTGATACCAAGCTGTGACGCCCCACCTCTATACCCACACTAGCCAAGGACACTACGGGGTAATGCCGTCAACTAGCGCGGATAATAAGGCTGTTGAGGAGCACCATCCGTGTAATTGCTTTGTGCGAGCACCGATATGCCAGATAAAATATAACATGTATTTCATCTCACGAGTAAATCCGACATACCGACACAAACTCAAAGCGACTACAGAGTGGCTATATATAATCTTCGGAAACAAATATAGAAATAAACATAACATAAATCAGTCACAGATAATTCATATCACTAAGGTGGAAACAGATATGAATATAACACATTAAAGTGTAAATCAGAGTAGTGGTCAAATAAGATCCACAATATCACAAAAGAACAGATACAAGTGCTAGACAAAAGAATATGTATACATCAAGGAGTCTATATCTCAAACGTATAAAACAAAAACTACTAGAATAAAGTAGTTAAGCAAAAGTCATAAGATGGTTCTAGATAGGAAGTCATGAGGAAGCACCTGCAATATCTCAGTCTGACCCGAGTATTATTTAAGAAGAAAATAATAAACGGATCGGTCTAGCTATAATTATCAGATAAAATGAAATATAAGAAGAGATGTAATAAAACGTATGATAACCAAAATGTCATATTACGACAAGTATACATAGAAAATCAACTAAATCATACAAATATCTCAAGAATCTCATAGCATCAAAAAGAATATCATATTCTTTATTTACTTCACCAAGCCACAATAAATGACATACATATCAATGACAATCGTAAAAGTTGGTGAAACATAAATTCCAGAAGTCATCAATTAGAAGTCCGAAAATCATAAGAAAAAAGAGGATGGCCAATCCCATAAACTGGACATCGACACACCTAGAAAGACACGCCCCATGCACAGTCGAACATCGACGCACCCAGAAAGATACGCCCCATGCATAAATAAACATCGACGCACCTAGAAAGATACACCCCATGTAAAGGCAAACATCGATGCACCTAGAAAGGTACGCCCCATGCTCTAGCACCGACGCACCTAGAAATATACGTCCCATGCATAAATAAACATCGATGCACCTAGAAAGATACACCCCATGTAATGTCTAACATCGATGTACCTAGAAAGATGCTACCCATGAAAAGTCGAACATCGACGCACCTAGAAAGATATGCCCCATGCATAGACGAACATCGATGCACCTAAAAAGATAAGCCCCATGTCCCGACTTATTCAGCCGATTTCTCCACGAAGTAAACCAACATTGACGCACCTAAATAGGTACGACCCATGCGAGAAATGAGACGAAGCTCAATAAAATAAAGTACATTCCTCCACGTGGACAAAGAGATATCGCACATTGCTAGTCTAAACCATAAAATGATCATCATCGATCATCAAGAAGTATCAATTACACTAAGCTAGTAAATATATGAGTTTAGCTTCATGTCCCATAACCACTAGCTTAACTTAAATATTTATGAACAAATTATAGAATTTCACTCAAGAATTGTCACAAGAGATTCAATTGAACAAGTCCAAGAATTAACCGACGAAGTAAACGCAAGCGTTTCATACCACTTGTCTTACTAAGTCGTTTAATTAGACTTCTCATATGAGTGAGGTAAAGGTTTGTATACACTAGTAGGTTGGAAACCGGTTTTATAAACGAGTTTGATATTGAATATAGAGTTTAAATAATCTTTGATAAAGAGTTTGAATATTTACTACAAGTATAGAAACCTTTATATTTTAAAGTGACAAACCATAAAAATGATTATAGAACGATCAATCATTAAAATCCGCATACGAAGACGTGAATCAAATCCAAAGAAACCGATAAAGAATCCATCGAAATGGATATTCAAAAATCCCTAAAAAGGAGTCATCAAAGTCATAATAAATGATAACAACAAATAGGATCATCACGAATCGATTTAAATTGGAAATTCAATCCTAAAAGGCAAATTGGGCAGAAACAACAAATTCAGTTGACTGAACAGAGATTTCAGTCGACTAAATCATGCGTGGAAACCTTATGTTTCTAGGTTCAATCGACTGAATCATGCCTGAAAACTTTCTGTTTCCAGGTTCAACCGACTGAACAGAGATTTCAGTCGACTGAATCATACCTGGAAACTTTCGGGTTCCAGGTTCAGTCGACTGACTCAGAGATTTCAGTTGACTGAACTGGAATTTTCAGTATTTTCAACCTAAAAATGAAGGGGCAATCTCTTCGCAAATGCAACCGGATGAGCAATGGGCATTAGGGTTTTTATGCCAAATGACGACCCAGCACTACAAGCTCTTTGATGCATCACCAAAAACATGTTCAAAGATCGAAGTTAGGATTTTTAAAGATTTGAACTCAAAACACTAACAATTGTAATATTCACAAAACCAATCCGAATCAAGAGAAAATGCATATGAAGAGGTGTTAGGAATTCATACCTAACAACCAAAGATAATTATAGTCATAGATGTGAGATAAAAATCTCACCTTTGAACCCAAAAACAATGAATGAGAAGCTTAAAGACAAGGGAAGATCAACCACACATCAATCTCAACACAAGAAGCTTGAATCTAAGCTTAAAAGAGAAACATTTCCCAAATTAGGTTTAGGAATTTTCTGAAATCAAAGAGAGAATGAGTTGGAGAAGAAGGAGATGATACTTACCAATGCTTCTCTTTTAATTTGGAGCTAGAACTTGATTTGCAAATGGAAACTAGGGCTTAGGATTTTAATTCTTTTTATTTTCCCCCACTATTCTCTTTAGGACTGAAAAGATAAGGAAGAGGGAATGAATGAAGAGAAGTGGTTCAGTTTGGGGTATTAAGTTGGCTAGTGGGCTGAACCCAAACCCAAAGTGAAAAAGGTCAAATTTTTAGCTAGCTCCAAACATATCAATGTTTATACTCAAAAAGGTCGCGAACGACATTTTGAACTCAATTGAAGGGGTCTCGAGTCCCAATTCGACTGTTTCCTAAAAGTAGGTTTTCGAACTAAAATCTGAAGAACGATGAAATATTTAAATAAAATATTTAAATATACAATCGATAAATATGCGGGTTGTTACATGATCCCTTACTTGAAAGTTTCACATGCAAATGTAATGGCGTATTTGACACGTTTGCATTCTCCATGCTAAACCGGCAAAGCACTTTCTCTATATACTCCTTTTGAGTCAATTTTAACTTAAAATCTTTTTGACCCCTTTCTATTTTCATGCCCATTATCAACTTTGCTTCTCCAAGATCCATCATTTCGGACTCTAATTTAAAACACAATTTTAATTTGTTGCTTTCATTTTTATATTTTGAAGCAATGAGCATGTCGTCCGCATACAAGAGTAAATATAACCAACAATCATTTTACAACCCCTTGAAATATACACAAGCATCTTTGATGCTTCTATGAAAACAATTTTCAAGCATAAAATGATCAAATTTCTTGTACTATTGTCTGGTGATTGCTTTAAACCATATAGTGATTTTTTAAATTTCAAAACAAATTTGACTTACCATCTACAACAAAATCTTTCGGTTGCTCCATATAGATGTCTTCATTTATATCACCATGCAAGAAGGCGGTTTCACATCAAGTTGCTCCAACTCCAAATCATGAATAACAATTGTAGAAAGTAATATCCGGATTGAAGAATGACGCACAACCGGTGTGAAAAATCTCATCCTACTCCTTTTCCTTCCTTTGTGCAAACCCCTTAGCACTAATCTAACTTTTTCTCTCCCATTGTCCGTTACTTTATATATCCACTTGCACATAATAGTACGGTTTCCTTTAGGAAGTGGAACCAAATCCCAAGTTTGATTCTTCAACAATGATTGCATCTCTTCCTCCATGGTATAAATCCACTTCAAGCTATCATTCGACTTCATGACGTTATCAAGATCCATCTGCTCAACTTAGAATACATGAAGAGCATAGTATAAATTATCAAAAAAGCTAAGATAGTTCCAATCACCATATCTATCGGAGGCCCTTATAGCACGGAGACCATCCCTGTTAGCAATATTATCACCCAAACTCCTTTCGGCTCCACCTTGTACTGAATCCTCTCTAGAATCATGTCCATCACCAGCACTACTAGATGTGCCCTGTGGACTATGTGATGTAATATCAACCGCTTCCTCCTTATAAGCATTTTCAACTACTCTACTCCTTGGACGAAAGGTGGCAATAACTTTCTCCTTTGATTCACGATGAACCAAATCTGAAACATCCGATGAGCTCTCATTCTCCTTGAACAAAGCTGACTCATCAAAAGCAACATGACGACAACTCACAACCTTCTTTTACTCCGTCCGTATAACTAAGCAAGACCCCTTTAAAATCTCTAGGCTCAAACTTATCATTTCCCGAATCATGCATATAAACCAAACAACCAATCACACGAAGATAACTCAATCAATGCTCTTTCCCTTCCACACTTCTTTCGAAATTGTGTTACCAATAGCCGAGCACGTAACTCGATTCCTAATATGTACCACGGTTGAAAATGCTTCAGCCCAAAAACTCTTAGACAAATCCAATGTCAATCTCAAGCATCGAGCTTTCTCTAGTAGAGTACGGTTCATCCTCAGATCTTCCAATGTAGTAAAATGCCTTCGTATACCATGATGCTTGCAAAACTCCAAGAATTCTTCGAAAATATACTCTTCGCCATTGTCAGACCTTAGAACCTTCAAAGACTTACCATTCTCATTCTCAACAGGAGTTTTCCATGCTTTGAACTTTGCAAATGCCTCCGACTTGGCCTCCATTACATACACCTAGATCCTTTCGAAAAAAATCATCAATGAAAGAAGTATAATAAAGAGCTCCTCTCAAAGAAGCTACCGATGTTGGGCTCCAAACTTCCACGTGAACATACTCAAGAACCCTTCTCGAATCATATTTTCCCTCACCGAATGATACTGTAGTTTGCTTATCTGTGACAAATTCCTCGCAAAACTCTACTTTGTTGAAACTCTCTCCATGAATTATTTTCCACTTTCAAAGAATATCAAACTCCTCTCCGACACATGACCTAATCTAAAATGCCACAACCTTGTCGCATCCAAGCCAGGAGAATTATCAATAACAATACAAGTTTCACCTTCTATAGTCACACCTTGAAGTAAATAAACACCATGAGTCCTAACGCCTTTCATCACCATAAGCGCACCCTTCGAAACCTACAAGCTACTCTTAATAGTGATCTTACATCCTAAAGAATCCAGCTGCCATAAAGAGATAACAGACTTCTGAAGTCCCAAAACATAGCATACATTAATGGGAGTATGAACCACTTCGTTAAACATCTAATTTGCACGAAACCAATGCCCTTCTACTTATAAATAGCATCATTACCCATAATAATTGAATTTTCCTCTTTGTCGACTAAGAAGAAAAATAATTCTTATTCAGCGTTATATGACAAGACGCCCCCGAATCAAGCACCCATTCGCTACGCGAAACATCCGATGCTACCGCCTCAAAACATGTACATCTTCCTCACCTATTTCAATCTCTACCACTATGGTTGAAGATGCTACTTCCTTCTTTGCCTTTCCCTTGTTTGGACATTCATTCATCCAATGAACAGGCTTCCTACAAATAAAGCATTTGCCATTTCTTTTCTTTGACTTTCCTCTCCAGTTGGGCTTTCTTGATTTAGAACACCCCCGGCTCCCTTTCTTCTTATATATCTCTTTCTCCATAAATAAGCCATGACCATTACTAGAACCACTACTTCCATCACCCAACTCCTTTATTTGATCGCACAACTCTTCATTAAGAAGACCCATTTTGACATCATCAAGAGGCAAAGTGTTCCGGCTATACATCAAATTATTTGAGAAACACGTATACGGTCCTGCAACGAACACAACAATATCATCATCTTTTACGCTTTCTCAGTCTTCAAATCTACTTCCTTCATCTTCATTAGTAAATCGTCAAAGACATTTATGTGTGCCTTAAGTGAAGTACCCTCCTTCATCTTATAGGTGAAAATCGTTCGCAGCAAAATCAAATGATTAGTTAGGTGAAAATTTTGGAGATTACATTCTCTTCCATAACAAGTGGAAGTATAGTGAATGCCCACTCTTATATTTCCTCTCTCTCAACATCCGAGATATCTGCTGACAACAAATGTGTATCAAGCACTACTTAATGCACTCAATTCCGCATAAGAATCGCTTTCATCTTCCGTTGTCACTTTTTGAAATCATTATCGTCATTCCACTTGTCTATAACCAATTGTGATCTCAAAGCCGCGTACGTACATATAGCGCTACACTACTTGGACTAACCATTAAGGGACAACCCGAGTTATTTTCTGTTTTGGCATTTCCATAACCTATCAACACCAAAGCTCTGATACCAAATTTTACGAGAATTCTAACTCGAGACCACTCAAATCAAGGCCGTAAAGCACAGTGGAAAACGAGATGGTGGTAAAATTCAAAAATAACCTGTCAAAATATCAATCTAATCATAATCACCAAACAAGCAATAGAGAAACGAAGTAATACGTTAAAATAAATCACACGCCAATTTATAGTGTTTCCACTAACGACTTATTAGTGTACATCCATTTTGAGAGAGCCTTTATTAATATCAATGGTAAGAGTTCAAGAAATTGATTATAATGATCAATATTCAAATAGAATAGAATTTTATAGAGAAGAGAATTGAAAAAAAACTAGGTTCTGATAAACCCTATTTGATGGAGGATAAACCTTGATCAAAACCCTTGAAGTTCCCCTTTGATTTGAATCCTGAAAATAGCTTATATAGTGAACCATCTTTTCTTGACAAATACCCGATTTGCCCATTGAAGTCCAACAAGTAAATTCATAAATTCTGGATCGAAAAAACAAAATTGCAGCATGTTAGACATATGTCACAACGTCTCAGATGTCCGTCGCAACTTTTAGGCTGCAGTAAACCTACTGTCAAACATGTGAGGATTCCTGTCAGACGTCTGAGGATCCAAGCTCGATTCAACCTGTGCATATTCAAATCGCGATAACTTGAGCATCCAAGCTCGATTTACGTGCCATTTTCACCGTTATTAAGCTATTCTTGACCTCTTCAATTTACCATATAGTGTAGCCAAAATTCAGCCTGAACCTTTAACTTATTTTTATGATGAAATCAGATTACGGGTATTGGCTGCAGGATACATGGATGTAGCGACATTCGCTTTATGTTCGCATGAAGAGAATTAGATTTACCTAAGCTGGAAGATTATGCTAGTAAAATGGTTGTTGTTGTCAATCCTTATTCATCTACTTCTCAGTTTATGTACATTTTTTAACTCACTAGATATAATGGTAAAATAGGGATTTAGGTGGGTTGTTTCCATATCCCTGAAGAAGGAAACTACAGTACTATTTAATTAATGCATCTATCACAAGATACCTACATTATCATATCATTGTCAAAAGTTACTAGCATGTTTTCAAAGTGGGCGAAGAAAATCTATATGGTTGTTTTTGATCTATTGTCCTTTGTGAATCTTTCAATTGCGTTATCCTGTAATTTAACCAGACAGGCTATTTATAGATCATATATGCTTACTATGGCTGACATATAGCTATAATCACCAAAGCCTTCAGGTTTGTTGCAAATCATGTGAGGTATTTAACATCGTTTCAATTGAAACTACTGTGTACCATCATTTAGTTCTTTTGCATTTTAGTTTGAAAAGATAATTTAAAACTGTGTATATCCAGTGTTACCACTTGATACTATACAATGACGTTTAATATTATATAGTGAATTTTCCAATCGTTTCAATTTTATAATAATATTTACTGCTCTAACATTCATTTTATATTATACAATAAGCTTATAAAGGCAATCGAAGTAAAAACAAACACTGAATATTTGTTGTATAATAACATTTAATGCTCTAATATGGAAATAGATGTACTGTTAATGTCATTTCAAATTGTAGAAAATATAGTAAAATTCAGTTGAAAAGATTACCAAATTGAGTGTCACTGGCATAAAACCAAAATATTTATGATAATGCCATTTAATCATTTTGTTATTAGTATATTTAGATTGAATGGCAATACTATATTAAGTGGCAGTGTATTTGCTAACTAAATGATAGACAGTAACACATCATTTAACAATACCATTTGGAATATAATATGATGATATGTTTCAAATATAGCATTTATTCTGCTAATTAAATGGCATTATCTGTTATAATATACGTAAATCGTGAAATGAATATGCTTTTACGTTGTTTTGTTTAGGCCCACATCGTGGAATAAGTTAAACCCTTTGCTCCAAAGCCTTTATATAAAGAAGGCCATGTAATGTAAATATATGTCTATTCTCATAAATAAATAATATATCTTCTGCCTCTCTCTCTAATGGCTTCTACTTTCTTCATTTTATAACACGTTATCAGCACGATCTCTAAACAAAAAAAAAATAGATTTGAATTGTGATAACCTAGAAGACCAGATCTACTTTGCTTTTCAGATCTAATTATAAATCTCAAGATGGTAAGCAATTTTTTTAGATTTAATTATATTGATCTTATCTTTTTCAAATCTAATTCTATTAATTTTATCTTCTTAGATCTCATTCAATCATAGCTCTAATTTTTTGATCTCATTCTATTGTAGATCTTATGTTCTAATTTTTTTAGATCTTTGTAGATCTTGATATCATGCTCAAATGATATATATTTGATATCTATATATTTTAGTTATCAGATGTATTCTTTTTCATGTTTATTCATCCCTATCTCTTATTTATTTATTGAAATCAATTATGACTTCTGAGATTACTTATTATTACATATCTTTTAGTTGAAAGCAATTTTATTTGTTCTTTCAGAATTTGTACTTGATAAATATTCAGTTTGAATTGATTCAAAATTTCTAATAAGTGGTATTAGATCCACTCATGTTTGATTTCATTATGAATTTTTGATTTTTTGAGTAAGTTTTGAATCGAATTTATTTATAAGTCATTGAATTCTTGTAATATCTTACTCAAACTTCAGATCTATTTGATCTATGCATGAAAGATTTTTTTTATTGATAATTTTGGATTTCGTTTGAAGCTAAAAAAATTTCCTAGACCAAAAGGTAGCTTCTGATGTAGAAAGCAATATATACTTTGTGTAATTAAATAAAATTATAAAATGTTTTTATTTTTTGGAAATAATCTTAATTCCCCAAATTTACGAGATAACATTTGAAGATTTACATGTTTGTTTTGCTATATTTGGTAAAGAATTTTGAAGTTAATTTTCTTATAAGGGAAATAATTTGGATCCGAGATGTATAGTTATTTATGATTATGAATGATATGGATGGATCTGAGATGATAATGTTGTTTATTTTAGAAATTTTAATTATTAAGAATAAAATTTCTCTTCAAGGTACCCACTTTAGTTTTATTATTGAGTAATCTCGAACCTAGATCTAAGATGAAATTATGTTACTTTAACTATTGTTTGTTCAACTGATTCATATATATTTATAATGAAATCATTTTGTTGTGATAGTAGTTATATCTTAGATCACATAAAGGTTAAATGCATTTATTTTTATCAAAAATGTATTAAATGCATTGATTATTGTAAATTAGATAATATTTTATGTTTGTGTTTGGAATACGAATTGACGTATGATGTACTATTTGATGTATTTATCTTGACAAGTAATGTCTGGCGTAATGAAAGAATTAGGTTTAAAAATAACTTGAAGTTGTACAAAGAGATTATTTTAATGGAAGTTATATAAATCAAAATTCAAGACCTGAAGTGTTAAATTATGAAAATAATTTCTGATAAAGTTTACAAGTTTATTTCTTATCAGTATCTTTTTTGAATTTGTCAAAATGTACAAGCTTTTAAAAAGGAAGTTTACATAAAATTTGAGAACCTGAAGTTCATAACAAATTAATGAACTTGAAGTTCATGAATTAGAAGCTCTAAGCTCTATTGAAATTATGTAAAATGTTAAGGTTATGCTCTTCGAAGAAGTAAAAGGAAATTGATAAATCATCCCAAAAGAGATGTTTTAGAGATTTATTTATATTTATATTGCAAAATCCAACATCCCAGAAGAGATGTTATAGGAATTTTATTTTTGTTACATTGCAATTCCTCAAAATGAAATACTATATTCCCTGAAGGAATAATGATATAAATTGTTTGAAGTTATAATAATAATTTATCCAAAAAAATGATATTGTATACCAATGTTACATTCCAGAAGTAGTGGTTTTATCTCTTGCATCTTACTTTCAGTTGGTGAATCTAATTTTGTCACTTTATTTAAAGTTTGATATGCCATTTTAAAAGCAGTTACAACAAAAATCTCCAGTATGTATATTTTATGCTACTGTAAAAGTAGTAATTATGTAATTTATATAAAACAAAAATATTATATATTGATATGGCATTCCAATAGTGCACATATATATATAAGAGAAAGTTCACTCCAGAAGTGGTGATACTAAAATATCTCTAGTTGAGATTTATAAATTTGAAAATGATAACATATCTTTAGAAGAGATTTATTTATATATTTGTTAATTTTATTAAACCAAATAAGTGTACATAAATATGATTATGAAGGATCCTAATTTAGTTTAGATTAGATCCAAAAGGTTTAAGATTACCTCAAGAATACATTGTTCTATGTTCATGTGTCTAATTATATCATAAAGGTCATATTTATAGTTATTATTTCATAAGAAATATTATATGCATGATAATTTTTTGAAGAAATATCTTTAAATATTCTCCCGAAGAGATGGTCTATATTTCATATCATAATTTTCATGCAAGCTATGCACAATCTTTGATTATAGTTCATCCCTTCTCCACCAATCAATCCATATAAAGGTCTTTCCATATTTTCAAGGGTAGTTTTGCATTTTAAATTAAATTAGTTAATGCAATTAATGAGATTGGATCTAGAGCTATCAAAAGGATGTAAATAAGAAATTATAGTCGCTTTTATATATTATATTTGGTTGTCTTTTACTATTTTGCAGTAATGTTTTTATTATTTCACTATAACAACTATCAGATATGAGTTCTTATTTTATGAAACGCATTAATTATATACCCACGAATAATATTTTGATGTTTATGAATTTTTATTTCCATTGATAGTTGGTAATGGGATAAACATAGCCAAGCCTTAAAACTTTGGACTTGTTAGGAGATAATTTTTTTTCATGGATATTGGATGCTGACATTCAATTACAATCTCAATGCTTAGAATATGCCACTAAAAATAATAATAATATGTCCCAGTAGGATAAAACAAAGGCTCTTATATCTTTGAGGTGTCATATCCACGGCAATCTTAAAGTAAGACATTTAACTGAAAAAAATCATCTTTACTTATGGAACTCCATGAAAGAGCGTTATAACCACTAAAAGATGGTCACACTTCCAAACACTAAACAAGAGTGGTTGCCCTGAAGTTTCAACCAATTGGAAGTTGGTGCTTGTATGTTTTTCTTTTCAGAACTAATTGAATTAACATACCGATGAATGTTGTGTTTTAATTAGTAGTCCATTTTATTTTATTTTGGAAAGTATTATCATTTATTTAATGCTTACAAATTTTAATAGTTGACTAACGACATTGACTTTAATTCTTAAGATATGGACCATCAATATTTGAGTGGTAATATATGCCTACTAGATAGTGCAACGACTCATATGATTTTGAAAAATCAGAAGTTTTTCTCTGAACTATCTGAAAATATTTTAGCTAAAAATTTCAACCATAGCAAATTTGCTAATATAATTGAAGGGTCCGGAAGAGCCCATATAGTATTACCAAATGGTACATATATCTTGATTCAAAATACATTATACTCAAGCAAATTTAAAAGAAATTTGTTGAGTTTTGAAGATAAATTAATGAATGGCTACCATATTGGAACTATAATGAAAGCGCCAAAGAATATCTTTGCTTTATTTCTAAAATTGAAAGCCAGAAGCTTATTTTAGAAAAATTTGGTACAATTTCAACTGGATTATATTTCACGAAATTTAGCATAATTGGATCCCATATTTAAACATGAGCCAGAAGCTCACAATTGTCACTTGAATGCATCTTATCAATTGGTAAAAGAATTATCCTCCTATCATTAATATGTATGGTGTATTTGATAGTAGCAATATGATAATGGATCAAAATGAGAATCCAAAGATGATTATTATTTAATGTGATAATGTTCGTCAACATTGAGGGGGAGGATAAAGTGATACAAGTCCATTTTGATCATCAGTGTCAAATATATGTTAACATGTATACCGATGCAAAATATTAAGTAACTTGAATAAATATTAATAATATTCATAGTAGACTTTCTCCAATATAGATTTGAATCCCTGAAGGATTAAAATGTGTAAACCACATCTGAAATATGGTACAAAAGTCAGTTTGAAATACTTTTAGAGTAAGTAATAAAGATGCCAAATAAAAGAGATGTGTGTTCTTGAAGAAACACTTAGGGGGTGTTCTTGAAGAGACTGATGACATTGATTTTCAAATTACCCTAGAAGTGGTTTAGGTACCTAAAACATGATAATTAAAGAGATCTCAATAAATCATGTCTAGAACTGACAATCATGTCTAGAACTGACAAGAAATAATCAAAGATGATAAAAAATAACTCTTATGTTTATAAATAGATTAAGGATCTTGAATTAGGAGAAACATGACTGGCCATCATGAATCCCTTACCAATAGAGAAATATGGACATATAGTCCGCAAAGTAGGGAAAGTACTTGAAATGCTTAATATACCCCAAAGGTATAAATATGGTTTAAATCATATTAAACGATGAAAGTATACAAATTACTAAAGACTACAAATAATTTTTGTGGTTATAAAGAATGCAAAAAACAAGAAGCGTAGATTACAACCTACTTTTGAGTATTTTTGTAATGAAAATCTTGATATAATTCATAATGATTAGATTACTTCCTATTTTTAAGTATCGTTGTAATGAAGCTTTTAACATACATTGAAATGCTTGTTGCGATATGCAAAAATTATTCTTAAATAATATAAATAACTTTGATGATTATAAAAAATGCAAAGAACATGGAATGTAGACTACAACCTTCTTCTAAATATTGTTGTAATGAAAACCTTGATGCACTTTAAGATGAGTAAATTACTTTCTGCTTTTAAGTATTGTTGTAATAGAACTTTTAGTATTCATCAAAGATGTAGTTGCAATATGCAAAACTGATTTGAAGCATAAAAATGAAAACACATGATGTGTTTTTCATAAAGGTGGCAAACAAAATACATAAAATGCAAATCATATTTGGATTGGAAATTTTGATTGTATCAAAGGAAACTATTAATAAATTATATTTTTAATGAGATATATATTTATGGATTCAGAAGTATCTATAACCAATTTAAGTTATCAAAAGACGAATGCGAATTCATAGGAAACTTTTAAATCAAAGGGAACATCCATAAGCATTCCTTAACTAAGATTTTTCCCACTGGGCTTTTAATAGTAAGGTTTTAATGAGGCATTATCATGATCCAGAAGTATCAACTCCCCAGTAACATTTGAAAATAAGTTACAATGTACTCTTTTTCCTTATTTAAGATTTTTCCCACTGGGTTTTTCTTACTAAGGTTTTAATGAGACCATATCTTGATCTAGAAGAATCAAATGCCTTTTCAAGAAATAACATCTAAAATGCGTTATTTAAGTTAAATTGTATTTTTATCCTTGACTAAGGTTTTTCCCATTGGGATTTCCTTTGTAAGGTTTTTAATAAAGTATTATATTGATCCAGAAGTACCAAACTCTATTTGACTCAATAAATTGTTGAAATATGTCATACTATATTGTACTCCTATTCCTTCACTAAGATTTTTTCCATAGGGTTTTTCTTAGTAAGGTTTTAATGAGGCATTAGTTTGATCCAGAAGTATCAAACTTCATTTGAAGAAATGACAAAATAGGATATATCATTGTACTCTTTTTTTCCTTCACTCATATTTTTCCAATTGGGTCTCCTTAGTAAGGGTTTAATGAGATATTATTTTGATCCCAAAGTATCAAACTCTTGGAATGAATATCATTTTTAGTATGATATCTATGATTTCACAAGTTGCACTCTTTTCCTCTTTTAAGGTTTTTTCCATTGGGTTTTCCTTGCAGAGGTTTTTAATGAGGCAAATAACATTATCTATATCGACTGAATGGATAAATGCAAGCAAGAAAATAATGAGGGAGAGCAATCATCATTCACGTTTCAAAAGGGAAAATTTCAAGTTATCAGAGCATTCAAGATTTTGATGACGCATATTCAAGGGGGAGTGTTACAATATATGTAAAACATGAAATGAATATACTTTTACGTTGTTTTGTTTAGGCTCACGTCGTGGAATAAGTTGAACCCTTTACTCTGAAGCCTTTTTATAAAGAAGACCATATTATGTAAATATATGTCTATTCTCAGAAATAAATAATATATCTTATGCCTCTCTCTCTAATGGCTTCTACTTTCTTCATTTTAAAACATTAAGTTCATTTTACAATGCCATTTGGGATGTAATGCAAGATATTTAGAATATAGCATTTAATCTACTATTGTAACCTGATACTAGACATACTGGTAATAATAGACATGCACTCTTCTATCAGTAATAAATTCTCACCAATTATAAAAGTGATTTATTTATTAAAACTTGTTTACCCAATAAATGCTAAAAGAATTTTTGAAACACTAGAGATGTCAACTGGATGCATCAACTTAAATAAACATTTACAAAAAGTTAACTAGGTTTTACAAAAAAAAAATTAACAAAGTCAACCGAATTTTATAAAACTTTAACTAAGTATTATAAACATTTAACCGAGTTCACTGAGTTTGTAAAATTTAACTAGGTTTTATAAAAATTGAAAATGTCAACCAATTTCATTAAAAATTAAGTTCATAATAATTAAAGATGTTTTATAAAAATCTAACTAGGTTAACTAATTTTCTAAAAATTTACTAAATCTTATTACCTATTTAACTAAGTTAACTGAGTTTGTAAAATTTAAATAAGTTTTATGAAATTGATAAAGTTAACCAAGTTCTACAAAAAAATCATATTAGCTATGCATAATAAAAAATTAACTAAATTAATTAAGTTTTCAAAAGTTTAATAAGTTTTTTAAATATTTAACTAATTGAACTAGTGGTATTTAACTAGATTTCGTTAGCTAGTTGTGTTAAATATTTAAATAATTTATTAGATAATAGTAACGTAGAAGAATTTCTGGCCCTTTCATTGATTCTCGGAAATTTCTTTTATCTCCTTAATTCTCTCTCTAGATATTTTATTTTCGTATTTTTTAATTTATTACTTTACACTTATTTTACTAATTCTCTTCCATTAGTTTACAGTTTAGTATAGATATTCTAATGTTTATATAATTATTTACAAATAATTTATAAGTTACGTCATAATATTTTATATTTAAATCCATATGTTTAAATTCAGTTTATGTTTAGTAATATTTCTTATAAATACTAAAGAATGACAATCGAAATATGTATATCACTTCGGTAATAACCAAATGGTAATATTAATTTTTCATTCAACTATAAAGATATATAAATTACATAAAATAATAAAAAAATTAAAAAATTGTAGTTCATCTATTTCAATAAATTTATCATACATTTCATTGTAAATTCTATCTTTAACTTCAAGTATCTACATTTAAAAATACCACAATTATTCACAAAATTAATTAGATAAATTCATACATTATAATTAATTAAGCGATCTAAATTTAAACTAATTGGATTAATCCAGCTAACTAATATTTGTTAATTCGTTCATAAATTTATGAAAATATTGATATTTACACCATATTCATATTAACTAAATTGAAAAAAATTTGATTAATGTAAAGATGCTTAAGTCGCATAACTTAAAGTGTATACATAAACAATAATAATAAATTCAATTCATATCAATACACTACAAGAAAGGCTTCGATTAGCGACGAAGGGGGGGGGGGGCGACGGCTAGCGACGGCTAAAAAAAGCGGCCGTCGCTAGCCGTCGCAAAACGAACTATACAGATTCAGGCCGAGAGCTAAAATTTCATTTTCCTCCTTCCCCAAATCTTTCCTCCTTCCCCAACTCCGTCGCCCCCCCCCCCCCCCCCCCCCCCGGTCACCCCAGCCGGCGCCCAACCATTCAAAGCCTCCAAATCACCCAAATTTGTGTCGGTATGCTCCTAATCTCTTGTTTGAATGTAAATTTGATGTTTTTAGGTTTAGCTTAAACCCTAATTCAATTATGATTTGTTGTAAAATTTAGATTTGTTGTTAGTTTGAGTATTAGTAGTGTTGTTAAATTAGGTATTAGTAGTGTTGTATGTTGATTTGGTAGATTAATTAGTTTATTATCATGAACTTGAATTAAGTATATATTAATTATTTCATCATGATGAAGTTGAATAAATGGTTGATGTAGATAATTAGTGTTGGCGATTAACATGGTTAGTTGTTTTAGGTGAATAAATAGTGTATATTAATGATTAACTTGGTTATTGATAAATTTACATGAAAGTATTTCATAGTTTATGAAATTGATAAATTACAAATTTAAGTTGTTAAGTAAATTTAAATTGACAAATTTTTATTTAATAACTAGTTTTTTTTATTGTTTTCTAATTATCTATTCGATAATTAGAATTTGTTGTTTTCTAAATATATTCATTGATAATTGTTTTATTTACCTTGTTGATTGAGCGATGGCTAGCGACGATTAGCGATTGCCATTTTGATAATTTTAGCGACGAATCGCGACGGCTAGCGACGGACAAAATGCAAAAGGTTGTATATATTGTAAAAAATAAAGTTTGTACAAAAAATTTAAAAATGAATATGAGAACATTAAAAATTCTGCAAATATATAATTTATTTGAAAAAAATTAAAAAATGACTTTAAAAACAACTGATATTGTACTAAAATCAATTTTGTAAAGAAATTAAGAAATGAATATAACAACAACAAATAGTCACATAATATCTATGTCGTTTAAAAAATAAATAAAGAAATTAATATTGAAGTAAAATTGTTAATTGAATGTTGAACTAAAATTTAAATATACAAATTTTTGAAATAAAATATAAATAGTTGAAACATTGTCAAAATTTGAAAAGAACAATAATATTTGATAAAATTTAAAGAAATTTCTTTACCCCTTAGATTGTCTTTGGCCCCATCTGGCAAGTGTTGTATATGATCGTTATATGGATGTTCGTTTTGTAACGGAACGGACATTTATATTCATCTGATACAATATTTGTCGGATTTGTCCCTGTATTGGACAAGTTACAAACACAATAAAGTAATTACATATTATAAATCAATTCATTTTAAACGGTTACAAAATTTCGACAGCACTTCCTTTACGTTCCCTGTATACACGCATTTGTGTACGATACAGGGAACATAAGGGAAGTGCTGCTGAAATTTTGTTGAACCGTTTAATCTGAAATGATTTATAAAATGTAATTACATTATTGTGTTTGTAATGGGAAGTAGGATGACTGACCACCGAAGTGAAAATCAAAATACCCGAAAATAAAAAAATAAAGTGAAGTTTATATTTTGATTTTCCTGGAACGATGAACTTTTTACAATGGAGAATGGTTGTAAATTAATCATTTAAATTGTCTAACATACATTTTCAAATCAGGAAAAATGTTCAATTATTTTTTCGACCGTACGTGGATGTATGAAGTCAGAACTGGAAAGAAAGCATTAATAAAGCAACATTTCTACAACGGTGTAGAGGAATTTATTAGATTTGCTAAATCTAATAACCGAAACTATACAGAAATTCGTTGCCCGTGTAGTAAGTGCCAACATTTGAAGCATTGGAAACCGGATATAGTTGAAGTACATTTGTATCAATATGGTTTCGTGCCTGATTATTATTTCTGGGATCGTCATGGAGAACTTGTTGAACCTACACCTAATACTGAAGTTTTAGAGGACGGTAATATGATGACGAATCCGATAGAAAATATGGTGGATGATGCAGCACGATCAATGTTTCCTACAACGAAAGCTGTCGATGAAGACGAAAATGTCGAAGAAGAACCGACTGCAGGAGCTAAAAAAATATACGATTTGTTGGATTCTGCTAAGAGGCCGTTGTGGGACGGATGTAAAAGCGGAACCGAACTTTCAGTAACCGCCGAATACATAACTATGAAATCAAAATTCAACCTTATGGAAGCTGCATTTGCAGCAGTTGTACAAGCTGCAAAACGACACATGCCACCCAACAATCTGATGTGTGATAGTCATTATAAAGTAAAAAAATTGATGTCCGCTTTCGGTCTACCGTACGAGAAGATAGATGCATGTGTGAAAGGTTGCATGTTGTATTGGAAAGACGACGTCGAACTCAGAAAATGCAAAATATGTAACGAAGTAAGATACAAACCAAGAAAGAAGAAAGGGAAAGAAGTCCCGTACAAGAGAATGCATTATTTACCCATCACTCCCAGACTTCAAAGATTATATGCGTCTTCTGCTACGGCCTGTCATATGCGATGACATAGTGTGAGAACAGCGGAGGAAGGAAATTTGATACATCCATCCGAGGGTGAAGCATGGAAACATTTCGATAAGACTTATCCCGCATTTGCTGCGGAAAGTCGTAATGTCAGACTTGATTTATGTACGGATGGATTTTCACCATTTTCACAGTTTGGTAGTAAATATTCATCCTGGCCAATTATCGTTACTCCGTATAATTTACCTCCATGGATGTGTATGAAAACACCATATATGTTTCTCACCACTGTCGTTCCCGGCCCTCATGATCCAACTCAAGGAATTGATGTTTATTTACAACCATTGATCGAAGAGTTGAAGAAACTGTGGAATGATGGAGTCGAAACTTACGATGTATCAACGAAAAAAAAAATTCGGTTATTCGCTTCTTTGTTATGGACGATTAATGATTTTCCTGCATACGGGATGCTTTCTGGTTGTAGTACGGCCGGTCGTCTAGCATGCCCTTATTGTATGGAAGAAATACGAGCATTTTCGTTACGATATGGGAAGAAAGTTTCGTGGTTTGATTGTCATCGGTGTTTTCTTCATCCCAATCGTAGTTTTAGAAGAGATAAGAAAATTTTCATAACTAACAGAGAAGAGAATCTGAAACCACCTAAGGTTTGGTCAGGCGAGGAAATATACGAAATTGTAAGAGACTATCCAAAGATACATGAAACTAAAGTCCAGACTTAAATCCCAGGAAAGTCAGACATTCATAATTGGTGCAAACAAAGCATATTTTGGGAGTTACCATATTGGAAAGATCTCTTACTCCGACATAATATTGACGTGATGCACAACGAAAAGAACGTATTTGATAATCTGTTTAATACAATTTTGAATGTAAAGGGAAAAACCAAGGACGATTTGAATTCGAGGCTTGATATAGAAAACTATTGTAAGCGCCCGGAACTTCATATGAAGCCTAATGACAATAAAAAACCGAAAGCATGCTATGAGCTAGACAATAAGCAAGTAAAAGTTGTGCTAAAGTGGGTGGAAGAATTAAGATTTCCCAATGGGATTTCTTCCAATCTTCGTAGATGTGTTGACTTCAAAAATAGTAAATTGAGTGGGATGAAAAGTCACGATTGTCATATCATGATGGAATATTTACTCCCCATGGCTTTCAAAGAACTGTTGCCCGTAAAAGTATGGAACGTCATAACAGAGTTATGTTTGTTTTATAAATAGCTATGTTCGACAACATTAAAGGTGGACCGTATACGTAAACTTGAAGTAGAAATACCCATATTGCTATGCAAACTGGAGAAAATACTTCCGCCTGGTTTCTTTAACGTAATGGAGCGTTTACCTATTCATCTTCCATCTGAAGCACTTCTTCGAGGTCCTGTGCAATATGGATGGATGTATCCATTTGAGAGGTAAATTAACATATGCAATGTTCATGTCAATTTCAAATTTAAATTTGTATATCTAAATATGTAATAAATATCTTAATAGGTACTTGAATCATCTGAAGAAGAAGATTCGACAAAAAGCCCGAGTTGAGGGTTCGATATGCAAATCGTATCTTGAAGAAGAAGCCTCCTTTTTTTCTCTCACTACTTTAAGGACGAAGTGAACTTATCGTTTGTAACTGTTCCTCGAAATGAGGAAGTCGTTGAACAAAATTCTTCTCAAACAATGTTATCTGTTTTTAGACAACATGGTAGACCTGGTGGAAAATGTGTGGAAATATGGTTGGACGATAGAGACCACCATGTAGCGCACATGTATGTTCTTTTAAATTGTGTCGAAGTCGCACCATTTGTCAGGTAATAGTTAATTCACTTGTAATTTACTTGTATGTACATAATAATAATAACACATATTACATATATGCAGTATCTACGAATCACAGTATCCATCTGGCGATCTCAGTAAAAATTTTACCAAATGGTTTTTGAACTATGTTTATGAGCCAAGAAACTGTGTCGTTGATGAAGGCTTAAGACATCTTGCGATTGGACCGAAAAGAAATGTGAAGACTTATCCAAAAAATTTCGTCAACGGGTTTAAGTTCAACACAAAAGATTACGGTGCTGAAAAATTAACATATAACAGTGGGGTATTTGTCAAAGGCGGTGATGATCCAGATAAGCATTTAAAAGATTTTTACGGCGTCTTAACACATATTCTAGAATTGACATATTATGTTGAACCTTTAGAAAAGGTTTTTTTATTTAAGTGCAATTGGTTCAGTAACGTTCCTGGTTCTGGAATCAACGTGCATAAAGAGTACAAACTTATTGAAATAAGGCATAGATCACACTACTATAAATACGATCCTTTTGTGTTAGCCAAGCAAGCGTTACAAGTTTATTTTGCTTTGTATCCATCTTTGAAAAAAGATAAAGCGGATTGGTCCGCTGTTTTCAAAACGAAACCAAGGTTTACGATTGATGGAAATAATATTCCAGATGAAGCAGCATATCAAGCCGATCTTGAATCAAATACAGAAATAATAATAACTGATGATATTGATGTAGGGCCTTTGAATGATGAATCGAACGTCCTATTTGATGCATTTGAAAGTACCGAAGAAAATGAGATAGAATACGAGACTGAATCTGAATCAGAAAACGATGAAGACTGATCGTTATTGATATAATTGTTATGTGATAGTGATTGAAACATTCGATGTAATAGTAAATTTCTGTAATTGTTCGCTGATGATCATTTAGTTAATTTTTATCCATGTTTTGTACTAGTAAATTTTTATAATTGTTCTGTGAAAGTGATTGAAACATGCTATGCAGTAGTGAATTTCTATTATGGTTCTGTGATGATTATTTATATAATTTTTATCCATATTTTGTACTAGTAAAAGAGAGCACATGATATAATATTTTTTTTATTATATTACCTATTTACATTACATCAATTACCCGGGATAAGAGCGTTCTCAAACTTTAACCATCGATAAAGAGTAGGTAATTGATGTAATGTAAATCGGTAATATAATTAAAAAAAAAATTATATCACGTGCTCTTTTTTATAATTATTTCTGTGAAAGTGATTGAAACATGATATGTAGTAGTGAATTTGTATAATTGTTCTGTGATGATATTGTTTTTCTATAGCAGATATGTCTTGCAGGAGACGAAGTGGAGGTGGTGGTGGCACGCCATCCCCATCTCCCGGGGCAGGTGGTAGTGGCACTGCACCGGACTTACGTCCGATTGCAGAAGTTGTTCCTAGAAGTGCTGGGTAAGTATCAATTTTATTTAAAGTATAAGTTTTAAGATCCACTAAACATGTATATCATAACTTTTGAAGTGGCTTTGAGGTGGAGCCATCAGATTATATTTTACAGGTTTCGAGGAAGGCTTTTCAGAGCCGGATGCATGGTTGTTGGCCTCGCTGGGACGACATCCCCCCTCATGTCAAGAACGCCATACAAGCGGATTTACTTGTAAGTAGTAGTTTGAATTTCAGTTGTAAATTAATATAATTTTTATAACTTAAAATTTACAGGCTGCAGTCCGCGTCGACCCTGATGACTTGGACATTTTTTTAAATCACTGGAACAAAAGAATGAGAAAAAATTACAGGGATACACTGTCCAAGGCCAAAAATTCAGGGAAAAAGCCAAACTGGATGGGCGAGGGTGTATGGAATGATTTTCTTCAGCTTTGGGACAGTCCGGCAGTAAAAGTAAGTAATATATGTTTGCTTTGTTATTTAAACCTAATATAAATCTCGCAAGATATATACGTGATAATTTATCTTAATTTGTAGGAGCTATCTGCGCGGAACCGGGCAAACAGGAATAAAAATCCTGCATTGCACCGTGGTGGCTCCAAATCCTTTCAGGAGCATAAGAGAGAGCTGGTAATTAAATTTATAAACTGTGTTTACATTTTATTACAATATTTTATAATCAGATTAGCAATAATATTTATATATTTTCAGGCCGCGAGATACAACCGCGAGCCCACTATGGCCGAGCTGTTCAAGGCTACACATGCCTTGGAGAGGACCGACGAAGAGGGCAATGTTTCGTACGAGTGGACGGATGACAAATCACAATCCGTAATGGTAAATTAATTTACTGTTAATAACAATATTTTGTCTTATTTTATTTTCAAAATTTTGAAATTCGGTTTTTATCGTGTAAAACAATTGTTTGTAATCGCAGGAGAGGTACGAAGCAGAGCGGGCTCGTGTAGCACCGTCCACTGGTCGGGAAGAGCTTACGTTAGAGGAGGAGAACCATATTTGGGATGCTATTATTGACCCACCTTCTCGGACCAGTCGACGGTATAGCTATGAAAATGTGGAGGTAAATTTTGACATGTACCAATATATAAATTTGATCATGCATATGAATAGTTTAACAATTTTAATAATATTATAAATATATACTAATATATAAATAATTATGAATTATTTTATAGGCCATGAGAATGCAGAGTGCATACAGGAGGTCGCAGCAAGAGGCGGAGATTGCTCAGTTGAGCGACAGTTGAAGAAATAAATGATTGGAGGAAGAGTTTCTTTGAGCCACGGCTGGATGAGAGGATTGCGGCCTATTTGCAATAGCATGGGAGGATGCCTGGAGAGGACGGCAGCGATGGCGAGGAGTAGGTATGTTTGTTTGCTGATAGTTTGGTATATACACATTTTGGTTGGTATGGTGTATATATATTTCAGGATATTATGTACATATATTTTGATGACTTCTAGTTGATGGATTTGGTTAGATATTATGTATATATATGTCGGGATATTACGTAGAAATTTCGGTTTACTATTTATATATTCCGATTATTGGATTTGAAAATGAGATTTGGTTGGATTTTATATTGTTTGAATGTATAGTTATGTTATATGATGGATATATGATGGTTATACTTGATGACTATAGTGTATAGTGGTTGTTTGGTTCAGATTAGTTGAGGTGTATATGGGCTGTGCATGTGCACTGAAAATTTATCCAGTTTTGCGACGGCTAACGATGGCCAAATTGCATAGACTAGCGACGGCTAGCGACGGCCAAATGGTGCAGGTTAGCGACGGAGAGCTACGACTAGCGACGACATTTAGACGTTGGAAAAATTTCAACGTGGCACATTTGCAGTCGCTAGCCGTCGCTATTTTGGTGACGGAGCCGTCGCTAAAGCCGTCGCTACACTATTGGGCGACGACTTATATAGCGACGGCTTTTAGCGTCGACTAGCGACGGCCGGCGACGGCTAAAAGCCGTCGCTAACTGGTGCCATTCTTGTAGTGATAGTTTGCTCCATGTTGTATGCTATACCAAGTGTCATATTTATTGCATTGTATAATAAGTGATTTAAGTATATATGGGACCTAGCCATGGTCTGTATAAATTTTCATTTATAGGTTTGTTATTTTAAAATTTTCATTAAGAAGCAAAACTGATTTGGAGAATTTATGCACATGTACGTATCATCTTAATCAAGAAAAATATTCTTACCTCATATTTTGTTTAATCTGCGCCTTTTCCATTAAATTTTCTTGAAGCCTGTGGTTAACTAAAGTTGTCTGCACTGTCATGTTACCAAGTCTAGAAGCCACGGCAACATATACATATTATCATATTTCTCAAAAAGCGATACAGGTCAAGTAATGGGCCGGTTCTCAAAGCCCAATAACATGCTTAAATTGTTGTTATAAATATACTGTATGCAGCAGTTCACTTTAGAAAAAAATATTTTTATTGTTTTTCAGTTTTACAATGAGTTTCTGATACAAACTTTGTAGAGAAAAAGTTTATCAATCTACAAAGTTTGTATCAGAAACTCACTGTAAAACTGAAAAACAATAAAAATATTTTTTTCTAAAATTCTTTCTCAGTTCCTACTGCCATGATTGATGCGCAGATTTCAATCTAAACTATTATATGTTTTAATTTCTCTCAGCTACTCATAAGACACGTCTAGGCATGCTTCAAGCAAATTCATAATATATGCACAACCATCAGTATTAATCATTACAGGATTAACCACTGATATAAAATGTCTTGCTGTCCACTTTGCAACAGATGTCCTACCCATTACAATAGATGATAACAAGGCAATTTATATCATCAGTATAACACTGTACAACCATCAATTTAACCCAACAGATAGCTAGAACATGTATATTATATAATATCATCCATTATTCATTAAAATGATGAAAACATTTTATACTGTATGCACACACACACACACACAATATTTTCTATATGGCTTAGAGAAGTGAAATAATCATGGGAGTTACAACTAAAAAAATAGTAATCTCATCCAAGTCTTGCTGCATTAATACATCCTTATCCATTATGTTATTATAAATATAGATTTGTATGTAGGGAATCTAGCAATTGCTATTGCTACAGCTTAGTGGAAAAAATATGAGATGTGGTTGTAACCATGGAGCATATTTTATTTCATGAGATACGAAGGCGGTATCTTCTTTATACAAAACCGCACAGTATACCTATTTTCTTTTTCTATTCACTTTGGGCCTAGATCTAACTTATGCCCATGATTGTCTCTGTATAAATACAATATGCTGTGTACCTCAAAACGGTATGAGATTGTGCTATAATAAAATCATCACTTCTTTTACAAATAATTTCTACAATTCTAAAATCTCTCTGCAAATCATATTTCAACTTGGTATCAGAGCCATCCTCGCCTAATGGCATTTCATTTGGCTTCTCGGATCTGAATTATCATCAGATACAATATCATCATCTGTTCAGTCCACTCAGAATTCTCATCATCTGAGTAAAAGTCTGTGTCATACCTAAAGATCATAAATCTTGGTTGCAACTGAACAAATTTCAAGCAAATTTGGACAAAGTCCATCAAAAAACTCATCATCAGAGTCAAGAAAATCATCAAGAAACCGTAAAGAAAGTTGTTACCTCGCCAAGAACTCATCAGTCAAGTCTTATCACCTGAACTCTGGCTGTAACTAACCTGTTTTTTTCTCCTAACTAGATTTCTCCTGACTCTATAAGTACTTCTAATTAATTTCTTGATCATATTTCTTTCAAGATATTATGACAGGAGATAATGGTAGCTCTGCCACAACAAGTAATTCATCTAACTCGCATCAGACTGCCATTGAAAGTCCCATAAGGACTGTGATTAGTCCACAGAATCAACTGATCACTGCACATCTTGATGAAGATAACTATATTCTATGGAAAGTTCAAGTAGAGACTGCCATTAGAGGCTATGGTCTCGAAGAGTTTCTTCTTGGCGCCATTACTGTTCCACCCATGTTTATAACTAACCAAGAAAATAAAACTATCAGTAATGAATAATTCACAAAATATCAGGGACAAGATAACTTAATTTTCTCATGGCTTCTATCATCTATAAGCGTTAAGCTACTGCCACAAGTCATTGGAAGCAAAACGGCCGATGGAATCTGGTCAACAGTAGAGAGAATTTTTAATTCTCAATCTGCTGCCAAAATTATGCATCATAAAAGACAATTACACAGCATCAGAAAGGATAATCTAGCCATGGGAGAGTATCTAACAAGGATTAAAACATTATGCGGTCTTCTTGAAGTAGTATGTCCCAGGATTCCAAACTCTGAACAAGTTTTAATCATCTTAAGTGGCATAAGTGAAGAGTATGAAGCTGTAGTGGCTGTTATATCATCACAAAGGATAACACCCTCAATTGAGGATGTGCACTCAATTCTCCTTGCTCATGAAAGAAGAATTGAATACAAGAAATCCAATGAATCGGATATGTTAGTCAATTATGCTTCAAATTACAAAGTCAAAACCCAGTTCTACAACAAGTCAGAACAGAATCAACAAAGAAAATTTCAGCCTACAAAAGGAAGAGGCAGAGCAAGTTGGAACAACAATAATAAACCAAGATATCATATCTTTGAAAAAATTGGTCACACAGCTGCTAAATGCTACTTCATATTAAACATAAACTATGTGCCCGGACAGAAGCTAACAATCAGATGAATGGCAATCAAGTGCAAATTTAGCACAAGTTCAACAAGACTCAAATGGGCAGTCAGCTATGTGTGGAAATCAGATTACTAAACCAAAACACATTCAAGATGAAACATGGTATCCAGATTCTGGGGCAACTAATCATTTAACAAGCAATATTGACAATCTTAATCTTGGAAATAAAGAGTATAAAGGTAAACAATCAATTTGCGTGGGCAATGGTGAGTCTATTAGAATAACTCATGCTAGTAAAGCCTGTATCAAAGGCGCAAGGCAGTTATTCTTAAATAATTTATTAAGAGTCCCAAAGATAAAAAAGAATCGCATTAGTGTTTCTTAATTTGTGAGAGATAACAATGTTTACTTTGATTTTTTTCCTAAGTATTGTTTAGTAAAAGACATTTTAACTAATGAAACATTTTTGCAGGGTGATGTTGATAAAGACCTTTACATATTGAATTGTTAACTCCATCAGTACAGTAAAACAGCAAAATAGTTGTAATCTGTCTGAGGTCACTCAAACAGAAGAGAATAAAAGTACTTTTGATCTGTGGCATTAAAAACTGGCGAACCCTAATGCAACAATTGTTAGACAAGCACTTAGTGAAAAATAAATTATTTTTGAAAATATTTCTGCTCCATATATTTGTACTTATTGTCAGACGGGCAAAAGTCACAAATTAGCCTTTAATGATTCTACTATTGTGTACTCTAATTCTCTTGAGTTAGTTGCTACAATTATTTGGGGTCCTGCTCCAGTGTGTTCTGATTATGGTTATAGGTTTTACATATCCTTTATTGATGCATATTCTAGACATATTTGGATTTATTTCTTGAAAACTAAATCTAAAACATGCAATGTAGTACTGCATTTCATAACTTTAGCTGAAAAACACATAGGTCTTCATGTCAAAATTATGCAAACTGATGGGGGTACAGAATTCAAACCTCTCACTAATTTTTTTAATAGTAAGAGGATAATTCATAGAACTACATGTCCTTACACATCTGAGAAAAATGGTTTGATAGAAAGAAAACTGTGACAACCCGCCTTTCTAACCACAGAAAGGTGTATCATCAATAAGAAAAGAAAGGGATATATATAGAAAAGATAGAAAGAAAGAATAACAACATCAGAATCTCACAGCGGAACGGAAAAAATTATAATATATCACATAACTATTACATAGTTTTACATATATCAGAGTTATACAACATCATACAATAAGACAGTGATATACATATCTGTCAATACATACATTCTAAAATACAACATACATCAACTAACACAGTGGAACTAGATAGATAGATACATACGTCTGGGCTTCTGCTCTAAGCTCCTCCAGAACTCAACAATCCCAAAACCTATCACTTGGCTACTCATAAAAATTTGAGTACCCAAGAGTGTATGAAAAACAGAAAAATAAACTTCGGGTCAGACATGAATTTGGTGTGAGTAAACGGGTTAAAGTTGTTTAACTTTGAAAACCATTTGAAAATAAAGGTATCATGTAAGACTTCCTACACATAAATATGGGTAAGTTTTTACCTTACGTTAACCAAAACATTTTATAGGAAATCCAGTGATATTATAATAGTGTCTAAGGTTTTCAAGTAAACA
Organism: Allium cepa; assembly: GCA_030765085.1. Classification (NCBI taxonomy): domain Eukaryota; kingdom Viridiplantae; phylum Streptophyta; class Magnoliopsida; order Asparagales; family Amaryllidaceae; genus Allium; species Allium cepa. The sequence continues at coordinate 906,377,888 of CM060932.1, forward strand.
GAAAATAGCCGAAATTGTTGCATGATTAAATTCCAGCTACTAGCCACAAAAGTGGGTAATACAAATCAAAACCGTAGGGTCTCGTAGGGAAAATGGGTTTCCATCAATGGCAAGGCTACTAGGGTATCGTCCGTCACAGTATGGGGCCTAGATCACCATACCGAGGATCACTCCCGACCCTCTATAACACAAGGCCGGAACCATTCCTTACTGAACAGTCCCGAACAAGATAACCCTGTAGTTGTGGTTAACAACTGCCCACACAGCCGAAATAAAGTGACATCTAGACGGGGGTATATCTCGTCCTACTTGGGTGCTACGCACCTAACCTTGCTGCATCTCCCCTATTTTAGCCATTCCTGGTTGATGAGGCTTAAGGCTGCGATTACCTTTATAGAACATTATTCTTAGAATGCTCATCGTACGCCTGACGATGTGCTGAAAGCATTCAATCCATACAAGTTCATTCCTGGTTCGAACGAAACCGAAGGCATTATCTCGTTACTCTTATTTTGGAATCATCCTCGAAGTTAACGATAATAACCCTTGCATTCTGAAACACCATCTCGACCTTCACTTGAGATGCCACGATCTAATGTTTAATTTGGATCAATGTGGTTTTCAGAATATCAAATTGATACCCGATCACGGTCTCATCGAAATCCAAACGTCATTTTAAAGGCCAAGTTGTTTTATTGTTTAAACAATTTAATTCAATGCTTTGAATTCACATAACATTTATCACAGATAAATCATATCCAAATATCACAGATATATCAAGGCATATCACGGAGTATCATAGAATATCACCAAATAGATATCATAATCAATCAAACAGGAACCATCAATTCATATTAAATTAAATTAATTAACTTAAACTTAATTAATTACTTAAGAATTGTCACTTTATCCTATTTAATTAATCACTAATTAATTAACTCATTTACTTTATTAGTTACTACTTAATTACTATTTTATTAATTAATTTGCATTTTTCTTACTAAATTAATTATGTCTTAATTATTAATTAATAAACTTAGTTATTAATTAATAAAACATGATTACCCATTTATTAATCACTAATTACTTAGTAATCAATTATTAATTCTTAATTAAATTACTTAATTAATTAACTACTAATCATGCATTAATTAACTTTAAGCAGTTAATTAAACTTCTTAATTACAAAATGATTAAACACATAATTATTATTATCAATCTTTAGTCACAAATTTATTTAATCTCAAATTACTTAGTTAATTACAATTATAAATTAATTTACATTCTTAATTAACTTACAATATAAAATAATTTTTTATCTTACATTTGCAAATCTCTCTTAATAAATTTTAAATCAAATCTTACTTAAAATTTGCCAACATTATTAACTTTATTAATACTAAACTTTGTTTAACAAAATAACTTAAAGATCTATTAAGCTAATCCACTAGAAACTGAAACCCATGGAAAACCGTCTGTTTACTCGAGTAAAACTCGAGTTCCTCTCATCCTTTTCCCGAGTCCTCCACTCTTCTTCTCATCAGTGGCGACACAACTCCGCCCACACCTCACCGATACCCCCCTCTACCAACCACTACAAGCTCGTGCAACTCGATCAACCTATGGTGACGAAATCATCACGTTTACAGACCAATGCAAACTTGAACCAAAAACCCTAAATTCGTCTCGACCCAACAATTCTTGCAACACATATTTTTTTTAACATTTTTCCTGGAGTCAACAAGGATCAAGCAGGCTTCAAAACAAATTTCAACATCAAAAATTTGTTTAATCATCAGAAATTGATTATAAAGCATTTTTGGTTCATTTATGAACTGCTCTTTGTACACTCAACTAAAAATTCCCATTTTTGTTTTGAAAATATTAATTTTGTATGTAGATTCAAGCTATGTAATTGAATTAGCAATTTAAAATACTTGTATTCAACATAAATTTTTATGTTGCCCTGTAAAATCCAAATTCCAATGGATATACTTCACTCACGTGTCTAAAACAAATTTTTATAATTTGATCCATGTTGAAACAACTTATTTTGTTTTAAAACGTAATCCTAAAAATGATTGAATGAATATATTTTGTATTTTGATTATCTACTTAACTCTGTAGCTACAAAAACTGTATATTCAAACTTTACCGAATACTCATATATGAACAAAGAACTATATAAACAAATACATATGCAAACATATTATAATCAATGCATCATACACACAGATAAACTTAAATCACAAAAGTTTTTGTTTACTCACCTAAAATATTTTGAAACAGAGAACAATTGTTGTGTTGAAAAGGTGCAGTTTGAATTCCTGTAAATCCTTCCTGCTTTTGTTGTTGAATGAATTGTTTAAGTTTGTAGATAATGATGTTTACTTCTTTTTTCTTTCTTTCTTTCAAGCTTACTAAGTTATGGAGGAACTGAAGCTAAAGTAGATGTATATATAAAGGAAATAGGGTTGGACAAAGTAGGAGTCTTCTGGCACAAGTTTTGTCTTTGGACAGATTTTTTGTTGAAAAATGAAATGATTTTCTTTTTGCATGGAGGCTGAAATGATTTATTTGCAATTCGAAATGACCAATGTTGTGCTAGAATTAAATGGATATGTTCCCTATATGTTTACATCTAATTTTTATTTATTTATTTTTATTTTATGTATACAGATATTTTATATGTAAATTGTTTGTCTTCTTCTTGCGTTGCTTATACAAAATTCACAGCAACATACTTGTTATTATTTTTGGTCAAAGATTTTGTTTTGTCTTGCATACCATATGAATCTCCAAATGTATTTATACTAGAATTATCTTATGTTTCTATTTAGGTTTAACCATCCAAACATTTAATTTATATTCAAATATTTTATAATTATATTTTATACTTATATTTAATATTGATAGAATTTATTCCGTTTTAAACGTTATTATTTACATTACATTCATTTGCATATATTATATCAAATGTCAATAATGTAGAGCCTTTAATTTAATTGAATAAGATAAATTTTATTTTAAATATTTTTGAAAGATTCTATTTTAAATTTCCAAATCAAAATTTCCTTCGCCAACATATATATGTATATATAACTGGTAAATGTCCAAAGATCTTATTTATTTATAAATGAAAAGCTTGTATTTTATTGAATTATATTAAATTCTTATTATAATAATATTGCCTAAATTTCGGGTGGTTGCATCCCTCCCTCCTTAAAAGAATTTCGTCCTCGAAATTTAAACAAAAGTTAATTCAAAAGCTTTTATATTAACAATCCATACATACAGATCACTCAAACAATAACAATCAACCAAACAGTCTATCCTAACGAACATCACTAGATATCCGGACATAAATCCGGATAGGCTTTCCTAAAACTATTCAGAGTTTCCCAAGTACAATCTTTGGTGCACTTTGACGAGCTTCACTACTTTGCTCCTGAGTTGTCTCTCGTCTTGATCTACAATCCGAATAGGATTCCTAACTACAGTTAAATTTGGCTCTACTTCCAAATCTTCCTAGACTGCTGGTTCTACAACCAGTGATGGGTCATCAACAAACTTCTTAGATGGGATACATGAAATACATTATGAATTCCAGACATCCACTTTGGCAATTCAATTCTGTAAGCTACAGCTCTAATTCTTTCCAGCGTCCGAAATGGTCATATATATCTTGGGCAAGTTTTTCCGTCTTTCGAATCTAACAACACCTTTGATCGGGGAAACTTTGACAAAGACTAAATCTCCGATCTCAAATTCCAATTGTCTTCGCCTTTTATCTGCATATTTCTTCTAACGGTCCTGAGCAGCTTTCATCCTTTTCTTGATAAGCTCAACTTTCGCAGAAGCTTCTCGAATTAGATCGGGCTCGAGCACAACGATCTTTTGATTCTATCCAACAGGATGGGGATCTACACGGTCTTCCATATAAAGCTTCATAAGGAGCCATCTTAATACTCGCTTGAAAACTATTTTTATAAGAGAACTCCACTAGATGAAGATGGTCTTTCCACGATCCTCCAAAATCCAAAACACAAGCTCGCAGCATATCCTCTAGAATACGATTCAGCCTTTCCGTCTGTCCATCTGTCTAAGAATGATATGTTGTACTCAATCTCAAAATCGCTCCCATAGCTGATTGCAGAGCCTCCCAGAATTTGCTGGTGAAGATAGGATCTCGATCACTTACTATATGATAGGAACACCCTGCAATCTGACTATCTCCCTCAAGAAAGTCTCTGCCAAAAAAGCTGCAGTACGAGTTATCTTAACCGGTATAAAATGGGCCCTTTTAGTTAACTGATCCACAATCACCATATTCCTTCATTTTCTTTCTTGGTTCTAGGCAAACCATCGATGAAATCCGTTGAAATCATCTCGAACTTCCACATCGGAATTTCCAAAGGCTGCAATAATCTGGCTGACTTCTGCTGATCTCCTTTAACTTGTTGGCAGATAGCACAACTATTCACAAAACTATCAATATCTTTCTTCATGCCCGGCCACCAGAAAACTCTTCTCGTATCCTTATACACCTTTGAGATTCCCGGGTGAATATTTAATCTGGAGCGATGACTCTCAGATAAGACCTCCTGTTTCAATTCCTTGAAATTCAAAACACAGATCCTGCCGTTGATCCTCAGTGTTCCTTGGCCATTAATCTTGAAACTAGAACACTGATCCTTCTTAACTTTCTTGATGATTCCTCTTAATTTATTATCTAATTCTTGCTCGCTCGCTATCCTCTCCAGAAGAGATGGAACCTCTTTCAGAAGAGACAGAACTGCATTCCTGCTAAGAGCATCAGCCATAACATTCGCCTTTCCTGGGGGTATATAGAATATCCAAATCATATAATGCTAGAAATTCGACCCATCGCTGCTGCCTCAGATTAAGATCTTTTTGAGAGAATATTTCAACGATTTATGATCCGTGAATAACTTGAACTTCTCTTCCAAAAGATAGTGTCTCCAGATTTTCAAAGCAAAAACAATGGCTAACAACTCTAGAACGCGCGTAGCATAGTTCTTTTCATGTGGTTTCAATTGCCGACTCGCATACGCAATTACCCTTCCATTCTGCATCAGAACTGCTCCCAGTCCAACTATATAAGCATCTGTATAAACCTCGAATTTTCACTTCCCATTTGGAATAGCTAGCACTGGTGCACTGGTGAGCCTCGTCTTCAATTCCTAAAAATCTTCCTCACACTGGGGTGCCCACTTAAATTTAGCTTCCTTCCTTTTCAGCTTAGTCAGATGCGAAGAAATCTTAGAATAATCCTTGGTAAACTTTCTGTAGTAGCCAACCAATCTCAGAAAACTACGAACTTCAGTCGGTGTCTCCGGCTGCTTCCACTCCAGAATAGTCTCAACCTTTGCTGGGTCTACAGAGATACCATCACTAGAAACAATGTGCCTTAAAAATTTGACTTTCAATTTTCAGTAATGGCACTTAGAAAATTTCGCCTTCAAAACATGTCTCCTCAGAGTCTCCAATACAATTCTCAAATGCTGCTTGTGCTCTTCTTCAGACTTAGAGTTGACTAGGATATCATCGATGAACACCAGAACGAACTTATTCAATACATCCCTAAAGACTCGGTTCATCAGGTCAACAAAGTAAGCAGGAACGTTGGTTAACCCAAAAGGCATAACCAACCACTCATAGAAATAATTTGGTCCTCTAAAGGCAGTCAAGGGGATACTGTCCTTAGCTGCCCTTAACTGATGGAAACTTGAAGCTAAATCCAGTTGAGAAAAGACAGAAGCTCCATGCAACTGGTCAAAGAGATCATCGGTACGAGGAAGAGGATATTTATTACGGATAGTCACTTTGTTCAATTCTCTATAATCTACAAAGAACCTTAGCGATCCATCTGATTTAGTGATAAAGACTATAGCAGAGCCCCAATAAGAAAAGCTGGGCCTAATCAACCCCTTCTCCCAAAGATCCTGGGTCTGCTTAACTAACTCCTCCCTCTCCCTAGGAGCCATCCTCCTACTAGGCTGAATCACCGACACTGCTCCTAAAATCAAATCATGCGAAACTCTATTTCTCAACGCGGAGGAAAACATTTGACTTCCTCGAATACATCAGAAAAATCTTGGACCACATCGATATCTTCAACCTTCTCTTGAGATGTCTCAACGCCATGCAAAAGACTACTCAAGTGAATTCCAGAATCATCACACGTCACTCTGGCAATTCTACCCAAATCGGTTTCCAGCGAAACTATTCTCTCATCACAATTTAGGATTGCTCTATACTTATCAAGCCAATCCATCCCCAAGATAAGGTCAAATCCTTTAAAATTCAACACATAAGGGTCACAAGAAAAACTATGGGATAGATAGAAAATCTTCAAGTGCTTACAGATCGTGTCTAATTTGGTTACCCGTCCTATAGGATTAGACACAAAGATCGACAGTCTACAGTACTAGGGGTAAGAAAGAACTTCTCTACAGATTCCAGAGAAATAAAACTCAAAGAAGCACCCGAATCAAACAAAACTTTAATATACTTGCCATCTAAAGTAATGTACCTTCCAATACTCCCTTGCCTCTAGATGAAGTAGATGGTGCCCCTTTCAAAGAAAATGCCTTATTCTGCTTAGCTTTATGAAGTAACGGGCAATCCTTGATCATATAACCTGGTTGGTGACAATTAAAGCATAGAGATCTCTGAACCAAAGCCGAACCCGGTCTACTATAATGCTGTTGTTGCTGCTGCTGCTGAAATCATTTCCTGGAACACTTATTCACTAAGTGACCTTCCTGTTGACATATATAGCATTTGCGAGGTCCGCTGTTACTTCCAGGCTTCTTCTTGTTCGGCTTCCTCCAATTGGGATTGAACTTCCTCTTATTCGGATTAGCAAAATTCCCTCCCGATGCTGCTATTGGTGCTACTGATTTCTTGTTCATCAAATCCTCATATCTCAGAGCCATATGAATTAAATCAACAAAAGATCCTTTCAAATGTGTCGTCATCTTTTCATGAAATTCTGGCCTCAAGCCTTTCACAAACATTTCGTTCTTTTTTAGGGGAGTACCTATAAGCCCTAGTCCATAGCAAGAAATTTCATTGAATTTGGTCTCATACTCATAAATAGACATGCTTCCCTACTTCAAATTCAGAAAATCCTGGTACAGACGAGTTTTTCCTGCTATTGGCATAAATTTCTCCTCAAACATCTCTTTAAATCTTTCCCAAGAAATGTCTTTCTCAGAAATATTTGCTATCGTTGCATCCCACCAGGCTGCTTCGCCTTCCTGTAATTGCCATGATGCCATTTCCCTTTTCCATTCATCAGACAACTTCATACACTTAAAGATGCGCTCACAAGAGCATAGCCAAGCTTGGGCCTCAATTATCGATTTTGACCCTTTAAATGGTTTGCCTCCAAGGTTGATGAAGTCTTTGCATAAAACGGCAAAACTAACCTGAGGCGGTACTGGATCTACGGCCTCACTAGCAGTTTGACTTCGTTCATTATCAGTTGAGGTACTTCCCCTACCTCTAACTCTCATTCCAGAACTCATGTTGGCCACCTGGACAGGTAACTCAACAAATTTAGATAGGTATATAATTATATGAAAATACAAATACGCACTCTCAAGATAGATATTACTCCAGAGCCTAGGTATTATCTCAACTTATGCTCTGGTACCAACTATGACGACCCGCCTTTCTAACCACAGAAAGACGTATCATCAATAAGAAAAGAAAGGGATAGAAATAGAAAAGATAGAAAGAAAGAATAACAACATCAGAATCTCACAGCGGAATGGATCAAAATATAATACATCACATAACTGTTACATAGTTTTACATATATCAGAGTTACACAACATCATACAACAAGACAATCATATACATATCTGTCAATACATACATCCTAAAATACAACACACATCAACTAACACAGCGGAACTAGATAGATAGATACATACGTCTGGGCTTCTGCTCCAAGCTCCTCCAGAACTCAACAATCCCAAAACCAATCACTTGGCTACTCATAAAAATTTGAGTACCCAAGAGTTTATGAAAAATAGAAAAATAAACTTCAGGTCAGACATGGGTCTGGTGTGAGTAAACCGGTTAAAGTTGCTTAACTTTGAAAACCATTTGAAAATAAAGGTATCACGTAAGACTTCCCACACATAAACATGGGTAAGTTTTTACCTTACGCTAACCAAAACATTTTATAGGAAATCTAGTGATATTATAATAGTGTCTAGGGTTTTTAAGTAAATAGAAAATAGCCGAAATTGTTACATGATTAAATTCCAGCTACTAGCCACAAAAGTGGGTAATACAAATCAAAGCCGTAGGGTCTCGTAGGGAAAATGGGTTTCCATCAATGGCAGGGCTACTAGGGTACCGCCCGTCACAGTACGGGGCCTAGATCGCCGTACCGAGGATCACTCCCGACCCCCTACAACACAAGGCCGGAACCATTCCTTACTGAACAGTCCCGAACAAGATAACCCCACAGTTGTGGCCAACAACTGCCCGCACAGCCGAAATAAAGGGACATTTAGACAAGGGTATATCTCGTCCTGCTTGGTTCTACCCACCTAACCTTGCTGCATCTCCCTTGTTTTAGCCATTCCCGGTTGATGAGGCTTGAGGCTGCGATTATCTTAATAGAACATTATTCTTAGAATGCTCATCGTTCGCCTGACGATGTGTTTAAAGCATTCAATCCATACAAGTTCGTTTCGGGTTCGAATGAAATCGAAGGCATTATCTCGTTACACTCATTTTGGAATCACCATCAAAGTTAACGACAATAAACCTTGCATTCTGAAACACCATCTCGACCTTCACTTGAGATGCCACGACCTAACGTTTAATTTGGATCGATGTGGTTTTCGAAATATCGAATTGATACCCAATCACGGTCTCATCGAAATCCAAATGCCATTTTAAAGGCCAAGTTTTTTATAGTTTAAACAATTTAATTCAATGCTTTGAATTCACATAACATTTATCACAGATAAATCATATCCAAATATCACAGATATATCAAGACATATCACAAAGTATCACAGAATATCACCCAATAGATATCATAATTAATCAAACAGGAATCATCAATTCATATTAAATTAATTTAATTAACTTAAACTTAATTAATTACTTAAGAATTATCACTTTATCCTGTTTAATTAATCACAAATTAATCAACTCATTTAATTTATTAATTACTACTTAATTACTATTTTATTAATTAATTTGCATTTTTCTTCCTAAATTAATTATGTCTTAATTATTAATTAATAACCTTAATTATTAATTAATAAAATATGATTACCCATTTATTAATCACTAATTACTTAATTAATCAATTATTAATTCTTAATTAAATTACTTAATTAATTAACTACTAATCATGCATTAATTAACTTTAAGCAGTTAATTAAACTTCTTAATTACAAATTGATTAAACACATAATTATTAAATCAATCTTTAATCACAAATTTATTTAATCTCAAACTACTTAGTTAATTACAATTATAAATTAATTTACATTCTTAATTAACTTACATTATAAAATAATTTTTTTATCTTACACTTGCAAATCTCTCTTAATAAATTTTAAATCAAATCTTACTTCAAATTTGCCAACATTATTAGCTTTATTAATACTAAACTTTGTTTAACAAAATAACTTAAAGATTTATTAAGCTAATCCACTAGAAACTGAAACCCGTGGAAAACCCTTTGTTTACTTGAGTAAAACTCGATTTCCTCTCATCCTTTTCCCGAGTCCCCCTCTCTTCTTCTCCTCCTACTTTTCTTCTTCTATTTTTTTATTTTAGCTAAGTTAAAACTGTTGCTATACACAAACGTGCTCACGCACCAGGGTATAACATAAATTTAAAGTACTTGTATTCAACATAAATTTTTTTGTTACCCTGTAAAATCCAATTTCCAGTTGATATACTTCACTAACATGTCTAAAACAAATTTTTATAGTTTGATCCATGTTCAAACAACTTATTTTGTTTTAAAACATAAGCCTATAAATGACTAAATGAAGATATTTTGTATTTTGATTATCTACTTAACTCTGTAACTATAAAAATCTATATATTCAAACTTTACAGAATACTCATATATGAACATAGAACTATATAAACAAATACATATGCAAACATATTATTATCAATGCATTATACACATAGATTAAACTTAAGTCTTAAAAGTTTTCGTTTACTCACCTAAAATATTTTGAAACAGAGAACAATTGTTGTGTTGAAAAGCTGCAGTTTGAATTCCTGTAAAATCCTTCCTGCTTTTGTTGTTGAATGAATTGTTTACGTTTGAAGATAATGATGTTTACTTTTCTTTTTTTCTTTTATTTCAGGCTTACTGAGTTATGAACGAACTGAAGCTAAAGTAGATGTATATATAAAGGAAATAGGTTTGGACAAAGTAGGAGTCTTCTGCCACAAGTTTATCTTCGGACAGATTTTTTGTTGAAAAATGAAATGATTTTTTTTGTATGGAGGCTGAAATGATTTCTTTGCAATTCTAAATGACCAATGTTGTGCTAGCATTAAATGCATATGTTCCCTATATGTTTACATCTAATTATTATTTATTTATTTTTATTTTATGTATACAAATATTTTATATGTAAATTGTTTGTCTTCTTCTTGCATTGCTTATACAACATTCACAACAACATACTTATCATTATTTTTGGTCAAAGATTTTGTTTTGTCTTGCATACCATATGAATCTCCAAATGTATTTATACTAGAATTATCTTATGTTTCTATTTAAGTTTAACCATCCAAACATTTAATTTATATTCAAATATTTTATAATTATATTTTATACTTATATTTAATATTGATAGAATTTATTCCATTTTAAACATTATTATTTACATTACATTCATTTGCATATATTATATCAAATGTCAATAATGTAGAGCCTTTAATTTAACTGAATAAGATAAATTTTATTTTAAATGTTTTTGAAAGATTCTATTTTAAATTTCCAAATCAAAATTTCCTTCGCCAACATATATATGCATATATAACTGGTAAATGTCCAAAGATCTTATTTATTTATAAATGAAAATCTTGTATTTTATTTAATTACATTAAATTCTTATTAAATAATATTACCAAAATTCCGGGTCGTTACAGAAACATAGACATATTGTAGAGTCCGGACTTACACTTTTAGCATAGGCATCTTTACCACTAAAATTTTAGCCATATTCTTTCAATACAGCTGTATACTTAATTAATAGATTGCCAACAAGAGTGCTAAAAGATGTAAGTCCCATAGAAAAATTATTTGGTACTAAACCTGACTATCATGCTTTGAAACCATTTGGATGTCTATGTTTTCCCCACTTAAGATAGTACAACACCAATAAATTAGATTTCAGATCAAAACCATGTACAATCTTATGTCATCCTACCAATCAAAAAGGGTATAAGTGTCTGGGCAATAAGGGAAAACTATTTATTAGCAGACATGTAGTTTTCAATGAACATGCTTTTCCCTTTGATAGCACAGACATGTAGACAACCAATAAGGTATATAATCCAAGGATATCTTACCTGATTTACCTGTATATTCCAAAATTTGGAAACAGAAGGAGACTGAGAGGACTGCAAGTGCTAGTGATTCACGACTTACTATGCCAGACCAGCCAAGCTATGAACCAGTAGATCCATCCATCTATCACAATCAGTCTCCTACCTGCTCAAATAATCAAAGTCAACGAACCAGTAATGAGTCTATAGATACTCAAATGAATCAAGACAGAAGCAATGCTAATTAGACACATAATGAGGCAACACAGGCTAGGTTTGGTCATCCAATGATCATAAGATCTAAGAGTGGTATATTCAAACCAAAACTCTACACGGATGTTGTGACGACCAGAAATTTTTGAGCATTTAAAATCGGAATATTTAATTAATTTTAAATATTTAAAAGTAAATATTTAACTTGAATTCAAGTATCACCATTTATTAGATAATTTAAATACTAAATTAAATAATTTGAAATTGAGTAAAATATTGAATCTGGAGTTTTAAGCCTATTAAAAATAATTTAAAGGCTTGTAAAATTTATATTGATAGTGCCGAGGATAATAAAAGTATTGAAATTGAATTTAACATTAATTTGTTCAGGTTTAAAAATATATCATTTAAATTAAATTTAAAAATAGCCTTTCGAGGCACAATCTCGGAATTCGACGAAACAAGTTTCATTGGATCCGCAACATTGTATTATTATCAGATTTCAATTTTCGTAGTATTTGGAGTTGTTGTGTGAGCATACGATATATAAACGCGTTGAAATTTACATCGAAAATTCAATTTAAATTATATATGTATATTCTCATATAAGCAACTTCACCCGCCGAACGTAACCGACCTAATTTTTCCCTTTGTTCAAACCAATGTCCCTCCTTTTCTTTTCTGTTCAGATCAAAATAAGAGAGAAGCGAGTTCCAGCATTCACTCCTTTTTTCCCTAATTCAATCGGAAAAAAATGGTAGAACAAAGAAAATCGATAAATGAAATACAAACGAGAACAAAAATTGTTTCCTCCTCTCCTCTATTCAATTCAAAATCCTCTCGGCTAAAAACAAATATAATAAAGGCAAGCTAATCGATTCAATACAGTATGTGAATACTAATCGACATGGTTTTAGGAAGGCCGCGAGTGAGTCGCGGTCGAGTTCGATTTCGGCGTCGCTCGAGATGATGGAGTATGGACTTGGGGAAGGCGTGACGTCAACCGCAATGGAAGTAGAAGCAGGGTCAAGTTTGGCAGTCGCTAGGGCAGCGCGATGCAGTGGGGTCTAGGCATCTCCAGGTGATGGGTAGAGGGTGTCAATCTAGGGATGTTAAATAAAGGTAGTTTGTCATGTCGTAGTCGAGGCTAGGGTCGTTGTTCCTGTATGAGGAGGGTTTCTTCCAGTAAGGTATTCGGCTTTTGTTTTTTATTTTTCCATTTAATTTAAATGTATGTATATAGGTATAGTGTAGATAAAAGAAATTATTTTGTCTGCAAGATATTTTTGAACATATATATATACAGAAAAGAAAATAATATCTATTACAGTGAAGTATAATTGTTTATAGAAACATATAAGATATATACTGATATTTAGCTTACTGTTAATTTAAAAAAACTGCTAAATAGTGATTATCGTATATATATATATATATAGGCTGTTATAAAATTTATGTTTTGGTTAGAAAAGAAAATATATACCTATTTACATTTACCAGTTAACTTTAACATAATGGAGACATACTGTTTAATTAGATCAAATTTTTTTAGTTACTAGGAGATTATTTAAAGAAGAATTAGTTCAAATTTAAATCATTAGCCAATTGAATTATTAAACGGTACTTAATGGTTCGATTTTATTTCGAATATTAATAAACCATATAAATTGTTTATTCAAGGTCAAAAATCGAGAAACCAAGGCAATATTGAAGTGGATTACAAATAAAAGCAAAGGTGGGTTAATCTCACTCATCTGGTTTAATTTAAATTTTAAGTGGCTAAATTTAAATAATTGGTTGAATGGTTGAATTGATTTGATGCGCAGTATTATAGTATACAATACATCTTGGAATGATTGATTTCCTGCATTATATAGCGGATGAGACCCTATGTGTCGCATAATAGCGGATGATATTATATTAATCCTATATACCGCGATATTCCACCTTGAAGTGGAATTGGTATTTTATATCGTGCTAATACCTATGGATGCAGGGAAACAGGTTGGAGGGATCTAACTGGATTCCTCAAAATATTTAGATTTTTTTAAATATTCTGTGATATGATTATTGATATCCTGTGATGAATTATATTGATAATTGGAATATTGGATGTTATGGTTTGATTGAATATATTTGGGTATAATGAGTCACCAAAAATATATAAATTGGATTTTTGGAAAGAAAATAAAACAAGTGAATTTTAAGCGAAATAATTATAGAAAATTTGAATGAATTTAAGAATGAATTGGAAAAGAATAAAAGTGATTTTTAAATTCTAATAAATAAATTTCGAGTATGGAAAGATGATTTTGAATAAACAGAGAAATAATGAATTTTAAACCTTAAGTAACAATATTTAAAGGAATAAAGAATTTATTTTAAAATCCAAGTTTCAAATTTATTGAAATAGATAAAGAAGGAATTTATTTCCAAATGAAGTAAATTGAAAATCAATTTGGAGATTGATTTAATTATGTAAAACCGAGATTATTAAAAGAGAAATGAGACTTTGGGAATTTATAAACTGGGTTTATAAAAATAAAGTAAAATATATCAGTGGATATTTGGGAAGAATAAATTCAAGATGGGAATTTATTAAAGGAAATGAGCAATTTTTTTTAAAAATAAACAGTGATTTATTTTTAAGGAATGTGAAGAGATGTATATTTCCCTGGATAGCCAAGTACGTTTTCAAAGTAAATTTTTAAATATAAGTTAAAGCTTTAATGTTGTTTTAAAAAGCATGTTCTAGAAAATTTATTATTTCTAAATGTTTAAATTCTAAAAATAGTTATTTTTTAAATCTATTATCGTAGTAATTATTTGAGGTGACTTGGTATTTTGTTTTTAAAAGAGAAAATCTAGTTTTATATTTTATAAAGTAACCTTATTTTAAATATTCCTAAATTATATATATTGAATAAAGTATTGAAGTAGTTTTCAATTCAAATGTTAAAGTATATTTTATAATAAAGAGTATTAAATTATTCATAAAATCTAAAGCTTTATACTTGGTGTTTTCAGTGGAAATAAATATTTGGAAATTATTTTATGAGAAAATTATGATTTGGAAACTGTTTTCAAAGGATTGAAAATAGAAATATATCTAGTGAAGATATTTTGAGATTAATAAATAATTTCGAAGAAATTATTTATGGTTGATGGTGTTTGTGAATGTTAATTAATAGTTAAACAACCGACTATCAATATTGGCCAATGCGCTGATCGTTTCGAAGAGACCAGGATCGGGATTTATTTCTCGAAAACCACTTCGATCCGGTTTGTACGTTTTCGTGAGGAAGATGAGTTCGAAGTCGAAGATGGAGCGGTAAAGTGCAAGGGCTGGTCGCTACTAATCCTGAGGAAATTCCAAAATGGATGTAGTAGGAATAGTGCATTTGGTTCCGTTCGAACCCGGGACGGACTAGTATGGGTGAATGCTTTCGGAACATCGTCAGGTGGACGATGGGCATTCTAAGGGATATGTTCTAAAAAGGTAACGCTTAGCCTCAAACCTCATCAATCGAGAATGACCGAAAATCGAGGGTTATGCAGCAAGGCTAGGTGGATAGCACCAATTTCAGGGTGAGGTCATCCCTGTCTGGATGTCCCTTTTATTTCGGCTTAGTGGTGCGGTTGTTGATCCCAACCGTAGGGTGATCTTACTCGGGATTATCCAGTAAGGGGTAGTCCCGGCTTTTGTTGCAGGGAATCGGGTGTGGTCCTCGGTATGGTGATCTAGGCCACGTACTGTGACAGGTGGTACCCTAGTGCCTAGTCATTAGTTGGAAATCCATTCTCCCTATGCGCCTTTTACGAGTTTTGTTTGTATTACCCACTCTGTGGCTAGTAGTTGGAATTTAACGAAAGAAACAATTTTACGAGTTTTGTTTGTGTAAAGATCATTGAATATTTATTATATTTTATTCCGCTACGATGGTAAAATTCTGTTGTTGTTTTCTGTTTTCTCTTCTTCTACCTCTTCTTTTTTAACCCAAATGGTTCGTATTTCCGTTCATCTTGAGTTGATTGATGTAGAATAGGGTTGACTCAAGAGGTACAGATTTTGCGGGTCGTTACAGTTGGTATCAGAGCTTAGTTTAGTGATAACCTTGGCTCTGGTGGGAATTACTCAATAAAAATAGAGTCTGTAAGTACTCTATAATGAGTTTGAGTGTATTAATAGATATCAGTGCATATTTGTTGGTGAATATAAAATTTGTTTTATATTGTGTTGACTTATCGGTTGAGTGTTTATGGATTCTGGTCGATGTTTGGGAGGCCATGTCATTGATAGGGGCTTCTAAACTCTTAAACAAGATAAACCGACACGGTATTGTTTTAAATAGGGTAAATAAAATAATTTTACCCAAAATTATTTTTGTATATAAAATAAATGATTTTTCGTAAATTGTTATAGTTATATATGGATGCTTGGCTGTTAGAAAGTGAT
Organism: Allium cepa; assembly: GCA_030765085.1. Taxonomy (NCBI): domain Eukaryota; kingdom Viridiplantae; phylum Streptophyta; class Magnoliopsida; order Asparagales; family Amaryllidaceae; genus Allium; species Allium cepa. Next base: position 906,394,140 of record CM060932.1, read on the forward strand.
AATATTAAATTATTATCATTGTATGAGAATTGGATAAGAAATTGAAATAATAACCAAAGATTCGGGAATAAATTAATAAAATAAATGGGATTTGTAAATGTGATTTATAATTGAATAAGGAATTGAAATCATAATTAAATACTAAGTAACCAATTCATATACAAATGAAATTTGTAAATGTAGACTATAAATGTGAATAATAGTACGATTAATAAATAAATAAGATAAAATTCCAAGTAATGTTTGAATATAAATTTGAAGGATTTGGAATTTGAAAATTTGGAAATTTAAATTCCTTTGAATTTGAAAATGATTCTCAAAAGTTGGGAAAAATAATGTATATTTGAGAAATGTTTTTGAATCGGATTTGAAATCTAGAGGGATTTGGAATTTAAAATATACTTGAAGGGTTTTAAAAGAGATGAAAGCATTGAACTCTTTTCGGTCATTGGAAAATAATTCCGATGATGATCGCGACAACCTCGGTGTTCATTTTCGAGTTTCCAAGATGGGATTTGCTACCTGGATGTTTTGGATTAATGTTTGTTTGTGAAATTTGGTTTGATTTTGAAAATGAATTTGTTATGAATATTAATAAGTGAGTAGCTTATAAAAAATTTAAAAGGAAATAAATAAGCTGGAATAAAATTATGGGTGTTCTGGAAATGAAATAAATAATCTTCGGAAGCTTATAAAAGAATTGAAAAGCATTGAAAAAAAATCAAGTATGGGATTAAAAATTGAAAGTGTGGTCGAATGAAATTGAGTTGGATTAAAATAGATTTGGTGTGAGTTGTAAACAAATCCAATTCAAGCATAAATTGAATGGCCATATTATTAATAAATTCAATGATGAATTGTTAATGTGAATTAAAATTTAAAAATGGATAAAAGAATAAACTAATTGAATAAAATAGTAAAATGGTTGGGATTTGATCAAAGGAAAATTAAATCAAAGATTTGAATGGAAGTTGGTTGAATAAAATAAACTTAAGTTATTGGGTGGAATAGTACGAAGAAAATAAATAACTTAATTAAATTTTGAGATGGTTATTTAATATGTTGGTTGTCGTGTTCAATAAAATGGTTTGGAATCAAACTTTTTGGATATGAAAGAAAATGCAATGAAAGATGGGGAATAAATTAAAATGGGATGGAATCAAGTGTAAATTGAGTTGGAATCAATTTAAAATGATTATAAAGCTTAAGTAATTATTTATTCACATTAATATTGTCGAATTGCATAAGGAAATGGGTCATTCGATGTAAATGGGATTAGATAAAATTCTATGAGTTATTAGAAGTGAAATAGGATGATTTTGAAAATAATTGGGATGAATATAAGTTTTTTTTTCTTAGGATGTATTAAATATAAGCGAGAAGTTGTAAATCACTTAAACTGAATGGAATGGTTTAAGAATTGGTTGTAAGCAATTGTAGTAAGTGTTGGAACCTTATATGTGCTTATGGAAATTATATAACGTGCATTATATATGTAATTTATGTGTTAGCTATTGAAAGTAGGTGTAATGTTAATAAATTGCATATATTTAGACCTTAAATGTTTGAATTGAGTAAGCACGGGTACTGAGAAGCCGCTTGGCTGGATGTGATCATGCAAAATGCTAAAATAATAAGCCGCTTGCTTAAAAATGCTAAATAAAGGTACGCCTACGCAATAAAAATAGGAAATATGAGCTGTTTTTGTTTTTCCGACCGTGTGGGTCAATGTATATATATTTATATTTTTTTCAAATTGCAAAAGCTCCTCCATACAAAGGAGACTCTGCCAAAATTTTACGAAAATTTTGGGAGTTCAAAAAAAATTTGGAAAAAAATTAGGTTAGCGACAAAACGATTTCAGATTGGAAATTGAAATAAATTAGTGAACGAAACTAATTTAAAATAATGATATGAGTCAGTTATAAATGGAAGATAAAATTCAACATTCAGAGTTGAAGATAAATTGAATTCATATGGAATTGGAAATCCGGTTTAAAAATAAGTGGATATAAAAGGCTAAAGTGGTAAAGTAATAAATAAAGAAGCATATAAAATGTTTATAGTAAACTTAAGAAATGAATGGTGATGTTCTTAAATAAATTTGGTATTGGAAAAAATTATTCTAGGTGAATAATTGAATGAAGATTAAAACTGAAAGTTGTGAAATGGGATAATTGTAGATAGTGAATAAAAATCAAAATAATGTGAATAAAGGAAAATTGATATAGTTAAAAATCAATGGATATAAATATGTAGGATGTACATATATTATTTTATCCGCATAGCAATTTGATCCAGATTCGAGCACAGAATTTCGAGATAATTATATCGATCCGAGTTAGGATTTTTCACTCGTTTTTCGACGGCGAACCCTGGATATAGATTTTGATTCATTCTGGAAATTCTCTATCATAGATATGACTATGCAAGTAGAATGACGGTTTCTGATTAGGAAACCAGATCTGAGTTTGCACTAGGAAGTCGGGTGGATGATACTAGTTCGAAAGTGAAATTGTGTGATCGAGTAAGCGATCGGATTTGGTATTGCGTACAAATGATATAGGTACATCGTACGGGCTTAAATGGAATAAATATTGAAATTTTGTAAAGGAGTCAAATAAATGATTTTGAATGTTGTGATTGGATATTATTGCTAAGTTGAATATACAGGTATTATAAAGGGAAAGAAAAATTGGTTTTGATTTCAGAAGATAAATTTGAATTGCTCGACAAAAAGGTTTGTATTTAAAATTTATGTATGAAATTTGATTGGGTTTGATCTAGCCACTTGGCTTTTGTTTTGTTTTGGAATTTGTGAGCCCGTATAGGCATTTTGTAGTTGTACCAAGCTAGCCGCGCAAAGGAGACGTTGGCAAAAAAATTCGGAAATTTAGGGAGCTGGAAAAAATTTTGAGAAAATTTTGACAATTCAAAATTTGGTTTTAAATTGAAATTTGAATGATTGAACAAGTAATATTATTTGAAAACTAGGGGAGAGTTGAGAAGTTAGTAAGAATGGTAATGGGTCTTTTATAAAAAGATAATTGGTAGGATGTTGAATTATTGATTTTAGGGAAAATAGTAAACGGATATTGGACCATTCATCTTAACTAGCAATTTCGGGTACGAAATTCTTTTAAGGGGGAGAAATGTGACGACCCGAAATTTTTGAGCATTTAAAATTACAATATTTAATTGATTTTAAATATTTAAAAGTTAATATTTAACTTGAATTCAAGTATCACCATTTATTTGGATAATTTAATTATTAAATCAAATAATTTGAAATTGGGTAAAATATTGAATCTAGAGTTTGAAGCCTACTAAAAATAATTCAAAGGCTTGTAAAATTTATATTGATAGTGCTGAGGATAATAAAAGTTTTGAAATTGAATTTAACACTGATTTGTTCAGTTTTAAAAATATATCGTTTAAAGTAAATTTAAAAATAGCCTTTCGAGGCACAGTCTCGGAATTCAACGAAACCAGTTTCATTGGATCCTTAATATTATATTATTATTGGATTTCAATTTTCGTAGTATTTGGATTTGTTGTGTGAGCATACGATATATAAACACGTTGAAATTTACATCGAAAATTCAATTTAAATTATATATGTATATTCTCATATAAGTAACTTCACTAGCCGACATTCCTTCACATCAGCGTTTTTTCGTCTCCATTCACATCACTGAACACACAGAACGCAACCGACCTAATTTTTCCCTTCGTTCAAAACAATGTCCCTCCTTTTTTTTCTGTTCAGATCAAAGTAAGAGAGAAGCGAGTTCCAGCGTTCACTCTTTTTCCCCAATTCAATCGAAAAAAATGGTAGAACAAAGAAAATTGATAAACGAAATAAAAATGAGAACAAAAATTGTTTCCTCCTCTCCTCTATTCAAATCAAAATCCTCTCAGCTAATAACAAATATAATAAAGGCAAGCTTATCGATTTAATACAGTATGTGAATACAGATTGACATGGCTTTGGGAAGGCCACGAGTGAGTCGCGGTCGAGTTCGATTTTGGTGTCGCTCGAGATGATGTAGTGTGGACTTGTGGAAAGCGAACCGTCAACCGCGATGGCAGTAGAAGAAGGGTCGAGTTTGGCAACGATGTGGATAGGGCAGCGTGATGCAGTGGGGTCTGGGCATCTCCAGGCGATGGGCGGAGGGTGTCGATCTAGGGATGTTAAATAAAGGTTGTCATGTCGCAGTCGAGGCTAGGGTGATTGTTCGTGTACGAGGAGGATTTCGTCCAGTAAGGTATTTGGCTTTTGTTTTTGATTTTTCAATTTAATTTAAATGTATGGATATAGGTATAGTGTAGATAAAAGAAATTATTTTGTCTGCAAGATATTTTTGAACACACACACACACAGACACACACACACACACACACACACACACACACATATATATATATATATATATATATATATACAGAAAAGAAAATAATATCTATAACAGTGAAGTATAAATGTTTATAGAAACATATAGATACATACTAATATTTGGCTTACTGTTAATTTTAAAAAAACTGCTAAATAGTGATTATAGTATATATAGGCTGTTATAAAATTTTTGTTTTGGTCAGAAAATAAAATATGTACCTATTTTCATTTACCAGTTAACTTTAAAATAATGAAGACGTATGGTTTAATTAGATCAATTTTTTTTAGTTACTAGGAGATTATTTAAAGAAGAATTAGTTCAAATTTAAATCATTAGCCAATCGAATTATTAAACGGTACTTAATGGTTCGATTTTATTTCGAATATTAATAAATCATATAAATTAATTATTCAAGGTCAAAAATCGAGAAACCAAGGCAATATTGAAGTGGATTACAAATAAAAGCAAAGGTGGGTTAATCTCACTCATCTGGTTTAATTTAAATTTTAAATGGTTAAATTTAAATAACTGGTTGAATGGTTGAATTGATTTGATGTGCTATATTATAGTATATAACACATCTTGGAATGATTGATTTCCCGCATTATATAGCGGATGAGACCCTATGCACCGCATAATAGCGGATGATGTTATATTAATCCCATATACCGCGATATTCCACCTTGAAGTGGAATTGGTATTTTATATTTTGCTAATATCTGTGGATGCAGGGAAACAGGTTGGAGGGATCCAACTGGATTCCTCAAAATATTTGGATTTGTTTAAATATTCTGTGATATGATTATTGATATCCTGTGATGAATTATATTGATAATTGGAGTATTGGATGTTATGGTTTGATTGAATATATTTGAGTATAATGAGTCACCAAAAATATATAAATTGGATTTATGGAAAGAAATTAAAAGAAGTGAATTTGTAAGCGAAATAATTATCGAAAATTTGAATGAATTTAAGAATGAATTGGAAAAGAATAAAAGTGATTTTTAAATTCTGATAAATAAATTTCGAGTATGGAAAGAGGATTTTAAATAAACGGAGAAATAATGAATTTTAAACCTTAAGTGACATTATTTAAAGGAATAAAGAATTTATTTTAAAATCCAAGTTTTAAATTTATTGAAATAGATAAAGAAGGAATTTATTTCCAAATGAAGTAAATTGAAAATCAATTTGGAGATTGATTTAATTGTGTAAAACCGAGATTATTAAAAGAGAAATGAGACTTTGGGAATTTATAAACTGGGTTTATAAAAATAAAGTAAAATATATCAGTGGATATTTGGGAAGAATAAATTCAAGATGGGAATTTATTAAAGGAAATGATAAAATTTGTTTAAAAATAAACAGTGATTTATTTTTAAAGAATGCGAAGAGAAGTATATTTCCCTGGATAGCCAAGCACGTTTTCAAAGTAAATTTTTAAATATAAGTTAAAGCTTTAATGTTGTTTTAAAAAGCATCTTCTAGAAAATTTATTACTTCTAAATGTTTAAATTATAAAAATAGTTATTTTTCAAATCTATTATTGTAGTTATTATTTAAGGTGACTTGGTATTTTGCTTTTTAAAAGAGAAAATCTAGTTTTATATTTTATAAAGTAACCTTATTTTAAATATTCCCAAATTATATATATTTAATAAAGTATTGAAGTAGTTTTCAATTCAAATGTTAAAGTATATTTTATAATAAAGAGTTTTAAATTATTCTTAAAATCTAAAGCTTTATACTTGGTGTTTTCAGTGGAAATAAATATTTGAAAATTTATTTTATGAGAAAAGTATGATTTGGAAACTGCTTTCAAAGGATTGAAAATAGAAATATATCTTATGAAGATATTTTGTGATTAATAAATAATTTTGGAGAAAATATTTATGGTTGATGGTTGTTTGTGAATGTTAATTGATAGTTAAACAACCGACTATCAATATTGGCCAACGCGCTGATCGTTTCGAAGAGACCGGGATCGGGATTTATTTCTCGAAAATCACTTCGATCCAGTTTGTACGTTTTCGTGAGGAAGACGAGTACATAGTCGAAGATGGAGCAGTGAAGTGTAAGGGCTAGTTGCTACTAATCTTGAGGAAATTCCCAAATGGATGTACTAGGAATAGTGCCTTCGGTTCCGTTCGATCCCAGGACGTACTTGTAAGGATGAATGCTTTCGAAACATCGTCAGGTGGACGATGGGTATTATAAGGGATATGTTCTAAAAAGGTAACGCTTAGCCTCAAGCCTCATCAACGGGGAATGACTAAAAATCAGGGGTTATGCAGTAAGGCTAAGTGGGTAGCACCCATTTCAGGGTGAGGTCATCCCTGTCTAGATGTCCCTTTTATTTCGGCTTAGTGGTGCGGTTGCTGATCCCAACCGTGGGGTGATCTTACTCGGGATTATCCAGTAAGGGGTATTCCCGGTTTTGTGTTGCAGAGGATCGGGTGTGGTCCTCGGTACGGTGATCTAGGCCACGTACTGTGATAGGTGGTACCCTAGTGCCTAGTCATTAGTTGGAAATCCATTCTCCCTACGCGCCTTTTATGAGTTTTGTTTGTATTACCCACTATGTGGCTAGTAGCTGGAATTTAATGAATGTAACAATTTCGGCTATTTTAATAAGTATTTGTATATAGACATGATTATAATATCAGAGGATTTTAATAAGAAATGTTTTAATTATCGTAAGGTAAAAACCCGACATGTTTATTTGTGGCATGGTCTTACGAGATATTTTGTTTTCAAAATGATTTTGAAACTTTAATAATCAATTTGAGTGTGATTTCTCATGCTGGTTTTCCAGACTGACTCAGGTGTTATTTAACTGTAATGCTTGGGTCAGACAGAGTATTATAGGATACGGGATATGATGTTGTGGAGCTCAGGAGAAGAGCTGGATGACTATACGTACTTCCGTATTTGATTATTGTTCCGTTGTGTATCCAGTTGTATGTTATTGATGTGTTAAACTCTGATGATGTACTCTTATGATGTATGTATAAAAAGATATAGTTTTCTTTGTGTAAAGATCATTGAATATTTATTATATTTTATTCCGCTACGATGGTAAAATTCTGTTGTTGTTTTCTGTTTTCTCTTCTTCTACCTCTTCTTCTTTGACCCACATGGTTCGTATTTCCATTCATCTTGAGTTGATTGATGTAGAATATGATTACTCAAGGGGTACAGTTTTTGCGGGTCGTTACAGAGGTCAGAACAACAGAAGAACAAGAGAACTTTGAACAAGCTATAAAGTATAATAATTGGAAAGCAGCTACGGATGTAGAGTATAATGCTCTTATCAAAAATAGAACCTGGGACTTAGTCGGTTCTCCGAACAACAAAAACATTGGTGGCTGCAAGTGGACTTACAAGTTAAAGAAAAATGTAGATGGAACTATTAGCAGATATAAGGCCAGACTTGTCGCCAAAGGATATACTCAACAATATGGATTTGATTTCAATGAAACATTTTCTCCTGAGGTTAAGCCAGCTACTATCAGAATAATTTTCATGGTTGCTCTACAAAAACAGTGGAAAATCAAAAGGCTGGATGTCAATAATGCATTTCTAAATGGAATATTACAAGAGGAAATCTACAAGGAACAGCCACAGGGCAAAGTTCAATCATGTGTGCAAATTTAACAAGGCAATATATGGTCTTAAGCAGGCCCCAAGGGTTTGGCTTGACAAACTAAAAGCTACATTTATTAGATTAGGTTATCAGCCCACAAAATCAGACAACTCCTTATTCATTAGAATCATAAAGAATCTATTATATATATATATTCTAATTTATGTTGATGACTTACTCGTTACAGGCAACGATGAAGCAGCAATCAATGAGCTTGTCCAGTATCTAGACAAGTAGTTTTCTATCAATGATCTTAGAGATCTAATTATTTTTTAGGCATAGAAGTTATCAGAAAATCAAAATAATAAATTATTCTAAGCCAGAGAAAGTACATCAATGAAATATTGCATAAGTAAAATATGGCAGAAGCCAATCCTCAACCAACACTTAGGATATGTAATCACCAACTCTCAAAACACAAGGGAGAACCAATACTTAACGTCAAGAAATATAGAAGTGTTGTGGGAGCATTACAGTACGCAACCATAACTAGACCTGATATATCATTCAGTGTTATAAGAATGTCCCAATTCTTGCAAGAACCTCTTAATGAGCACTGGAAGGCTGTAAAGAGGATATTAAGATATCCGAAAGGAACTGCAACTTATGGTTTATCCTTAAAGGCATGCAAAAATCTTAATGTGGCAGGGTTCTTTGATGTCGATTGGGCAACAAATCATGATGACAGGAAATCAGTTTCTAGGTATTGTATATACATTGGGGATAATCCAGTTTCATAGTGCTCAAAAAAGCAATCAACTATATCTAGATCCAGTTACTGAAGCTGAATATAGAAGTGTGGCTAGTGCAACAGCAGAAATTATGTGGATTCAATCTTTACTTAGTGAACTAAATATCAAATCTAACATCAAACCAGTATTGTGGAGTGATAACAAAAGTACAGTATACCTGTCTGCCAACATAGTTCTACACTCAAAAACAAAGCATATAAAAATTGAAATCTATTTTGTTCGAGAACAGATTCTCAAAGGTTAATTACTCTTCAATCATATACCTAGGACTTACCAAAAAGCAGATGTTCTTACCAAGGCCTTGACAGTCAGGAACTTTGTAAGGTTTAGAGAGGATCTAAAACTGAAGGATGTCCTCAATCATGATACAGATCAAGATCGTACCTCCTCCAAATCTATCTCAAACACTAGAACTGTAACGGCCCTGACTCGACCTTCGAAAATCAACACCAAATACGACACTCGTAATCAAATGTTGTAGATCCAAACGTCGAATCTGGTTCGCCGGAGCTTATAACACCATTAAGTACAACACAACGGAAGAAAAGAATAACAATATATAACATTGATACAATGGTAGATACAATGTCTGAGATAATATGATACAACAGAATGATACAATGAATATCTATATACATCAGAGATATGATACAAGACACAGCGGAAAAGAATATCTTCAAAAGAATGCATTCCCAAATACAATGCTCCAATCCAAAGCTAGCTCGAACACCCAATAACGACGTTTCACCTAGATAAGCAAGTCTCATCCAAATCCAAAGAATGAAAACTTTAGATAATCTACGGGACCTGACTATCTGAGAAACCCAACTCTAGACTGCTCGTGTGGAAAAATTGTGGGCACCCAAAGTTTAGCAAAGGAACAATAAACTCCGAGTCAGTCATGGGACTGGTATGAGTAACAAAACAGTTTATCTTTTGAAAACAGACAAGAGAATTTAAATTTGAAATCCGCAATGCTTTTTAGAAAATGAAACTACCACAAGGCCTCCCGCTACACACACAATGCAAACGCAAAGTTGGAGGAGAGTTCTCCTTATGATAGTCAAACATGCTTGATACGAGAAAATTTCTTGATATTATTATTATAGGTTCATAGTGGAAAACATTTCGAAAGTATAATATTAATCTTAGCCAGTATAGACATTTCGAACTATGCCTACTATAGCAACTATCTAAACAGTGCTGACCACCATAAGTAAATGGCAGGTTCTACAACTAAAACCGTACAGGGCGCGTATTATTTTGTTTGGATTTCCAACAAATGGTCGGGCTAAGGAACTTCCCACTGTCCATGGGTACGCTTTTGGCGGGACGTCCCGAGAACTTAACCAGCTCATTGCCAACACAAGGTCGGGTTACTTCTGTAACTAGGTAACTACTACTCGAGCATGCCACCCCCCGATCCTTTGGGACCTTTATCCGAGGAGCCTCTAACCACAAAGCAACAACCACACAGTAAATGAGATTGAAGCCCACCACATAGGTAAATATCTGGGCTCCATACCATGGTACCACCCTTTACCAGAAGGGAATGACACACCCTAAAGGGCGCGACCCACATAACCTTGCCGCATCTTTCCTGTTTTGACCATTTTCGGAGCGTGAGGTCCTGATGCAGTCTCGTACACAAAGCTACGCTTTATACAAAAGCCATGCTTTGATCACAAATGATCAATAGATGATCATGAACACACAGCAGCACTCAGCATGCCACACTATCAAATTGGGAATATATCGCTGATAACCTTCAACTTCATAACCTCTGAGCTCATACGTCTCAGAGAAGGGTGTTAAGCTAAGAGAATAAATTCTCCGCCACCAACAGATATGTATTTGAAAGAAATCTGTTTTATATCTCAAAGTGTAGTGTCAGACATACAACCATACAAGTCTGTTTCGGGTTCGAACAGAACCGAAGGCACTTCCGAAGAAGCCCTTGCAGATTCGGGTATTTACAATCCCGATTGGACTTCCCATCACTTAGGAAATTTCTATACCGTAGCTACTCGATGCAGAGATAATCGATTGGTTATCCTATCGTTTTCACAAATACCCGGTCTTCGCCACCGGTCTTTAAATGCTATCCATAACATCGTATCACTATTCGGAATGGTTTATATGACACAAGGTCCTCTCCCGGCTAAACCGAATAATGAGCGCAATATTTAAAAACATATGGATATGGGATTTCATTTAAGTCACAACTTATAAAATCCAAAACTTTTCTTTAAAAGGTTAAACAAATTACCATCTCAAATCTTTAAACAAAAAGATTCGTTTCACAAAGTTCACAAAGTTTCACAAAGATCCATTTTCGGATTTCAAACCAATTTCCATTTCGATTGGATTAACTCATTAAATCTTTAAATCAAAGATTTAACTTATAGCTTTCAAATCGTTCCCATAACTTGAAAATCATTTTCATTTCAACTAGAAATCCTTTTAACACAAATTGGAAGTTCATTTCTTGTGTGAAAGCTTTAATAATTTGAAAACAATACAGTTCTCATTTCAGAAAAATCGAATTATATTTGCACGAGTTAAAGTCCTTGGATTAAGTTCAAATCCCCAAATCAATACCTTTGAAATAGTTTAACTGTATAACATCTTTAATCCCTAGTTTCAAATCATAGAATTCATCAGTTCCAAATTTTGAATTCAAATTTTAAATCAAATTATTTTAAATTTCAAAACTCATTCAAGTTATTCAAAAATAAATTTTATCTTTGAAATTCCTTTCCAAAAACTTTTTACTTTAATCCCAATCTATTTCCAAAATTATCTGGATTTAAAATTTAATTTGAAAACTTAATTCAAAAATCTACAACTTAACAAATTTCCACGTGCAACCCATATTTGTGTGTGTATAAGTGTTGTCCAGGGGTTTTACACAATAGTGCAACAACATCGTCATCACAGATCAAAACACAGAAATATAGTTGATAAGCGGTGTAAACTATAACGTTTATCGTTTATTCCCAAATTCACAGATATTATACATATGTATCACAAATAAATGAATAAATGACACACAGCTCAATCCACAGAACAAAATATCACAGATCAAATGGGACAATCAATTCAAGGCATCTCATACAATACAATCATTCATAAGTAGGGTCAAGCATTCAATAATCGTTTATAAGCAGGATTAATTTAGCTATTTAATCCTAACTAATTCAATTTATTTCCAATTAAATCAATTACTTATGAATTAATTATCCAATCCCGATTTACTAATTACATATCATTTGATATAAATTAGAACTTTAATTAATTATTCTTAATTAATCATATTAATTAAATTAACCTCTAAACCAATTACATAATTAATTAACCCCTTAATTAATTATTTTAGGAAATTAAACCTTTAATTACTTACCATAAAGTAATTATACTTTCACAATCTCATAGATAATTATCATTATTTAATTAATCTAATTAACTGTTAAAATTAATCACATTAATTAATGATTTAAATATCTTAGTTAATGACCGTCATTAACTATTAATAATCCTTTAATTACTTTGCTAATTAATCTCCAATTATAAATTAATCCAAACCATTAATTTATAAATTAAATAATTAAGTCATTCCTTAATTTTCTTATTCATTAAATTATTTTAATACCTTAATTACCTCTAAGGTAATCCATTTCTTTATTAATGACTTCATTAATATTAAAGTGTATTTAAAACATTACACTTCTGAATTTAGATTCAAATTTCATTTTGAATTTAAGATTCAAAATGATTATACATGTAAACATTAACCAATTTTACATATCAACTTATAAACCTATATGAGAAAAGTTTTAACTAAATTACTTAAATTTTTATTTAAAATTTAAGCTTTAAAAACAAATACATTAAATTTTAACTTGCAAATTCAAGTTAAAACAAATTATTTAACTTTCCATTTAAAATCCTTTTTATAAAAGAACTTTATCAAAATCCAATTCAAATATTTATTTGAAAGACAAATTATTTAAAAACTATTTGATTAAAACTTGTTTAAAACATTCAGATTTTAAAACTGATTTAAATCACTGATTTGAATTCAAGAAACTTGAATCCATATTTAACATTTGATTTAACTTGGTTTTAACTTTGATTTGAAACTTTAATTTAAACTAATTTGTAAAACCTTGATTTTAAATTCTGGATTTAAAATCCCAATTCATTTTAAAAACTTAAGATTCAAAAGTTTATTTGAAAACTAAACTTAATTTTTGAGTTTAAACCCAGTTTAAATTTTGTTTCCAAATTTTAAATTAAATTTTAAAATTTAGAAAACTGTCAGGTTGTTTTTAAACCTCAAATCCTCTTTTAAATATTTTAAAACTTCAAGATTTCAAAGCAATTTTGAATTTAACTTCATCTAGATTTAAACTTGTCTTTAAATCTATCTCACCGTTTAAATTTTTATCTAAATTTGCTTTAAAATCAATTTCTACTGTCTGGTTTATTTAAAACCTGTAGCAAAACAAAACAACTCGAGCTTCACTAATTCACTTCGAGCTCAACACCCTTCTTTCCCGAGCCAAACATTAAGCTGCTTCGAGTCAACACTCCATCAACTCGAAACAACCAAAACTCCAACCTCACCAGAATTTGCAATGCACCATGCACATGCATGTCGCCAGCGATCAACTCCAGTCACGACCACTTCACACATATAACCCATCCTCTAAACACCAGAATACCCATCCTCCTCGCAAATTCGAATTCGAGTAATAACTCGAAACCTGGAACTTGAATTGGCCTCATCACCAAACCTGAAAACTCGTCTCCCCTGCAACCTCGTCCACCAGAAAGCCTCAAACTCTGGTCATCACTTCGTCGACACCTCCTCTTCCACCTCCCAAAGACGCGCAACGCTCGATTAACTGATGACGACGAACAAATCAAATTACTGAACCTCGCCAAAACTAGGTTAATGAGCAAAAACTGCTCACCGCCGTCACCACGTTCGTCTGACCACCAACACTGCATTTTTCCTCGACTCACTGCACTCCCCTCTACCTTCACGCGAAACCCTGAGCTCCAACAATCCTTTGATCATCTGAATTCCCCCAAACCCATTTCAGTTCATTTATGAACTGCTCCTTTATCTTAGCTCTAAAAATCATGATCTTTGCTTTAAAAATCATGTTACAGTGTATGAATTCAATCTACATACCTGAATTTAGGAATTAAGAATTTTGATATTTGAGAAATTTGAAGTTGGGTTCAGATTTCTTGATTTCCATAGATAATACCATGTCGTTTTCAACTTAAATAAATTTTAAAAATTTAGTTCATAATCAGACAAACAACCTTTGTTTATATTTTAAGTTCTAATAGTTATTAAATCAAAAGATATGATTTTAGTTTGCAAATCTGGGACAGGGAAAGACAAGAACAGGGACATTCAAATGATACAAGCATGCACAGATTTACAACTTCACATATATACACAGACAAATTACAACATACACATTTCCAGGTATAAACTTGTAAGTAATTTAGATACTTAAGTTTTTAAAAGTGAATGTTACTCACTGTCTTTTTGAGAAGATGAACATAGTAGCTCTATTTGGAACAGGCTTTGAATTCCTAGCTTGCTGAAATCTTCCTTGCTTCTCTGGTTTGAGTTGAAGTGTTGTTTAAAGTTGAAATTTTATAAGGCTGAAGATAAAGCTTACTTCAGATTTTACTCAGTTTTGATGAACAAATTATAATTGAGGGAAGTTGATATATATATATATATAAGAAGTGTACAGGGAGATACAATTTTCTTTTGTACAGGGTATTATTTGTTTGGTACAAAAGGTCAGAGATTTTTATATTTGGAGGCTGATGAATCTAGTTTGTGTGCTAAGCATTTATTAGCATTGTCTTGTTTAGTGATATTTTGATCTACGTACTTGAAATTTATTACTATCTTCTTATGCAAGCTTCTCATATACATGTTCGCTTGTTTCTTTTATTACTTTGTACATTAATACTTAGATTTTTTTTCTTTTGTTTGTTCATACTTGCATATACACATTAGTGTCTTCTTTGTTTTGTTTTTAGTACTCATGTTTTATTATTATTCATTATTTTATCTCTTTCCTTTTGCTTTGTCTTATTATAATGTAAATAAATTTCTATTTTTAATATGTTGTTTGAATTTGTCTAATTTATTTCTAGCTTAAATATTTATTTTAACTTACATACTTATTGTCTTATTCGTCTATATACATATACATATATATATATATATTATTTCTTTTACATTTTGCATTCACTTATAATTTATAGATATTTATCTTTTTAAAGAAATCATTTCTAAAACTTAATTATACTTTGATAAAATAAACATACACATTTTACTCGAATAACAAGAAACTCAAATAAATTCACCTTCATAAATTTTATTGCAAATTAAATTAATTAGCTATCTAAACTTAGTAAAAATCCGGGATCGTTACAGATTCCCCCCTTAAAGAAATTTCGTCTTCGAAATTTGCAGGCACAAAAACAACGAAGATAGATACACAAACATAGAGAAACAGTTTTTCAGGTCAAACTGGATATCTATTCTATATTTGGCTCACCAAATCAGAATATCACCAATATGAGAACACACTCATACAATACTACACAGGATACTCGGGTCACCAGATTTACGAATATGTAGGGGCACTGGTTAGTTTGAAGGATAACTAACCATTCGTAGAATATATCGGACCCCAGAGAAGAGATAGATAGATTCAATCTCTATAATTTCTCAAACACTAGAAAATTTAGGTCATAATACCCCAAAGTATATATACCAACTTGTCCCTCTTCGGACTTCGATTGACACAAAAGATTACAATAGAAATTCAAATTTAGTTTTAACCGATATCGTTTAATCGATTCAATTCAGATTTAGCTTTGTATTTGTTAACCAATTTAACTCAATTTAAAATTTCCAATTAATTTAAGATTTCAAATTTCAAATTTCAATTCATATCCATTAATGTTTAAATCGAAAAACTAATAAGAAACCGATGAAGATACGAAGTAAGGATTTTCCACAACGATTCGTCGGGCCACTATCACACCGAAACTTCTTTCTGGAGCTGCCACGAAGCTCATCAAAGAAATCTGGAAACGAATCAAAGGAAATTGATAGAGAAAGTTGTTTCCACCATTGCAGGGTATTGACCATTTATAGTGGTATGCCCCTATCCCCAATCTCGTCCTCTTCTGGCACTCATACTTACTATCGGTGGATAGTAAGAGAATTTACTGAGGCATTCGAATGGATATCTTAGGATATACTCATTCTAGGGTATACTTCACCCAATCTCTAATGAGTTACTTAATGTATTATACTCCCGAGCTAAAGTTTTAACCCTCAGCTCTGATACCAAATGTAACGGCCCTGACTCGACATTCGAAAATCAGCACCGAATACGACACTCGTAATCAAATGCCGCAGATCCAAACGTCGAATCTGGTTCGCCGGAGCTTATAACACCATTAAGTACAACACAGCGGAAGAAAAGAATATCAATATATAACATTGATACAATGGCAGATATAATGTCTGAGATAATATGATACAAAAGAATGATACAATGAATAACTATATACATCAGAGATATGATACAAGACACAATGGAAAAGAATATCTTCAAAAGAATGCATTCCTAAATCCAATGCTCCAATCCAAAGCTAGCTCGAACACCCAATAACGATGTTTCACCTAGATAAGCAAGTATCGTCCAAATCCAAAGACTGAACTAACTCTGGATAATCTACTAGACCTAAATATCTGAAAAACCCAACTCTAGACCGCCCGTATGGAAAATTGTGGCACCTATAGTTTAGGAAAGGAACAATAAACTCCGAGTCAGTCATGGGACTGGTATGAGTAACAAAAACAGTTTATCTTTTGAAAATAGACAAGAGAATTTAAATTTGAAATCCGCAATGCTTTTTAGAAAATGAAACTACCATAAGGCCTCCCGTCACACACACAATGCAAACGCAGAATTGGAGGAGATTTCTCCTTATGATAGTAAAACATGCTTGATACGAGAAAATTTCTTGATATTATTATTATAGGTGCACAGTGGAAAACATTTTGAAAGTATAATATTAATCTTAACCAGCATAGACATTTCAAACTATGCCTACTATAGCTACCATCTAAACAGTGGTGACCACCATAAGTAAATGGTAGGTTCTACAACTAAAACCGTACAGGGCACGTATTGTTTTGTTTGAATTTCCAACAAATGGTCGGGCTAAGGAACTTCTCACTGTCCATGGGTACGCCTCTGGCGGGACGTCTCGAGAACTTAACCAGCTCTCTGCTAACACAAGGCCGGATTACCTCTGTAACTAGGTAACTACTACTCGAGCATGCCATCCCCCGGTCCTTTGGGACCTTTATCCGAGGAGCCTCTAACCACAAAGCAACAACCACACAGTAAATGAGATTGAATCCCACCACATAGGTAAATATCTGGGCTCCATACCATGATACCACCCTTTACCAGAAGGGAATGACACACCATAAAGGGCGCAACCCTCATAACCTTGCCGCATCTTTCCTGTTTCGACCATTTCCAAGGTGTGAGGTTCTGATGCAGTCTCGTCCATAAAGCTACGCTTTGTACAAAAGCCAGGCTTTGGTCACAAATGATCAACTGATGATCATGAACACACAGCAGCACTCAGCATGCCACACTACCAAATTGGGAATATATCGCTGATAACCTTCAACTACATAACCTGTGAGCTCATACGTCTCAGAGAAGGGTGTTAAGCTAAGAGAATAAATTCTCCGCCACCAACAGATATTTATTTGAAAGAAATTTGTTTTATATCTCAAAGTGTAGTGTCAGACATACAACCATACAAGTCTGTTCCGGGTTCGAACAAAACCGAAGGCACTTCCGAAGAAGCCCTTGCAAATCCGGGTATTTACAATCCCGATCGGACATCCCATCACTTAGGAAATCTCTATACCGTAGCTACTCGGTGCAAAGACAATCGATTGGTTATCCTATCGTTCTCACAAATACCCGGTCTTCGCCACCGGTCTTTAAATGCTATCCATAACGTCGTATCACTATTCGGAATGGGTTATATGACACAAGGTCCTCTCCCGGCTAAACCGAATAATGAGCGCAATATTTAAAAACATATGGATATGGGATTTCAGTTAAGTCACAACTTATAAAATCTAAAACTTTTCTTTAAATGGTTAAACAAATTACCATCTCAAATCTTTAAACAAAAAGATCCGTTTCACAAAGTTCACAAAGTTTTACAAAGATCCATTTACGGATTTCAAAACAATTTCCATTTTGATTGGATTAACTCATTAAATCTTTAAATCAAGGATTTAACTTATAGCTTTCAAATCGTTCCCATAACTTGGAAATCATTTTCATTTCAACTAGAAATCCTTTTAGCACAAATTGGAAGTTCATTTCTTATGTGAAAGCTTTAATTATTTGAAAACAATACAGTTCTCATTTCAGAAAAATCCAATTATATTTGCACGAGTTAAAGTCCTTGGATTAAGTTCAAATCCCCAAATCAATACCTTTGAAATAGTTTAACTTATATATAACTGGTATAACATCTTTAATCCCTAGTTTCAAATCAAAGAATTCATCAGTTTCAAATTTTGAATTCAATTTTAAATCAAATTATTTTAAATTTCAAAACTCAATCAAGTTATTCAAAATAAATTTTGTCTTTGAAATTCCTTTTTAAAAACTTTTTACTTTAATCCCAATCTATTTCCAAAATTATCTAGATTTAAAATTTAATTTGAAAACTTATTTCAAAAATCTACAACTTAACAAATTTCCATGTGCAACCCATATTTGTGTGTGTATAAGTGTTGTCCAGGGGTTTTACACAATAGTGCAACAACATCATCATCATAGATCAAAACACAGAAATATAGTTGATAAGCGGTGTAAACTATAACGTTTATCGTTCATTCCCAAATTCACAGATATTATACATATGTATCACAAATAAATGAATAAATGACACACTGCTCAATCCACAGAACAAAATATCACAGATCAGATGGGACAATCAATTCAAGGCATCTCATACAATACAATCATTCATAAGTAGGGTCAAGCATTCAATAATCGTTTATAAGCAGGATTAATTTAACTATTTAATCCTAATTAATTCAATTTATTTCCAATTAAATCAATTACTTATGAATTAATTATCCAAATCCCGATTTACTAATTACATATCATTTGATATAAATTAAAACTTTAATTAATTATTCTTAATTAATCATATTAATTAAATTAACCTCTAAACTAATTACATAATTAATTAACCCCTTAATTAATTATTTTAGGAAATTAAACCTTTAATTACTTACCATAAAGTAATTATACTTACACAATCTCATAGATAATTATCATTATTTAATCAATCTAATTAATTGTTAAAATTAATCACATTAATTAATTATTTAAATATCTTAGTTAATGACCGTCATTAACTATTAATAATCCTTTAATTACTTTGCTAATTAATCTCCAATTATAAATTAATCCAAATCATTAATTTATAAATTAAATAATTAAGTCATTCCTAAATTATCTTATTCATTAAATTATTTTAATACCTTAATTAGCTCTAAGGTAATCCATTTCTTTATTAATGACTTCATTAATATTAAAGTGTATTTAAAACATTACACTTCTGAATTTAGATTCAAATTTCATTTTGAATTTAAGATTCAAAATGATTATACATGTAAACATTACCCAATTTTACATATCAACTTATAAACCTATATGAGAACAGTTTTAACTAAATTACTTAAATTTTTATTTAAAATTTAAGCTTTAAAAACAAATACATTACTTTTTAACTTGCAAATTCAAGTTAAAACAAATTATTTAACTTTCCATTTAAAATCCTTTTTATAAAAGAACTTTATCAAAATCCAATTCAAATATTTATTTGAAAGACAAATTATTTAAAAAGCTATTTGATTAAAACTTGTTTAAAACATTCATATTTTAAAACTGATTTAAATCACTGATTTGAATTCAAGAAACTTGAATCCATATTTAACATTTGATTTAACTTGGTTTTAACTTTGATTTGAAACTTTAATTTAAACTTACTTGTAAAACCTTGATTTTAAATTCTTGATTTAAAATCCCAATTCATTTTCAAAACTTAAGATTCAAAAGTTTATTTGAAAACTAAACTTAACTTTTGAGTTTAAACCCAGTTTAAATTCTGTTTCCAGATTTTAAATTAAATTTTAAAATTTATAAAACTGTCAGGTTGTTTTTAAAACTGAAATCCTCTTTTAAATATTTTAAAACTTTAAGATTTCAAAGAAATTTTGAATTTAACTTCTTCTAGATTTAAACTTGTCTTTAAATCTATCTTACCGTTTAAATTTTTATTTAAATTTGCTTTAAAATCAATTTCTACTGTCAGGTTTATTTAAAACCCGTAGCAAAACAAAACAATTCGAGCTTCACTAATTTACTTCGAGCTCAACACCCTTCTTCCCCGAGCCAAACATTAAGCTGCTTCGAGTCAACACTCCATCAACTCGAAACAACCAAAACACCAACCTCACCAAAATTTGCAATGCACCGTGCACATGCACGTCGCCAGCGATCAACTCCAGTCGCCACCACTTCATCGAGCGTGTCGACAATCACCTATAACCCATCCTCCGACCATCAGAATACCCATCCTCCTCGCAAATTCGAATTCGAGTAAAAACTCGAAACCTGGAACTTGAATTGGCCTCATCACCAAACCTGAAAACTCGTCGCCCCCACAACCTCGTCCACCAGAAAGCCTCAAACTCCGGCCTTCACTTCGTCGACACCTCCTCTTCCACCTCCCAAAGACACGCAATGCTCGATTAACTGATGACGACGAACAAATCAAATTACTGAACCTCACCAAAACTAGGTTTACGAGCAAAAATTGTTCACCGCTGTCACCATGTTCGTCTGACCACCACCACAGCATTTTTCCTCGACTCACTGTACTCCCCTTTACCTTCACGCGAAACCCTAAGCTCCAACAATCCTCCGGTCACCTGAATTTACCCCAAACCCATTTCCAGTTCATTTATGAACTGCTCCTTTATCTTAGGTCTAAAAATCATGATCATTGCTTTAAAAATCATGTTACAGTGCATGAATTCTATCTACATGCCTGAATTTAGGAATTAAGAATTTTGAAATTTGAGAAATTTGAAGTTGGGTTCAGATTTCTTGATTTCCAAAGATAATACCATGTTGTTTTCAACTAAAATAAATTTTAAAAAATTAGTTCATAATCAAACAAACAACCTTTATTTATATTTTAAGTTCCAATGGTTATTAAATCAAAAGATATGATTTTAGTTTGCAAATCTGGGACAGGGAAAGACAAGAACAGGGACATTCAAATGATACAAGCTTGCACAGATTTACAACTTCACATATATACACAGACAAATTACAACATACACATTTCCAGGTATAAACTTGTAAATAATTCAGATACTTAAGTTTTTAAAAGTGAATGTTACTCACTATTTTTTTTGAGAAGATGAATAGAGTAGCTCTATTTGGAACAGGCTTTGAATTCCTAGCTTGCTGAAATATTCCTTGCTTCTCTGGTTTGAGTTGAAGTGTTGTTTAAATTTGAAATTTTATAAGGTTGAAGATAAATCTTACTTCAGATTTTACTCAGTTTTTATGAACAAATTATAATTGAGGGAAGGTAGTATATATATAAGAAATGTACAGGGTGATACAATTTTCTTTTATACAGGGTATTATTTGTTTGGTACAAAAGGACAGAGATTTTTATATTTGGAGGCTGATGAATCTAGTTTGTGTGCTAAGCATTTATTAGCATTGTCTTGTTTATAGATATTTTGATCTACGTACTTGAAATTTATTGCTATCTTCTTATGCAAGCTTCTCATATACATGTTCACTTGTTTCTTTTATTTATTTGTACATTAATACTTAGATTTTTTTTCTTTTGTTTGTTCATACTTGCATATACACATTAGTGTCTTCTTTGTTTTGTTTTTAGTACTCATGTTTTACTATTATTCATTATTTTATCTCTTCCCTTTTGCTTTGTCTTATTATAATATAAATAAATTTCTATTTTTAATATGTTGTTTGAATTTGTCTAATTTATTTCTAGCTTAAATATTTATTTTAACTTACATACTTATTGTCTTATTCCTCTATATACATATATATTTATATTTTATTTATTTTACATTTTGCATGCATTTATAATTTATAGATATTTAACTTTTTAAAGAAATCGTTTTTAAAACTTAATTATACTTTGATAAAATAAACATACACTTTTTACTCGAATAACAAAAAACTCAAATAAATTCACCAGTTATTTCATAAATTTTATTCAAAAACTAAATTAATTAGCCATCTAAACTTAGTAAAAATCCGGGATCGTTACAAGAACTTCAAATCAAAGTCCTTGTGGAGAAAGAAGCTCTCTTGAATCTGTCTCAAAGATCAGAAATTCAAGTCAAAATCTCATTTTGAAAAAAGGAGAAAACTTTATACTCAATCAACACTCAAGAGTCGATTCCTCAGCCAGCAATCAAAGTCAACTGTCTCAATCTCTAGGATCTCAAAACGAAATCATACGGAAAAAGAGGGAGAATAGAGTTTATCAAGATTCAGAGTTAAAATCAAGTCTTCTGCTCTCAATTAAGCAGCAAACTCAAGCATGTTCTCACTAGTAGAGAGGACTTGTTCGCGTGTAGTAAACCCTAGATTTTGGTTTGAGGGAGCGAGTGAAAAAAATATGAGATGCGGCTTTAACCCTAGAGCATATTCTATCTCATGTGATACGGGCGCGGTATCTCCTTCAAACAAAATCGCACCATATACCTATTTGCCTTTTCTCTTTACTTTGGGCGTAGATCAAACTTCAGCCCATGGTTGTCTCTGTATAAATACAATATGTTGTGTATCTCAAACAGTATGAGATTGTCATATCATAAAATCTTCACTTCTTTTACAAATAATTTCTACAATTCTAAAATCTCTCTGCAAATCAAATTTCAACCTCTTAAATATATATGGGTTAATAATGGATGCATTACCTAGTATAATAGATGATAAAAATGTCTTGCTATCATTGGTATACAACAATTTAACTAGTCATTTCTAGTTTTTTCTTTATTGCACGCTCTTCCTTCTACTTGTTCCAATGTTTTAGGGTATTCTAAACATTTATGGTACATCAATGAATGCCACGTCTATACTTGACCCGGAGCCGCACACTCCAATATATATGGACATCAAAAAGTCACCGAGAAATGGCGTCTCTATGGCATCGGCTACCAACCCACGCACTTCCAAGCCTCAGAATACATTTTTGACCAACTTTGTACCGACACCTAATGTCGCATCGACGCGGCTTCGGCAGGGCTTTGCTGATGCCCCACCGATGCTTTTTTGGCGTTGATAAATTACCTTGTTTTGTTAAATTTTGCTAATATAGTATTGCATATTTAAGTTGATTTTGTAGATATTTGAGTCTATATGGAACTGTGACTCAAATTCATTGCCTATTTTATAGATTTTAGGGATTTGGAGAGTAGTTAATTGCCTCTTTTATTACTTC
The DNA here is from genome assembly GCA_030765085.1 of Allium cepa. Classification (NCBI taxonomy): domain Eukaryota; kingdom Viridiplantae; phylum Streptophyta; class Magnoliopsida; order Asparagales; family Amaryllidaceae; genus Allium; species Allium cepa. The sequence continues at coordinate 906,417,620 of CM060932.1, forward strand.
AAAGAAGAAAATGAATTATCTACATAGGAAAGATCTATGGAAGTATTCAATAGCTTCTTGAAAAATATATTTTGCGCAGACTATTATAAATAGGCTTGTGTATGGTTCATTAGATGTGTGCGGGGAAAAGTTATTTTTCTCAGTTTTTGGGATTGAGATATCTTCTCAATTTTTGGTTTTCTTTTGTAATAATTTGGTGAATTAATTAAAGGTTTTGTCTGAGGGAATTTGTTTGTCATTTTTCTTCTTTACTTATTATCTCTTTTAAAATCTAATTGCATAGGAATCCTAGTAAAAACCCTAATAGTTGGTATCAGAGCTTACTACACAAATTTCTTTAAAGAGAGTTTTGCATATGAAGAAGAAAAGAGTGGATAAACTTCATGGAATAAATTGGCGTTTATGAAAGCTAAGATGGAGGATTTCCTATATTTTAAAGATCTTCATCAACCATTGGAGAACAAAGGGGAGAAACCTAACAATGTATCTGAAGCAAAATGAAATTTTTTGGATAGAAAAGCTGCAGCGACTACTCGGTGTTTTTTTTTTTGAGAACATGGTGTTTCATTTTGTTGCTAATGATATATCTGCTTTGGAATTTCAAAGAAATTGAAAAGAGTTTATGTAAAAAACTCTACAACCAATAAATATTCTTATGAGAAGATTGATAAATTTAAAGCTTAAGGATGTTGGGTAAGTTGGAGATCATCTTAATGATTTACAAGTAATTGTAAATCAATTGGCGGCTGTGAATTACAAAATAAATGATGAAACAGAAGCTTTGATATTGATGAGTTCTTTATCGGAAAGTTGGAAAACGTTTGTGGTTGCATTGAACAATTCAAATTTGGATGGAGTTGTTTCAATGGGTTTGGTGGTTAGTAGCTTATGAAAGTAGAAATTCAATTAAAGAAGTCCATCTTGCAAGGACGGTTAATCATCCAAAAATGAAAAGATGGTCAAATAGATCAAACATGGAAAGGGACTTAATATGTTATTGCTATGAAAAACTTGGTCATCAGCCAAGATTTTGCAATTAGCTCAAAAAGAACAAGAAGTGGATAAAGGCATTGGAAAAAGACCAAAATGAAAAAAAAGATATTATCGATGATTGGGTGAATTTCGATGAGGAATTTAATGACAATGTTCTATATCTGGATAAAGGAAAAAACAAAGATTGGTTGCTTGATTCAGATGCTTGTTTCCATATATGAAATAAAAAGGAATCATTTATTGGTTATGAATAGCAAGAAACTAAGGTGAAATCTGCTATTAGTGAAGATTTGAATGTTATGGGCACTAATTCCATTAGATTGAAGACGCATGATGAAAGAATGGTGAAACTTATAAGAGTCAGGCATATTGCAGAAATTACTAAGAATCTTGTCTCTGTAGGACAGTTGGAGGCAAAAGGCTGCAAGTTTTCAAATCGAGATGGTGTCACAAGGGTTTGGAAGTGTAATAAAGAGGTGCTACATGCAAAAAGAGAAATCAACAATATTTACAAACTTATTGAAATGACGGTGGAAAATGAAGAAAGTTCCCAACTTGTAGTTGAAGAGACTAATTTGTCTGAATTAAGGTAAAGCATGCAATGGAAAGCCACAAAGTCTACTTGGAGACCATTGTGGTATTATAAGCAATTTTGATTATTGATAATATGCATGTTCAATTAGGAAGCGTGCATATATAGGTGGTTTGGAGGTTAGTCGGTTTTTGGAGTGGTAATATTTGTTTTCATGGTAATATTTGTTTTTATGGTAATATTGGAGATTGTTTGGAGTTTGAGATTTAAGATGGAGCTTAGTTGACATCTATGGAATATCATATAAAAAAAGATTGTTAGATTTTGATGATACAATATTCCATATTTAAGTAGGTTTTGAAGATATCTATATGGGAAAGATCTATAAAAGTATTTAATAATTTCTTAAAAAATATATTTTGTCAAGGTTGTTATAAAAAGACATGTATATGGTTTATTAGATGTGTGGAGAAGAGTTATTGATGCAGCACAATCTACAGAAGTTCAGAGGATAGGTCGTTCACAAGATAAAGAAGTTTCGGTTTTAACTCGTAAGTCGTGCACGAGTCAGCATCTTGAAGTTCCGGTTTTAACTCGTAAGTCGTGCACGAGTCAGCATCTTGAAGTTTCGGTTTTAACTCGTGAGTCGTGCACGAGACAGCCTATGGAGTCACATGGGAAAGAGCTACGACCTAACCTAGAGAAGGAAAAGGAGTTATGACTTAAGGGCTTAAGTCGTTCGAATTTGATGAGTCGTACACGACTCAACGACTCATCTATAAGTCGTCCACGACTTATCCTGAAGCAGGGGAAAGTTCCAGCTATTGAAGGCTTTGAGTTGGAGGAAGGGCACGACCTAGTTAAGGCGTTGAGGAGATATGCCGCAAGAAGGTCGTAGCTTGCTTAAGTCGTATACCCTGTGTTGTGTGTTGAGTCGTGTATTGCGTGCTCTCTTGAGTCGTATGTCGTTTGTAATAATAAGTCGTGTCCTATGTTCTGTTGAGATGCATGTATGAGTTGTGAGTCGTCCTATCTTTAAGTCGCATGATTGTAATGCTGTGTGAAAGCCTGTTGAGTCGGTGTCGACTTAGTTAAGTCGTAAGTCGCATACGACTTAAGGGACAGTGGTAAAATACTATAAATAGGGAGTGTGTTGTACATTTTCGGGGGTTGATTTCTCGAATAAAATTTCTTGTTGATTGCTGTGTGCTTTCATCTTAAATTGGTAGTTGAGTGTAATCTCCTATCTCCTCTTTCGGTTAATCGAGTGCGCTCGATTCAACGATCGTAGAAGCCGATTCACGGTATCTAGTGCGCTAGATCAACGTACGAAGAATCGTAGATCTTGGAACACGGGATAGTGCGCTATCAACGTGTTTAAGATAGCTAGAATTCGGTATCTTCGGATCAACGAATTTGGGCATTTTGGTATTCATCAATCCACCGATTGCTACTTTCACTGATTGAAGTTTATTTTGATTAATCCGCTGCGTCAGTTTTGGTATCGGAGCTAGACTTAGCCAATCATAGCTAAACCGAGACTTGGAGCCAATTTTTTGAAGTTGAAGTTTGAAGTTGTGTTCATTGTGTTCATCATTGGTTGCAACAAGTTTGGGGTTTGCGATCCATAATCTTTTGGATCAAAAGTCGAAAGGTGTTTGAATTTGAAGTGTTAGAGCCATGCTTTGTAAAGGCCGAGCCAAGCTAGTGAAGATTTGTGCCGAGCGACTTAAGCCTTAGGTCGTTCATCTTGTTCGAGTTAGTGGTTGAGCCGTGACTTGTTGTTGTGTTGAAGTTTTGTTGAAGAATTTTGAAGTATTTGTTGAAGTTTTTGAGAAGTTTTCAATCATGCCACCAAGGAGAGCTAATCGTCATCAAAACGTTGAAGCTTTGTATAGAAGAGAAGAAGCCGAGCTTATGGAGCAACGTATTAATGAGAAATTTGATGAAGGCATTGGAAAATTAGAGAAGTTGATGAATGATTTGAATCAAACTCAAAGGAGGAGATCACCAAACTCGAACCATGGAGGAAACCGAGTTTCGCCATCGGTTACGGAAGCGAGGAGGGTATCACCGCATTCTTTTAGAGATAGAAGAGAAACATCAATTTCATCACGAAGAGATCATCATGACTATGGACATGAAGAGAGAAGAAGTCAACGTGAATTTGACAATGAGGCGTATAGAGATGAAGAGAGACATAGTCGAAGAAGCATGCATGAACGAAGGAATGATAATGGTCGAGATCGATGTAGGCGTACTTTTGATTTTGATGAAGAGGGTGATAGAGCTAGCATTCATTATCGAGACCGAGACCAAGTTCGAAATTCGTATCGAGATGTGGATGAAGATCGTCGATGGGAATCGGGTATGAAGATGGAAATTCCAGAGTTCAAGGGTGGAATGGTAGCTGAAGAATTTCTTGATTGGTTGTCTAATGTTGAAGAGATCTTTGATTTCAAGGAGGTTCCTGAGCATAGAAGAGTGAAGTTGGTTGCTACTAGGTTGAGGGGGAGAGCTTTGGCATGGTGGCAGCAAACTAAACTTACAAGGGAGAGAACGGGAAAGTCAAAGATTGAATCATGGGAGAAGATGAAGAAGTTGATGCGAGCTACATTTTTGCCTTACAACTACCAATCACTTATGTACCAGAGGTTGCAGAATCTGAGGCAAGGGACGAAGTCTGTTAGTGATTATGCTGATGAATTTTACCAACTCATTGCCAGGAATGATATTATGGAAACGGAAGAACAGCTAACTACTAGATTCATTGGGGGATTGAGAGTGCAGATCCAGGATATGGTTAATATGTTTGATCCTAGATCAGTAGCAGAGGCACATCAGAAAGCATTGGCTTGGGAGAAGCAGGGAAGGCGTGGAGGTGGTGTGTTTACTAATTCCAATAATCAAGTGAAGAGTGTTAGTGGGAGTTCTAATGTTCCTAAACCTGTCGGTAAGCCAGTGGTGAAGGAGGCTGAGAAGGCGAAGGTTAGCAGTGGTTTCAAATGTTATAATTGTCAGGAGTAGGGTCATAAAAGCAATGAATGTCTGAAGCCAAAGAAGAGAACCATGGTTGCAGAAGTTGAGGAGGATGATGGTGAGGAGGCAGAATGTTCAAATACACCTTATGTCGAGGAGGAAGAAGAATTGTCTGGAGATGAAGGTTGTAATCTTATGATGAGGAGGTCATGTCATACACCAAAACAAGAAGAGGATTCTAGTTGGTTGAGAAGCAATATTTTTCAGTCGACATGCACTATTCTAGGGAAAGTTTGCAAGTTCGTTATTGATGCTGGAAGCTGTGACAATATTATCTCTACAGAAGCAGTAAGGAAGTTGAACTTGAAAACTGAGAAGCATCCTAAACCGTACAAGCTAGCATGGTTAAGGAAGGGTGGTGAAGTAAAGGTGTGTCGAAGGGCATGTGTGAATTTTTCTATTGGGAAGAAGTACAAAGACGAAATTTGGTGTGACGTTGTAGACATGGATGTGTGTCATCTGTTGTTGGGCAGACCATGGCAGTTTGATAGAGCAGTGCAACATGATGGTCATGCTAATAGTTACAGTTTCATATTCGAAGGTACTAAAATCACTTTAGTTCCTAAGAAGCAACAACAGAAGGAAAGCAAGCTAGAAGAGATTGAAGAGTTGAAAACTTTGCTATCTTTGAAGGAGTTTGTTAAAGAAGTTGAAGAGGAGCCTGAAGTGTATTTGTTGATTGGGCGAGAGTGCAGTGAAGGGGTTGAAATTCTTGAAGAAGCAAAGCCAGTTTTGAAAGAATTTGAAGATGTATTTCCAGAAGAGTTGCCTAAGGAGTTACCGCCACCGAGGGACATTCAACATCAAATTGATCTTGTTCCGGGAGCAGTGTTACCACATCGACCACATTACCGAATGAGTCCAAAGGAACATGAGGAGTTACGAAGGCAGGTGGAAGAGTTGTTAGAACAGGGACATGTTCAGGAAAGCTTGAGTCCTTGTGCAGTACCAGCATTGTTGGTGCCGAAGAAGGATGGAACATGGAGAATGTGTACCGATAGTAGAGCTTTGAACAAGATTACTGTTCGTTACAGGTTTCCTATGCCAAGGTTAGATGACTTGCTAGATCAGTTGAGTGGGGCTACTATCTTTTCGAAGATTGATTTGAAGAGTGGTTATCATCAGATTCGAATTAGACCGGGAGACGAACGGAAGACCGCATTCAAGACGAGAGAGGGGTTATACGAATGGTTGGTTATGCCATTTGGTTTATCAAATGCACCTAGTACATTCATGCGGGTGATGAATCAAATCTTTAGACCATTCATTGGGAAGTTTGTAGTAGTTTACTTTGATGATATTCTGATTTATAGTGCGAGCACAGAGGAGCATGTAGAGCATTTGAGAAAGGTGTTAATTATTCTTCGTGAGGAACAATTTTATGCAGCTACGAAGAAATGTGTATTCATGACGCGAAGTGTTTTATTCTTGGGATATGTTGTATCTGAGAAAGGAATCCAGGTGGACCAGAGTAAAGTTGAAGCTATTAGAAATTGGCCACAACCGAGAACTATCAATGAAGTTAGAAGTTTTCATGGATTGGCATCATTCTACCGAAGGTTTATTCCACACTTCAGTAGCGTGAAGGCACCGATTACTGATTGTATGAAAGGGAAGCAGTTTTCTTGGTTGAAGGAAGCGGGGGTTGCTTTTGAACAAATCAAAGAACTTTTGACGACAGCGCCAATTCTTGTATTACCAGATTTTCAGTTGTTGTTTGAACTACACACTGATGCATCAAAAGTAGGGATTGGAGGAGTGTTGAGTCAGAGTGGGAGGCCAGTTGCTTATTTCAGTGAGAAGTTATCAGGGGCAAAGATGAGATATAGTACATACAATGTTGAGTTTTATGCAGTTGTGCAAGCCGTGAAGCACTGGAGGCATTATCTTTTTCAGAAAGAGTTTGTTCTTTACACAGACCATGAAGCTTTGAAGCATTTACAGGGGCAGGATAAGGTTTCAGCGAGACATGCATCGTGGATTGCATATTTACAGCAATTTACCTTTGTTGTTAAGCACAAATCTGGGGTAACGAATCGTGTGGCTGATGCTTTGAGTAAGAGGAGTCATTTGTTGACTACAATGAAAGTTGAGGTGACAGGGTTTGAATTATTACCAGAATTGTGTGAAGAAGATCCTTACTTTGCAAAGTTTGTTGAAAAGGTTAAGGATGAGAATTCTGATGAATTTGTGTTAGTGGATGGATTCTTGTTTAAAGGAAATCGATTATGTATACCAGATAGCAGTTTGAGATTGAAGATTATCAAAGAGTTGCACGAGGAAGGACATGTGGGCCGTGATCGTACATTACATTTGATTTCTCAATCTTACTTTTGGTCATCGATAAGGAAAGAGATTGAAAGGTTTGTGGAAAGATGTCATATATGTCAGGTTTCGAAGAGAACTGCGACCAATGCAGGATTGTATATGCCGTTACCTGTACCATCTAAACCATGGGTTGATATTAGCATGGATTTCGTTTTGGGATTGCCGAGAACTCAAAGGGGGAATGATTCTATATTTGTTGTGGTGGACAGATTTTCGAAGATGGCACATTTTATTGCCTGCAAGAAGACAGCGGATGCAGTTCGAATGGCACAATTATTCTTTAAGGAGGTGTATCGGTTGCATGGGTTACCAGAATCTATTGTTTCCGATCGGGATACTAGATTTTTGAGCCATTTTTGGTTAAGTTTGTGAAAGATGGTGGGAACGAAGTTGAAATTTAGCAGCGCTTATCATCCGCAAACAGATGGACAGATAGAAGTTGTTAACAGATTGTTGGGAAATTTGTTACGATGTCTTGTACAGGACAATCTAAAGAGTTGGGACATGAAGTTATGCCAGGCAGAGTTTGCTCATAATCATGCAGTGAATCGTAGTACAGGATTCAGTCCATTTCAGATTGTATATTCAAAATTACCAAGGGGACCGTTGGACCTAACAGCAGTACCACAACCGAAGGGGACGGTTAAACGAGCTGTTGATTTTGTTGATGAATTAAATGAATGTCATAAGATCGTTCAGGAACGATTGGAAAAGTCAAATGAGAAATATAATAAATTTGCAGATTTGAAGCGACGAAATGTTGAATTTGATGAGGGTGATTTGCTGTATGCAGTGTTAACAAAGGATCGTTTTCCAGTAGGCGATTATAACAAGTTGAAAGCCAGAAAAATTGGTCCAGTAGAAGTTGTGAAACGGATCAATGAGAATGCTTATAAGTTGAAGTTGCCGGAGGATGTGTACACTTCTGACGTGTTCAATGTTAAGCATCTTGTGCCGTATTATGGAGATAAACAATCTGACGGGGAAGAATTTACAAATTCGAGGATGAAATTTTCTCAACCAGGGAAGGATGATGCAGCACGATCTACAGAAGTTCAGAGGTTAGGTCGTTCACAAGATAAAGAAGTTTCGGTTTTAACTCGTATGTCGTGCACGAGTCAGCATCTTGAAGTTTCGGTTTTAACTCGTAAGTCGTGCACGAGTCAGCATCTTGAAGTTTCGGTTTTAACTCGTGAGTCTGCACGAGACAGCCTATGGAGTCACATGGGAAAGAGCTACGACCTAACCTAGAGAAGGAAAAGGAGTTATGACTTAAGGGCTTAAGTCGTTCGAATTTGATGAGTCGTACACGACTCAACGACTCATCTATAAGTCGTCCACGACTTATCCTGAAGCAGGGGAAAGTTTCAGCTATTGAAGACTTTGAGTTGGAGGAAGGGAACGACCTAGTTAAGGCGTTGAGGAAATATGCCGCAAGAAGGTCGTAGCTTTCTTAAGTCGTATACCCTGTGTTGTGTGTTGAGTCGTGTATCGCGTGCTCTCTTGAGTCGTATGTCGTTTGTAATAATAAGTCGTGTCCTATGTTCTGTTGAGATGCATGTATGAGTCGTGAGTCGTCCTATCTTTAGGTCGCATGATTGTAATGCCGTGTGAAAGCCTGTTGAGTCGGTGCCGACTTAGTTAAGTCGTAAGTCGCATACGACTTAAGGGACAGTGGTGAAATACTATAAATAGGGAGTGTGTTGTACATTTTTGGGGGTTGATTTCTCGAATAAAATTTCTTGTTGATTGCTGTGTGCTTTCATCTTAAATTGGTAGTTGAGTGTAATCTCCTATCTCCTCTTTCGGTTAATCGAGTGCGCTCGATTCAACGATCGTAGAAGCCGATTCACGGTATCTAGTGCGCTAGATCAACGTACGAAGAATCGTAGATCTTGGAACACGGCATAGTGCGCTATCAACGTGTTTAAGATAGCTAGAATTCGGTATCTTCGGATCAACGAATTTGGGCATTTTGGTATTCATCAATCCACCGATTGCTACTTTCACCGATTGAAGTTTATTTTGATTAATCCGCTGCGTCAGTTATTTTTCTGGGGTTTTGGGATTAAGATATCTTCTCAATTTTTGGCTTTCTTTTGTAATAATTTGGTGAATTAATAGGTTTTGTTTGGAGTAATTTGTTTGCCATTCTTTTTTTCTTCACTTCGCATCTCTTCTAAAATTTAATTGTGTATGGATTCTAGGGAAACCCCCAATAGTTTTTGTACTATGTAATTGTTGCAGTCGCTAAAGGATGATATGATGTAGAAGACTGTGGAGATTCATTTAGATATTTACAGTGGTATACATCTGCTGGAGTATTTGGGTTATAGTGCATGCACCAAACATATAGATCTGCGTGGGTTCTTTCAAATGTTGGAAGAGTAGCATCAGAAGATAAAGTCAGCAAAGGTTCATACAAAAGACAATTCGACGAATATGATGACGGAACTTCCGAGAGAAAATTTTGACCGTTGCTCAAACCTAGCAAGATTTGCTAGAAGCTACTAGTGTGGATTTAGTGAAATCTTTCCCTTATTTGTTGAATTGCTGAGTCGAGATGGATGGAGAGAAATTAGAGATTTGTATATTGTATCTTGATGAAGTGTCGAAATTATTCATCGCAGTATATAAATCAAAGTCGAATGCTATTTTCGAATAGATATTTTTTAGTGGAAAATTATAAATTTTCATCCTTTATAGGCTTTAACCATTATAATCAAACAAATAAAATGGTAGACAAAAGTACACGTTTTTTATCAAATGATCTTCTCTTTTAATTTGTATCTCTACAAATTTATTAATAAGAATGATTTGGATTCAATTTTAGTAAAATTACATTAATATACTTAGCTTTTTGAAAATTACTTCAATTTAGTTTGTCTATTATGGCAGTAATACCGGAGCATTTGATAACCATTAGATAACATCCTTAGTGGTGTCAGCTTCAACCGATAGTTTATTAACTAACTTGGATGCAATAATAAAAAAATTTAAAATACTACTTCAACTAAGCAATATTTGACAATTGTTCTAGTTACTGAAGAATAACTAGGTTTCTTATTTAATACTAATTATAAAGAACAATTCATACTTAGATGACAACACCTTTTAGGAATTTCACTATAAATATGCTCATTTTCCCTCCATTCTTCATCATCAGTTATTTTTCCAAAACTCTCATATTTTCACATATTTCTCTTTACCACATCCTTTAATGACATCTCAACCAATCGAAAACAACAAAGCAGGAGTATAAATTTACTGTGGCCACTCAGATTGCGGGATGAAATCAATTGAACTTTTGGAAGAACTATGCATGCCAAAAGGACATTTCCCACTGGAAAATACTCAAGAATTTAGGTACAATCGGACTGCAGGCTTCATATAGTTGACCCGGAGCAAGAAGACGGACCACACTTTCAAAAAGATCAAGTGCCATGTTTCATATTGAGACGAACCGACTTTCTACTCCTAGAAAATTGCACCATCTTGGAGAAAGAAAGGGATAGAAGAAGAAAAGAAAGAGAAAGAAGAAACAGAACAACATCAGAGAACTCACAGCGGAACGAATAAAATATAATATATCTCATAAAATATTACATATTACCTATTACATCAGAATACACAACTTAAACAACAGATAATAGACAGTTATAATCTTCTGTCTAACTATACAACTCAAGTATACAAGAGAAGCAGATATAATAAACACAGCGAAATCAATATATATCTACACGTCGAAGCCCCCTGCTCCATAACTCCTCCAGAATTCGTCAAGCTAACCTGATCCACTTGACTACTCATACATAATATGAGTACCCAAGAGTTTAATAAAACAAAAAATAAACACTCGGGTCAGACAGGGGTCTGGTGTGAGTAAACGGGTTAAAATTTGCTTAACTTTAGAAAACCTTTGAAAAGAAAAGGTATCACGTAAGACTTCCCACACATAAATATGAAAATGTTTTTACCTTACGCTAACCAAAACATTTGATAGGAAATCCAATGATACTATAATAGTGTCTAGGGTTTTCAAGTAAATAAGAAATAGCCGAAATTGTTACATGATTAAATTCCAGCTACTAATCACAAAAGTGGGTAATACAATCAAAACCGTAGGGTCTCGTAGGAAGAATGGGTTTCCATCAATTGCAGGGCTACTGGGGTACCGCCCATCACAGTACGTGGCCTAGATCAACGTACCGAGGAGCCACCCTAACTCCCCTGCAACACAAGGCTGGAACCATCCCTTACTGGACAGTCCCGAACAAGACCACCCCGTAGTTGGCGCGACCAACCACACACTAAGCCGAAATAGAAAGGGACCTCTAGACAGGGGTAAATCTCACTCTCAAGTGGGAGCTACCCACGAAGCCTTGCTGCACCTCCCCTGTTTTAGCCATTCCCGGTTGATGAGGCTTGAGGTTACGATTACCTTTATAGAACACATCTATCTTAGAATGCTCATCGTCCACCTGACGATGTTCTGAAAGCATTCAATCCATACAAGTTCGTTCCGGGTTCGAACGAAACCGAAGGCACTATCTCGTTGCACTCATTATTGGAATCACCCTCAGAGTCAACGACCTAGCCCTTGCACTCTAACTCACCATCTCGAATCTATAAGCACTATTCCGTCAAACTCATTACGGAATCACCCACAGAGTTATACTGACGTATAGCCCTTACACCTCGAGTCTTCACTTGCTCTACTTGGATACACGACCTAACGTTTAAATTGGAATCGATGTGGTTTTCGAATTCCAAATATGGAAATCCGATCCCGGTCTCACCGAAACCAAACGCCATTTAAATGTCCAAGTTGTACTTAAGGGTTTAAACAATTTAAACTTATATTCAGGATGAAATAAACAGATAGATGAATCATATTATTACAATAGATAATTCATAACAATATTCATCTTCACAAAGCAGCATATCACATAACAGAGATATCCAGTATCAACCAATATCAATCAACATCCAATATCAACCAATCACCCAATATCATTCAACATCCAATAGCAATCAATCATCTAATATCCATCATCCATATCAAAACAGAATTGATTAACTCTTAATCAACTAGATTACCTAAGTCCTTTTCATTTATTTATTCCAAATAAATAAATTAATCATCTCTAATGATCTTCTTTAATCAATCTTCCTTGATTAATTATCTTTTAATTACATTCAAGTAATTATCCTACCCATATTCAGTAATTAACCCTTTAATTACTATCATTTATTATAATAATTAATGATCATTCATTAATTAATTAACTATAATTAATTTCATTAATTCTTAATTAATTACAATTAATTAATCACATTTAAATTAATCACTTATATTAATCAACCTTGATTAATATCATTAACCACACTAATTAATGATCCTTATTAATTTAATAATTACCTTATTTATTAACTAATTAACTTATAACTAATCAACACATTAATCATAATAGTAATTAACAATTTGAAATTACTAATCTTAATTAATTAACTTCTTAATTAATTATATAAATCTTTGATTAATTATTCTAATTAATTAATCTTTAATTACTTCATTAAGTAATTATTAAACAATTAAATAAATAAACAAATCCTTAATTAATTACTTTATTAATTAATTACAATTTTAATTAATTAACCTTAGTGATTAATCTTATGTTAAATTCATTAATTAATTAATCACATTGATTATTTAACTAAGTAATTAAGTAATTAACTCTTAATTACTTACATAAGTAATTTTCCCTATTTACTTCCATTAATGAATCTTAATTACTTCCTTAAATAATTAATTCCATTATTAAATAATCCTTAATCATTTGAGCAATTACTTCATAATTAGTTATCTTTAAAAAATTATATTAATTAATTCTTTAATTAATATTATTAAGTGATTAACCAATAATCACTTCAACTAATTACTCCATGAGTAATTACCATTAATTACTTCCATAAGTAATTAACTGCCTTAATTACATTCACAATTAATCATTAATTACTTTATTAAGTAATTACACTTAATTAATCCATAATTAAGTGATTCTAAAAATTTAAATAAATAATTAACTAATTATTTAAAATTAATTAAACAATTAATTAATTAACTTATATTTAAAAATCCTTAATTAATTAAGAAAACATTTATCTTAATTAATCCTTTACTTAATTACAAATCATATTAAATCAAGTATTCTCAAGTTAATAACAAGATAAATTAACACTATTTATCTTCATAATTAAATTATTTGAATTAATCAAATTTTAAATAACTTAAAATCAAATTATTCTTCTTGAATTTCAAAATCATAATAATAACCTTATTTGAAAATAAATCAATTTTAAATTTAATACATTATAAATTATCTAAAATAACTTATTAATTTTCAAAATAAATTTGAAAACATTACTTAACCATTTACTTAAAACTTTGGTTAATATTAAATTCAAAACACTCTTTTTAATTGAATTTCAAATTTAAGATAATCACTTTCAAAAACCCCAACATCTTAACAACTTAAATTTAAATAAATTCAAATACTTTTAAAAGTTTGATTTATTCCTTAACTACAAAACAACAACTATCAACTTTGAAAATTTGTATATTTTATAAAACTTGTTTATAATTCTAAACCTAATCCTAAATTATTCATCTATAAGTTAATCTGCAGTTACACTACCGAACCAAAACACCAAAACACGAGACAACCCCAAACATTCCCGACCTTTGCTCCGAGACAATCCCTCCATCTCATTACTTCGAGTCGTTCCCCAGCCTAACGCGAGAACCCACCGAGCCTTCATCTCGTCTTCCCCAAATGAGCTTCCCAGAACTAAGACCGTGCACACTAACGTGCATGTGCACCTAGCACTCCACCTCTGGCCAGCGATGATCATCGCGACCATCAACATCCATCACACTAACCCCCTCGAGCAAGAATCCGAACTCAGATTTCACAATTGATTTATGCATCAAAATATGACCGATGTTAGAACTGCTTCAGAAACTTGCTTGCCCAACTTCACCCACGGCTGATCACCACGACACCACCAGGACTCGCCGACCCCACCATCTAGTTGCCATTACCAAGAACATCAACCACCCTAAGTGCGCGTACCTTCGGTTTACCCATCACGTCGCAAAGACCTCTACGGTAAAGTCGAACAAGAACTACCTAAAAACCCTAGTTTCATCTAATTCACACAATTCTGCCATTAGAAAAATTCTTAGATATTTTTCCTAAAATCTATAGCTTACAATCTAGCTATGATTCAAAAATCAAATCGAATTAATGCACAGATAATCAACAATTCACAAAATCCCCAATTTCATATAAACACCAATTTCAACATAATTTCTTAATTAAAAATTATCATACAAACTCTAAAAATCATATTTTTCCAAATGTAATTCGATTATAAATTCAAAACTAAAAATTGAAATCATAAAATTTTGCCCAAGTTTGGTTTTTCACTGTATTTTGAATTTTTTTTGAGCAAATCGTTCATTTTAAAATTCTATAACTATTTTTAGATGATCAATCACTTGATTACAAACAACTTCCATTAACAACTCACTGTCTAAATCATGTTAAAAATCATTTTATTTGAATTTTGATAGATTTGGAACTGTTTCTAATGACACTGTAACCATATTATTTTTTCTTCAGGCAGTTCCTTATTTTTTTTTTATAATCATGCATTAAGTAACAAAAATTTATCATCAAAGCAATCCATTTGCATGCAACATTCAAACAAAAATTTAAGTCAAACTGCTTTTAAAATAAGATTTACTCACCTTTATACATGCAGAGCAGAGCAGTATTTCCAGGTTTGAATCTTAAAATCTGTAGAAAATTTTAATTGCTTGCTGATGAAATTGCTGAGTTGAACATCATTTGGTTTGCAGGTTGATAATTCTTTTGCGTGCATATTTAATTTTCAACTTGATTCTTCATTTGAATATGCAGATTTTCACTTGAATTGCAGTTTGAACTTGCAGGTTGGAGCTTTTGGAGTTGCAGATTGAAGTTGAAGATCTTTATTTGAATTCAAGTTTTATTCTTTTGCAAGATTTTGAAATTACAGATTTTAAAAAGTTTTCAGGTTGCCATAAATTTTTGTTGAGAAGTGAAAATAAAGAAATGAAAGTCTTGAGAGAATTAGTTTTCTTCTTTAAAACATTTATTAAAATTTAAAATGGATATGCCACTTGTAAAAATTTGAACAAATGTTATAATTGTTTTACATGTGTTCTAAGAGGTGTTAATATGTTTACATTTGTACTTAAGTGTTTTTAAACTTTTGTTTAATTTAAATGTAAATATAAACTTACATTTTTAAAGAAAATATTATAAACTAGTTATAATACAAATGAATCTCTTATATATGTATTTTATAACCATTTTAAAATTTAAAAATTGATAAATTCCCTTTATAAACTATCATATTTAAAATAAATAACAAATCTTATATTTTGAAGACAAATAAATTAATCTTTATATTAACTTTTGAAAATATAATTTCTAAACAAAGCATTAAGTTACAATATTCATTCATATATAAATTATTAATGGATTAAAATTCAATTTCAAAACAATATCAAACTATAACATATACATACATATATGTTACAATTTGAAAATTCAATCTTTAATTTAAAACAAAAGCTCTTCTATTCACAATATATATCAAATGTATATATTATAAAAAGAATAAAATTACATTAACTTTGAAAAATAATCCTTATCAATATTGTCATATTAAAAATTTATTAACCATAGAAGAATAAATTTATCAGTTTAAATTAAAATCATAAAGAAAAATTATCAAACCAGTTAAATTATTTACACAGATTATTAAATTGTTATTGCCCAAAATTCCGGGTCGTTACAATCCTCCCCCCTTAAAAGAATTTCGTCCCCGAAATTTAAAAGCAAAGGTAATTTAATAATCCAATACATATTTTAATTTCAACCAGCAAAGTATTCTTATCAACCAATAACTAACAACCATAGCAATCAATTCAAACAAACAAACCTAACTAATTATTCTGACACAAATCAGAATAAATCTCTAATACTATCTCGAGTTTCCCAAGATAAATCACTGGGAGACTCGCTCAACAAAAGCCAACAAACCAACTATACAACCAAAATCCAGAGCTCCTCTCATCTCTAGATCCTTCAATCTGAACAGAACATCAGATTACTCTCAAATCCATCTCAACTTCTAAATCCAACTCCAACGGAACTACAGATTCAATAACCAATGATGAATCATACACGTACTCCCTCAGAGACACGTGTTACAAAATGAATTCCAACTATCCAAACTGGCAATTCAATCTTAAAGACAGCAGATCTTATCTTATCAAAAACACAGATAAGAAAATCTCAAATGCAACAACACTAACCAACCAATCTTATCCAATATCTGTTCTCTTAACTAGAGAATTTTTACAACACTGAAGTCTCCAACTTCAAATACCAAACTCCTTATCTCATATCTGCATAACTCAACAGACAATCCAAGGCTGCCAAACTTCTTCTTGATCAGCTCAACCTATGATGATACTTCCAGTAACAACTAGACCAAAGCAAAGCAGTCTATGGATCCTATCCAACGGAAAAGTCTTCCAAAATCCGTCGAAATTCATAACACAAGCTCTACTACTCAAGCAAAACAACAGAACTTGCTTCTTTTCTTGCACAGCTGCTACCTCGCTTCCGCTGCAAACTCTGATTCTAAAATAGATAAGAATATCTGTTGGTGAACACGAATACAAACTTATCCAATATCTCTGGGAAACTTTGTTCATCAAATCCATAAAAATCTGAGTGACTCATCTGACTCAGTCACACATCCTTAAAACAGAATCCTATTCAAAAGCTAGATCAGTCCAATTCCAATTCCAAAAATAATTCTAAGCTGCTATGCCAACTCTCCTTTCTCCAAGAACCACCCAACTATCAGGCTAACTACCAAAATTGCTTCTGGAACCAAAACAACATGGAACTCAACTCCAGATGCTGAAAAACTTCTGATTACTCCAACAGCTCCTATCCACATGAGAACCCTTAGCCTCAAACAAAAGAATGCTCAAGAAAAATTCTCAACTAATCTCAAGTCACTTTTGCGATCCTACCTAGTTCGGATTCCAAATAAAACTGTCCCCTCTTTACCCATTTAGAACAGCTTAAAGCTTTTCCAAACAAAGGTTAACCTTTCAAGAAAACATCTCCACCTTCAGCCCGGACTGCCAAAAGAGAACTACAAAGATTTCTGAACCACCAGAGAAACAACCAACATTGCTGCTTCCAAACACTACCTCGATGATACTGCGAAGCCAAAAGACCTTCTCATCAGCATACCGAACACTTCGAGCTGAAACTGCTACCAGAGCTAACCCAAGTCTCTAATTCAAAGGTTTCTCAACTCCAAAACCTTCAACAAACCACGCAACTGACTTCCAAGATAGCAGACAACTTCTCAAGAAACTCGGACTCCAAACCAAGCATCCACAACTCGCTTTCCTTAGGGAATAACAAATGAGACCATGTCAAAACAAATAGCTTATAGACCTTAGTCTCATATCCCAAAACAGCTAATCTCCATGCTAAAGATCCAAACAACTTCTACACAGACGAATCTTCCCTGCAACAGGTAAAGACTGCTCCTCAAACACTACTAAAACTGCTTCAAGAGAAAACATCTTCGAAAAATATATCCAAGGATACTGCATCTCATCACGCAGTTATCAAGATATCATTACTTACTCCTGCACTTCCAACAAATCTAAACTCAAGAATAATTTGCTCACCTAAGCAAAATCCAAACTTACACTTCAAAGATGAATTCCGAATCTTTAAAAGATTTCCTTCGGATATCAGATAAATCCTCACTCCAAACTACAAATCTTACTCAAGACAGTATTAGGTCTACAGTCTCGACAAAAACTTCCAAATCTCAACATATGGAACTCTTCCATCAGTGGTAGTCGTGTTACACACACACCACTACTCCATCCACCTCTAAAACTTATGTTGGAAAATCCGAACAGATAACCCAACAGATCAGGTAGATACATACATATATAAATATATAGATATATATATAAAAATTACAAGTACGCTCTCTCAAGAAAGACACTACTACAGAGCCTAGGTATTCACTCAACCTAATGCTCCCTAAAGAAAGACATATTTCAGAGCCTAGGTATTCACTCAGCCTAATGCTTTGATACCAAATGAGACGACCCGACTTTCTACTCCTAGAAAATCGCATCATCTTGGAGAAAGAAAGGGATAGAAGAAGAAAAGAAAGAAGAAACAGAACAACATTAGAGAAATCACAGTGGAACGAATAAAATATAATATATCTCATAAAATATTACATAGTACCTATTACATCAGAATACACAACTTAAACAACAGATAATAGACAGTTATAATCTTCTGTCTAACTATACAACTCAAGTACACAAGAGAAACAGGTATAATAAACACAGCGGAATCAATATATATCTACACGTCGAAGCCTCCTGCTCCATAACTCCTCCAGAATTCATCAAGCTATCTTGATCCACTTGACTACTCATACATAATATGAGTACCCAAAAGTTTAATAAAACAGAAAATAAACACTCGGGTCAGACAGGGGTCTGGTGTGAGTAAACGGGTTAAAATTTGCTTAACTTTAGAAAACCTTTGAAAAGAAAAGGTATCATGTAAGACTTCCCACACATAAACATGGAAAAGTTTTTACCTTACGCTAACCAAAACATTTGATAGGAAATCCAGTGATACTATAATAGTGTCAAGGGTTTTCAAGTAAATAAGAAATAGCCGAAATTGTTACATGATTAAATTCCAGCTACTAGCCACAAAAGTGGGTAATACAATCAAAACCGTAGGGTCTCGTAGGAAGAATGAGTTTCCATCAATGGCAGAGCTACTGGGGTACCGCCCGTCACAGTACGTGGCCTAGATCAACGTACCGAGGAGCCACCCTAACTCCCCTGCAACACAAGGCCGGAACCATCCCTTACCGGACAGTCCCGAACAAGACTACCCCGTAGTTGGCGCGACCAACCACACACTAAGCCGAAATAGAAAGGGACCTCTAGACGGGGGTAAATCTCACTCTCAAGTGGGAGCTACCCACGAAGCCTTGCTGCACCTCCCCTGTTTTAGCCATTCCCGGTTGGTGAGGCTTGAGGTTACGATTACCTTTATAGAACACATCTATCTTAGAATGCTCATCGTCCACCTGACGATGTTCTGAAAGCATTCAATCCATACAAGTTCGTTTTGGGTTCGAACGAAACCGAAGGCACTATCTCTTTGCATTCATTATTGGAATCACCCTCAGAGTCAACGACCATAGCCCTTGCACTCTAACTCACCATCTCGAATCTATAAGCACTATTCCGTCAAACTCATTACGGAATCACCCATAGAGTTATACTGACGTATAGCCCTTACACCTCGAGTCTTCACTTGCTCTACTTGGATACATGACCTAACGTTTAAATTGGAATCAATGTGGTTTTCGGATTCCAAATATGGAAATCTGATCCCGGTCACACCGAAACCAAACGCCATTTTAAATGTCCAAGTTGTACTTAAGGGTTTAAACAATTTAAACTTATATATTCAGGATGAAATAAACAGATAGATGAATCATATTATTACAGTAGATAATTCATAACAATATTCATCTTCACAAAGCAGCATATCACATAACAGAGGTATCCAGTATCAACCAATATCAATCAACATCCAATATCAACCATTCACCCAATATCATTCAACATCCAATATAAATCAATCATCTAATATCCATCATCCATATCAAAACAGAATTGATTAACTCTTAATCAACTGGATTACCTAAATCCTTTTCATTTATTTATTCCAAATAAATAAATTAATCATCTCTAATGATCTTCTTTAATTAATCTTCCTTGATTAATTATCTTTTAATTACATTCAAGTAATTATCCTATCCATATTCAGTAATTAACCCTTTAATTACTATCATTTATTACAATAATTAATGATCATTCATTAATTAATTAACTATAATTAATTTCATAATTCTTAATTAATTACAATTAATTAATCATATTTAAATAACCACTTATATTAATCAACCTTGATTAATATCATTAATCACACTAATTAATGATCCTTATTAATTTAATAATTACCTTAATTTATTAACTAATTAACTTATAACTAATCAACACGTTAATCATAATTAGTAATTAACAATTTGAAATAACTTATCTTAATTAATTAACTTCTTAATTAATTATATAAATCTTTGATTAATTATTCTAATTAATTAATCTTTAATTACTTCATTAAGTAATTATTAAACAATTAAATAAATAAATAAATCCTTAATTAATTACTTTATTAATTAATTACAATTTTAATTAATTACCCTTAGTGATTAATCTTAAGTTAAATTCATTAATAAATTAATCACATTGATTATTTAACTAAGTAATTAAGTAATTAACTCTTAATTACTTACATAAGTAATTTTCCCTAATTACTTCCATTAATGAATCTTAATTACTTCCTTAAATAATTAATTCCATTATTAAATAATCCTTAATCCGTTAATTAATTACTTCATAATTAATTATCTTTAAAACAATTATATTAAATAATTATTTAATTAATATTATTAAGTGATTAACCAATAATCATTTCAACTAATTACTCCATGAGTAATTACCATTAATTACTTAATTACATTCATAATTAATCATTAATTATTTTATTAAGTAATTACACTTAATTAATCCATAATTAAGTGATTCTATAAATTTAAATAATAATTAACTAATTATTTAAAATTAATTAAACAATTAATTAATTAACTTATATTTAAAAATCCTTAATTAATTAAGAAAACATTTATCTTAATTAATCCTTTACTTAATTACAAATCATATTAAATCAAGTATTCTCAAGTTAATAACAAGATAAATTAACACTATTTATCTTCATAATTAAATTATTTGAATTAATCAAATTTTAAATAACTTAAAATCAAATTATTCTTCTTGAATTTCAAAATCATAATAATAACCTTATTTGAAAATAAATCAATTTTAAATTTAATACATTATAAATTATCTAAATTAAACTTACTAATTTTCAAAATAAATTTAAAAACATTACTTAACCATTTACTTAAAACTTTGGTTAATATTAAATTCAAAACACTCTTTTTAATTGAATTTCAAATTTAAGATAATCACTTTCAAAATCCCCAACATCTTAACAACTTAAATTTAAATAAATTCAAATACTTTTAAAAGTTTGATTTATTCCTTAACTATAAAACAACAACTGTCAACTTTGAAAATTTGTATATTTTATAAAACTTGTTTATAATTCTAAACCTAATCCTAAATTATTCATCTACAAGTTAATCTGCAGTTACACTACCGAACCAAAACACCAAAACATGAGACAACCCCAAACATTCCCGACCTTTGCTCCGAGACAATCCCTCCATCTCATTACTTCGAGTCGTTCCCCAGCCTAACGCGAGAACCCACCGAGCCTTCATCTCGTCTTCCCCAAATGAGCTTCCCAGAACTAAGACCGTGCACACTAACGTGCATGTGCACCTAGCACTCCACCTCTGGCCAGCGATGATCATCGCGACCATCAACATCCATCACACTAACCCCCTCGAGCAAGAATCCGAACTCAGATTTCACAATTTATTTGTGAATCAAAATATGACCGATGTTCGAACTGCTTCAGAAACTTGCTTGCCCAACTTCACCCACGGCTGATCACCACGACACCACCAGGACTCGCCGACCCCACCATCTAGTTGCCATTACCAAGAACATCAACCACCCTAAGTGCGCACGCCTTCGGTTCACCCACCACGTCGCAAAGACCTCTACGGTAAAGTGGAACAAGAACTACCTAAAAACCCTAGTTTCATCTAATTCACACAATTCTGCCATTAGAAAAATTCTTAGATATTTTTTCTAAAATCTATAGCGTACAATCTAGCTATGATTCAAAAATCAAATCGAATTAATGCACAGATAATCAACAATTCACAAAATCCCCAATTTCATATAAACACCAATTTCAACATAATTTCTTAATTAAAAATTATCATACAAACTCTAAAAATCATATTTTTCCAAATGTAATTCGATTATAAATTCAAAACTAAAAATTGAAATCATAAAATTTTGCCCAAGTTTGGTTTTTTACTGTATTTTGAAATTTTTTTGAGCAAATCATTCATTTTAAAATTCTATAACTATTTTTAGATGATCAATCACTTGATTACAAACAACTTCCATTAACAACTCACTGTCTAAATCATGTTAAAAATCATGTTATTTGAATTTTGAAAGATTTGGAACTGTTTCTAATGACACTGTAACCATATTATTTTTTCTTCAGGCAGTTCCTTTTTTTTTATATAATCATGCATTAAGTAACAAAAATTTATCATCAAAGCAATCCATTTGCATGCAACATTCAAACAGAAATTTAAGTCAAACTGCTTTTAAAATAAGATTTACTCACCTTTATACATGCAGAGCAGAGCAGTATTTCCAGATTTGAATCTTAAAATCTGTAGAAAATTTTAATTGCTTGCTGATGAAATTGCTGAGTTGAACATCATTTGGTTTGCAGGTTGATAATTCTTTTGCATGTATATTTAATTTTCAACTTGATTCTTCATTTGAATATGCATATTTTCACTTGAATTGCAGTTTGAACTTTATTGCATGTTGGAGCTTTTGGAGTTGCAGATTGAAGTTGAAGATCTTTATTTGAATTCAAGTTTTATTCTTTTGCAAGATTTTGAAATTACAGATTTTAAAAAGTTTTCAGGTTGCCATAAATTTTTGTTGAGAAGTGAAAATAAAGAAATGAAAGTCTTTAGAGAATTAGTTTCCTTCTTTAAAACATTTGTTAAAATTTAAAATGGATATGCCACTTGTAAAAATTTGAACTAATGTCATTTACACTACTTAATTGTTTAACATGTGTTCTAAGAGGTGTTAATATGTTTACATTTGTACTTAAGTGTTTTTAAACTTTTGTTTAATTTAAATGTAAATATAAACTTACATTTTTAAAGAAAATATTATAAACTAATTATAATACAAATGAATCTCTTATATATGTATTTTATAACCATTTTAAAATTTAAACATTGATAAATTCCCTTTATAAACTATCATATTTAAAATAAATAACAAATCTTATATTTTGAAGACAAATAAATTAATCTTTATATTAACTTTTGAAAATATAATTTCTAAACAAAGCTTTAAGTTACAATATTCATTCATATATAAATTATTAATGGATTAAAATTCAATTTCAAAACAATATCAAACTATAACATATACATACATATATGTTACAATTTGAAAAGTCAATCTTTAATTTAAAACAAAAGCTCTTCTATTCACAATATATATCAAATGTATATATTATAAACAGAATAAAATTCCATTAACTTTGAAATATAATCCTTATCAATATTGTCATATTAAAAATTTATTAACCATAAAAGAATAAATTTATCAGTTTAAATTAAAATCATAAAGAAAAATTATCAAACCAGTTAAATTATTTACACAGATTATTAAATTGTTATTGCCCAAAATTCTGGATCGTTGCACATATGCTACTGAAGTTACTGCCTTTATGGACCCAGAAAAATGAGGAAAGTTACCAGTGTTAAAACAAAGGAGCTTATGTTGTGTCTCTCTATAGTTGAAATGTTTTTGACAATTCAACATCTGAGAAGCTCGTCTTCAAGACTGGAACCGGACTATGTGATAGCTTTGAAGCCTCTGTCTTTGAACTTGAGACTTGAGAGCTTTATTATGTTCCTGTTAGTTTGTACTGATGTATTAAGTATGTTATAGTTGCTATATTGGTACATGTATTGTCTGCAAATCTTTACTGCTACTAAGGGTTTTATCATTTTCCATGCGAACTTATTAATATCGGTTTGAAGCTATAGAACTAATTAATAGCTATGAATGATATCCTTCATAACAAAATATTTGGAAAATCACACTTTTGATATTCCCAGTGTGGGACATCTTCATCACAATGGTAGTGATTAGATGGAAAAGCCTTTGACTAATGATAGTTCCACTTCCAAATCAGTCAATACTGGTGGTGACCACTTTACCATCACAATAGGAATGGTTCTGTAATATGAAGTGAAGAATGTTTAAAGATAATTTATTTTTATCTAATAATAAGCATTATTCGAGCTTTAATAAATGTTCTTCATACCTGATAGGGGCAGAAGCTACCGCGTACACAGTATTCATGATCAAATTGGCAACTATCTAAGCATGGATAAAAATTGGCAACCGATAGTTAATATCAACTATGATTTTAGTGCTCCACCTTCAGGAGATAACAATACGTTAATCAACAGACACTTACCTAAAGAGGGTTACAGAGATCGAACAATCAACTACTCAAGCAGTTTCCTCCAGAACAATAACATGTCAACTGTTAATTGCAAGGGAAGTATCAAGGCTCATTTTAATAATAAGGAGATTAATTTACGTATTTCAAATTTTAAGCCTACTTTATTTTAACTTGACAGTTCTGGAGGTTACTGCGTGAATTGTAGTCTTCGAGAGCATGATAAAAAGCTTCATTGGGCTATAAATGATCAAAGATTAGGCTACAACCATTACAGGAGTAATATCAACAGGCAAAATTTTCACTTATCTAATTGGGAGAGGGGTGAAAGTAGCTGGATGTTTGAGTCAGCTTATTCAACCAATTTGAAGCATAACAGTAACAAGTTCAAAACTTATACCGCTAAAGCGCCCAAAGATTTCTACAATCCAACAAGTTATGCCAAGCTTATTCCAAATTTAAGGCATAATAAAGCTTCAAGTAAAAGTATACACTCACGAATTGAAGCTGAAGAGAAAACCACCCAAAAAATGATTTTCACTTCATTTCAGAGTTACATGGGTTGAATCAATCTAAGATGAAGTATTGGAAGCCTCCTTGGGCCTTTAAATTGGCTTATACGAGTTATTATTGAATTTCGATGCTAGATCTCTCGGAGTTCAGCCATTATTTTGCTTGATTTTTTATGTTAGAGGAGGCATTGTCTTTCCCTAACTCGATTAGGGTTCAAGATATTAGATGGCAGAGTTTATATGGTGGTTGTTTCGAGTATTTAGTCTGTTACCCGATTGTATTTCTTTCTTTTGTTACTTATTGGGCTCGTCCCATTTACCTATTTTCAAAAAAAAAATCCTATGTGAAACTAGAAAGAAATAAATATGCTAAGATATTTGTCAAAGTTAGCCCGAACCATGCCTTTCCTTCCCAGCTCACTTTCATTTTTACTAATTGTCTTAGTGCCTTTGTTGATTTCTCTTACGATTGGAAATCAAATATCGACACCTCCTGCAAAGTTTTCGAATATGTTTCTAAAAGGTGCCCTTCGAAACTCCTATTCCATTATGTTGAAAATAAACTCACACCCTAAAATTTATAAAATAGAATCTACATAAATACCAAAGAGATCAGCTTTCGTATAATAACTGATTTTTGAAATTCTAACATGTTGGAACGCCCTTTTCAATCAATTACGAATATTTCCATTATCCTCGTAAGTTGAGTCGACCATCCAGTTGTGGTAGCATAAGCCATCATGGCTCCTATTGTCATATGCATAAACTTTGATTAGTCAATCCCTTTAGGACACCTTACTTAATATAGACTCATATTTCAGTGAATCTAAATTTGTACTGTTCAAATATTAACATGATGGATATTGTCAGTATAAAAGCAACAAATCAAACTCCCAAGAAGTAGAACAGTACAAATTTAGATTCACTGCGAATAAAGAAATCAATATATCAAGCCTTAAATATGTCAAACTTGGCATTGGTTTCAGGATTGAGAAGAATATGTAGTACTAGACACCAAGCTAAAGGTTGAATTACAATTTATGTCTAGCTACATTCTATTTTACCTAGTTTATGGAGTCAGTTGGTGCATAAAAATTAATTTACCTGGTTTATTTTATTTGGAAACTGGAGAAAAAATATGCTGAAGGATGAATTTGCCTTGGGGAGCTCTTATTCCCATAATTAGAAATCATATTAATATTGATCTTTCTCAGTCCTCCTTGTTAGATTTGGGACTTAATTCCAAGGGAGGAGGAAGATGAAGCCATGAGAAGCCCTAACTAAACCGTAGAAGAGAAGTAGAGGAAGAAGGTCGCAAAGCTGCATGAAGAGGCAGATGCCACTCTAGATCTCGAGCGATGGAGGTGGACCGAACAAGATTTCTCATCCGGTGGTATGCTCGGTCGGTGGAGACATGATGGAGCTAGGGCTTCCGAGTGATGATGTTGAAGAGCATGTCGAACCATATCTTTGGTTAGGTTAGAAGCAAGGAGCCCCACACCAGTAATTTGCTTGGGGAATAGGGTTTCGGTGAAGATGAATTTGAGGAGCAGTGTTGAAGTGAATGACCGAACCAAATATTTCATTTGGTATACTGATGCCGCTCCAAAATGTAGCAGAACCATATGTGTGCATACCGAACAAAATTAAGTGTCGGTTCAGATTTCTTATTCGGTCATTGAATGTCGAACTAAATGGACACTGATCCAAGTTGACCGAACCAAAGTGATGCCAAACCAGATATACCGAACCAAACCTTAGGGTTTCTATATAACAGCTACCCCTCCTCATATCCTCACTCTATAAATAGTGGAGCTTTTGGACAACAATGGCAGCCATCAGAGAGAGTAGAAACTCTGTAGAATTTTGTCTGTATTGTTAATTCTTCTTATGTATAGCCTCCAAAAGTAAATCAATCTTGTAACTCTAATCTTTTAGTGATTAATAAAATCTTATCTCCCCAAGTAGACGTACACTGCTTCGCGGTTGTGGAACCACTCTAAATAGTGGTGTTATTTATTTTTCTGCATTGCATAGATCTACGACTGTCTGTTCTAGTGTTTATCTCTGTTTGTTTCATCTCACTACAATCACGATCCAATTGTTTTTTGCTGCGTTGGGTATTTTATTCCCTTAGACCGATCATCTGATGAGATTTTTTCCCCAACACTTCTACCTCTAATGGTGGTGATATTCTTTTCTCAGTGAAATTTCCGATGATTTTATAGTTTGTGGAATGAGGTAAATAATATTTGGCAACACATCACTAGTGAAATGAGATTCTCTCCTATATTTAACTATTTCTACAAATTAGCAGCTGATAAGGAAGTTGTTTCTAGGTTGTCGTATTACATCTGTGTTGGATGATCATTTAATCCTGAATTCTGTTGGACAATTAGTCGAGTGCATGCTAAGATTTTATTGAAATTCAAGTTGAAACTTTATATCTTTTCCTGAGTTGTTTGACTACTGTTTTGATCTTGTTAAATGATGTAATTCCAAATTTTACTACAATAAAAAGACCCTATTACAATTGTCACAATTTGTCGGTTGTAATAGAGGTTTTTACAACTCTTTTTTAGAAAGTTGTAATAAACTTACTTTCAACAACTCTTCTTTTTTGCCAGTTGTAATAGACGCTTATTGCAACCTTTCTCTTTTGCCAGTTGCAATAAATATCTATTTTTAACAACTCTTCTTTTCTGTCAGTTGTAATAGATCCATGTTACAACATTTTTTTGCTAGTATAATAGATGCCTATTTTTTACAACTTTTCTTTTTTGTCGGTTGTAATAGATGCCTATTACAACCTTTTTTGCTAGTTGTAATAGATGCATATTTTTAACAACTCTTTTTTTCTATTGTAATAGGCGTCTATAACAACTTTTTTTTACCAGTTGTAATAATTAGTTGATAATTATAATTAAATATTAATAATTAATAGTTAATAATAATTACTATTATATAATAATAGTTAATTTAAAATACGATGTAATTAATATTAATAAAAAAACAATCCATTTGATGGTTTGTGGAAGCTCCATTTTGAAATTTTAATGGCGTCTTCCTCGTCCTCTTTTTCGTTTGATTCTGCTTCTTTCCCTCCTCTCTCATCTTCGTCTTCTTCTTCCTCGTCTTCTTTATCTGCTCCTATTATTTCGTCCAGTCATTCCTCTGTTTCTTGTCAGCCTGTTTCTTTATTATCTTCTTCCTTTAAGGACTCTTCTCCTGATTCGAATTGGTCATCTCTTTTCAAGTCTTTACCGAGGAATGCTGGCTCTTATAAGCCTATTGATTTTGATATCTGTAGGGATAAAGCGTCTACTGCTTTACCTGATCTTGTTCGAGAAGAGGGTTTGAAATACTGGGAAAATCATTTGGTTGGTTTTTTCTTGGATGGTACTCTATCGTTCTTGACAGTTGTTTCTTATCTGAAAAGATTTTGGAAGCTTAAAGGTTATGTGGATTTTAAATCTGATGGTTATAATTTCTATTTCAAATTTTCAAATCAAGAAGATAGGGATTATGTTCTTAAGTTGGATCCTATTTTCATTAGAGGTAGAATGTTTATTATTACTAAATGGGATCCTTCGGTTGGTATTTCACAAGCTCAAATCAAGAAAGTTCCTGTATGGATTCACTTTCACGGAATTCCTATTATTCTTTGGACTTTGATTGGGATTAATTGGTTGGCTTGTCATGTTGGTAGGCTTATATGTTTTGATAGTAGCACTGAAAAACTTCAGAGATTTAAGTATGCTAAAGCGCTAGTTGAGATTCCTCCTAAATTTGATTTACCTGATTCAATTTCTCTTCCTCAATTGGGTAGCAACTGTCCAGATGTTCAACTATCATATGATTGGAAACCAAAGATTTGTACTCATTGTAAAATTTTTGGTCATGACACTGCATATTGTGAATTTCTGAATAAGGTTGTAATTAAAGAAATAGGAAGGGGGCAAGATGAGTTGAAGTGTGTTGAAAAAACTCAGTCTGATACTGTTACTATTCAAAATGAGAAAGGTTGGAAGAATGTTAATAGGAGGAATAAAGGTATCTGGAAAAGGAAAGAACAAGTAGATGTTGATAGTGCTAAAACAGCTGATGGAGGTGTTGTGAAGGAGAATGGAATCTCTATTAATTCTTGTCCTAATACTTCTAATTCTTTTTCAAAATTTTCGAATTCTTCACTTGATAAAACTCTGTATTCTTCTTCTTTTGATTCTAATTCTATAGCATCATATTCATCTTGTGTAAATCATTCAACTGTTGCTTCTAATTCTAACCTTGTTACTGGTTCTTCTTCTGTTAATATTTCTAACAATTCTTCTGTTGATAGCTCCTCTACTATTACATCCTCTTGCTGTTCTCAATTTAGTAATCAGTCTCCTTCCATTTTATCTTCCAGCTCTCCATATTTGCACTTGTCTCCACCCAGTCACATTATCCTGCCTCCTCCTTCCTCTTCTTGTCATGATGCTGGTGCTAAGACTGTTTGTGACCTGAATAAAGGCAAGGATTTTAAACCCCATTAGGTTCTTCCATGTTCTTCTTCTAAGGAAAATTCACACACAAGACATACTAGGAAAAATCCTTCTCCTCTGCTACCTCCTCTGCCTTTTAAATGAATAATATTGCATTCTGGAATATTAGGGGTGCTAATTCACCTTCTAAGCAAATTGAGATTAGGAATCTTTTAAGAGAAAGGGATATTCAATTAATATGTATTTCAAAAACTAAGCTTGATATTCAATCTTCTATGAAAGCTGTAAGCATGATAGCTTCATCCTGGTCTTCTGATCATAATTTTCTTGAATATAACTATGGTAGACTGTTGACTTTATGGAATCCAAGTATTTTTAATCTTTCAAGAATCAGTGCTTCAGATCAATTTATTCACTATCAATGTACTCATTTACCTTCTGGTTTGAATTTTCTCCTTACCTCGGTATATGCACATAATTCTTTGTCTTTAAGACAGAACTTTTTGGATCACCTTCCATCACTGAATCCACTATCTTGTCCTTGGCTTGTTGGTGGTGATTTTAACTGCATGTTTGCTTGTGATCAGAAATTTGGTGGATGTTCTTTATCACTCAGGGATATATCTCCTTTTAATAGTGCTATTTGTCAAGCAAATTTATTTCCTCTTAAATTCTTTAGTTCTGATTTTACATGGTCTAATTGTAGTAGGAATGGTAATGTAACTCTTTGTAAACTTGATCATATTCTTATAAATCTTCCTTTTCTGCAATATTGGCCAAATTCTTTTTATCATATTCTTCAACCTTCTCTTTCTGATCATTGTCCTTTAATCTTTCAAAATGGAGTTGAGAATTTTGGTGGAGGGAAACACACTTTTAAATTTTTTAATTTTTGGACTAAACATGTTGATTTTTTTGTTATTCTCAGACAAGTCTGGTGTATGCAATTTGGCAAAGACCCTCTTGCAAATATTATTCTCAAGATGAAGGTGCTCAAGTTTCATCTTAAGGTGTGGTCAGCAGAACATTTTGGTAATGATTCTAAACTATCTACTCAAATTAGAAATGACCTTATTAAGATTCAGGAAGCACTGTGTGTCAGACCTTGTGATACTTTATTAAAACAAGTTGAATTGCATTTAAGGCATGAACTTGAGCAAGTAATTGATAGAGAAGTGTCATCTCTTAAATAGAAACTTCATTTGAAAATGGAAAAGGAGGCAGACAGGAATACTAAGTTCTATCATAACTTTCTTAAAGTTAAAAGAAGTCGCGAATGCATTTTTCAAATTAAGGATATGAATGGGTTGCTGGTGAACACTTTTGATGGTATTAATCAGGCTTTTGTCCAATATTTCTCTTCTGTCTTAGCACCATCCACTTCTTTCATTCCTGATTTAAATTTCCTCTTTAATATTACTCTTCCCACATTATCACACTCCCAATCAAATTCTCTGATTAGTATAATAACTGAAGATGAAATTAGGAATGCAGTGTTCAGTTTGGATAGTAATAGTTGTGGAGGACCAGATGGCTATAATGCTTATTTCATTCAACATAGTTGGAATATTATTGGACCAGATATTGTTAAGGCAATCAAATTCTTTTTTCTTCTCTTCATAACAAGCTTCTTGCTGGTTTATCTGCTACTGCAATAGCTTTGATTCCTAAAATTGTAAATCCAACATCTGTCACTGATTTTAGGCCTATTTCATGTTGTAATATCATCTATAAGATCATCTCAAAGATTTTAGCTAACAGACTTCAACTTGTACTGCCATCTATTATCTCCATTAATCAAGCTGCTTACATCACTGGTAGATCTATTAGTGATAACATTTTATTGACTCAAGAATTGTTGTTTGGTTATGAAAGGAAAACCATTTCTCCAAGGTGTATGTTAAAATTGGATATTAGGAAGGCTTTTGATTATGTGCATTGGAATTCTATTTTAGCAGTTATGTCCAAAATGAATTTTCCAAAACCATTCTTAGCTTGGATTTATACTTGTATTTCTTCTCCTATGTATTATATTTTGAGAGATGGTGGTCTATATGGTTATTTTAAGGGTAAACATGGTGTTAGGCAAGGTGACCCTATTTCTGCCTATTTGTTTATAATTGTCATGGAGCTTCTTAATTCTATGTTCAAGGAACTTGTTTTTAAAGGAGTTTTTCAGTAGCATCCAAAATGTAAGCAACCACTTATTACTCATCTCCTTTTTGCTGATGACTTGGTTGTTTTTACAAAGCCCACTCATGATAATATTCAATGCATTCTCTCAACTCTGAAGCTTTTTCACTATATCACTGGACTTCAAATTAATTTGGCTAAATCTAATATTTTAGTTGCTGGATTAAGTCCATTGGATAAGAATGCTATTATTAATCTTTCTGGTCTTCAAGAACTGCCTAGAAATTCTTTCTATTTGGGTCTGCCTTTGATTACATCTAGAATTACTAAGCAAGATTGCATGCCACTGTTTGAAAAGATCGTTGAAAAACTTCACTTATGGCCTGTTGGAAAACTTTCACAAGCTGGTAGGCTAACCATAGTTCAGTCAATAGCTGTAGCCATGACTACATATTGGACAAGGCGTTATATTCTTCCAGCTAAGCTTATTAATATGATTACTAGTGCTCTTAATAAATTCTTATGGCATGGTGATCCATTTACTAGGAAGTTAATTCCAATTTCTTTTTATAAACTTTTTGAAGCAAAGAAACATGGTGGTCTTGGAATAACAAATATATTTCAATGGAACAGAGCTGCTATATCTGTCTATTTCAATAAAAAATTTACATCTGACAACAATCTCTGGTCACAATGGGTTAATCATAATCTTATTGGTAGGAAAAATTTTTGGACTATGCCAATTCCTCAAAGTTGTAGTTGGAGTTGGAGTTGGAGGTGTATTTTGAAGCTTAGAGAAACACTTATTCCTTTAATTCAATGTAATCATGATCTGATTAAGGACTTGTCTTTTTGGCACTCTCCCTGGTCTAAACAAGGCTTAATCCTTAGTTCAATTGTTGATTACAATTTGAGAAATATTTCTGGTATAGCTGAACAGGCTAAGGTTGTTGATTTTATTCATGATGGCAATTTAGTTTTGCCTTACACAAGCTCTTTTCAATTAAGACAATTATGGAACATCATTTCAAAATATCCTACATTAAGATCTGATAATGTGCTAGTATGGTCTGGGAAGACTTTTTCAATTAAGCTTGTTTACAAATCTCTCTGTGATAATGGTTCTCTTTTTCCATGGTATACAAGAATTTGGAAAATAGGTGGCAGTGCTAAAGAAAATTTGCTGTTATGGAAAGTGATGGCTAATGCATTAAATACCAAGGATAAACTTTGTAGAATTGGTATTATCTCCGAGAATATGTGTGTTTTTTGTAAGACTGGTATAGAATGTAACACACATTTATTCTTTGAGTGTCCTTTTGTTTTTCAAATCTGGTATAGATTATTATCATCTTGTGGATTTTACAAACCTTCAACTTTAAGTCCTATTGAATGGTTCAATATCTTCAAGGCAACTAGATGGAAATCACGTTAGACAAAGCTTCTGCAAAAGATGCTTAAAAGATTGGTTTATGAAGTATGCCAAGAGAGAAATAATAGAATTTTTGGTAACAGTATAAGGAATTCCTCACAATTGTTTGCTCAGATTCACAGGAATATTCTTTGGTTTTTAAGAACTGATACTTGTTAAGATTATTATTATTTTCTTTACAGTTCTCAGTTGTTCACTTTGCTGTTTACTGATTCTTTTTAAGTTTGGCAAGAGAGGTTTCTGGAAGCATTTACAGAGTGAAGCTTTCACTGTTATGCTGTTTTTCATATGGAAGTTGCCTGTTATGTCTGTTTGGTGAAGCATTTACAGAGTGAAGCATTTTCAGAGTGAAGCATTTACAGAGTGAAGCCTTATATGCTGATGGTTATGTCTGTTTGGTGGCTTAGGTTTTGCTTGCATTTCTTTTCTTTCCTGAAGCCATCTTGATTTCTTGGTTTCAATGATGCTGCCTTGTTATTCCAATATAGTTGTTATTTAACTGTTGTTTGATGTTTAAGTCTTTTTTCTGTTTGTAATCTGGTCATGGTTGTAAGTCAATTTCTCTAATTATATTCTGGTCATGTATGTGTTCATGGTTGTAATTTGGTCATAGTGTGGTTGGGTGTAATCTGGTCTTGATTTGTAATCTGGTCATGGTTGTGTAATTGTTTTTGCTTGTAGGTCATTTTCTTTGGTTGTAATATTTCATTAGTTAATAAAGTGAGCTTTTTGCTCTTGCTTTTCAAATATTAATAATTATTATTCAATATAATTAATAATTAATATAATAAGTAATAATTATTAAATAAATTAGAATCAATTTTTACTAATTAATAATTAACATTAATAATTAATAATTAAGAAATAACAATTAATATTAATTACTACTATTTAATAACTGATATTTAAAATATAATAATCAATAATTAATAAAAAATATTGATTACGGCTAGGTAATGATAATTAATTTAAAATATGAAATAATTAGTATTAATAATTAAGATAATAACTAATAATTAATCAATTAGAATTAATTTTTAATAATTTACATTTATAATTAAGAAATAAAAAAACATTAATAATTAATATTTAATAATTGATATTAAAATATAATAATCAATAATAGTAATTATTAATTAATAAAAAATTAATAATAAACAATAAATACTGTTAAATAAAAATAATTAATTTGAAATATAAAGTAATTATATCTAATAAATTTATACTAACTATTTAATCGATAATTTATAAATAATAATTACTATCGAATAATAGTAACTAATTAGTAATAATAATTTTTTGTAATAAGAATAATTAGCTAAATAAAAATTAACTAGTAATAATAAAAGTTAAAAATCAATGTTAAATAAAAATAATTAATAGTCAAATCAAATAATTAGGAAGTAATATCTAGTATTTAGTATTAATTTCTAATAATTAATAATTATAATTTTTTTAGGAAGTCTTAAAGACCCATATTTAACCCCTCTTTTTCAACAGTTGTAATGGAGATATACTAAATATCAGTATAACTAATATTTCACTATTAACATTTCATAATTAATTATTCATAATATTAATACCTAAAAAACCTTACAAATTATTAATTAACACATAATAATTAATTATTGATAATTAATATTCAATTATAACTAAGAAGTAATAAGTTATAATTAATAACAATTAAGAAGTAATATTTAATATTTATATAAAAATTAATTTCAAGAAATTCATATTATAATTAATATAAATTTTCACTTGTTGATATAACTTATTATATTCATTTTTATAAATTTTGGTGAAATTTTGACAAAAACCCATGAAAAATTGGCGGTAAGGCACGAAATGTTAGCACAAAAGCATGAAATTTTAGGTGGAAAAAGTGAGTATTTGGCTTCAAAATCTTTCGTGTCTTGTATTTCTACTCTCTTATGCGGATCGGCCTCCTTCCATACTCTTCCTCCCTAAATCAAAATCGATACCAAATTCTTCCTCTCTCAAATAAAGTTTCTCCTCAATAAAATTAAGCCGCCTACTGTCGAATATGGATCCACTGATTATCGCGATGATGTTGACAATGGAGCTGATTCACGGTTTGATTTGTGTCTGCCTGCCATTCAATTCCACTGATTGAAGCATATGACCCCTCTATCGGCTTCAATTGTTTACCCACAACTTGCCTTCCACTACTAGAGTATCTAAAACTAGATCTATCATTTGAAATTACTGGATCTAAAGCCGCCCTTTATTCAAACCCGTTTCCATCAACTGAAGATGCCATTCGCACCTAGATTCGTGATAATACCAGAAAGGAATTGTCTCCTCTACTTTCTCTGTGTATCCAGGTACGAATAAAGACATAATCACTTTCATCATTGTGAAAGCTATTGAAATATATGTAGTTTGACTTCAATTATTTTTTTGAAATGGTTTTATATCTACAACATGTCATTGGTACAACATATCACATGTCAATAAACGTTCGAATCAGCTACGCAGGTTTCATACCTGTGACCTCTCACACCAAAGCCGAATCACTTAACCACTTGGACAATGGTGCTTGTCTTGACTTCAATTGTTGTTTCGCTTAGAAATGAAGGTACCAACTGCTAAGGCGAATGCAGACCAACCTTGGCGAAACAGTATATCAAATTTGAATAAGCTTTTGGACGGATTGTAAGAAAATTTTGTAAGAGAAAATTATGATGAATTTTGACTTTAATGGTAAAAATAGCCGATGCAATGGTTGTTTTTGTAGGTGGCCCATTTTTGATTCTGAAAATATATACACATATTTTTTTTCATTTTTCAATGTGCATCTTTTTAATAGGTTTGTAATGTTTTTACTAAAATCTTGTTACTTATATGTGTATGAGGCTGAGAATTACTCAATTTATCGTATCCATATTATTCCCATAGTCTTCTATTGGGATGGGAATGTTGCTCGTTTATCGATGGGGAGTATGTAAAGTTTGGTCTGACTGATTTGAATCTATGGTGCACACAAGTAAAAGTATAGAGATCTTTGAATTTAACTTTATTATATTCTACTTTGTATTTAAGTTTATCTAATGTATTTTCACATTGTAGTATTCTGGATCATCTTGGGACGAGCTTAAGCACATAAGACAAGCTGTGGGTTTCTTGGTATGTTATTTGTCTCCTTCTTAACATTTTGTTAGACAAACATTGTCAATATGGTTGCTGGTTTATTGAGCTTAGGGATTCATAGTCCATCAAAAAATATGGTTGACATTTCATCCTACATATAGTGGATCGTATTTTTTGAAATGGGATGCAATATGCTACAACAAGGTAGGGTATGATATTTTAGAGGATCGAGGACATGATATATTAGTAAAACATGTAGACTTAAATTAAAAGGAAAACGTTCTTTATTTTTAAATTGTCATTTTTAAGCAACCGTCGGATAATAATATATGTTAACTTTTGTAAAAAACCCTCTTTATGTATGGTAATTAATAACATGTTTTTTAGAATTTTTTTTCACCTATGAAACTTGAAAATAAGGGATAGATCCTAATTTCTGTGTAATGTATATGCTACTAACATTTTAATCACTATGCAAAATTTGAGCAGGGCAACATAAGATGACAATTATATAGTAAATGTATAAATAACTAGGCACAACCTATGAGGGCCATTTCTTTTGATATTTTTAGCATTGTTTGTGAGCTAACAGATAAAATTGTAGCAGTGTCAATGGCGAACGGAATGATTGAAAAATGTGTGGGACTCTAGTTCAATAACAGAAAACATGACCTCATACACTATTTCAAGTGGTTCGAACATCTGTAGTTTATACAACAATGAAATTGATAGTACCTATCAGTATGTTGGCATTATATCATATATGATTTATAGTTTGTATTTTTCTTTGGACAGTTTTAACTATACAACAGTTTTATAATAAGTTGTGATTTTATGCATTTTTAAATAGTATATGCTTTATTGCTTGTATTTTGAATATAAAAATGTGATGTCTTCTCTATGAATGAATTATAATGCCTTTGAATTTATATCATTTTTGTTTCTTATCTGAGAATGGATTATGATGTCTTTGAATTAACATTAATTTTTTTCCTATTGCTTTTCTATTCCTTGTCGCACTTGCACATTATATTTAGAATTTAATTTTTTCTATTTTGTATTTTTTTAACCATAACTGCCAATCACATTTGTTAAAATGTCTTTTGCAACTGCTAGCAGCAGTTGTGAAAAATCTTTTACAAACAACCTATTGTAGTTGTGAATAATCTTTTACAATTGTCAAGAGTAGTTGTAAATGACTTTTTAAAAAAACGTTAGACAGTTGTAGAAGATTATTTTACAACTTTCGTAGACCGTTGTAAAAAAATATGGACCTTTTACAACTCCTGATATAACGACGGGCGATTGCCCGTTGTAATAGACCTATTACAACTATTTTTAGCAGTTGTGAAAGGGTGTTTTTGTTGTAGTGTTTGATGAGGTCTAGTGTCATGTATGTCCTTGTATAAGGAGTCCTATCATATCATTATACCTTGAGTTAAGTTGATCTATGTAATCCAAAGTGGTTAGAGTCGTGCAATTTCACTTCTTTATTAGCCCTTTATCTTTTAATAAAGATGGTACGGGACTACTCAACCTTGTTTTCCCTTACGAAATATATTGCAAACAAAAGTCTTTGTATTCTGAATTCAGTTGAATTCAAATGCTATAATACCAATTTACAGGTACAAGCCAATTCTAAACCGTTCATATAATTTTTATAAAATCTTAAAATATCATTTCCATTTCAGGGATTGGATCCCTTTTTTTACTATTCGATTTGCATTCTAATACAAACCCAATTAAAACTATATATGAGAAAATCATCCAATACATAATACTACATTCAATATACTTACCTAGATCCACAATTTTATTTTACTTTTTTTCAAACAAAATAAAGATGGAATATGAAAGAAAATTGAGTCTAAGGTTTATACTTATATGTAGAAACTCTAATAAAAAATTAATTTCATAGTGCGTACACATATAACTTTTGAATTTATAATGTACGAATAAAACCTGTTTCGGTTCAACGTTTGGAATTTAAGCTTTACGATTTAAATCCCATTTCGAAAACATTGCTTCATGAGTTTGTTTGGCACATACAGAGTGGAAAAGCAATACTTTCTATTAATTTTTGTTTAATTCTGTGATTATATTCATCACTATGCATCATCATAAAAACTGAAGTATTCTTTAATTATTGCATCCTTATTCAAAACCGAGATGATGATTATTGAGTATGAATATTTGTGAAATTAGAAAATATATTGATAGAATCAGTTGTACATGTACCTTGTGCTATATGCAGCTATTTATGATGATTTGCGGTAATACTGTATTGCGGGTTATTGGGCTTATCAAAATACAACATGTACCCATACGTTGAGATAAATATCCTATTTCTTTTACTTACTGCTCATTTCATTCGGTTGCGTTTGTTTCTTCCATTACTTCTAATATCTCTCTGCAATTTGAGCTAGGGTTTTTGTCCATTCTTAAATGATCTTCAATTCTATGCAAATCTTTCAGATCTTTGAAAAAAGGTTTGAGCTTTGGATCTGTCGAGCTTTGATTGAGCTTCAACGAGTTGATTTGAGCTAGGATTTTTATAAACTATATGAGACAGAGCTTGATTCTTCATCTCTTGCAGCGATTGCTCAGATCTTCAAGTAATGGCTTATATGGAGCCTCTGTGGTCAGACCTGACCCTAGATTTGAATCCGATTCGAATTTAGGGTTTTGGTAGTTTGACTGTTGAAGTCTTCGACATTTAATTCTTGCTTCATATGCAAGAAATTTTTGGCTGACAAAGCTTTGGTGAGTATATCTTCCCTTCGGTAAGTGCTTGGGAAGTGATTTATTTTAATGATTCCATTCAGTACTTGTTCTCTGACGAAATACAATTCCAATTCTATACGTTTGGTTCTAGAGTGTAGAGCTGGATTCGCTTTTAAGGACACAGTGCTTAGATTATCACACAATATTGTAGCTTTGTTGATGATGTTGATCTTTACTTCACTTAATAATGATTTGATGCACATTATCTATTGCATTTGCAACACTTCTGTACTCGGCTTCTGTACTAGATCTTGAGATGGTTGTTTACTTTTTAGAACAACATGACATTGGATTCTTGTCTACGTAAACATAGTAACCAGATGTTGACCTACGATCATCAGAGTTAGTTGCCGATCTACATCTGCAAAATCAAATAAATTTAGATTAGTACAGTTTCTCAAAGTTAGACCATGATTTATCGTACCCATTAAATATCCAAGAATCCTTTTTACTGCTCTCTAGTGCTCATCTAGAGGATTTTGCATAAATTGACAAACTTTATTCATATTGTATGCAATTTCTGGCCTTGTAATTGTTACATATTTTAATGCTCCAATTGTACTTCTGTATTGTTTAGCATCGATGATTGATTCTCCTCTGTTCTTTGATAAATGTTGATTGGTTTTCATTGGTGTAGGTAGACTATTTGCCTGATCCATTTGGTTTTGATCAGAATTTCATATATGTATTTCTTTTGACTTAATTGAATAACCGAATTTGGTAATCTTTTGACTTCATTTCTAGAAAGTAATGTCAGTCTCTTCGATAGAAAACTCTTTATTCAATTGTTGAATAAGATTGCTAATTTCATAGTTACTGCTTACTATAAAAATAAAATCATCTACATATTTTAGTACATATATGATGGTATTTCTTGCAAATTTAGTGAATAAAGAGTTATCTGATTTTGTATGAATAAAGCCAAGTTTGATCAGTGTTGTCTTTAATTTCTCAAACCACACTCTTGGTGCTTGATTGAGTCCATAAATTGCTTTGTTGAGTTTGCAGACCAGTTTACTTCCAGCTTGTTTATAATCATTAGGCTGCTCTATATGTACCTCTTCTTGAAGAATTCCATTTAGGAATTCATTGTTGACATTCTGTTGAATTACCTTTCAATTTTTATGTAAAGTAATTGTGAGAATGATCCTAATTGATGTTGGTTTAACAACTGGCGAGAAAGTTTCATTGAAGTCAAATCCTTGGTGTTGAGTGTAACATTTTGCTACAAGTCTGGATTTGTACTTGGAT
Source organism: Allium cepa (assembly GCA_030765085.1). Lineage (NCBI taxonomy): Eukaryota > Viridiplantae > Streptophyta > Magnoliopsida > Asparagales > Amaryllidaceae > Allium > Allium cepa. The sequence continues at coordinate 906,457,705 of CM060932.1, forward strand.
ATTGATCCATCTACATTTCTTTTCAACCTATAGGTCCACATACATGTAATTACATTTTTTATAACTTGGAATGGATACTAGGCTCCATGTATTGTTTTTCATGAGTGTTGTATATTCTTCATCCATAGCTGCTTTCCATTTTTCATTTTGTATAGTTTGCTAATAAGTATATGGTTCTTCAGTATCGAGATTTCCAGTGTATATTTTTGGTTTGATAATTCCACTCTTTTCCCTACTAATCATATAGTGACCAGTTGTTGCAGGTGTTGAGGATTGATGATTGGATATGTCCTTAGATTCAGACTGTGAAATTGATACTTGTGCTTAATCACTTCTTTGTTGATCAACTGACTGATAACTGATATCCTGATAGGCTGCATAATGTGGACTCATTGGTGATTTGTCTGACTCATGACCTGACCCAATATTGGGTACTGTGTATTGTGGTCCAGAATTACTGGATTGATCCTCGACATACATTTCTTGATTATATGGGAAGGGAGGTATTGAGAACTTTGAATTATAAATCTTCTGAGTTGTCTTAATCTCCTTTTCATTAAATGAAATTACATCTTCATTGAAGAAACATGTCTTGAAATGAAGATTCTTCGTTTGTTGTCCACATATTTATATCTATTATATTATTTGTATATTCTAGAAATGTACAGGGTGAAGATCTGAAACTTAGCTTGTGGTTATTATATGGTCTTAAACATGGAAAGCACAAGCAGCCAAATACTTTAAGACTTTTGTAATCAGGTTGTACATTGAACATTATCTCAATTGGACTTTTTCCTTGTAGTACCTTGGTTGGCAATTTGTTAATCAGATATACTGCTGTTCCAAAGGCATCTGGCCAAAATATCAAGGGTAGAGATGCTTGAGCCAGCATGGTGAGTCCTATCTCAACTATATGTTTGTGCTTTCTTTTTATTAAACCATTCTGCTCATATGTTTAAGGAAAAGTGGTTCTCTGTATTATCCCTCTCTTTTGAAAATACACCTTAAGTGACCTACAACACCATCAGTTTGCATGACTTTGACAACATTGCCAGTTTGCTTTTTTACCTGTGTTATAAATTGTAAAACTACAAAATATGTTTCATATTTTTCTTTTAAGAAATATATCCAAACATATCTTCAGTATGCATCTATAAATGATATACAATATTTAAAACCATAGTCTTTATCAATGGGAGCTGGTCCCCTTAAATCGTAGCAACAAGTTGTAATGGTTTATTGTATTTGGTATCAGAATCTTGAAATGGAAGTTTGTGATTTTTTCCTAATTAACAGTACGTATTGACATATGGAATTAATACATTGTCAAAAGAAAATTTATTATTATTCAATACTTTCTTTTACAACATCTAAACTTGGATAACCTAGCTTACAATGCCATATATCAAATGTACTCGTACTCCTTTTATTTTGCGATGATTGATGAAGATTACAGCATAATTTATTTTTTTAGTACTTCTTGAATCAGCTAGAGCAAATTTGTAAAGTCCCTTCACTGTTTTACCCTGCAAGAGAATTTTATTTGTTAGTATATCTCTTATTAAACAGTATCTTGGATAAAATTCAAAATATACATTGTTATCACAAGCAAATTGAGATACACTGAGCAAGTTCTTCTCAATTTGTGGAACCCTTAAAAGATTATTAAGATAGAGTAACCTTTCACCTTGTATATAATCATTACCAATATGAATAATTTCAGTTGATTCACTATTACCCATGTGTATACCCTGTTTACCTTTGTACTCTTTGTTTTCCAGATTTGGATTGCTCATATTATTGGTAACATGATTTGTAGCACCTGAATTTGGATACCATGATCATCTTTAATATCTTATATTTTAGATGTATCATTGAAACTGCCTTTAGTAAAACTAGTTTGATTTCTGGTTTCTTGCTGTATGTTGGCCAAATTTGCACTTGGTTTTTGACTGATTCGTTGTCCATGTGTGTAATTAACATCAAATCTGAAATAATACTTGTTTGCTCTTTGTCCAACTCTCTCAAAAATTTGACATCTTGGTTTACCATCATTGTTGTTACTCCATCTACCACCTGTGCCTCTGTATCTATATGACTGATTGCCTCGTTGATTGTAATTGTTTGACCCATTTCTTGATTGAGTTCTTTCTTGATTTCTGCCTTTGTTTTGATATAATTGACTAATGGATTCGAAACAGTTGGTTTTCTCTACCCTAATCTGCCTTCATGAGCAAGGAGAGTGGAGTGAACATATGATAAAGATGCTATAATATCCTTAGATGATATTACTACCACAATGGCTTCATATTCATCATCTAATCTACCCAAGATTGACAAAATTTGTTCAGTATCACTCACTGCATATTCTGCTGCTCCAAATAAGTCACACGACGTTTTAATTTTTGATAGGTACTCTCTCATAGACATGCCATTCTTTTTTAAATTTTGCAATTGTCTTTTATAATGCATGACTCTCGCTGCTGATTGAGAACTTAACACTTGCTCTATAGTAGACCAAATTCGATGAGCATTCTTACACCTTATTAGTTGTGTTAACAAATTTTCACTTATTATGTAACAATCCGAAATTTTGGACATTTGAAATTGGAATATTTAATTGATTTTCAGTATTAGAAGTTAACTTTTAACTTGAATTTCAAATAGAACTATTTATCAGATAATTTAATTATTGAATTTAATAATTGGAAATTTAGTAAAATTTTGAATATTGAGTTTTAAGCTTGTTAAAAATATTTTAAGGGCTTATAAAAATTTTGTTGATAATAATCAAGAAAATAGAAATTTTAAATTTGAATTAAAAGTGATTTTTCCAGTTTTAAAAATATATCGTGTAAATTGACATTTAAAAAAGCCTTCCGAGACGTAGTTTCGGATTTCAACGAAACCGGTCCCACTGAATCCGTAATAGTATATTATTATCGAATTTCAAATTTCATGGCATTTGGAGTTAACATTTGGCTGTACGGGATGTAAATGCGCTATCGAATATTCCATATAATAATTGGGTTCAAAAGCTATCTTCTCCACACGATAGAATTAGGGCTCGAAACCTTTTCCATTCGGAATAGGCGTATAAGAACACCTAATGGTATGCCTCGATAGGATATCAGAAATTTAAGCTATGGATTAGAAATGATTTAAATTTAAATATATATATTTATATTCATTGATTGACATATATATTCATGTCCACTTTTTCCCCTTTCCTTTCAATAACTGTAGCAAGACCATTTCTTCACGTAAAGCAGTTTAAACATGTTTTCTCCCTTGTTTTAATCAAGTCATTCCCTCCATCATAGCTGAGACAAAAACTATTTGCAGAAAGAAAAAAAGAATATGGTCGAACGATATTCGTTCAATCTAAAAGTCGCGTTCCCTCTTTTTCTATCTTCCTTTAGAATGAAGCGAGCAAATATAATCCAATCGGTAAAGAATCCAAATGCACCGTTATTATGTCATGGTGACGCGACGGACGGCGGCGCAGGAGCTTATCGATGAAGATTGACATTGGAGCTTGCAGTGGCTTGATGACGTGCTTTATGGTGTTGCGAAGGTGGCATGTGGATTTGAAGCGAGTCGGCACTGTCTTCTAAGCCGATCAATGGGCAACAGTGAGGCGAGGTCAGAGCTTGGTTGAGCAGGGTGCTCGGCGTTGGCAGCGTACGTCGTGGATGGGAGGGAGTTCAGGTGGTTCGGTTCATTTTGGGGAAGATGGTAGACAGTTAGGTCGGGCTCTTTTCTCGAGTTTGGGTTTAAATTATTTACAAAAAAGTTATATTATGTTTTAACTTAAATAAGAATGAACTTATAAAAAAATTATTTTGTGCATACGAGGTTGATAATCAAACAAAAACAAACTGTGCCGTGATCGAGATGATGAGAGTTTCCCAATAAAATTGATTTCGAAATTTTGAAGTCAGTAAGGATTTTTTAATTTTTCAAAATCTAGATGTTCAGATAGGAAAATTAATAGAAGTGAGTTAACCTCACTCAACTTGGATTTCTGTAATCAATTTTAAACTGTTAAAATTTATTACTGATTAGTTGATAGAATTGATAGTTATTATCAGTGATGCGATACCATATATATATATATATATATATATATATATATATATATATATATATATTAGAGTGATTGATATTTCGGTGTGTGTATATATATACATACAGCGGATGAGACCCTATGTGCCCCGCATAATAGCGGATGACCCTATATTCCACTCAAAGTGGGATTGGTATTTTATATTGTGACAACATCTGTGGACGCAGGGAAAACAAGTTGGTGGGTTCCAACTGTTTTCCTCAAAAATGTTAGATTTATTTTCATATTTTGTTATATGATCTATTGAATAATATGTGATAGATTATATTGGAGATTTAATTTATTTAGGTGCTACGGTATTGCTGGATAGATTTTTGGTATTTCAAAATACCGTAAATATGAATATTAAACTTTAGAAGGAAAATAAAGGGAAATTTTTAAAGGAAAATATATATAGTTAAGTGAACAAATTAAAAGATGAATTTGGGAAAAATAAATAGTTTGATATCAAAATCTTATTTAATAAATTCCAGAATATGGAAAAATAGAGATTTTTGGAAAAATGTAAATAAAAGGGTGTTTAAAAATAAAGAACTTAAGCGATATTGTTTTATATTAAAGAATGTATTTTTCAAATTTGAAATTTAAATAGTTCAGGAAAAATAAAAAGGGAAATTTTTAAAATAAAATATGAAATCGATGTTTGGGATTTAAATAAGATTTTAAATCATAAAAACGAAGTGGAATCTAAAAATTAGGGGTTGGAATAAATTTGGGTTAACTAAGAAATTAATTTAAAAATGGGAATTAATTTGGGAAATCAACGAAGCATTGATTAAGTATGTGAAAATAGTGAAAAAGGTAAAATGAGACTATGGGATTTATGAACGAAGTTTGTAAATAGAGTGAAGAAATTGACAGTGGATAATTTGAATTTATAAATTCACGGTGAGAATTTATATGGAGATAGTAATTCATTTTGAAAATAAATAGTAGCTTTATTTTTCGAAATTTGGGAAAGGAAAATTACGTGGTTGGAACGTAAATTAAACTGGAGATAAATCAAGAAGGATTTATAAATGATTAGACTAGCTATATTAAAGTGGAAAATATATTTTTCTAAAAAGTTAAGTATACTTTAAAGGAAGGATTTTTTAGTATTACTTAGAAAATTCAAAGGTTGTTATAAGAATGTTTTCAGAAAATCTATTATTTAATTTGTTCAATTTTTTTAAAGTATTTATTAGTTTAGTTGTAGTAGTTAATTATTTTTAAAGGTTAAATTACTATTATAATTTTAAAAGGATAATTATTAATTATTTATGTTTTATATAATAGCTTCAATATAAAAATAGTTTTGTCTAAGGTTTAACTTAGAGAATTAATATAGAAATTTTCATAAGTAGTATTTTCAAAATCATTAAATAGAGTTTTCGGGAAGTATTGGTATATTCGCATGGCGAAATCGGAGGCAGTGAGTTCTTGCAGTTAAGACTTGGATTTCTCTAGGATAAAGACGTAACCATTGAACTGTGATCCATGGTTTGATACCGCAGTGGTACTTTCCATATTATTTAAAAAGGTTTTTTCAATATTTTGAAAGAAAAAGATAATTTGTTAGTATGTTGAATTCGATAAGATAAGTGTATATTTTTGGATAAAAACATATAATTTATTTAAAATTAAATTTAAATAATACTTGGTATTTCCTTTCAGTGAAAATGAAGTCTTGGCTGAATTGATTATTTATTTGATAGTTAAATAACCAACAATCAAATCTGGACCCAAATATAACTTGGGAAATATCTAGAAGAAGTACGGGGATTATATGTTACGGTTACTGTCCAAGGTGCTATACTGTACGCGTAAAACTGTTTCGTTCTTCCTGGACATTTATAAGGAAATCTGTCCACTAACGGTTAGGAGATGATCTTTGATCTTATTTTCGTCTGTTTATTTCCTAAAGAACCTGGGTTGAGTTTATCGGGAAATATCGAGCGTTGTTTCGAAGAGACCGGGATCGGATTTGTGATCCAAAGACCACTTCGATCCAATGAGTACGTTTCGAAAGGAAGACAAGAGCTTGGAGTCGAAGATGGAACAGTGAAGTGCAAGGGCTAATTGCTACTAATCCTAAGGGTGATTCCAGAACGGATGTAGTAGAAATAGTGCCTGCAGTTCCGTTCGGATAGGGAATGGACTTGTATGGATGATGCTATCAGTACATTGTCATTGGAGGACAATGAGTATTCTAAGTGAATATTTCTAAAAAGGTAACGCTTAGCCTCAATCCTTATCAACCGGGAATGACTAAAAATCAAGGGAGATGTAGCTAGGCTAAGTGGGTCGTACCCAAGTAGGGTAAGGTTACCCCTATCTGGAGTCCCTTTTATTCGGCTGTATGACGGTTGTTGATCCCAACCATGGGTTAATCTTATTCGGGCTATCCAGTTTAAGAGGTAATCCGGTCTTATGTAGCAGGGGACCCCGAAGTGGTCCTCGGCATATTGTTCTAGACATGTACTGCGACAGGTGGTACCCCAGTTGTTAGTCATTTAGTTGGAATCCTTTCTCCAATACGTGCCTTTATGATTTTGATTATAGAGTCTAGTATTGCTAGAATTTAATTAATGTAACAATTTCAGCTATTTGAACAAGTATTTACACTTAGACATTATTATAATATCAGAGGATTTTGATATGTAATGCTTTGGTTATCGTAAGGAAAAACCTATCGTGTTTATTTGTGGCGTGGTCTTATGAGATACCTTTGATTTTCAAAGGATTTTGAACTTTAATAATTAAATTGGGTGCATTTTATCACGCTGTTCTCCACACTGACTCGGGGTTATTTTATTATAACGCTCAGGTCAGACGGAGCATTATAGGATAGGATGTTATGGAACCCAGGAGGCGAGCTGAATGCCGAAGACGTATTATACATATTTGATTTTACTCCGTTGTGTACGGTAGGCTGTATATTCAGCTTTTGTGAGGACAAGTTAATATAACTATCTAGTGTTGTGTTATTGATGTATTGTACTCTAATGATGTAATGTATAAAAAAACAGTAATAGTTCTTTTTGTATAAAGATCGGCTGTTATGTATTATATATTGTTCCGCTGCGATTGTGAGATTATGTGTTGTTATTTCTATTTTCTCCTTCTATGTCTTTCTTATTTTCCCTAACGATCGGGTATTTCCGGCATTCGATTTTTCAGCATGTAATATAATGGACGTATTGATGTCGATTTTTCGATGGTCGAAAATCTGAACCATGACACTTGGTATCAGAGCTTAAGGTTAAGCGAGAACCTTGGCTCTGGTGGGAATTACTCATTAGAGATAGTGTCAGTAGCACCCTAGAATGAGTTTGAATGATTAAAAGATATGAGCATGTATTGGTTAGTAAATGTAAAATTTGTTTTATATTGTGTTTATTTGTTTGTTCGGTGGCTTATGGATTCTAGTCAATACAAGTAATTAACGTTATTGATAGGGGTCTCTAAACACTTGAATAGAACAGTTCGATATAGTATTGTTTTAAAATGGAGTAAATGAAATAATTTTACCCAAAACATATTTTTAGATATAAAGAAATAATTTTAGAAAAATTATTTTAGTTATAGATGGTTTGCTTAGATGTTAGGAAATAATAATGTTAAACTATTATCAATTGTTGTTGTGTTGATTGAAATAAAAATTGATATTGTAGCGAAGAAGTTAAGAAATAATTCATATAACCAAACGAGATTTGTGAATAAATATTTATAAATGTGATTTATATTTAGAAATGAAATTCGAGAGGAGTATTTCAATACAGATTTAAAAGGATTTAAAGGTTGGAAATTTGGGAATTTGAATCCCATCTGTTTTGAAAATGTTTTCAAAGTTGGAGAATAATGGTGATTTTATTTGGAAAATATTTGGAATATAAATATTTAAAAATGAATTTAAAAGGAATAAAAGCACAAAACTCACTTCGCTCGCTAGAAATAAGTTAAGTGATGACTGCAGCATCATCGATGTTCATCTTTGAGTTTCCAAGAGAGGAACTGCTACCTGAATGTTTTGAATTGGAGTTTGTTTGCAAAAACTGGTTTTGATTTTGAAATTCAAAGGAATAATTTCATGTACCAAAGGATTTTGGGTGTGTGTGTGTGTATATGTTTTCAAGAATCGTTTTTTATGTTAAAGAAATCATTTAAACTCTAGGAGTTTATTTAAAATGTCCATGGAATATAAATAAGTTGGGAAAATTTATAAAAGTTTAAAATTTAATCAAAATGGAAATTTACTCGAACTAAGTCAAATAAGAGAGATTTGAAAACTTAGCCTAAGTAGGCTAAAGGGAAAATAATTCTAAAAAGGAATGTAGAGAGATTTGAAATGAATTAGTAAATAAACTAATAAATTTGAAGAATTAATTCGAGTGGACTAATTAAAATAGAAGTGTGGAAATAAAATTATCAAGTTTTGCAATGAACTAGTAGATGGAACTAATTTAAAATAATTAGTAAAATAAATATGGTTTGAGAGATTGTTGATGAAATCCAATATTTAATTTGATTGGACATAAAAAGTAGCAGATGAACAAATTGATTTAAATTTGTAAGTAAATGGAATTGAAATTGAGTATAGGAATTTAATTTGAATTGTGTTAAATAAAGTGAAATTGAGGAATCAGTTCGAGTGGAGCTAAATAAAATAAAAGTTGGAAAATAAATTAGTAATTGGAAGGAAAATTGAATTCAAATGAAATTGAAATTTAATTTTGAGTAAAGTTAGATATAAACTTAAGTGGTGAAGTGAGAATAAATATAAAAAGTTGTATAAAATATTTATAATAGACTTGAGAAAGCTAATAGTGAAGTTATTAAGTAAAATTGGTATTGGGAATATACTAGGTAAGTATTTGAATGAAGATTAAACAAAAAGTTATGAAAAAGGGTAAGGGAATAAGTGAATGGAACTTGAAATAAATGTAAATAAAAAGGATTGGATATAGCAAAATAATCAATTTGAAATTAATACGTAAGTTGTACATATAGTATTTTTTTGGCATAATGATTTGATCTTGATACGAGCATAAATTTCGTGATAATTATATCGATCTGAGTTGAGATTTTTCACTCGATTTTCGACGGTGAACCATGGATATGGATTTCGATTGTTCTGGAGTTCTCTATCATAGTATGCGGCTATGCAAGAAGAATGTCGGTTCCTGTCAAGAAACCAGATCTGAGTCCACACTAGGAAGTCGGTTGAACGATATTAGTTCGAAAGTGAAACTGTAAGATCGAGTGAGTGATCAGATTTAATATTGCGTACGGATGATATACGTACATCGTACAGGCTTAAGTAAAGCAAATATTAAAATTTTTGAAAATGAACATATATAATGTTTTGGAATTGAATGATTGGATATTATTGGTAAGTAGGGTGCAGGTAATTGAAAGCAAAAGCAAAATTGATGGTTTCGACTTCAGAAGATAAATTTGATTGCCCGACAAAAAGGTATGTGTTTAAATTACTATATGAAATTGATGGTTTTCTGATCTAGCCACTAGGATTTTGTTTTCTTTTGAAATTTGGAGGGCCATAGAGGCAATTTTGTAGTTGTTCCGAGCTAGCTGCGCAAAGAAGACATCGGAAAAAATTTTGAAAATTTGAGTTAGAAAAATTTGATGATTTAAAATTTGGTTTTAAAATTAAATTGTAATAATTGGGAAAATAATATCGGTTGTGATCTATGGATGAGTTTGGGAAGTTAGTAGGTGTGATAGTGTGGTTTCAATAAATTGTTTCGGAATGTGTGGAACTGTTTGGTTTTAGAAAAATTTGTAGCGGGTTTGGGCCATCCTTCTTACCTAGCAATTTCGAGGACGAAATTCTTGCAAGGGGGAGGAATGCAACGATCTGGAATTTTGGATATTCCAAATTGGAATATTTAATTGATTTTCAATATTTAAAATTTAAATTTTAACTTGAATTTCAAATATAACTATTTATCTGATAATTTAATTATTGAATTTAATAATTGGAAATTGGTAAAATGTTGAATTTGGAGTTTTAAGCTTGTTAAAAATATTTTAAGGGCTTATAAAATTTATATTGATAATACTGAAGAAAATAGAAGTCTTAAATTTGAATTTAAAAGTGATTTGTTCAGTTTTAAAAATATATCGTGTAAATTGATATTTAAAATAGCCTTTCAGGGCATAGTCTCGTATTTCGATGAAATCAATTCCATTGAATTGTAATAGTATATTATTATTGGATTTCAAATTTCATAGCGTTTGGAGTCAATGTTTGGCTATACAGGATGTCAATGCGTTGAAATCTATATCGAATATTCAATATAATAATTGGGTCTAAAAAGATATCTTCTCCATACGATCGAATTAGGGCTCGAAACCTTTTTGATTGCGTTCGGAATAGGCATATAATATTATGAATGCCTGGCGGCACGCCTTAATAGGATGTCAAAATTTTAATTATGTATTTGAAACGATTTAATTTTAAATATATATATTTATATTCATTGATTGACATATATATTCACATCCACTTTTTCCCCTTTCTTTTCAATCACTGTAGCAAGACCATTTCTTAACGCAAAGTAGTTTAAACATGTTTCCTCCCTTGCTTTAATCAAGTCGTTCCCTCCGTCACAGCTGAGACAAAAACTGTTTACAGAAAAAAAATTATATGGCCGAACGATATTCATTCCATCTGTAAGTGTTCCCTCTTTTTCTCTCTTCCTTCAGAATGAAGCGAGCAAATCGAATCAAATCGGTAATGAATCCAAATGCATAGGTCCAATCGAAGAGTCAACCTCGCAAAAACTCATCGCCATTATTATGTCCAGGTGACGCGATGGAGGGCGACGCGGGAGCTTGTCGATAAGGTCGACGTTGGAGCTCGCCTGGCTCGATGACGTGCTCTATGGTGTTGCAAAGGTGGCATGAGGATCTGAAGCGAGTTGGCACTGTCATTTGAGCCGATCGATGGGCAACATTGAGGCGAGGTCAGAGCTCGGTTGAGTGGTGTTGCTCGGTGTTAGCAGCGTACGTCATGAAGGGGAGAGAGTTCAGGTGGTTCAGTTCATTTTGGGAAGATGGTAGATAGTTGGGTCGGGCTCTGTTCTCGGGTTTGAGTTTAAATTATTTTAAAAAAAAAAATATTATGTTTTAATTCAAATAAGGATGAAGTTATAAAATTATTATCTTATGCATACGAGGTTGATAATCGACCAAAATCAAATCGCGCCGAGATTGAGATAACAAGAGCTTCCCAATAAAAATTTATTTGGAAATTTTTTAGTCGGTAAGGATTTTTGATTTATCAAAATCTGGATGTTCAAAAACGAAAATTAATAGAGGTGAGTTAACCTCACGCAACTTGGATTTCCATAGTCAATTTTAAATAGTTAAAATTTATTATTGATTAGTCGATAGAATTGATAATTATTATCAGTGACGTGATTATATACATATATATATATATATTGGAGTGATTGATATTCCCGAATATATATATATAACGGATGAGACCCTATGCGGCCTGCATAATAGCTGATGACCCTATATACCAAGATATCCTCCTCGATTTGGGAATGGTATTTTATATTGTGATCACATCCGTGGATGCAAGAAAACAGGTTGGAGAAATCCAACTGGATTCCTCAAAAAAGTTAGATTTATTTTCATATTCTGTTATATGATCTATTGAATAATCTGTGATAGATTATATTGAAGATTTAATTTATTTGGGTGCTGTGGTATTGCATGATAGATTTTTGGTATTTAAAAATACCGTAAATATGAATATTGCACTTTAAAAGCAAAATAAAGTGACATTGTTAAATTAAATATTTATAGTGAGGTGAATCAAATAAAAAAATGAATTTGGAAAAGACAAATGGTTTGATTTCAAAATCATGTTTAATAAATACTGGAATATGGAAAAATAGAGATTTTTGGAAAAATGTGAAAAACGGGTTTTGAAAAATAAAGAATTTAAGCGATATTGTTTCAATACTAAAGAACGTATTTTTAAAATTTGAATTTGAATAGTTTGGAAAAAATAAAAAAGGGTATTCTGAAAATAAAGTATGAAATCGATGTTCCGGAAGGAAGTGGAATCTAAAAGCTGGCGGTTGGAATAAATTTAGGTTAATAAAGAAATTAATTTAAATATGGGAATTAATTTGGAAAATCGATGAAGAATCGATTAAGTGTGTGAAAACAGTGAAAAAGGTAAAATGAGACTATGGGATTTATGAATGAAGTTTATAAATAGAGTGACGACAATTGTCAGTGGATAATTTGAATTTATAAATTCACGGTGGGAATTTATAAGGAGATGGTAATTCGATTGAAAAATAAATAGCAGCTTTATTTTTAAAAATGTAGGAAAGGAAAATTACGAGGTTGGAACGTAAATTAAATTGGAGATAAATCGGGAAGGATTTATAAATGATTAGACTGGCTATATTAAAGTGGAAAATGTATTTTTCTGAAAAGTTTAGTATATTTTAAAGGAAGGATTTTTTAGTATTAATTAGAAAATTTAAAGTTGCTATATGAATGTTTTCATAAAATCTATTATTATTTTTTTAATTTTTTAAAAAAATATTTATCAATTAAGTTAGTTGTAGTTGTTAATTATTTTTAAAGGTTAAATTAGTATTATGATTTTAAAAGGATAATTATTAAATATTTATGTTTTATATAATAGCTTCTATATTAAAGTAGTTTTGTCTAAAGTTTTACTTAGTGAATTATTATAGAAATTTTCGTAATTTTTTTTAAAATTATTGAATGGAGATTTCGGGAAGTAGTGGTATACTCGCATGGCGAAATCGGAAGCAGTGAGTGCTTGCAGTAAAGACTTGGATTTCTTAGGGATAGGGACGTAATCATTGAACTGTGATCCATGGTTTGATACCATTGTGCTACTTTCCTATTATTTAAAAAGTTTTTTAATATATTGAAAGAAAAAGATAATTTGTTAATATGCTGAATTTGATAAGATAAGTGTATATTTTTGGAAAAGAGATTTAATTTATTTAAAATTAAATTTAAATAAGACTTGGTGTTTCCTTTAAGTGAAAATGAAGTTTTGGCTGAATTGATTGTTTTTTTTTATAGTTAAATAACCGACTATCAAATCTGTACCCAGATATAACTTGGGAAATATTTAGAAGAAGTACGTGAATTATATGTTACAGTTACCGTCTGAGGTGCTATACTGTACGTGTAAAACTGTTTCGTTCTTCCAGGACGTTTATATGGAAATCTGTCCACTAAAGGTTAGGAGGTGATCTCTGATCTTATTTTCGTCTGTTTATTTCCTAAAGAAACGGGGTTTAGTTTACCGAAAATATCGAACGTTATTTCGAAGAGATCGAGATCGGATTTGTGATCCGAAGACCACTTCGATCCAACGAGTACATTTCGAAAGGAAGACAAGAGCTTGGAGTTGAAGATGGAGCAGTGAAGTGCAAGGGCTAATAGCTACTAATCCTGAGGGTGATTTCAAAACAGATGTAGTAGGAATAGTTTCTTCGGTTCCGTACGCAGCGGGAACGGACTTATATGGATGAATGCTATCAATAAATTGTCATTGGAGGACAATGAGAATTTTAAGTGAATATTTCTAAAAAGGTAACGCTTAGCCTCGAGACTCATCAACCGAGGATGACTGAAAATCAAGGGAGATGCAGCAATGCTAAGTGGGTCGCACCAAAGTAGGGTAAGGTTACCTTTATCCAGAGTCCCCTTTATTCGACTGTGTGGCAGTTGCCGATCCCAACCGTAGGGTAATCTTATTCGAGCCATCTAGTTTAAAGGGAAGTCTAGTCTTGTGTAGCAGGGGATCCTGGAGTGGTCCTCGGTACGATGTTCTAGACGTATACTGTGACATGTGGTACCCCAGTGCCTAGTCATTCATTTGGAATCCATCCTCCAATACGTGCCTTTACGATTTTGATTGTAGAGCCTAGTATTGCTGGATTTAATTAATTTAATAATTTCAGCTATTTGAACAAGTATTTATACTTAGAAATTATTATAATATCAGAGGATTTTGATATGAAATGTTTTGGTTATTGTGAGGTAAAACCTATCGTGTTTATTTGTGGTGTGGTCTTACGAGATACCTTTGATTTTCAAAGGATTTTGAACTTTAATAATTAAATTGAGTGTATTTTCTCACTCTAGTTTTCCAAACTGACTCAGGTGTAATTTTATTACAGTGCTCAGGTCGGACCGAGTATTACATGATAGGATGCTATGGGAACCAGAAGGCGAGCTGGATGTTGAAGACATATTATACGTGTTTGATTTTACTCCGGTGTGTATGGTAGGCTGTATATTCAGATTATGTGAGGACAAGTTAATATAACCGTCCAGTGCTGTGTTATTGAAGTATTATACTCTGATGACGTAATGTATAAAAAAACAGCAATAGTTCTTTTTGTATAAAGATCGTTGCTACCTATTATGCATTGTTCCGCTGCGATTGTGAGATTCTGTTTTGTTATTTCTACTTTCATCTTCTACCTCTTTCTTATTTTCCCTAACGATCGGGTATTTCCGGCATTCGATTATTCGGCATGTAATACAACAGACATATTGAGGCAGAGGTTGAAAATCTGGACCGTGACGTATTAGACAATATCCATGAACATAATAGACTATCTTGCTTTTGATAAACTGTGCATTCTATATTCAAAATCAAATTTTCTTCAGTATTTGAAATATATTGTTGTGGCTCTTGTTTTGTTCCAAGAATATATTCTTCCAAGCCATATCCTCTTACTGATTTTTAAACTTGAAACTACCATAGCAGATAATTTGTTTCATCTAATTGAGTTTGTATTGACCAAGTTTGTGGACTTACTATGATTTTTGATATGTTTTCTACAGTATTTGATGGTGTAGTATTTGATATTGGGTTTGGTGATGTTGATGAATTGTTGTCTATGTCTCCTTCATCCATGATTAAGATTCAAGAAAGAATGAAAAACAAGCTATTCAAACGAAAAGGAGAATCAAGAACCTGATTTTGCAGACAAGAAACTGAGTGAATGCTTATTATTCAGGTGATTTTATACCAATATCTTGAATGAGATCAGAAAACAGCCAGTGATCTTAGTTGTTGGCACGACTTAGTGATGATCCTTGCTTCAATTTCTTAAATTTCTTCTTTTATCTAAATGCACCCGAAGAGTTGAATGATGAAAATTTTCTAACAACTCTTCTTGGCACGGCTTGATGAAGATCTTGATGAGTTATAGATTTCAGAAAACTGAAACTTCAGCAATTTCAGATGATGAGTAAAAAACTCTGATGATCTACAGCCAATTCAAATGATGAAATAAACTCTGATGGATCTTGGCAATGCACCGTTTTGTTGGCTAAATAGTTTTGAAGTGCTCTGATACTATATTCAAAACTGAGATGAGTATGACCGAGTATGAATATTTGTGAAATCAAAAAATATATTGATAGAATCAATTGTACATTGTGCTATATGCAGCTATTTATAATGATTTGCGATAATACTAGGTTGCGGGTTATTGGGCTTATTCAAAATACAACCAGTACCCATACTTTGAGATAGATATCTTATTTCTTTTACTTGCTGCTCATTTCATTCGGTTGTGTTTGTTACCTCATTTACTTCTAATAATCCTGAAGGAGTGCATGCCTGAATCGATTCTAAACTAAATAAATGTATTGTTTTCTATCAAGCATTGTTTGACAATTCATCAGGTCTGAAGAATTTTCTAATTAACGTTTTCTTAATAATAATTATAACGACCAAACCATAGTGGTTAGATTAACTATTTTATAATTTTTTAATAGAAGGGAATTTTAGTATAAATATGAACCCCTCCATCTATTCTTCATCATCAACATTTGCAGTACATATTATTTCTCATACTTTCATATATTAGAAGTATCTAAACCTTTATTATAATAAAGGTAACTCAACCAATCAAATATAACAACGCTGGTGCAAAATTTTACCATGGCGACCTAAAATGTAGAAAGAAGTCAATTGAATTGCTGGAAGAACCATGCATGCCAAAAGGGCTCTTCCCATTAGAAGACATTAATGAATTTAGATACAATCGCACTATAGGCTTCATATGGTTGATTCAGATTAAGAAGAAGGATTGTACTTTCAAAAAGATTATGCACCATGTTTCATATGATACTGAAGTTACTACCTTTGGAACCCAGAAATATGAATAAGATGGCTGGAGTTAAAACAAAAGAACTTATGTTGTGGCTCTTTATAGTCGAAATGTTTTCCGACAATCCAACATCTGAGAAGCTCACCTCCAAGACTAGAGCTGGACTGTCTGATAGCTTCAAAGCCTCTGCCTTCGAACTTGAGAAATAAGACCAAGTGTTTTGTAATTGTTATCTTAATCTATGTATTGTCTATTAAAGTTGTATTTATACACATACTCGATAAATATTACTTTAATAATAATGTATTAGGTTTTGTGTACGTATTATGTTGTACTTGATATTTATTCACCGTACTTGACTTTTATTTGGTGTACTCAAATTTTGTTGTTCTTTATTGTGTGCAAATATACTAATGTTATTCTTATACTCTGTACGGGACTTTATAAATAAAAAAATAAAAAACATGTTATTTTGTTCAATGAAAAACTTGTTTGGTGTTCGCTCGCATTGTATTAGAGTGGATGCGTGTATATGATTATATAAATTCCAACATCGTAAGATATCCTAAAAGAGATTCACATATATATGAGGTTGGTAGCATGAAACAATAAGGGATTATTTTTGTTACAGTAAACCTTGCCATTAAACTATATGTGTTGAAATAATTCAACATAACGGGGCTATATTTTTAATGTTTGAATGCATGGACTATCTTGTGATTAAGTCTAATTATGTGATCTATTCTGAAATATATATATTAAGACTTAAGGAGTATGTTCGTCATGTAAAATTATAATGTATGGATATCAACAATTTTAGTTTGTTGAAGGGCCAAACTGAAAAAAATGTCACAGTGCTGTAAATATGGGGTTATACTCCTCAAATTACACAAGTCTTATGATATTCCCTCTACCTTCTTCTGTAGATAATTTTCAGATCTAAGCTTGTGTCAATTTAAAAGATTGAAACCAAGTTCATCTTCTCTCAATAAATATCAATGAATTCAGGTATATCTTCCGTTGATTTTTTTTAAGTTCTTATACTTGTTTCTCAATTGAATATGGGTTATATGTATTCAGATATGAAAAATATCAATTTAATTAATCTCCAACAAGTGGTATCGAAACCACCCATTATTGATTTTACCAAGAAAAGTTTAATCTTGTAATTTGAAGAAAATATAAAATTAGGGTTTTGAAGTTTACTATCTTTTGTTGATTCATCTGATCCTTTTATTTCGTATGGATTTATACGGTACCTTCAGCAATTGGTTATTCTTCCAATAATAAAAAGAACAAATTTTTATTGGTTAAGGTACTAATCGATATTCATACTATGGATCTGAATCTGGCATCATATACTTTTAATCTAACATGATATGCATAATTTGGGCATTGATTTTGATTGAATAAAGAAATATCTCCCTTTTTTGTAGCTAATATCATGATCGAATATGAAAATCCAAGATAGACTCATTAATATTGTAATCGTAACGTTATTGTACTGATTTGGTGGATTCAAATGCCTATCCGCCCTACATATGTTTGCATCATATTGTCAGATTTGGTATATAATTGCTTGCATTCATTTTGACTTATTCAAATTGGCTTTCTTCATCCATTTTTTCTCGAAAAGGAAAAAAATTGAAGATATTTGTTATTATTATTATTATTATCCTTTAACTAGTAGGGCCATCATTCACCCATTTTTGGTGGTTGTAATTATGTTGTGGATTATTTGTTCTACTATGACAATTGATTTGTTCATAAGGATAAAAAAAAAATTCATGTTACATATGTAATGAATGCATTGTGATTATGTTTACTTGATATGTTTACTTAATCATTGAGCTGATATGTTGAAATAAAATACTGTGGACTCTCTTTATCTTCATTACTCCCTTCAGTGTTTAAATTCAGAGACTATCATTTATTGCAGCTATTGTGGCGCTTTTCGACAGTTCATTTTCTTATAGTATTACATGTATGGACCATACTATATTAAAATATGCTTTATCTTCCATCTTGAGTATTAGAAGTTAAATAAAGTGAATAATATTTTTAATATCAATTGTTATTGCAAATATTATTATTTATGTATTATTACGATTTCAATTGATGTCATTTTTTTATTACGGCAGTCAAATCATATTTCAGTATGTGGAAATTTGACATTGGTATTTATGTTATGTATGTGTATGTTTAAATGAGTTAAGATAATAAACAAATAGATTCAAATATTATTTGGTGTATCTTTGCAAACTAATTGTAAATATCCTACATTACAAGTGAACTAATTGAAATAACATGTCACCAAAGTGACATCTCTTATTTTAGTTACTCATGAAAAATGTTTGACATTTGTATGTATTTAATCATGCGGATATTAGCCAGCCCGAAGGAAGATTAATACTTGGCCGAATCACTTACACATGTGTGATGATAAATATGTGACAATTGTACAGTTTTACAAGTGAATATCTAATCAGCCCAAAGGAAGATTGTTATTTAACTTGAACTTATTATCAGTATTTGATCATCACAGCAAGAGTAGCACTAACAATTAATATTACTATCCAAAAACTTGATATTAATGTTGTGCTAGGCATCTTGAGAAGAGACTTGCCATTTATTTGAATTTACACGGTTTGAGTTATAATGTGAACATATTTGAGTGATTCTTATGCTAAACTTATAGGTAATTTAACTATGGTATCTGCCAATCTAAACAACATTCCTATTCTAATTGGAACAAGCTTGAAGGATTGAAAAGAGAACATATTGCTTGTTCTTGTGTAACGAATGAGGTTTTCGACCCTAAAAAATTGACATTAATACGTCCACTGTATTTCATGCCGGAAAGTTGAGTGCCAGAAAAACCGATTTGTCAAGGGAAAGAAGAAGAAAGAAAAATAAGAAGAAAACTAAAGAACATAAAATCTCATGGTGAAACGAATAATCTATAGTACACCATAAATGTTTACACAAAAAAAAACTGTAACATTTATATATACAAACATCAATCAGAGTATACAAACTTAATTCAGCTTGGACAGTTATAAAAGTCTTTCCTTGCAATTGCTGATAAACACAACAATGAATACAGCAAAAAATAACCATCTAGGTGAATACATCTCTGAACCTCCAACTCGTCTCTTGAAGCTCCAAGCATCCAAACCAATCTGTAATATACTTGGTCTGACCCAAGCGTTATAATAAAATAACACTCGAGTCAGTCAGAAAAACCAGCGTGAGAAAACACACTCAATTTGAATTTAATTATCTTTATCCTTTTGAAAAACAAAGGTATCTTGTAAGACCACGATACGCATAAACACGACGGATTTTTACCTTGCGATACCAAAAACCTTTTATATTAAATCCTACAATATTATAATAGTGTCTAAGTACTAATTGTGACGACCCATCTTTCTCTCCACAGAAAGACGTATCATCTTTAAGAAAGAAAGGGATAGAAAAGAGAAAAGATAGGGAAGAAGAAAGAAACAACATCAGAATCTCAACAGCGGAACGAATAAATTATATTAATCACATAAAATAGTACATAGTATACAACATCTATCAGAGTTACACAGATTATACATCACATACTAGACAGTTATAAACACCTGTCTAGTTATTACAATTCAATACAACACAAACGACTCAGAGAACACACAGCGGAACACTATACATATATCTACAACCCTGAAGCCTCCTGCTCCATTGCTCCTCCAGAATTCGTCAAAGCTAACCTGGATCACTTGGCTACTTATAAAAATTTGAGTAACCAAGAGTTTAAGAAAACATATATTAAACTCTGGGTCAGACATGGGTCTGGTGTGAGTAACAAGTTAAGGTTGCTTAACTTTTAAAAACCTTTGAAAGAAAAGGTATCACGTAAGACTTCCCATACATAAACATGGCAGCATTTACCTTACGTTAACCAAAACATTTGATCGAAAATCCAGTGATATTATAAAAAGGGTCTAGGGTTTTCAAATAAATAAGAAATAGCTGAAATTGTTACATGATTAAATTCCAGCATAATAGCCAAAAGTGGGTAATACAATCAAAACCGTAAGGGCACGTAGGAAGAAAGAGTTTCCATCAATGGCAGGGCTACTGGGGTACCACCCGTCACAGTACGTGGTTTAGATCACCGTACCGAGGATCCACCCTAAATCCCCTGCAACAAAAGGCCGGAAGCATCCCTTACTGGACAGTCCCGAATAAGACAACCTTGGCAGTTGTTGCAATCAACTTCCCCACACAGCCGAATATAAAGGGGCTTTTACACAGGGGTAAATCTCGTCCTACTTGGGTGCTACCCACATAGCCTTGCTGCAACTCCCCTGTTTTAGCCATTCCCGGTTGATAAGGCTTAAGGCTACGATTACCTTTAGAGAACACATCTCTTAGAATGCTCATCGTCTACCTGACGATGTTTTGAAAGCATTCAATCCATACAAGTTCGTTCCGGGTTAGAATGAAACCGAAGGCATTATCTCGTTACACTCATTTTGGAATCACCCTCAGAGTTAACGACGATAATCCATGCACTTTGAACCTTCATCTTCACTTGAGATTCAGGAACTATCGTTAATTTTAATCGATGTGTTTTTCGGATATCCAGATCTGGAAACCCGATCCCGGTCTCATCGAAATCCAAAATGCCATCTTTTAGGTCCAAGTTGTTTTTAAGGTTAAAACAATATGATTCAATTCTATTATCTAGATTCACCCAGATAGATAATACACAATATCTCAATAGATAATCCACATCACCATCACAAATAGATAATTCACATTATCATCACAATTCAACCAAAGCATCCATATCACACAGCATCACTTATCTCATATCTGAGATCTCAAACCATTTAAGGTAATCAATATCATTCATCCATACATAAGCAATGATTAATTAATCACACTATCTCTAATTAATTTAAAATGAATTAAATTAGTCATTTCATCTCTAATTAATTTAAATTAAATTAAATTAATTACTTTTCACCATAAATCGTGCTTCTTAACCTTTAATTAATTTCAATCCAATTAATTAATCATTCTTTAATTTTTCTTATTAATTAATCACCCTTGACTAATCATTCTCTAATTACTTTAAGTAATTAGCCTTTAATTAATTTCACAAATTAATTATTCTTAATCAAATAAAGTAATTATCCTTTAATTACTATATTAATTAATTAACTATAATTAATTACATTAATCCTTAATTAATTACATTAACTAATTACATCATTGATTAATTATTCCTTAATTAATCAACCCTTAATTACATCATTAATTATATTAATTAATGATCCTTAATTACTTCTTTAATTAATTATTAATCATATTTAATAATTAATCTTTAATTAATTATTCATTAATCAGCCTTGATTAATCACATTCAGTGATTAACTACCCTTAGTTACTTTATTAAATAAATTAATTACTACTTAATTAATTATATTTAATAATTAATATTTAATTAATTATATTTATTAATCACCCTTGATTAATCTCATTCAGTAATTAATTACCGTTAATTAGTTACGTCACTTAATTATCTTTAAATAACTTTATTAATCAAATCTTAAATTAATTACACTAAGTAATTAATTATTAATTACTTTCACTAAGTAATTATCCTTCTTATTTATTTCACAAAGTAGTTAAACCCAAACTGCTTCCAATCTTCAATTAATTATATCCTATAATTATCCACTAATTACTTCACTAAGTAATTATACTTTATAAATTACTTTAAGTAATTTTACTTGACCCATCCTCTAATGATTATTTAAATTAATTAAACTAATTAATTAAATTAAACTAATCACATTAATTTAATTAATTACCTTGAGTAATTAATTCCTCTAATTACTTCCATTAAGTAGTTATACTTAAATAATTTCCATATATGATTATCTTTAATTAATTAATATAATTAATTGTTAAAATTAATCATATTGATTAATTATTTAATAATCCTTAGTTAATGATCTTCATTAACTAATAACAATACCTTAATTACTTCTCTTAAGTAATTAAACTTAGATTACAAATTAATTAATCTTTAATAACCAATTAATTAATCTCTAATTATTTAATTAATTAAGTGATTGACTGTAACTTAATTAATCCTTAATTACTTGATTAATTAATTTCTAATCATTAATTAATAATCTAATCTTATCTAATTAATGATTCTTATTTACAAATTTATTTATTCCTTAATTAATTAACTTAAACCTTAATTAATTTAAACCCTTAATTACTAAATTAATTAATCCAAATCATAAATTAATTAAATTAATTAATTATCCATTTTAATTACCTTAACAGTTTAATGAATTTTAAATCATTAAATATTAATTAACTTTAAAATAAAAACATTATTCTTATTAATGATTTAATTATCATTTACAAACACATTTGAAAACATTTTACTTTCAAATTTACTTTTAAATTCTATTTCAAATTAAGATTCAAATTAAATACAAATTTAATTTTAAAAAAATTTAAAAACAGTTCAAAAACCTTTTAAATCACATGTTAAAGAAATACTTTTCTTCTAAAAGAAATTTAAAAGAGTTTAAACCAAATCCATTTTAAATGCAAATCTTTTAAAATATACTTTAACATTTAAAGTTGTTAAAACATTTAAATTTTATAAAACTTTATTTATTTTAAAATCAGGATGCAAATTTAGATTTGAATCCATACTTAAAAATTTGATTTAGAAGTTGTTTAAATCTTTGCTTTACATTTTTAAATTCAGTTTTAAAATTTTAAAAGCTGATAGGTTTTAAAAAGAACCTGTAACCAAATATTTACCCGAGCCACCCCTCAATTACTTCGAGCCAAAACCCCCAATGCTTCGAGAAAAACACGAAACAACTCGAATAAAACTCGAGTATTCATCCCCTGCTTACCCAAACTTCACCACGAAACAAAACTGCACTGTGCACGTGCACGGTGGCTCCGACCACCATTGGTCGACGTCGCGTCCCTCCCTAGGTCGGCGACAACACACTTAAACCATCCAAACTCCAATTCCATCAATTCTTACTCGAAATCAAATTCGAGTACTCAGAAGTAATACTGGAACAAAACACTCAAGCCTGGAACCACCCTAATCTCGTGCCTCCGACCACCAGCATGACTGAGATTCCGGCCTCACCTTCGCCGACACTCCAGCTATCATCCCCCTGAGTATTGATGAACTTGATCATCTAGGGACATTGTGCCGATCAAATTACCCGAGCAAAACAAAACTAGGGTTATAAACTGAAACAGCCTTCTGCTGCCTCCACAGTGCAATGCATTCTCATCGGACAATTTTCCCCAAGTCTCCGATCATCCTCGCATCTCCAGAAAGAATCCTGACCTCTCCGACCATCGAGATCATCAAAAACCTCTCAAAACCAAATTTCTGGTCAAACCAGAACTGCACATTCATCCTTAAGCTAAAAATTATGATTTTGGTTTTAAAAATCATGTTTTAGTTTAGGTATTCCATTTATAATCCTGAATCAATGAATCAGGATAAATGAATTTAGCCTTATATTAAGTTTGCTCAGTTCATCTAGATTCCCCGAGACAATACCAAATTATTTAACTTAAATAAAATTTAAAACTTTAATATATGATACAACAAACACATTTTTTTTGAAATTTAAACCTTAGCATAGATTAGAATATGAGATAATCATTTTTGATCAGAGCTTAAGCCTGGAAACTAAGAACAGGCAAGAACAAATCACAACAGCAAGCATGCATCTATAAATCCATGTATATATACAGAGAATTCAATCATACACATACACACAATACTACTTTATTTCCAGTAATCCACATGCAATCAAATATCAAGATACTTAAGTTCTTAGAAATAAAGTTACTCGCCTATTTTTCAGAAAAACAGAGCATTCATTTCTATTTGAAAAAGCTTTTGAATTTTAAACTTTGAGTTGCTAGAATGCTGAAAAAATTTCTTTGATTTAGAAACCAGAATTGCTGAAAATAATGCTGAAGAATACTTGCTTGATTAAATCTCAGATTTTAGAATGCATGCAGGCTTTGATTTCATTTTGAAAATGGTTTGTAGAGGATATTGATTACAGATTGGTTTTTGAAATAGTTATAGGTTTAGACCGATTTACTATCTAGTTTGAGGCATGATGGTTACTGACTTCAGATTTAAGAGATGATATTGGTTGAAGAATTTGGTTCAGGCTTTGATTTTGAACTATGAAAATGAATTATAGATTTGGATTTGATTATTCTGGTTTGAGACAGTGAATTACAGATTTTGTTTGAGAATGTTTAAGTTTTTCTCTTGGCATTGAGTAAGAAAATAGAAAAGAAAATATAGTTAAGAAAACAATGGGTTTATATAAATGAAAGATGTGGTTTATTAAAAATAAAGAAAATTAAAGTTTTTAAAATGACACTTGTTTTAAAATTCAACTCATATACCTTTGATTATTACTTAACACATGTTGTTTAGGTTACTTAATATATTAACATGTCCCTTAGGTATTTCTTTTTATTTCAAATGTTAAGAAAAGTTTTTATACTTAATTTATTAATTTACAAATACTTATTATATATAGATAACTTTAAAGAAAATAAAATCAATTA
Source organism: Allium cepa (assembly GCA_030765085.1). Lineage (NCBI taxonomy): Eukaryota > Viridiplantae > Streptophyta > Magnoliopsida > Asparagales > Amaryllidaceae > Allium > Allium cepa. The sequence goes on from CM060932.1 coordinate 906,482,644, forward strand.
TATTTATAAATAAAAGCTTATACAAATATCTTTAAATTTAAATATTTCAAAATATCTATCTTTCGAATTTCAAAATTAAATTCAAATTCAAATTAAATACTAAAATCCAATCATGATATATACACACACACATATATAACTACATATTTAACTTTGAAATGACTATTCTATTTTTATTAAAATCTATTTATATCTAATCACGTTATTAAAATTGTTTGAAAATAACAAATTTGAAAATTTTAAATAATTTATAAAAGAGATTATCTTATTATTTATTTTCAAATGATATTTATTAAGTAATATTTAAAAGAAATAAAACAAACCATTTTATTAATTTTATTTAAATTTAAACATAAGTAAAAATCTATCTTAAACAATTAAACATTTACCTTAAATAATTTGAAACTATTAATTATTTATTCAAATAGCTTTTGAAAAGTTTTATATTAATTTTAATTAGAATTTCCAAATTGCAAATATAATTTAGAATTTGGAAACAAGATTTTATTTATTAAATTAAAATCAAAGATTTCTATTTACGATATATACAAATATATACATTATAAATAGAAAACATTTTATTAATTTCAAAAGATAAAATTTACTAATTAAATATTTATCTGCTTTAAAAAGAATAAATTTTCCAGTTTAAATTACAATTATAAAAAAAATTATCAAATCAATTTAATTTCTAATACGGATTATTAAATTGATATTGCCTAAAAACCCGGGTCATCACATTCCCCCCTTAAAAGAATTTCGTCCCCGAAATTTAAAAGCAAAGGTAATTTAATAACCCATATAAGATTTTAATTTTAAACCACATGCATATATTATCAACCATATGCCAACAACCATAGCAACCAATTTACTTAAACAAACAAATCTAACTATCCAGACAAAATTCTGGATAGAACTTTCTAGAGTTTCCCAGGTATAAATACCGGGATACTCGCTCTACACAATCCAAACAATCAATACTACTAAGCCATAGAGCTCCAACTCATCTAGATCTATAAAACTGAACAGGATATCAGACCACACTCAAGTCTGACTCAACCACGAAATCCTCCTGAACTGCAGATCCCAAAACTAGATATGGATCATACATGTACTCCCTTAAAGATACGTGAAACACATCGAATCTCAGTCTTTCACATTGGCAATTCAATCCTGTAGTCCACAGCACTTACCTTACCAGAACACAGAAGAGATCCAATATATCTTGGAGCTGACTTCCCAGCCTTACCAAAACTTATAGCCCCTTTGATCGGAGAAAACTTATCCAAAATCAAATTTCCGGCTTCAAAATCCAAATTCCTCGGTTTCTTATCCACAAAATCTTCTGATGATCCAGGGCTGCCTACATCCTTCCTGATCAGCTCAACCTACGCTAATCTTCACAAAACAAACTGGACCAAAAACAACTCAATAGAAAGATCCTCTCAAGTTCAACCAAAATCAAGAACAAACTCTACTGTCATCAGTAGAAAACAACTTCTCCTATCCGAAAAAGACAAAACAGGAGCACTTGATAGACTGCTTCCGCTGCACAACTCTGATCTGGAGTAGATGAAAATGCTGATGAAGAACACTAGCACAAACTGGACAACACATCCCAGAGATATGGTTCAACGGATCCATAAAGAGAAATCTCAGAAGTTCCACCAAATCCTAAGCTGCTTCACCAAACTCTCTCTAGAAACCATCTTACTACTACTGATCCACCGGTACCATTCGTGGATTCCTAATCGATAAAAAATCAATCTCCAGACGCTATGGAAAACCACTGACCTCTTGAAGACATCCGAGAAAATCCTCTAACTACCAAAGATAACACTTAACCATCGCAAGTCACTTTTGCGATCAACCCAGACAAATATCCAAAGATACTATTCTCACTTTACCGATCAGAATAGCTTACGCTTATCTAGCCAATCCATCAAAGAAATGGATTCACTCTGCTGCTTCTACACTCCACCTCTAGAAAACTGCTAGCCAAAAGGCCTTCTTGTAGGCACACAGAAACTCTGAGCTACAACGCTGTCACCGATGCCAAAGACTTCCTTACCAGAAGCTCCTCGAGAAACTCTGGCCTCAAAGCTAAACACAATCACCCTGCTGAACCCAGCCTCAACACCAATGCAGACACACTTCCTTAAACTTGTTCCAAAAAAAACATCATTGGAAACATCCATAGTCACTGCATCTCATCACTCAGTTACTTCTTCCTAAAGTTTCCAAGATACCATCACTAGCTTCTACTTAACCGACAGATCCAAACTCTGCTCAACCAACTTCTAAGATGGACTCTAAACCTTTAAAAGGTTTCCTTCAGAGATCGATGAAATCCTTACACCATATCAAAGCTCACTCGAGACGGTATTAGGTCTACGTTCTCGACAAATACACTTCCAACCTCAAGCATTCGAACTCCCTCAATTGGTAGTTGTGCTACACACACCACTACCCTTTCTACCTCTATAACTTAGATTGGAAAACCCAAATAGGCAACCCAATAAATAGGTAGAAATATATATATATATATATATATATATATATATCAAAATTACAGGTACGCTCTCTTAAGAAAGAAATCACTCCAAAGCCTAGGTATTCACTCAACCTAGAGCTTTGATACCAAATGTGGCGACCCGTCTTTTTCTACGCAGAAAGACGTATCATCCTTAAGAAAGAAAGGGATAGAAAAGAGAAAAGATAGAGAAGAAGAAAGAAACAACATCAGAATCTCAATAGCGGAGCAAATAAATTATATTAATCACATAAAATAGTACATAGTATACAACATCTATCAGAGTTACACAGATTATACATCACATACTAGACAGTTATAAACACCTGTCTAGTTATTACAACTCAATACAACACAAACAACGACACAGAGAACACACGGCGGAACACTATACATCTATCTACAACACTGAAGCCTCCTGCTCCATTGCTCCTCCAGAATTCGTCAATGCTAACCTGAATCCCTTGGCTACTCGTAAAAAGTTTAGTACCCAAGAGTTTAAGAAAACAGAAGATAAACTCCGGGTCATACATGGGTTTGGTGTGAGTAACAAGTTAAGGTTCCTTAACTTTTAAAAACCTTTGAAAGAAAAGGTATCACGTAAGACTTCCCACACGTAAACATGGGTAAGTTTTTACCTTACGCTAACCAAAACATTTGGTAGGAAATCTAGTGATATTATAATAGGGTCTAGGGATTTCAAATAAATAAGAAATAGTTGAAATTGTTACATGATTAAATTCCAGCATACTAGCCACAAAGTGGGTAATACAATCAAAACCGTAAGGGCACGTAGAAAGAATGAGTTTCCATCAATGGTAGGGCTACTGGGGTACCGCCCGTCACAGTATGTGGCCTAGGTCACTGTACCAAAGATCCACCCTAAACCCCCTGCAACACAAGGCCGGAACCATCCCTTATTGGACGGTCCCGAACAAGACAACCCGGCAGTTGTTGCAATCAACTACCCCACAAAGCCGAATATGAACGGACTTCTACATAGGGGTAAATCTCATCCTACTTGGGTGCTACCCACTTTGCCTTGATGAAACTCCCATGTTTTAGCCATTCCCAGTTTATGAGGCTTGATGCTACGATTACCTTTAGAGAACACATCTCTTAGAATGCTCATCGTCCGCCTGACGATGTTCTGAAAGCATTCAATCCATACAAGTTCGTTCCGGGTTCGAACGAAACCGAAGGCATTATCTCGTTACACTCATTTTGGAACACCCTCAGAGTTAGCGACGATAACCCTTGCACTTTGAATCTTCATCTTTACTTGAGATTCACGACCTATCATTAATTTGGATCGATGTGGTTTTCGGATATCCAAATCTAAAAACCCGATCGCGGTCTCATCGAAATCCAAAACGCTATCTTTTAGGTCCAAGTTGATTTTAAGGTTAAAACAATATGATTCAATTCTATTATCTATATTCGCACAGATAGATAGTACACAATATCTCAGTAGATAATCCAAACTATCATCAAAAATAGATAATTCACATTATCAACACAATTCAACCAAATCATCCATATCACACAGCACTCATATCTGAGATCTCAAACCATTTAAGGCAATCAATATCATACATCCATACATAAGCAATGATTAATTAATCACACTATCTCTAATTAATTTAAAATGAATTAAATTAATTACTTCATCTCTAATTAATTTAAAATAAAATAAATTAATTACTTTTCACTATAAATCCTACTTCTTAACCATTAATTAATTTCAATCCAATTAATTAATCATTCTCTAAGTATTCATCTTAATTAATCACCCTTGACTAATCATTCTCTAATTACTTTAAGTAATTAGCCTTTAATTAATTTCACAAATTAATTATGCTTAACCAAATACAGTATTTATCCTTTAATTACTATATTAATTAATTAACTATAATTAATTACATTAATCCTTAATTAATTACATTAATTAATTACTTCATCGATTAATTATTCCTTAATTAATCAACCCTTAATTACATCATTAATTATATTAATTAATGATCCTTAATTACTTCTTTAATTAATTATTGATCATATTGAATAATTAATCTTTGATTAATTATTCATTAATCAGCCTTGATTAATCACATTCAGTAATTAACAACCCTTAATTACTTCATTAAATAAATAAATTACTCCTTAATTAATTATATTTAATAATTAATCTTTAATTAATTATATTTATTAATCACCATTGATTAATCTCATTCAGTAATTAATTACCCTTAATTAATTACATCACTTAATTATCTTCAAATAACGTTATTAATCAAATCTTAAATTAATTACACTAAGTAATTAATTATTAATTGCTTTCACTATGTAATTATCCTTCTTATTTATTTCACAAAGTAGTTAAACCCAAATTACTTCCAATCTTCAATTAATTACATCCTGTAATTATCCACTAATTACTTCACTAGGTAATTATACTTCATAAATTACACTAAGTAATTTTACTTGACCCATCCTCCAATGATTATTTAAATTAATTAACTTAAACTAATCACATTAATTTAATTAATTACCTTGAGTAATTAATTCCTTTAATTACTTCCATTAAGTAATTATACTTAAACAATTTCCATAAATGATTATATTTAATTAATTAATATAATTAATTGTTAAAATTAATGACATTAATTAATTATTTAATAATACTTAGTTAATGATCTTCATTAACTAATAACAATTCCTTAATTACTTCTCTTAAGTAATTAAACTTAGATTACAAATTAATTAGTCTTTAATAACCAATTAATTAATTTCTAATTATATTATTAACTAAGTGATTAACTGTAACTTAATTAATTCTTAATTACTTGATTTATTAATTTCTAATCATTAATTAATAATCTAATCTTATCTAATGAATGATTCTTAATTACAAATATATTTATTCCTTAATTCATTAACTTAAACCTTAATTATTTAAACCCTTAATTACTAAATTAATTAATCCAAATCATAAATTAATTAAATTAATTAATTATCCATTTTAATTACCTTAATAATTTAATGAATTTAAATCATTAAATCTTAATTAACTTTAAAATAAAAACATTATTCTTATTAATGATATAATTTTCATTTACAAACACATTTGAAAACATTTTACTTTCAAATTTACTTTTAAATTCTATTTCAAATTAAGATTAAAATTAAATATAAATTTAATTTTAACAAAATTTAAAAATAATTTAAAACCTTTTAAATCACATGTTAAAGAAATACTTTTCTTATAAATTTTTTTTAAAAGAGTATAAACCAAATTCATTTTAAATGCAAATCTTTTAAAATATACTTTAACAGTTAAAGTTGTTAAAACATTTAAATTTTATAAAACTTTATTTATTTTAAAACCAAGATGCAAATTTAGATTCTAATCTATATTTAAAACTTTGATTTAGAAAATCGTTTAAATCTTTGCTTTACATTTTTAAATTCAGTTTTAAAATTTAAAAAGGCTAACAGGTTTTAAAAAAACCTGTAACCAAACATTTACCTGAGCCACCCCTCAATTACTTCGAGCCAAAACCCCAATGCTTCGAGCAAAACACGAAACAACTCGAATAAAACTCGAGTATTCATCCCCTGCTCACCCAAACTTCACCAGGAAACAAAACTGCACCGTGCACGTGCACGATGGCTCCGACCACAACTGGTCGACGTCGTATCCCTCCCTAGGTCGACGACGACACACTAAAACCATCCAAACTCCAATTCCATCAATTCCTACTCGAAATCAAATTCCAGTACTCTGAACTAATACTGGAACAAAACACTCAAGCCTGGAACCATCCCATTCTTGTGCCTCCGACCACTAGCATGATTGAGATTCCGGCCTCACCTTCGCCAACACTCCAACTATCATCTCCCTGAGTATTGATGAACTCGATCATCCAGGGATGTCGTGCCGATCAAATTACCCGAGCAAAACAAAACTATGGTTATAAACCGAAATAACCTCCTGCCGCTTGCATAGTGCAATGCATCCTCATCGGACAATTTTTCCCAAGTCTCTGATCATTCCCGCATCTCCAGAAAGAATCCTGACCTCTCCGACCATCAGATCATCAGAAACCTCTCAAAACCCAATTTCTGGTCAAACCAGAACTGCACATTCATCCTTAAGCTAAAAATTATGATTTTAGTTTTAAAAATTATGTTTTAGTTTAGGTATTCGATTTATAATCCTGAATCAACGAATCAGGATAACTGAATTTAGCCTTATATTAAGTTTGCTCAGTTCATCTAGATTCCCGGAGACAATACCAAATTATTTAACATAAATAAAATTTAAAACTTTAATCTATGACACAAAAAACACATTTTGTTTGAAATTTAAACCTTAGCATAGATTAGATTATGAGATAATGATTTTGATCAGAACATAAGCCTGGAAACTAAGAACAGGCAAGAACAAATCACAATAGCAAGCATGCATTTATACATCCATGTATATATACAGAGAATTCAATCATACACATACACACAATACTACTTTATTTCCAGTAATCCACATGAAATCAAATATCAAGATACTTAAGTTTTTAGAAAGAAAGTTACTCACCTGTTTTTAGAAAAACAGAGCTTTCATTTTTATTTGACAAAGCTTCTGAATTTTAAACTTTGAATTACTGGGATGCTGAAAATTTCTTCTTTGAATTAGAAACTAGAATTGCTGAAAATAATGCTGAAGAATACTTGCTTGATTAAATCTCAGTTTTAGAATGCATGCAGGCTTTGATTTCATTTTGAAAATGGTTTGCAGAGGATATTAGTTACAGATTGGTTTTTGAAATAGCTACGGGGTTTAGATTGATTTACTATGTAGTTTGAGGCATGATGGTTACCGATTTCAGATTTAAGAGATGATACAGTTTGAAGAATTTAGTCCAAGCTTTGATTTTGAACTATGAAAATGAATTACAGATTTGGATTTGATTATTCCGGTTTGAGACAGTGAATTGCAGATTTTGTTTGAGAATGGTTTTAGTTTTTCTTTTGGCTTTGAGTACGAAAATATTAAAGAAAATGTAGGTAAGAAAACAGTGGGTTTATATAAATGAAAGATGTTGTTTATTAAAAATAAAGAAAATTAAAGTTTTTAAAATGACACTTGTTTTAAAATTCAACACCTGTCATATACTTTTGATTATTACTTAACACATGTTGTTTAACTTACTTAATATATTAACACATGTCCCTTAAGTATTATTTTTTTTTTAAATGCTAAGAAAAGCTTTTTTACTTAATTTATTAATTTACAAATACTTATTTATATATAGATAACTTTAAAGAAAATAAAATCAATTATATTTATCAATAAAAGCTTATGCAAATATCTTTAAATTTAAATATTTCAAAATATCTATCTTCTGAATTTAAAATTGAATTCAAATTCAAATTAAATTCTAAAATCCAATCAATATATATATACACACATATATAACTTCATATTTAACTTTGAAATGCGTATTCTATTTTTATTAAAATCTATTTATATCTAGTCACGTTATTAAAATTGTTTGAATATAACAAGTTTGACAATTTTAAATAATTTATAAAAGAGATTATCTTATTATTTATTTTCAAAGCATATTTATTAAGTAATATTTAAAAGAAATAAAACAAACCTTTTTATTAATTTTATTTAAATTTAAACTTAAGTAAAAACCTATCTTAAACAATTAAACATTTAGCTTAAATAATTTGAAACTATTAATTATTTATTCAAATAGCTTTTGAGAAGTTTAATATTAATTTTAATCAGAATTTCCAAATTGCAAATATAATTTAGAATTTGAAAACAAAATTTTGTTTATTAAATTTAAACCAAATATTTCTATTTACTATATATACAAATATATATGCATTATAAATAGAAAACATTTTACTAATTTCAAAAGATAAAATTTACAAATTAAATATTTATCTACTTTAAAAAAAAATTCCAGTTTAAATTACAATTATAAAAGAAAATTATCAAATCAATTTAATTTTTAATATAGATTATTAAAGTGATATTGCCCAAAAATCTGGGTCATCACACAAATACTTATTAAAATAACTGAAATGCTTGCATCTCACATTTCAACAATGTTGGACACAATCAAAACCGTACGGCGCTTATTGGAGAATGAATTCCATAAAATGACTAGGCATTGGGGTACCACCTATCATGGTACACGTCTTGAAAATGTACCGAGATTGAACCTATCGATCCCTGCCAAAACAAGACCGGCCTGCCCTTTACTGGATAGTACCTAATATGTCATCACCTCGGTTGCTTTGCAACCCTTTTTAGATCTCATGTACACACAATCCACGAATATATAGATGTAAGGTAAACTAGAAAGGTGACAACATACCATATTGGATGCGACCCACTTATCCTTGCTGCATCTCCTTTGATTTTTAGTTATTCCCGGTTGATGAGGCTTGAGGCAACGTATTACCTTAGATTTAGCGTTCATGCTTGGAATGCTAACACTACCTTCCAGGCAAGCAATGCAATGTAGCATTCATCCATATAAGTAGTTCTAAGACTGAACAAACCGAATCTCCAAGAACTCCGTCTTCATTATCTTCACAATATCACAATTTGCATATCTAACATTTTGGAAATTCTCCTAAATTTCCAGAATTCCTTTATAAGATTTCTCTTATCAAATTCGCATCCGTTCACTCAGATCCAGTTTACCAATCTCAAGACTATTTATAAATAAATTCCAATTACTAGCTTTTAAATCCTATGTAAAATAATAACTATTTCAAAGAATAGTAATTTACTCTTCAATCCCGTTTAAGCAAGTATTTAAAATATCAATACACTTTTAAATAAACATCGGTAACTCATTTTCCATTTCATTATTACATAAAGCTAATCAATACAAGGCTTATTACAAAAATTAAAAATCCATTTCCCCTAATATTGAATATTTGAAAACAAACTTTCAAAAATATTTAAATACAGATAATAGTTTTTAAACTACATAGTTTAATAAATAAAAATCCCTTTTAAAAACAAACTTCACTCCTTGATAAAAAAATATATTTAAATTACAATATAAAAAAATTTATATTTATAAATCTCTCGCGATTTATCCCAAATCGATTTACGTTTCCAATTCTATAAACCTTTTCCCAAATTTCAAAATAGAGTCCATTATTCCTTATAATCCGATTTCCATATCACATTATAAATTCTCATTGTGAATTTTTATTTCCAATTTGCCAAATGATAATCATTTCACTTTATTTGTAAACATAGTTCATAAATTTCATAATCTCATTTCCCGTTTATAAAAGGTTCATATCACTAAAAATCCATTTATAAATCAATTTCCAATTAAAATTCCATTTATATATCTATTTCTTAAATAATCCAAACTATATTTCCAAAAATATTCAAATCTCGATCCTGACTTCCATTTCATATTTTTAAGAATCTTATTTAAAATCCATTGTTTAAAAGTCCTCAATTTACAATTCTCTATTCAAAACCATTTTACAAAATAGCTAAATAATATCCAAAATCCAATCATTTATTCTATCCATGTAAAGCCCTCTTTAAATAATACCAAAATCCCATATAAATAATTTCATTTCCAAAACCGTCTTTGAATTTCATCTTAAATTCAAAAATATTATTTAGGGTATTTATAATACCAAAATTAAGGCCAGAACTACTATAGAATCCAATAAATCAATTCACACCATAATCTAAACATATTATTCAAAACACATCATATATCACTATATATGGAATTAAAATCAATATTTTTGAAGAATTCAGTTAGATAAGAATTCAGTTGGATCCCTCTAACCTGTTGCCCTACAATCGCAAATATTATATAATCACCAAAAATATAATCATCGCTTCGAGGTGGGATATCGTAATAAAAAGGGTCATTCGCTATTATGTGAGGCATATAGTGTCTCATCCGCTCTAGTCAGCGGGAAATATATCCAACTACTAATATATATAATAACATCCAACTGATAATAATTTAGCAGTTCATCCAATCAACCAACAAATAATTATAACTATTCAAAATAAAACCAATTATCAAAGATGTGTGAGATTTACTTACTTTTATCCTTTGCTGTCGACGAAGCGTTTCGATTTGGAACTAAAACTGGACAACGTTCGATTTTAGCCCAAATTTTGACGTTTTCCAAATCCATCTTTTACCAGTTCCGTATCGAAACTCTCGTCGATACGAGCACAATGCAAAAAAATTCATCTTGATTGGACCTCATATGAAGGACGTATTGAAGTTTTAAGCCATCGATTTATTTTTAAGGGGTTTTTAGGTACGAGGAAGAAGTTGCAAAAAAATTAGTCTCAGGGACAAGAAGTTTGTTTTTTAGGCTGAAGGACAATTTTAATGTAAATCATAGAATGATAATTGTAACTATCATTTTCAGTTTACACTAAAAAGTGTCCTTCAGACTAAAAAGCAAACTTGGTGTCCCTCAGACTAAATTTTTTTGCAACTTCTTCCTTGCGCCTATTTACCTGTATTTTTAATTAAAAATAACAACTTTTACATAATCAACCATTATACCCTCTTCTCAATTTCTTTCTTCCCAAATAATGTTTCCTGTACACGCAGAATCACCCACGGCCGTGCACGCTCAGCTGTGATTTGGAGCTTCCTCGTCTTCACCAATCAACTTCCCTTTGCGTGCTCCACCTCCCCGCACCACCCATCCTATTTCCATACCTCCAGAGAAGAAAGCGACGCCACCACCCACGTCGACCGTACATAGGTCGCAAACCCCAAATCGAGACTGCACCACCCCAAAATCCAGTCGCAGGTGCCAATCTCCATGACGAACTCAAATCTATTATTAAATTCACAAATCAAAGTCCAAATTTCCATAAATCTTGAACCCCGGTTCAAATCGTTCACGACATTACTGCTGATCTTCAAGAATTGAAACCGCATCCTTCTAGAAGCTATCAGCACAAAGATCTCAACAAGTCTTGATTTTTAAAACTCATTTCATATTTTTTATTTGAGTGGATTTTCAGAAATTAAATTTTGAATTTAATTTGTTTCTTTCTTTCTCTGCTATGTTAAAAAAAGAGGGAATGCTTTTTAAAAGAAATTGGTAGGCACGAACATAGGGTGGCTGATGTGAATATAGGGTGGCTGATACTGATGGTTAGGGTGTGCAAAAGTTAATCAATAAATATATATATGTGTGTGTGTTATTTAAAATTCAAAAATATCTAGTTAATTTTGAACCCCGATCGAGGCGTGTTGTCTGGCGTTCCTAATGTTGTACCGCTATTCCAAACGAAATGGAACAAATTTCATAACCTTATTCGATCTTATGCAGAAGATAGCTTTTTGAACTCAATTTATTATATTAAATTTTCAATATTTAATTCAACAAGTTTCTATCCCATATGACCCAACGACGCATCTGATCGCTACAAAATTTGACGGCGTAATATAATTCATTATTACGGACCCAAAGACACTGGTTTCGTTGAAATTCAAAACTGTCCCCCGGAAGGCTATTTTTATATGTTAATTAAAACGAGATATTTTCAAAATCGAGTAAATCACCTTTGAATCAAATTTAAAAAGTTTTATTATATTCATTCTTATTAATAGAAATTTAGTAAGCCTTCAAATCATTTTTATCCAAATAAAAACCATGATTTAAATTATTTAAATGATTTTCAATTATTGAATTCAATAGTTTAAATTACCCAATAAATCGTTAGATTTGAAATTCAAGTTATTAAATCTATAAAATTAACTTTTCAATATTTAAAATTAATTAAACGTTTCAATTTCAAATAACTAAAATTCTGGGTCGTTGCATTCCTTCCTTCTTAAAAGAATTTCGTTCCTGAAATTGCCAAGATAGGAAAAATGACCAAACCCATTTCTTTTTTAAAAAAAATTAGTTGAAATAAGTTTCCAAAATAAATTTTTTGAAGGCTTGTTATTACTTTTACTGTGTTTCAAATTCATTCATAGATTCCAACTAATATTATCCATTTAATCATTTCAGGTTATAACTCAAAAATCAAATTTTAGTTATCAAAAATTTCTTAAAAATTACTAACTCCTCAAATTTTCGAATAAATTCGCCAGCGTCTCCTTTGCGTGGCTAGATCGGAACAACTACAAATCGCCACTACGGTCCCAAATCAGGAAATGAAAAAAAAGCCAAGTAGCTTAATCGTAAAACCATCAAACCAAACAACAATTTGAATATTTACCTTTTCGTTGGGTAACCCAAATTTTACTTATGAAACCAGAGGTATCAAATTTACTCTTATTGTTATATACCTACATCTTATAAACCAGTGATACCCAAACATATAATTCAAAATCATATTTTTAATATTTAACTAACTAAAACCCATATGATGTACATATATTATCAGTACGCAATATCAAATCTGATCGCTCGCTCGATCGCACAATTTCACTTTTGAACTAGTATCGTTCACACGACCACTCTAGTGCGGACTCAGATCCGTTTTCTTGATTTGAAACCGTTATTCTCCTTCAATAACCATATACTATGATAAAGAATTCTAGGATCAATCAAAACCCCATATCTAGTGTTCACCGTTGAAAATCGAGTGAAAAATCATAAATCGGATCGATATAAATTGTCTCGAAATTCTATAATCGAATCTGGATCAAACCGTTATGCAAAAAATATAGTATACGTACAACATACATATTAATTTCAATTAATTTCTTAGCTACACCAAATTCCTTTTATTCATATACATTCACTTATTTACAATCACTATTCTCATTACTTAACTCACCTTCCCTTATTTACTTAGTATATCCATTCAATACTAATAATCTCCTAAGCATGATTCCATCAAATTTTTCTTAAGTCTATTATAAACTTTTATACAAAAGTTCTTAGGTTAATTACCACTTCATCACTTAAGTATATATCTATTTCTAATAATTCAATTCCATTTTCAACATTTGATTTTTTTCAATCAACATTCCAAACCATATCGAATTCACTAATTAACTTAATTTGTTTCATCATTAATTTGTTTCAAATCTCAATCAATTCCATTTTCTAAAATTATTTCATTTAGCCCAACTTCGGCTAAATTTTCAAATTTAACTTTATTTAACTTAATTTAAGTTAAGCTTCATTCCATAATTCAATTTCATATAATCCTTTCTTGCATTCATATTCAACACTTTAAACATTGCTTCAAATTGATAATTTTCAAATTTTATATGTTATCAAACTTATCTTCTCATATTTTCAATAATTACTCGATGAAAATTCTCTGAGTTTAAATACTTTGTTCTTAAGTATTACAAATCATTTTTGAAATCGTACAGATATAGACACATAATCCCTTGGTATATCAAATCATTGGATTTCCAAAATTTAGCTAGTTTTATCAAAAAAACTCCAATGGTAGCAATTTCTCTCTTAGAGACTCGACAGTTAACGTCGATGATGCTGCAGTCATCACCGAAATTATTTTCCAACGACCGAAGTGAGTTTAGTGCTTTTGTTCCTTTTAAATCCTTTTAAATATTTCTATTCGAAAATAGTTTTCAAATAATACTATGATTATTTTCCAAAACATTGAAAGATCATTTTCAAAACTAACGGGATTTAAATTCCCGAATTCCTAGCTTTTAACTCTTTTCATATATCATATTTAAATTATACTTCTGAAATTTCATTCCCTTTAAATTTATAAACCACACTTATAAATCATGTGTTTATATAATCTCACTTGTTATATAAAATCATTTCTTTGTTACTTACCTTGTTTACATTAGAATATCAACAACATTATTAGATCATAACAATAAATGATAATCAATATTATCATTCTCTAACATCCAAGCAAACCAGATAATACTAATTTCCGAAAAATTATTCATTTATATATAAAATATAGTCTAGGTAAAATTATTTCATTTACCCAGTTCCAAACAATACCATGTTGAATTGCTCTGTTCAAGTGTTTAGAGATCCCTATCAATAACGTTAATTACTCGTATTGATCGGAATCCATAAGCTACTCAACAAATCAACCAACACAATATAAAACATTTTTTATATCACTAACAAATACGTGCTCGTATATATGCACTCAAACTCATTCTAGGGTGCTACTAACCCTATCTCTAATGAGTTACTACATTAAAGCCAAGGTTCTCGCTTAACCATCAGCTCTGATACCAGTTTTAACGATCAGGCTTTTTGACCCTCCAAAATCAACACTAACAGGTCCATTGCATTACATGCCGAAAAAACGAATGTCAGAAAACCTAATTTGTTAGCTAAAATAAGAAGAAATAAATATTAGAAGAAAATTAAAGAATATAGAATCTCACAGCGGAACGAATAATCTATAATATACCATAAATGTTTATACAAAAACAAAACTGTAACATGTATATATACAAACATTAATCAGAGTATACAAACCTACTTCAGCCTCGAAAGTTGTAACAATCTTTTCTCACAATTTCTGATAAACACAACAATGAATACATCGAAACACAACCATCTACGTTAATATGTCCCTGGACCTCCAATTTGTCTCCTGAATGTCCAAGCATCCAAACCAATCAGTAATATACTCGGTCTGACCCGAGCATTATAATAAAATAGCATCCGAGTCAGTCTTGAAAACCAGAGTGAGAAAATACATTCAATTTGAATTTAATTATATTCAAAGATCCTTTTGAAAAACAAAGGTATCTCTTAAGACCACACCACACATAAACACGATGGGTTTTTACTTGAGATAACCAAAGTCTTTATATTAAAATTCTGTAATATTATAATAGTGTCTAGGTACAAATACTTATTAAAATAGCCAAAATGTTTGCATCTCGCATTTCAACATTGTCAGGCACAATCAAAACGGTATGGCGTTTATTAGAGAATGGATTCCATACAATGACTAGGAACGGGGGTATCACCTATCACGGTACATGTCTAGAAAATGTACCGAGATCGAACCTATCGATCCCTGCTAACACAAGACCGGCCTACCCATTAGTACCGAATATGTCAACACCCTGGTTTCTTTGCAACTCTTTTTAGATCTCAGGCACAACCAATCCATAAATATGTAGATGTATGGTAATCTAGAAAGGTGATAACATACCCTAATGGGTACGACCCACTTAGCCTTGCTGCATCTTCCCTGATTTTCAGTCATTCCCTGTTGATGAAGCTTGAGGCTACGTATTACCTTAGATTTAGCATCCGTACTTGGAATGCTAACACTGCCTTCCAACAAGCAATTCAATGATAGCATTCATCCATACAAGTTATTTTGGGACAGAACAAACCGAATCTCCAAGAACTCCATCTTTATTATCTTCATGATATCACAATTTGCACGCTCTCATCGGATCGAAGTGGTTTTCGGATAACTAAATCTGATCCTGTCTCTTTGAAACGTTCAACGAAATTGGTCAGATTTGATAGTTGGTTATTTAACTATCAAATTACAGACATAACCAATCACTAGGCCATATTATAGATCTTTCAAACATTTGTCATAAAATATCTTTACAAAGATATATCTTAAATCTCTTACAATATTTCAATATTTGAAAACACTTTTGAATACATATACCCATAACAGGATATTCTCAAATCATATCAACACTTAGAAATATTTCCAAATCCAACTTATAATTCATTACTTAGAAAAATATTTCTATAACAATCACTTTGTCGCTAAAATATCTCCAAAACTTTACTTCCAATACTTATGATAATATTATAAGTCTATATCCCAAAATCATTTCCAATGTCCAAACTTAGGATATATTCCGTACTTACCTCATAAATCTCTGGAATTATTAATAAATTCCTTTTATAATTTCCAAAAAATGTCGATTATACTTATTTATCATCCAACTATAAATTTTTAACTTCCTTTTAGTGAATTCACATTCACTTTCGAAGTACCCGTATCTAACATTTAGGAAATTCTCTTAAATTTTCAGAATTCCTTTATAAGATTTCTCTTATCAAATTCGCATTTGTTCACTAAAATTTGGTTTCCCAATCTCGAGAGTATTTATAAAAAAAATTCCAATTGCTTACTTTTAATATCTATGTAAAATCATAAGTATTTTCAAAGAATAGTAATTTACTCTTCAATCCCGTTAAGTAATTATTAAAATAGCAGAACACTTTTATATTAATATCGATAACTCATTTTCCATTTCATTTTTATAAAAAGCTTATCGATTCCAAGGCTTATTATAAAAATTAAAAATTCATTTCCCCCAATATTAAATAGTTGAAAATAAACTTTCCAAAATGTTTTAATACAGATAACAGTTTTTAAACTACATGGTTTAATACATAATAATCCCTTTTAAACAAACTTCACTCCTTGATAAAAATATATATTTAAATTCCAATATATACAATTTTATATTTATAAATATCTCTCGATTTACCTCAAATCGATTTACGTTTCCAATTTCATAACCCTTCAAAATAGAATCCACTATTCCTTCTAATCCGATTTCCATAACCCATTATAAATTCTCACTGTGAATTTGTATTTCCAATTTGCCAAACGATAATCATTTCACTTTATTTATAAACATAGTTTATAAATTTCATAATATCATTTCTCGTTTATAACCGGTTCGTATCACTAAAATCCATTTATAAATCGATTTCCAATTAAAATTCCATTTATAAATCTATTTCTTAAATAATCCAAACTATATTTCCAAAACTATTTAAATCTCGATTTTGACTTCTATTTCATATTTTTAAGAAACTTATTTAAAATCCAATGTTTAAAAGTCCTCAATTTACAATTCTCTATTTGAAACCATTTTACAAAATAGCTAAATAAATATCCAAAATAAAATCATGTATTTTATCTAAATCAGTCCCTTTTTAAATAATCCGAAAATCCCATATAAGTAATTTCATTTCCAAAATCGCCTTTGAATTTCATCTTTAAATTCGAAAATATTTTTTCGGGTATTTATAATACCAAAATTAAGGCCAGTGCTACTATAGCATCCAATAAATTAATTCATCCATTAATCTAAATAGATTATTCAAAACACATCATATATCACTATGTGTGAAATTAAATTCAACATTTTTGAGGAATCCAGTTGTATCCCTCCAACTTGTTTCCCTGCAATTACAGATGTTATATAATCACTACTTCGAGGCAGGATATCGTAATAAAAAGGGTCATCCGCTATTATGTGGGACGCATAGTGTCTCATCCGCTCCAATCTGTGCGAAATATGTCCAACTACAAATACACACACACACACACACACACACACACACTAATATATAATAACATCCAACTGATAATAATTTAGCAGTTCATCTAATCAATCAATAAATAATTTTAACTATTTAAAATAAAACCAATTATCCAAGATGAGTGATATTTACTCACATTTATCCTTTGCTATCTCCGAATTAGCCCAAATTTTGACAGTCTTCAAATCCGTTCAAACTAGTTCCATTTCGAAGCTCTCATCGATACGAGTGAAATGCTAAAAATATCATCTCGATCGGACCTCGTATAAAAGAGTTATTAAAATTTTAAGTCATCAATTTATTTTTAACTAAAAATAACAACTTTTATATAATCTACATATACCCGCTTCTCCAGTTTCTTTTCTTCCCAAATAACTTTGTCCATACACGCAGAATCACCTACGGTCGTGCACGCTCGGCTGTGATACGGAGCTCCATGCTCCGTTCGGCCTGCCATCTTCACCAATCAACTTCCCTTTGCGTGCTCCACCTTCCCGCACCATACATCTTATGTTCGCACCTCCAGAGAATAAAGCGACACCACCACCCACGTCGATCGTATAGGTCGCAAACCCCAAATCGAGACCGCAGCACCCCAAAATCCAGTCGCAGGTGCCAATCTCCATGATGAACTCGAATCTAATATTAAATTCCCAAATCAATGTCCAAATTTTCATAAATCTTGAACCCTAGTTCAACTTGTTCACGGCATTACTGCCGATCTTCTAGAATTGAAACCGCATCCTTCTAGAACCTATCAGCATGAAGATCTTAACAACTCATGATTTTTAAATCTCGCTTCATACTTTTTATCTAAGTGGATTTTTAGGAATTAAGTTTTGAATTCAATTTTTTTCCTCCGCTGTGTTAAAAAAGAAGAGGGAATGCGTTATAAAAGAAATAGGTAGGCATGAACATAGAGGGGCTGGTGTGAACATAGGCTGCTCGATACTGATGGGTTAGGGTGTGCAGAAGTTAAATCAATACATATATATATTATTTAAAATTCAAAAAATCTTGATATAAATTATGAACCCCGATATAGGTGTGCCGCTTGGCGTTCCTAATGCTATACCGCTACTTCAAACGAAATGGAACAAGTTTCGGAACCTAATTAGATCATATGTAGAAGATAGCTTTTTGAACCCAATTATTATATTCAACTTTTAATATTTTATTCAACGCTTTTCTATTCTGTACGACCAAACGATGCATCTGATCGCTACGAAATTCGACGATGTAATATAATTCATTATTGCGGACCTAACGACACTGGTTTCAACGAAATCCGAGAATGTTCCTCATAAGGCTATTTTCCTATGTTGATTAAAATGAGATATTTTCAAAATCGAGTAAATCACCTTTGAATCAAATTTTAAAATTTTCATTATCTTCATTCTTACTAATAGAAATTTGATACACCTTTAAATCATTTTTATCCAAATAAAATCCGAGATTTAAATTATTTAAATGATTTTCAGTTATTAAATTCAACAATTTAAATATCCAATAAATCGTTATATTTGAAATTCAAGTTATTAAACATATAAAACTAACTTTTCAATATTTAATATTAATTAAACATTCCAATTTCAAATTACTAAAATTCTGGGTCATTAAATCTTGGCTGCATGGATCATGATCTTGCACTTAGGATGGATGAACCAGCCTCTCTTACGGATGAAAGTTCTTCCGATGTTATAAAGAACTTTGAGAGGTGGGATCGCTAAAACCACAGGAGTCTAATGATCACAAAGGAGTACATTATGGAAATGTCTAACACTTCTTTTAAACTTAAGACACTTAAACTTGAGCTTTCAGATTATTTGCTTATGCATTTGGTATCAATCTCTCTTTGTGACAGCCCACAAATCCGTACCACTCTATGTCGACAATGTTCTCTAACAGTTCAACTCAATGGGATGGAAATATGAACCATTAGGGTTAAAGAAGAAAGAGGCAGAAGAAAAAAAGAAAACAACATCAGAATCTCACAATCGCAGCGGAACAATATATAATAGATAACATTTAATCGTTATACAAAAAGAACTATTATTGTTATATGCATTACATTATCAGAGTATAACACCTAACAATAAACAATACTAGACAGTCATAATAACTTGTCCTTACAAAAGCTGACTATGCAGCATACCGTACACAGCGGAATATATATCAAGTACGTGTGATACGTCTTGCCATCCAGCTCGTCTCTTGAGCTCCAAAGCATCCTATCATGTATCTGTAATACTCGGTCTGACGCGAGCATTATAATAAAATAACACCTGAGTCAGTCTGGAAAACCAGTGTGAGAAAAACACACTCAATTGAATTACTAAAATTTTCAAAATCCTTTGAAACCAAAGGCATCTCGTAAGAACACGCCAAAAAATAAACATGCCGGGTTTTTTACCTTAGGATAATCAAAACATTTTATCAAATTCGTCTGATATTATAATAATGTCTATAGAAAGCAAAATAGAATCCAGCTGAAATGCTTGCATCTCACGTTCCAGCATAATTGGGAACAATCAAAACCGTACATGCGCTTATTGGAGTTTGGATTCCATACAACGGCAGGGCTACTGGGGTACTGCCTGTCACAGTACCTGGCCTAGATCAGTGTACCTAGGACCACTCCCGATCCTCTGCAACACAAGGCCGGAGCTACCCTTTGCTGGATAGTCCGAATAAGATCACCCCACGGTTGGGATCAACAACCGTCCACAAAGTCGAGTTCAAAAAGAGACATCTAAACAGGGATGACCTTACCCTACTTGGGTGCTACCCACGTAGCCTTGCTACACCTCCCTTGTTTTAGCCATTTCCAGTTAATGAAGCTTGAGGCAAAGCGTTGCCTTTTTAGATAACATTTCACTTAGAATGCTCATCGTCCTCCTGACGATGGCTAATAGCATTCGTCCATACAAGTTGCCCTGGGTCTGGACAAACTGAATCATCGTCTTCATTACCTTCACGGTCTTCATTCACAAATGTTCAAACCGGATCGAAGTGGTTTTCGGATAATTAAATCCGACCTCGGTCTCCTCAAAACGATCAGCGCATTGGCCAATATTATAGTCGGTTATTTAACTATCACATTAAACAATTATCCAACCAATTGTTTTTATTTCCACTGAAAAGCACCATATCCTTTATAATTTAGCTTTTAAATAATTTAAATCACTTGGTCCCAAAAATATATACTTAAATGTTTAAAGTAAGCCACTTAAATTAATTTATTCGAAATAATAGTTCAGAGATTTTATACTAATTTTTCCCAAGTAAAACTTAAGCCAAAACTACTTTTAAAAATAAAGGTCATTTTATAAAAACATTTGTACGAAATAATTTACTTTCAAATCATAATACTAATTTAACCCTTAAAAACAATTAACCACTATAGTTTATTAATAAATATTTACTTTTGAAATATTAAAACAGTTAAATAATAATTCCTTAAAACACACTTTTTAAAACACTTTAAAACTTTAACTTGTACTTAAAAATCTTCCTTTGAAAATACACTTAGCTTTTTAGGAAATTACACTATCCATTCCAATATAACCGTCTAATCAATTATAAATACTTCTCGATTTATTTCTAGTTTAATTTACGCCCCAATCCCATAAATTTTCTTTCCACACTTTAAAAAATAAAACTAATCTTTTATTTTTAAAATGATTTACTCATTCCTTTATGAATTCCCACCATGAATTTAAAAACCCAAATATCCACTCATATTTATTTCATCTTATTTATAAACCCTGTTTATAAATTCCATAGTCTCATTCTTGATTTAAATTACTATTTCAAAACACTTAATCGATTTTCAATCGATTCTGTGAATTAAATTCCCTTTTAAAATTTGTTTCTAGATTTATCCCAAATTTTATTCCAAAATCCATTTATTCCAGATTCACTTCTTTATTATGATTTAAAATCCTATTTAAATCTGAATTATCAATTTCACACTTCTTTCAAAATTCTCCCTTTATTTTTCTCCAACTCATTTTATAACTTATATTTAAAAATATATTTCTTCGTACTTACGAACAATTTTGCTTAAGTCCTCATTTTTAAAAAAAACTTTTTTCCACATTTTTAAAATCCCTATTTTTCCCATATCTCAGAATTTATTAAATAGGATTTTAAAAAAATCAAACTATTTATTTTCTCGATTCTTTACTTTTTAAATTTATCCATCTTTCCTATAAATTTCTTACTTTAAATTTTTCCCTCTTTATTTACCTTTTAAAATTCAATGTTTATATTTTTAAATGCAACAATATATCCAGCAATATATTAACATTAAATAAAAAAAATCCAGCATAATATATCACAGATTATTCAACATTTCATATAACTGAATATGAAAACAAATTCAACATTTTTGAGGAATTCAGTTGGATCCCTCCAACCTGTTTTCCTGCATCCACTAATGTTAGCACAATGTAAAAATCTCATCCTACTTCGAGGGGGATATCGCGGTATAAAGGGTCATCCGCTATTAAGCGGGGCCCATAGGGTCTCATCCGCTATATAATGCAGGAATATCAATCACCGTAATATATTTATATACACATACACACACACTACTATATATAATATACCACATCTAGACTGATAATAAATTATCAACTCAAGCAATCAATCCAATAATTTTGATTTTAACTACTTAAATTAACTAGTATCCAATTTGAGTGAGATTAACTCACCTTTGAATTTTTATTTGTAATTCAATCCAAATCGGCTTGTCTCTCCACAATTTTTGGTCCCTGTACAAACATTATATGGTTTATTAACATTTGAATAATCAGACAATTAATTACCATTTAATAAATTAATCAACTAACACTTCAATTTAGACTAATAATTTTCCCATTAAAAATCTTTTAGTAACTACAATAAATTAAATAAGTTAATTGAATAATTTAATCACCAAATTCATTATTTTAAAATAAACCAGTAAATCAAAAATGTGTGTATTTATTGTTTTTCTTTGTAAGTAACAAAACAGAAATTTTCCTTTACTGTAATTAATCTTCTTCTTCTTTTTTCTTTCTCTTTTTTCTGTTTTCTGAACCTATGTGTACACGTATATATGTATTTACATATTAAATTCGATTGAAAAAACCCTATACCTCACAAGTTATATTGGCGTCGCCGACCCTCACCCTAAACATTATGACACCACCGCCTGACACGATCGAGGCCACCACTACATCACGACCCAATGCCCAAACATGTCGCAACCCTCGGTCTTCACTGCCGCGAACACTCGCCGACGCCTCCACACTATTCGCTGCGCCTCTACTGATTTCCACTCCGTCCACCGCCCAACCCCGAGCTCGCGAATGCTGCCATCGCAACCCACCACGACTGCTTCCCCCACGCCATCACTCGATATGGGATTTGACGCGGTGATGCAAAACTCCAAGACACTCGAATCCAACTTGCATGAAACAGAAGCCAAGCCCTAGCAGCCACTCTCGAAACCAAATCGTTTTCTCCTTTATGTTTTTTTTGAATTAAGTTCGACTTCAAGCTATAACCGAGAAGAAGAAGGGATAGAGGTAGATGGCTTCGATTTGAATTCACCGATGTTGGCATTTTGATCGTGTCTAACTGAGATGGAGGAGGGAAATAGGGTTTCGATTTTGATTTTCGAATTTCCCTTTCTCTTATTTGTTTTTCTCGGCCATTATCAGTTTTTGAATTCCCTCGCAATTTTAATTTGATTTCGTGATTGCTGAAGGTAGAGGTGAAGACGTGGTTTATGAAAGGAAGGTTGCATGCATTAAGCTGGGAATGGGGGACAAAATAGGATGGTTGCGTGTAGAGTGAAGGCTGCAGCGATTCAGAAAAGAAAAAGCTGCCGAGGAGAAAAAGGTTTGGTGGTGAAAGAAAGTAGGCTGATGGCTTTTTGACTGGTCAACAATTTACATATTATATTTAAATTTCCAATTTAAATAATCTCAAAAACGCAACTTAAAATTTCGACATCCTATCGGGGAATGCCGCTAGGCGTTTATAATGTTATACCATATTTTGAACGCAATGGAAAAGGTTTCGATTCCTAATTCGATAGTATGGAGAAGATATCTTTTTGGACCAAATTATTATATTGAATTTTCGATATAGATTTCAGCGTGTTTATAAACTGTACGACCACATGACAACTCCAAACACTTCGAAATTTGAAATATGATAATGATTCACTATTTCGGAACCAATGGAATTGGTTTCGTCAAATTTCGAGACTGTGCATTGGAAGGCTATTTTTAAATGTCAACTCAAACGATATATTTTAAAACTGAACATATCACTTCCAAATTCAATTTTAAAACTTTCATTATCTTCAGTATGTACAATATAAATTTTATAAGCCTTTAAATTACTTTTATCAAGCTTAAACTCCAGATTCACTATTTTACCTAATTTCCAATTATTAAATTCAATATATAATTATCTAATAATTAGTGGTATTTGAAATTCAAGTTAAAAATTAATTTTTAATATTTAAAATCAATTAAATATTCTAATTTCAAATATCTAAAATTCTGGGTCATTACATTCCTCCCCTCTTAAAAAAATTTCGTCCCCGAAATAGCCAGTTAAGAAGAACGGCCTACAATCTGTTAACTATTTCCCTAAAACCAAATTGTTAAACAATTTCTCAAAACAATATTTTTATTTAAAAACACACCAACACCCTTACTAGTTTTCCAAACCCATCCATACATTCCCAATAATGTTATCCCTTCGATAATTCAGATTATAATTTAAAACCAAAATTTTGAACTCCCTAAATTTTAGAAAAATTTCGTCAGCGTCTCATTTACGCGGCTAGCTGGGAACAACTACAAAATGCCTCTGCGAGACCCAAATTTCAAAAAGAAAACAAAAGCCAAGTGGCTAAATTAGAAAATCATCAAATTTCATATGCCAATTTAAATACATATCTTTTGTCGGGCACTACAAATTTATCTTCTGAAATCGAAACCAATTTCCATTTTTCTTTTTTTAAACAACTGTATATCCAAGTTAGAAATAATATCCAACCATAGAATCCAAAATCATTTTATTCACTTCTTTTATAAATTTTCACTATTCGCTATACTTAAGCCCGTACGATGTACATATACCATACGTACGCAATATCAAATCTGATCGCTCACTCGATCACATAATTTCACTTCCGAACTAGTATCATCCACCCGACTCCCTAGTGCAGACTCAGATTTGGTTTCTTGATGAGAAACCGTCATTATCCTTGCATAGCCTTATACTATGATAGAGAATTTTCCAAAATCAATCAAAAAAACCATATCCAGGGTTCGCTGTCGAAAATCGTGTGAAAAATCCCAACTCGGATCGATATAACTATCTCGAAATTCTGTGCTCAAATCTGAATCCAATCGCTATGCGAATAAAATAATATACGTACATCCTACGTATTAATTTCCAATTGATTATTATTTATATCGATTTCTTCTTATTTAAATTTATTTTGATTCCATACACCTACTCACAATTATACCATTTCACAACTTTACTTAATCTTCATTCAAATATTTACTTAGTATATTTCTCGATTCCAAATTTACTTCAGAATTTCACCCTCCATTTCTTAAGTTCAGTATAAATATTTTATATAACCTCTTATATTTATTTTCACTTTACCACTTAAGCTTTTATATCTTTTTTCATTTACTTTAAATTTTTAATTCCATTTTGAATTCAATTTACTTTCCAATTTTAGAATGTTGAATTCTATTCATCTTATCCTAACCTATATTTAATTAACCATTTCTTTAATTAGTTCCACTAACTAATTTATTATAAATCTCAATGGATTTTATTTTCAAACTCTTGTTATTTTTAGTCCACTTCGAACTAATTTTCAACTTCACTTTACTTTGCACACTTTAAATTAAATATTATTCTAATATTCAATTTCAATTCATTTACTTACAATTTAAATTAGTTTGTTCATTCCCACATTTATTTCACTTAATAAATTTTACTTCAATTCCCATTTTACTTAGTCTACTTAGCCTACTTGGGCTTATTTTCCTTGCACTTTTCCTTATTTGACTTAATTTAGTTACACTCCTATTTCATTCAAATTTTAAACCTCTATAACTTTTTCAACTTATTTTCATTCCATTCACTAACCCTTTTAATTTACTTCATTAATTGGCTTACACTTTGCTTTATTGTCACACTAACTTTTATTTAACTCTTCTTCAAGTTAAATTCTATCTTTCGGATTTCAAAGTTTTTTAGTTATCAGACCCATTTATATTCCATAAACATTTTTAAATAAGACTTCAGAGTTTAAAAAAAAATTCAACATTTCAAAATCACCTACGAAATCAACTATATCCAAATACCTTGGTATAATAAATTATCCCTTTGAATTTCCAAACCAAACCCACTTTTGTAAACAAATTCCAATTCACAACATTCAGGTAGCAATTCCCCTCTTAGAAAGTAGAAAATAAACACCGATGATGTGGCGATCATCATCGGAATTATTTTCCAATGACCGAAGAGAGTTTAGTGCTTAAATCTCCTTCCAAAATCATTTCAAATATTTTTAATTCCAAATCTCACCAAATTTCACATTCAATTCAAAAATATTTTCAAATAATATCACATTATTCCTCCAAAACCTATTAATATCATTTTCAAACCCAAAGGATATTAAATTTTCCAAATTTCTGAATTTCAAATCTTTTCAATCAATAATCAAATATTAATCTGGAATTTTATCCCATTTCAATTATAAATCACGTTATAATTCACGTTACGAACTTCATTTTGTTATATAAATTTATTTCTTAACCTTTGGTTATAGTTTCATTTTCTTATTCAATTTCCACCTAATAATTATAATAATTTAATATTATCACTTTCTAACAACCAAGCAACCATATATAACTATAATAATTTACGAAAATTATTCTTTTTATATATATAAATAATTTGGGTAAAATTATTTCATTCACCCTATTTAAAATCACACTATGTCTAATTGTTCTGTACGAGTGTTTAGAGATCCCTATCAATAACGTTAATTACTCGTATTGACCAGAATCCATAAGCCACTCAACAAACCAATCAACACAATATAAAACAGTTTTATATTCTAACAAATACGCACTTATATCTATTAATACACTCAAACTCATTCTAGGGCACTATTGACCCTATCTCTGCTGAGCAATCCTTACCAGAGCCAAGGTTCTCGCTTAACCTTCAGCTCTGATAACGCTGTGATAGTCCGCAATTCCGTACCCCTCTGAGTCGACAATGTTCTCCAACAATTCAACTCAAAGTGGATGGAATATGAACCATAAGGGTTAAAGAAGAAAGAGGTAGAAAAAGAAATAGAAAACAACATCAGATCTCATAATCGCAGCAGAATAATATATAATAGATAACAATTGATCTTTATACAAAAAGAACTATCATCAGAGTATAACACCAAACAAAACACAATATTGGGAAGTCATAATAACTTGTCCTAACAAAAGCTGACTATGCAGCATACCATACAGCGGAATATACATCAAGTACGTGTGATACGTCTCACCATCCAGCTCATCTCCTGAGCTCTAAAGCATCCTATCCTATATCTGTAATACTCGGTCTGACCCGAGCATTATAATAAAATAACATCTGAGTCAGTCTGGAAAACCAGCATGAGAAAAACACATTCAATTGAATTATTAACGTTTTCGAAATCCTTTGAAATCAAAGGTACCTCGTAAGACCACGCCATAAATAAACATGTCGGGTTTTTTATGTTACGATAACCAAAAAACTTTACCAAATTCGTCTGATATTATAATAGTGTCAACAGAAAGTAAAATAGAATCTAGTTGAAATGCTTGCATCTCACGTTCCAGCATAGTTGGGCACAAGCAAAACCATACAGGCGCTTATTGGAAATCGGATTCCATGTAATGGCAGGGCTATTGGAGTACCGTCTGTCACAGTACCTGGCCTAAATCAGCGTACCGAGGACCACCCCTGATCCTCCTACAACATAAGACCGAAGCTACCCCTTACTGGATAGTCCGAATAAGACCACCCCGCGGTTGGGATCAACAACGTCCCACTAAGTCGAGATCAAAAAGGGACATCTAGACAGAGATGACCTTACCTTACTTGGGTGCTACCCACTTAGCCTTGCTGCACCTCCCCTGTTTTAGCCATTCCCGATTGAGGAGACTTAAGGCAAAACGTTACCTTTTTAGAACACATTTCACATACAATACTCATCGTCCTCCTAACGATGGTCAGATAGCATTCGTCCATACAATTTGCCCTGGGTCTGGACAAACCGAAACACTGTCTTCATCATCTTCACGGTCTTCATTCGCAAATGTTCAAACCAGATCGAAGTGGTTTTCGGATAATTAAATCCGACCCCGGTCTCTTCGAAACGATTAGCGCATTGGCCAATATTGATATTCGGTTATTTAGCTATCACATTAAACAATCATCCAACCAATTGTTTTTGTTTCGACTGAAAAGCACCGTCCTTTATAATTTGGCTTTTAAATAATTTAAATCACTTTGTCCCAAAAATATATACTTAAACCTTTAAAATAAACCACTTAAATCAATTTATTCAAAACAATTGTTAAGAGATTTTATACTAATTTTTCTCAAGTGAAACTTAAGCTAAAACTACTTTTAAAAAAGGTCATTTTATAAAAACATTTATATTAAATAATTTACCTTCAAATCATAATACTAATTTAACACTTGAAAACAATTAACCACTATAGTTTCTTAATAAATATTTACTTTTAAAATATTAAAACGGTTAAATAATAATTCCCTAAAACATTTTTTTAAAACACCTTAAACCTTTAACTTGTACTTAGAAATATTCCTTTGAAAATACACTTAGCTTTTCAGGAAATTATACTTTCCATTCCAATATAACCATCTAATCGTTTATAAATCCTTCTCGATTTATTTCTAGTTTAATTTACGTCCCAATCCCGTATATTTTCTTTCCACACTTTTAAAAATAAAACTACTCTTTTATTTTTACAACGATTTACTCATTCCTTTATAAATTCCCACCGTGAATTTAAAAATCCTGAATATCCACTGGTATTTATTCCACCTTGTTATAAACCCCGTTTATAAATTCCATAGTCCCATTCGTGATTTAAATTGCTATTTCAAAACACTTAATCGATTTTCAATCAATTCTCTGAATTAAATTCCCTTTTAAAATTTATTTCTAGATTTATCCCAAATTTTATTCCAAAATCCATTTATTCCGGATTCACTTCTTTATTTTGATTTAAAACCTTATTTAAATCTGAATTATCAATTCCATACTTGTTTCAAAATTCTCCCTTTATTTTTCTCCAACTCATTTTATATATTGAATTTAAAAATATATTTCTTCGTACGTACAAACAATATTGCTTAAGTTCTGATTTTTTTTTAAAAATCCAATTTTTCACATTTATTCAAAATCCCTAGTTTTCCCATATCTCGAAATTTATTAAATAGGATTTTAAAAAAAATCAACTACTAATGTTCCTGATTCTTTTCTATTTAAATTTATCCATCTTTCCTATATTCTTACTTTAAATTTTTCCCTCTTTATTTCCCTTTTAAAATTTAATATTTACATTTTTAAAATGCTATAATATATCCAGCAATATATTAACATCAATTAAATTTGTTTTCTAGCATAATATGTCATAGATTACTCAACATTTCATATAATTGAATATGAAAATAAATTCAACATTTTTGAGGAATCCAGTTGGATCACTCCAACTTGTTTCTCTGCTTCCACAGATGTTAGCACAATATAAAAATACCAACCCAGTTCGAGGGGGATATCGCGGTATAAAGGGTCATCTGCTATTATACGGGGCGCATAGGGTCTCACCCGCTACATAATGCGGGAATATCGATCACTCCAATATATATATATATATATATATATATATATACACACTACTATATATAACATATCACATCCAGACTGATAATAAATTATCAACTCAAGCAATCAATCCAATAATTTAGATTTTAACTATTTAAATTAAGCAGTATCCAATTTGAGTGAGATTAACTCACCTTTGACTTTTTAGTTGCAATCCGATCCAAACCAGCTTGTCTCTCCACAATTTTTGGACCTTATACAAACATTATATGATTTATTAGCATTTGAATAATTGGACAATTAATTACCACTTAATAAATCAATTGACTAACACTTCAATTTAAACTAATAATTTTCCCATTAAAAATCTTTTAGTAACTATAGTAAATTAAATAAGTTAATTGAACAATTTAGTCACCAAATCCATTATTATAACCAAGTAAATCAAAAATGTATATATTTGTTTATTTTTCTCCATAAATAACAAAACATAAATTTTCCTTGACTGTAATTAATTTTCTTCCTTTTGTTTTCTTTCTCTTTTTTCTTTTTTTTGAACCTTTGTATACACGTATATATGTATTTATATATTAAACTCGATTAAAAAAATCCTATACCTCATTGGTTACATCGGCGTCGCCGACCCTCACCCTAGACATCACGACACCACCACCAGACACTCTCGAGACCACCACGACATCGCAACCCAACGCCCAAACACAACATAACCCCCGGTCTTCGCTGCCGTGAAAACTCGTCGACGCCTCCACGTGATTCGCTGCGCCTCTACTGATTTCTACTCCGTCCACCACCCCGCCCGAGCTCGCGAATGCTGCCATCGCAACCCACCATGACTTCTTCGCCCACACCATCGCTCGAGATGGGATTTGATGCGGTAGTGCAAAACACCAAGACACTCGAATCCAACTTGCATAAAACAGAAGCCAATCCCTAGCAGCCACTCTCAAAACCAAATTATTTTCTCCTTTATATGTTTTTTTGGATTAAGTTCGACTTCGAGCTATAACAGAGAAGAAGGAGGGATAGAGGTAGATGGCTTCGATTTGAATTCATTGATGTCGATTGGCATTTCGATCGTGTCTAACTGAGATGGAGGAGAGAAATAGGGTTTCGATTTTGATTTTTGAACTCCTGTTTCTCTTGTTTTTTTTCTCGTCCATTACTAATTTTTGAATTCCCTCGCGATTTTAATTTGATTTCGTGATTGCTGAAGGTAGACGAGAAGACGTGGTTTATGAAAGGAAGGTTGCGTGCATTAAGTTGGGAATGGGGGACAAGATAGGATGGTTGCGTGTAGAGTGAAGGTTGCAGTGATTCAAAAAAGCAAAATCTGCCGAGGAGAAAAAGGTTTGATGGTGAAAGAACGTAGGATGATGGCTTTTTTACTGGTAAAAAAATATCTTTGAGTTCGTGGGTTTGTGTGCTTCGATTCTAGGGGAAAGTTGGAGGTTGTGGCTAAATCTTTGGGTTCATCAGTTTTAGTCGAGAGATGGCTGGAGCTAGGGTTTCGATTTTCTATTATTTGAAGTGGAATTTCGTGAATTGGAGTTTGTGAGGTAGAGAGGCTTCGATTGGCGGAACACGACGAGATGCGATGCTTGCAGGTTCAAAGCGACTATAGGTACTTACATATGTAGGGTTCGGGTCACGTTTTTGGATATGGTTCGAGGTTGAAATTTTTGTGATGGATGTGAGGCTCGTGCAAGGAGGAGCTCATTGGAACTATCCGTGAGCGATTTCATGGTCTAGTAGGGGAGCAGTCTAGAGAGATCGTACAGCCATGGTGGATTCTTACTAGATTAGAAGCAAAAGTTAATGCAGGTAAGAGATGGGTTTAAAATTTAAAAGGGGTTATTAGTTTTTAATGTGTAATTAATAGATTTATTAATTTTATTTAAAATTCTTAACTTATAAATTTAATATCTTCCTCATACAAGGTCCAAATCAAGCCCGGTCAATCGCGTTAGACTCATATCGACGATAACTACATTTTAGAATTAGTTTAGTTGACTTGGGAGCTGTTGGAAGTTTAGCACCAAAATCGAATGCTATTCAATTTTAGACGAAACCAAAAACGCTTCGATGACAATTGGAACTATGTTGAGTAAAACTTACCTTCTGATTTACCAATATAATATTGTGTAGATTAAATTTATTTATATCTGCCTGAATAGATTGAATTTGTCGGTTGATTGAATTTTGTCTAGGATTGTGATATAGCATCTTGAAATGCTATTAGATTGGTTGAATTTGATCTACTATTGCGATATAGCATCTTAAAATGTTATTAGTTTGTTTGAGTTTTAAATTTTTATTCAAACTTGTTTTAAATAATTGATCATATATGAGGTGATAAATTGATATTGATTTGATTAATATAACTACGTTGTTTAAAATATAACATAGTTAACTTAATTGTACTTCTTGGTGTTATCTATTTTGCTAAATAGACATCGTTTAATAGAAGGAAGGGTTTATCTTTAAATGACATTCGTTAGCGGAATAAATCTGTGCTCAGCTATTATATTAATTTGGACATTTATTTAAGTGTCAATTGATCGTTTATTATGTATTGGTTTACATATATGCTTGATTATTTAATTACCAGCAATTTGACTTGAGAAGTTAAATGGAAGGTAATGGTAGCTTGTTAAGTATCACTAAGATTGCTGAGCCTTTTCAAGATTCGGAAATTTTGAATCTGATTAACTTCTAATTTGATAAACTAGAAGTTAAATGTTTTAATCATTCTATATATATAATGAGCTTTATCAAAAATTAATTACAAATGTTTGTAAAAATTATTTTTGTAAGTTAATTACTATAGTATCTATAGTGTTTTAAAATGAATTATTTTATTAATGTTTTTGAAGATAATAACTATTTTATTACCAGTAATTTAGAGCAAGATGATTATTTCATTATGAATATTGTTGAAGATAATTAATTTTATTTAAAAGGTTATTTAAATTTATTTTATTTTATTTATCTATTGGAGATATTTAAAGGTTTAAGAGTTTATTTATTATATTTTGTAAAATGTTGTTAGTTGTATTCTTTATATTATTTAAAAATAATTAAAGCTAAGTTTATGACGTTTTGTATTTTATTTATTATAAATAAAATAACATAAATTATTATAAAAAGATTTCTTTTATAAAAAGGATTTTTGCAAAGGAGTTTATAAAATTGGGAAGAGGATTGGAATTGGAAAAGAAGTTGGATTTTTAAAGATTATGAAAATAATGATTTTAAATGGTTAGTAATTAAAAAGGAATTTTATAAATGTGTCAGGAGATTATAAAAGAGTACTTTTATAATAAAAAACTTTAGGATTTATAGCGAATTCTATAAATAGATTATGGAAATTCATTAAGAAGATATTTTTAGAATAAAACGAAGGAGAGTTAAAGAAAGGGAGGGTATTTTAGGATATTTATGATCTTGTTTCAAGGATACTTGTGTTTTATCATTTTTATATGATCTTGAAATAAGTAAATCATTCTAAGTGATCGATTAAGAAACTTATACCATTTTGTAAGTAAATGGAAAAGGTTACTTCAAGTTTTGAAATGAATGAATTGAAAATATGCGCATACCGTTAAGATAAGTACATGGTTATATTTTCTAAGTATTGAAAATATTGCGTTTTGTGAATATACTTATTTTGTTGAGATAAGTATATGGAAGTGATTTCCAAATATTTGAAAAATGATTTTAAATTTATGAATGTGAGGCTCAGTGGGTTCCATAAGAAATGAAATATATGATTTGAATGGTTGTTTATTCGATGGTTAAATAACCGACTATCGAATTCGAACCCAAAAGTAACTTTGAAAATATTTAGGAGAAACATGTGAGTTATATGGCACAGTCATCTTCGATGATGCTATAATATGCATATAAATCTCATTCCGTTCTTCTAGGATGAATGATGAGGAAAGTCGTCCACTAACAATTAGAAGGTGAACCCCGCTCTAATCTTTGTCTATGTATTTCCTAAGAGCCGGGGTTGAGTTTACCAGAAACAGTCAAATGTTGTTTCAAAGAGACCAGGATCGGATATGTTATTCGAAAACCACTGCGATCCGACTTAAGTGTTGAGAAGTGAAGATATCTTGGGGATGATGGGGAATTTAAAGACGGAGCTCTCAAGTGTTCGTTTAGTCGCACAGTGAACTAGTAGGGATGAATGCTGGCATTACATTGTTGCCTGGAGGGTAGTGTTAGCATTCCAAGTAGAAATTGCTATATGAAGGTAATCGTACCCTCAAGCCTTATCAACCAGGAAAATGACTAAAGTAGGGACATGCAACAGGACTATGTGGGTCGCTCCCATTAGGGTATGATCATCCTAAGATCTAATGTTGATATCTCTATGTATGCTTCGGTGCCCATGACAGTTGTTTATCAACCATGGGGTGATCATATTTGATGCTATCTAGTAAGGGGTAGTGCTGGTCCTAAGTAGTTGAGGTGCAGTTGTGATTGCGACCTCCCGTACATTTTATCTAGAGGTGTACAGATTCGGTGGGTAGGCCCTTACCCTTTCATAGTTGGAATCCATTCTCCAATAAGTGCCTACGAACTTGATTATATACGTTTTGTTGGAATTTAATAATGTAATAATTTTGGCTATAATTAATAAGTATTTGTATTTAGAGATTATCATAATATGAGTGGATTTCATATAAAATGTTTTGGTTATCATAAGGTAAAAACTCATCCGTGTTTATGCGCGACGTGGTCTTACGAGATACCTTTGTTTTCAAAGGTTTTTATAATTTTAAAATTTAGTTGGGTGTGTTTTTCTCACGCTGGTTTTTCAGATTGACTCGAATTTTATTTTATTATAATGCTTGGCTCAGACCGAGCATATTTACTGATTGTTTTGGATGCATTGGAGCTCAAAAGACGAGTTGGAGGTCTTCAAATCGTATTCTCGTATATGTTTATTTTCCTCTGCTTTGTTATTGAAATTATCAGCGATTGTGAGGACAAGTTTTTATAACTGTCCAGTCTGATAATTGTGATTGTCATTATACTCTGATGGATGTCTGCATATAACAGTTTCTCTTTTATAAAAATCACTGATATTATATTATATGTTATTTCGCTGCGATTGTGAGATTCTGTGTGTTTTTAGTTTCTTTTCCCTTCTTCTTCTTTTCTTCTTTCTTCTTTCTTCCTCGTAACTATCCGTCATTCTATCCGATTTGGGCTGAACATGTATGGTTTATTGTCAGTTTAAATAATATGGAAAAACGGGTCATTGCATCTATGTGGGTGACGGAAAATCGGGTTAAGTGGAGGCTATTGGGCATTTATAAGTAATTATTGAGAACTCAGTTTTATTTAGATTTATTTGATCTTTTTTATATCGTCATTCAGGCGGAATTTGATTTCTATTTCTAAGATGGACAAATCTGGTTATTCTTGTTCATTTTTGGAATCGTATTTTTAGTTTATCAATAAATTCAACTCTTGTTTTTTTTTAACAGAAAGATAGCTGTTCATATATAATCTCAACCAAAAGCTGCCAACATGCCTGACAGGTAACCAAAACAATCGAAGAGAAATACAACACTGCGAACACTCAACAAAAGAAAACGAAACAGCCTAAAAGGAAAACCAATAGACACGATCGAGAAGCAGAGGCGTAGGATCACTGGCCCTGCCACACTACACTCCCGATGAGCTCCGGAATACCCACCGCCCTTCCAACGTCGTAATCGAGCTCCGGCAAGGCCACCGCCCGACGACGATGTTGAGGGACCACCAAATACTGAAAAGCAAGCCCATCCGCCGACCTTTCAAAAGAAAGGTAGAAACGGCCATCACCCAAGAACTGTAAGACCTTCAGTTGGAAGAGAAAAATGGAATTCCTTGAAGCAAACTTCAAAAAGCAGATGAACAAAGATCTAAAAACCACCCAGAAAAGCAAGAGCCTGAAAGCAATAGTCATACAGTAAGAAAGCAAAGGGGGGAGGGGTAGGGGAAGACGGACAAGAGGGAGACTAGGAAGCCAGAACCACCAGTCTCCTATTCGGCAATCATCCTATTCCCGCTCTATTCGAAGACAGAGAGCAGGATATGGATAAAAGATTCATTAATCGACCAGACCGATCACTGACCGATCCTTTGAACGGACGGCCCCGAAAAGTCAAGTAAAGATCATCTCTAACCCGTCGAATAACAGTTAAGGGGTCCATAGGAATCTCTTCAAAAATTGCCTTATTCCGGGCACACCAGACATGCCAGCAAATCAGACATGGAATCAAGCGAAAGATGATAGAGCGAAGAAATTTTCCAGAACAACCTATCCACCAAGAGGACAGCAAATCAGACGAGGAGGAGATGGAGCCACGGACACCCAATAAATTACCGAAGTAATTCCAACAGGATCTGGCACACCAGCCAACAAAAAGCAAATGATTCGTCGACTCTGTTTCCCCGTTGCCGCAGCACCTGCATCTGGAAACGAACGGAATGCCAATCTGTTGGAGGCTCACATCTACCGGTAACCCATTGTGGAAGGCTCGCCACATGAGGAGAGATACCTTAGGAGGGATTCGAGCGTCGCAAATGAAGGAAAAAAGAGGAAGGACTGGATAGGGAACACGAGAAGAGCTCCAGGCCTTAATAATAGAGAATGGACCATCATCCCAACCGGAGTGGCCATTATGCGAATCAACGAACAATTTGACCGACTGCATATGCTTCCAAGTCTTGCTGGCGTAGCAAGGAGAACCTGCATATCCAGAAGACGCCAGACGCCGGTATTTAGCGTGAAGGAAATTCGCCCATAATGAGTCGTTAGTACCAAATCTGTACCACAACTTACAAGCGAAGGCCGAGCAGATGTCCTTAGGATTACGCAATCCTAACCCGCCCTCACTCTTAGGGCGACAGATAACATCCCATGACACCCAGTGATGTCGGCGACTGTCACCCTTCGAACCCTAGAAGAAAGAGGAAGCCAAGGATTGGAACGACCGAAAAAAAGAGGAAGTAGGGGTCATTGCGGCGAAAATATGAGTACCCATAGAGCTCAGAACCGATTGGATGAGCACTAATCTACCAGCTTGAGACAGAAGAGACGCATTCCAACGGATAATCTTTCCCCTTACTTTGTCCGTAAGAGGATCGAACAGGGCGTTAAGTTTCCTACCTCTGTACAGAACGATACCCAAATAAGGAAGAGGGAGGGAATCAGCCCTAAACCCTGTAAATGATTCGACCCAAGAAACTCTCACAAGGTCCATATCCTTCGCGTGGACAAAGCAACTCTTCGCAGAGTTGACTAATTGGCCCGAACACCTCTCATACAGCTTAATGAACCGAATGAGGCGGCGAACAGAGGACCGATTTCCATTGGAGAAAATGACAATGTCATCCACGAATGACAGAGAAGAGACGAGGGGGCAGCCACTCGGAAGACCAAAACGGTGAATTTGACTAAATATCGTTAAAGTGTGGATGCCACGAATGAAAGACTCGGCCGCGATAATGAAAAGAGAGGGAGATAGAGGATCGCCTTGACGGATACCTCTTCCAGCTTTGAAAAAACCATTGGCTGATCCGTTTATGAGAACCGAAAACCAACAGTTGGAAATGAGTCTCCAAACCAAATCGATAAGGGTTTCAGGGAAACCGAAAGCACGGAGAACCTTGATGATGAAAAATCAGGACATGTGATCGTATGCCTTTTCCATATCAAGTTTGAAAATAACGTTAGAACCCATGACCTTGCGGTCAATTTGAAAAACGAGTTCTCGAGCTAAAAGGACGTTATCAGTGATCAAACGACCTTTAACAAAACCCGCCTGAGAGGATGAAATAATGCGGTCTAGGAAAGGAGCCAACCGAGAGGCCAGAATCTTTGAGATCACTTTGTTAGCGAAATTACAAAGGCTGATGGGGCGGAACTCCGAGCACGCCCGAGGATTATCACACTTTGGAATAAGGACCAAATTAGTGGATGACCAACTAACGGGAAGAGATGCCCCGGAAAAGAAATGCTGAATTGCCAGGAAAAAATTAGATTGGATGATATGCCATGTAGTGCGAAAGAAGGACCCATTAAAACCATCCGGCCCACAGGCACTATCTTTGCTAAAAGCGAAGACACAGGCACGAACCTCATCTGTCGAAGGCAGGGAAGCTAAACCTTCACTTTCCTCCGCTGGAACAACCCGAGGAATGAAGGATAGGATGTCCAAACCCGGATCGGATACAGAGGGAGAACCCACGTAAGATTGAAAATGAGAAACAAGCACCTCTATGACTTCGGACGGAGTCGAAGCCACAGAATGGTCCGATCTTATAATCTCGCGAATAGAAAGCAAATTAGTTTTCTTACGAATGGAAGAATGAAAGAATTTGGAATTCGTATCGCCTTCTACCACCCACTTGATCCTCGCCTTTTGACGAAGGTAGGATTTCTCAATACGAAGTTCCGATGAAAAAGCCAATTGGGCGCAAGCCCAAAGCTCCTTGTTTTCCGCCGATGGACTCTCGTCGAACAAAGCTTCGGCAAGAATCAGGGACGCTTCTGCCGCTCGCACACGATCGAAAATATTCCGGAAAACAAGGAAATTCCACGTCTTGAGGCAAGCCTCAAGACGCTTCAGTTTCCGAGAAAAATCCCCCATGGGAGCAGCCTCAATGGGAGTGGACCACGATTCCTCGACCACCTGCAGAAAACTATGGTGGGAACTCCACATGCTAAGATAGCGGAAAGAGGAAGGCCCCGTTAAAGAACGCGAAGCGCATCGTAAAACAAGAGGCGCATGATCAGAGCAAGAACGATGAAGATGAGAGATAGAAAAGGTATAAGGAAGATTGAGCCAATCAGCAGACCAAAAAATCCTATCCAACCTGGATAGGATCCGGTTCGGACCGTCCTGGTTGTTAGACCACGTAAAAGCAGAACCAACGAAGGGAATTTCAGATAACCCAGATCTCACAATGAATGAATTGAAATCTGTAACCGATAGACGATTAACAGCCACCCCACTTAATTTTTCAGCCTGGCTTGCAACAACATTGAAGTCGCCGCCCACCACTGAAATCGAGCAACCGACATCAGTTAGAGACATAATGTCATCCCATAGAGATAATCTATCTATCCGGTCACACTTGGCGTAAACCGCGGAAAAGAGGAACGGATGCGGAGATAAGGCAGAAGAACAAAAGACAGATAATAGCTGAGACGAGTCAAAAACCGGGCGAACAACGCATTCTTTGGACCAAAGAATCCATATCTTACCCGAAACAATAGATAAAGCACCTCCAAAACCCAGCGACAGAACCGCCTTGGAAATCTCTCCGGGACCTACCAAAGTTTCTAAAATAGCCACCAAGCCAATGGAATGCTTACGGACAATCCGCTTAAGCCTAGCAATAGATGCTTCGTTGCCAATAACGCGAATATTCCAAAAGAGAAAGTTCGACATGGAGCCAACACCAATCAAAGAACAGGAGATAAGCCAGAAGAGACCGCACATACGAGAATCAGATACGATACAATGAGGATAGAGCAGATCTATCAATCTGCTCTGTCGCCGCTATAGAGCGAGTACGGATAGTGCGGAGGATGACAGAAGCCCCACGCGCTCGACGACGAGAGGATCGACGAAGAGGTTGACGCAAAGGTTCGGACACCGAAGCAGCACCTAATCTCTCCTTCGAATCTGATAGAAGAAAAGAAGAACTGGAAGGGGCAGAGTTAACTGTAAGGCGAGATAGCCGCTCATTTATCAACGCAATTTCCTCAACAGAAAGCATTGGTAAGACGATCGATAAGGCACACGAAGAAGAAGGAAGAGAGCACCGGGAAGAGCAACAGCGAGTCGAAGGATCAGGAAAAACCGGAAAAGATAGAGAATAACGAAAGAATGTAGGGGAGCTAAATAATCGCA
Organism: Allium cepa; assembly: GCA_030765085.1. Taxonomy (NCBI): domain Eukaryota; kingdom Viridiplantae; phylum Streptophyta; class Magnoliopsida; order Asparagales; family Amaryllidaceae; genus Allium; species Allium cepa. Next base: position 906,522,401 of record CM060932.1, read on the forward strand.
TCCCACGTTGCTGTACGAACCTAAACCATGCCGGACTGCCACTGGATAGATAGCCCCGCGAGACAGGTTAGGTTCGCAGGTTGGCCCTAGTAGAGATATCACCCGATCGGTTCACAACTGACTGGTAATGTTCCAGTCTGCCCGCATAGTGAACCACATCAGGGTACACTATGCAATCAGGAATTGAACACCGCCAGAGCCAATCGACCCAGACAAAGTAATATCTCCGTAGCGACCAATAGGGACCAATCAGAATAGATTGACTATAAGCCACAAACAACACTGACCAGGCCTCGCTATGGCTTAGGATAAAATACCAACTCGGGGATCCACATTGTTCACTCCAATCGGAGATCACAATGCCAACATGACCTGACACGACACCAAACCAAAGTAGCGTATCAATATCAGGGAGCACACGCCGAAGCGCGCCAAGGCTCAAAACCATAAAAAACATACCAACAGACCCATCCCGATAATATATCAAAATCCCACTATCAATGACCAAGAGGAAATACCCAAACAAATAACGCACCTGGCCGGCCAACAGAGCACTTACCTGCAGCTGCTCGACAAGGAAATCAACAGAACAACCCACCAAGAACTGCACACGCATCAGCGTACCCAGCAAACAGGTTCTAGAAAGTCGAACACTAAGACAAGAAGGAACCACCCTTCCAAAACCAACCTCAAATGAACTCACAGCCACATCACAACAGCCAACCCAAGAGACAGACATCAACAGCGAAGGCAGAGGAGAGAGATACATCGCATCCATAGAGGATGGAGAGTCAGATATCCCATCCGCCAACATATCAGACTCATCGCCAAACCCAACACCACAAACACAAAAACCCAAGCCCATCTCTAGCGAATCAGAGGAAAACACTGTCGAATCTCCGAGTCCACCCCAAAATTCACACAACGACGAAGAACGATTTGGGGGGGAACCAACGTTTCAAGAATGGAAGGGGTGATGAAATCTCCTTCCAACAAAGATTCCACGCCACTGCCAGTAACACAAAAAACCGAACCAACCACTTGCGACTCCTCGCAGCGAGGCAAAATCGCACAATCATCAGAGAAAGAAACCTATGGAGCGAAGCGGGTGATGAAATCCCCTTCGTCCAGAGCATCGATACCAGAGCAAGAGCCGCAATTCACCGAACCCACCATAAGAGCCTCCTCCCCACTTGTCAGTACCTCACAGTTGATAGAGAAGGACAATCGAGGTTCGAACTGGCTGACATCCCTCTTCGAATCAACAGAGGAATCAACAGAGAGAGTTGGCACCACCAAAACATCATCAAACTGCCAAGTACGACGACAGGGGGAGCAGCACACAATACCATCATCAGATACAGGAGAAATTTCCATAAAACAGGATTCAACCCACATGAAACGAGATCTGACTAAATCCCCAAAATTGGACAGGGAAAAAACCCTAACTTCAACAGAGCTTACACCAGTCAAAATCACAGATATAGGACCATCGACCACCGCACGAATGGCTTCGCCTATCGCGGCGAACGAAGGGCAACGGCGAACGAAAGAGCCGACAAGAACGAACTCTCCTTCGCCACCCATAAACGGCAACATAACCAACAAATCAGAGTTAAATCGCTGCGAATGAGACAGCAGCCACAGGGAGAAACCGATAAAAGAGCGGAAAATAAAGCAGTAAGAAAATTGTTAAATCGTCAGAGAAGAGCGGCCATGGAAATAGCCATGGAAATTCAACTCTTGTTGGAATTGGTTCTCTTAATATTTATGATAACTTATATATGCATGAGGTTAATACCTCTTCTTATGAAGCCTTGCATGTGGAATCATGTGGTACTAAAAGGAAGGCTAATAAGAAAAATTCAGCCACATTGTGGCACAAACGCTTAGGTCATATATCTAAAACTAGAATTCAAAGGCTTGTGTTAGATGGCATTTTAGGATGAACTGATTTTCAGACTTCAATTTCTGTGTAGAGTACATCAAAGGAAAACAAACCAATCATATGAAAATATGTTGCAATGGAGTAACCTATGTCTTAGAATAAATACATACGGATTGTAACGACCTGGGTTTTCAAACCAGTCGAAATCGCCGAAAAACCTGTCCATTCTAAAACTATGAACGAAAATTGTCCTTAATACATAATATTTGATAAATATTCAACACTATTAAGTTGGTAGTTTTCGTCTGTAGTTTTAGAACGAATGAGTTTTTCGATGATTTTGACTAGTCCAAAAATCTGAATCGTTGCAGATGGTATCAGAGCTTAGATTATGAGCCTAAGTAAAATTCGTTTAGGCTAATAAAATTAACCTAGGAATTTTAAAATGAAAACCACCTTAATTTGATAAATAAATAAAAGATAGGATTAGGCACCGTACCTCCGACTGGGGTTATGGGTTATATTATTTTGGGTGTGCTTAACTTTTATTTATTGTTTGTTTTTTGTTATATTATTCCATCCTTAGAATTTCGAGGACAAGATTCTTTTAAGGAAGGAAGAATGTAATGACTGATATTTTTGGGTCTTCGAATTTGAATATTTAATTTATTGAAATATTCGAATTTTTAAATTATAGTAAAAATCTTTGTTTCAAAATTTAGACCAAATTTTTAATGACGTATTTGTAGTTAATTTTATAGGATTTTTCCATAATTTTAAATTTGAAAAATAATTAAATATTCGTTTGACACTTTTTGCAGCAAAAGTGGGTACTTTTGAAACTTCACAGAATTAGTTAACTTGTCTAATTTATTACTGTTTTGTGATCATCTTATGTTGCTGAACGTGATCGTATTTTTATTTTTGTCATTCGTTGTCCATACGGAAATGTGATATTATGTAACATCGTACTCCAAAACTTTTTAATATTTATGTTTAAAACTAACAAAGCAAATATTTTTCTATTGCATGTCATATTCTCTTGACTTTATTTACTTTGCATTAAACGTTGATGTGCCTTGCATGCATTAAAGGGTTGATGGTAACGTTGCATTTAATGTTTGTACTTTAACATGCCATAGCTATTAAGGAATTTTCCTTACATATACATATAGACACATAAGAAGGTACACGTGGATTATTCATATTTTTACTTTTCACATTTGGTTCCACGCACAGGCAAATAAAATGGAAATGGCATTCTTTTGTTTTATGTTCTTTCCCTCCTATTCGTGCATGCATTATCATTTGCATTTTTTCCATAAATGGAGCTCGAAGCATGGAATTAGAAGATTTTTCTAAAGATTTTTATTTATTTCCACCACACTCTTGTGCTATAGTATTCCGCATTTGAAAGGATAGAAATTTATAATTGTCCATGTTTAACTCTGATAGATATATTTAAATTTTCGCTGTAAAGTTTATGTTGAAATAACATATGTGAGATTCTGTTTTGCCTCTATTTTCTTTCTTACCCTTAAGAATCCGCTTCTCCGACACTTGGATTTGCGGCATGTGAATATCGAAGATGTATTAATGTTGATTTTCAAAATTCGAAGAAACGGGTCCTCACACGGACATTTGTAGGCCATTCCATATGGCATCATGGAATGGTCAACGGTATTTTATCACATTCATAGACGACTACTCAAGGTATGGATACCTATATCTTATACATGACAAATCAAAATCATTGGATATGTTCAAGAAATTTATGGTAGAAGTTGAGAACCAACTCAACAAAGGAATCAAAACTGTCAGATCTGACCTTGGAGGTGAATATTACGGTAAATCGGATGGATCACGTAGACAATGTCTAGAAACATTTGCCCAACTCCTAGAGGAATGTGGGATAGTCCCAAAGTACACCATGCTAGGTTCACTTAGATAAATGGAGTTGCTGAGAGACAAAACAGAATTCTTAAAAGACATGGTAAGGAGTATGATTAGTCATTCTATTATATAATATTTCTTGCTCTTTCATATATTGGTCATATCTAAACCTCTAGCATAATAATGGCAATTCAAGCAGTTGAAAACAAACAAAGCAGGTGCAGAAATTTACCATGGCGACTTAGAGGGCAGGAAGAAATCTACTGAATTACTGGAAGAACTGCGCATGCCAAAAGGACTTTTCCCATTAGAAGACATCAAAGAACTCAGATACAATATCACTACAGGCTTCGTTGTTGGAAGTTTTCTTCAATAACAAATAGATTTGATTTTAGAAGAAGATAGATAAGAGGGTAAAGAAGAAGAAAACAATTTTTTCATATAAGGAGAAAAACTTCATTACTAAATTTTATTACAAAAGTCATATATTTGTTCTTACATCCAAAATGAGTGAATCTACCTCTATTTGTAGGAGTTCACATCATAGATTATCTCAATCTAATAATTCTCCATAAATATCTCCTAGATATTCTCTCTTACAATTTCAAATATATTAGTCCATAAATATCACCTAAATATTCTCTCATACAATTTCAAACATATTATTCCATATATTCTAGATTCTAGATTGCAAAATTAAGTTTATTTCCAATACCTCCCGCCAAAACTTGATTTTGCACCTCTAAGCAGACTCCTCAACTTAACAAAATCTTCATGCTTGAGAGACTTAATGAAGATATCAGCTACTTGATCATGTGTCTTCATGTCCTCTAGTTGTACATACTTTTTGGCGACACACACTCTAACATAGTGATAGTGTGTATTAATGTGCTTGCTTCGATCATCGAAGAATTGATTCTTGGCCAAAGCAATTGCTGACTTATTGTCCATGAAAATCTTAGTTGGCTCCTATTGTGGCAAATTCAACTCTTTTAATAGGTTTTGTAACCAAATTGCATGGCAAACATGTGAAGTAGCAGCTACGTACTCCACTTCGCATGTGGAAAGAGTGACAATTGACAACTTTTTCGACATCCATGTGAAGGCCCTGTCTCCAATGTAGAACACAAAGCCACTTATGCTTTTTTGATCAACCGTATCTTTACTCCAATCACTATTGCTATATCCAACAAGCATATGATTATCAGAAATAGAGTAGTACAAGCCAAAGTTTGTCGTCCCTTTGACATAACGAAGAATCCTCTTTGCTACCTTCAAATAAGTTGTTGTTGGGTTCTCCATATATTGACCGACAACTCCTACCGCATATTGGATGTTGGGTCTTGTGTGCCTAGTATCGCAAGCTTCCAACCAAGCTCTTAAAGAGTGTTGGGAACACCTTTTCTCCTTCCTCATGCTTTGATAACTTGATTCCACATTCCATTGGCATGCAGACTGGGTTAGAGTGATCCATCTTGAACTTCTTTAGTACATCCTTAGCATAGCCTTCTTGAGTGATTATAATGTCTTTGTCTTCTTGTTTTACTTCAATGCCAAGATAGTAAGACATAAGCCTAATATCGGCCATCTCAAACTCCGTTGTCATCTATTTCTCACTAAAACAAAATGCGCTTTTCTCAGCACTAATCATCAGCAATTCTTCCATAAGTGTTGACAATAGTGTTTTGAAAAATAAAAATGAAAACCCAAACGCCGGTTTAAAATAACCCACTTGATTTTGAGATTTATTTCATTACGCGGCTACTTTGCCCCTTACTTTCTTCCTTCTCTCCTTCTCTTCAAGCAAAGTAAGAAATTAAAAAAAAAATCCCAAATCCTCCCTAATTTCACCCACAATACCAAATGCTAAATCCTACCTAAATTTAAACCCAAGTAAAATTTAAAATATACATCAAATGTTCGTGAAATCTTTCATGAATTTTGTTCCTCTCTTAATTTCACCTACAGTATCCAATTCATTCGAGCCCTAAGACCCCTTGAACCCATCCTTGGAAAACAAAAGAACACGACTCTAATTTCACATTTACTCAATAACTAAGAACATCAATCATTGAAGAATTACTAGTTGATTGTCTTCAAAAATCTGATTTGAGGTAATTTGATTAACTTTAGATGCAACATTTGAAATTACTAGTTTTTGTTATTATTATGTAAGTCGTTGTGTCTTAATTGCAATCAATATATTTATGATATCGGCTACGATAAGTGATTTATTTTAGGTAATTGAGATGTCTACTGAGCTAAATTGAGATGTCCACTAAGATATGTGATTTAATTTAGGTAGTTATATCTACTAATTATTATATAATGATCTGCCCATGGAATGAACCTATGCAGGTTAAATTGCTGTGGAAAAAAGAAAAAGAAAATCCTAGAGTATTGACATATTAGAGCATAAAATTTTTGTTGATGTCTCCATTTTTTATCCATTCGGATAAAACAACCATTGTTTCCATATTTCATTTTTTTACTATAACACTTTGATTAATAAAAATTTCTAGAGAAATCATCAAATTTACATTTCTTTTTGATGGAAGATATACTTCAATTCTTCTTTGGATGACTGTATATGTTATCATGTTTACCATGTACATGTTTGTTTTAATTTGGGAGTATGTTTAAGTATCAATTAGAATTTTGTATGCGCATATTTAGTAAGTTAGATAGGTGATGTGTGTGTTTAAATTACAGAAGTGAATATTACACCAAGTGAAATGATTTAACATATGGGGTGAAACATGGAAATAGGACAAACTATTACCCTTTCCATTTGTATACTTTATGCTAGTTAAGTATATAAAAAAAATTAAAAAATAAAGTAAGTCTGTAATGCATGATTACACTTGGTAATTTACTCCATCTCATGGTGCAAGAAGTTAAATTAATAGTATTTATAGTCATTATGTTCCTTCCCATTACTACGCATAGACACACTTCGGCTACATGCCGATTCCAGATTTTCTTAAGCATTATATATAGCAAAGCATAAAAGTAGAAATAAAGTCTAGTTTATTATTATATTAGCATCATTCACTCCCTGTTGAACCATTGTTCCAACCACAGTTCTTTTGATCAATGACTCTTAACTTTGCATGAGCCAAGCAGTAGCGAGAATGTAATGCAAATTAGTAAGTGCATAGGCTACGCAATGGGTGGATTGATTGCTAATGCATGGATCTTTGTGAAGCATGCATGCGTCAAAACTCAAATGCTATTAGATTTTCAAGAAGTCGCAATGACATTCAGTTTTCCTATCATGTGTTACTCAATAACTTTGAACTTGTATTTTATCGAAATCATAGGTTTTCATACATTAAACATATGACAGTGGAGCCTAAAACACAAGTTCGATATGATCTCGCACTTCGATTTGGAAAAGCTGATGAAGAATCAATGGTAATTACTACTACAATATTACTTTTAAACATTTTTCTTTGTAATATAAATTGTGTTATAGAATATCAACATGTGCACACGCACACATAGTCTGTCTGTGTACTCACCAGCAATTCAAATCACATGCATTTTTGTGTGCTAGTAACTTGAATGTTCTCTTCTAAACCACAACATGTTTTCTAATTATTATGATCTCTTACATAGTCCAACCTTTTGGAGTTTCACTTTTGACTGCTGATTATGATGAAAATGGTCCAAATTTATAAGTTTATCTCTTTCTTTTCCCTTTTTGCACTTGTTTTGTCTTCTTTATTTTTATGTTTATAAAGTTGTGCTATTCTGGCAATAGTATACTCATAAGACTTTTATCACTCATGTAAAATAAATAAATAAATAAATAAATAAAGCCGAAAGCAATATTCAGAAGTCGGTTTCGTGGTCTTTTGTGGTCATTGTGTTCTGAAAAAACGAAACATAAGATGTCTTTGATTCTACCGTTGCAATACGTGAACTTCTTGCTAGATAGGACAGCTGATTTTTTGTTCAAATTTACCTTTTTTGTATGATGGGTAATCTTTTTTTTACTATGGTTTTCTTTTTATGTTTGTATATGTTTGATGAACCCTTCTTCTATTATGCTTATGTCCTTTCTACGTTGCTTTTCTTATTGACTTTTTTTAAGCTTTTATGAGATTGTCTGCTTCATTTTTCTCTTCTACACGTTGTTTCTTTGTTTCCTATGCTTATTCTTTAGGTGGGTCCTTCCTTCTAAATTATTTAATCGGTCATTTCCTTTAGATTCAAATTTCAAGTTTGTTGTTAAAGAGATATCGAGTAAGATCACTTTCTTCTTCTTCAACACTTAGCCTTCTATTGTTTCTTTTTCTGTGACAAGTTTACAATAGGATGCATATTGAAGTTAATTAGTTCAACTACTTTTATTTTTATTTCATTTCATTTTCAAGTTGTTAAAGAGAACAAACATTTTGAAGATAGTTCTTATTGTTATTCTTTTTAAGATTTTAACTTTTGTGCTGCTTTTTACAGTGTAAAAACAATTTTGTAGTAGAATGTACATCAAAATTTGCATTAATAATAGATTTTAAACCTTCTTTTATAGGCTCACATTTACTTTCATAACATAAAATTCCACGTTCAAAAGTAAAAAAATCTTGTTGTTCATAAACTATGTATTGTATATCATGCTAAACGAATGCCAAAAATGACTACATTGTAGCTTTTTCACTTATTAGTTGTAAATACACACAAAACTTTCATATTCAACGCATGACTAGGAAATACATGATTCTCCAGCAATAAATAAAAAATTACATATATAAAGAAAATGCCATTATTTGTCTATTTGAGTTATATTTATTTATAATGTTTGTATTGTTCTTAAGAAATCACCTCAATGTTCAACAAGTTGTTGGATATTGTGTTGTTTTATTTCCCAACTTTTGCATGTAATTTTACACATCCTAGGTTGTATTGCATCCACTTATCAATAAATTTTTGATACATTGGTTCTCATCAAAACATCTTAGTACTTGATTTTTTTACATCTATTTTCCTTTAATTCTATCAAAAAAATTTGAAAACAAGTAAGTAAAAGTATGCTCTTTGTCTGCATTTGCACTATCAATTTCTCCAAACTCCAAGGTAAAACTTTCATTTTACTGGTGGATTGTCTCTTCATAATGGATTCAATGAATGGCATGTTGGAGTTTATGACCTATAGCATTAAGCAATAGATCTTAAGATATCTTTGGTACCAAGCAAATTATATTAGTATGTTTAAGCAATGAAAGAAACTAATTCATCATTAGTTCTGTTAGTTTAGTGCTTATAGGCGTCTCTGCTATTCTTGACTTATTTACTACTCGAAGTAGATAGTTTGTTTCTTTGTCTCCTTTACACTTTAACCAATTTTTCTTGTTATAAGCTAAATGGATATGGGATTGAAACATATTAAAGAATTTTTCCCTTGAATGAATTTGCATTTAGTGTTGAAACATGATTTGTTAATTTCTAAAACTTTCTTATTATTAAAGTTTCTAGAGTCTTCTTGTATTTGATAGAATTTGGGGAGAGCTCTAGAATTTTATATTAGTTGCTAGAAATAAGAATTATATAGTATTTATGTTTCTAGAGTTGTCAAATGAGTCATGTTTCTAGAGTATTCTATATCTAGAATGTTTTATTGAGTCGTATAAATAGAGAAGCTCTCCCCTCATTTTGTATCAATCAAGCAATAAATAAATCATCAATTAAAGAAAAAATTTCTACAATAAAATAAAAAAAATCCTCTTTCTTATATTCTCTCCCTCTTTCTCCAAAAAATATTCAACAAAGTGGTATCAGAGCGAGGATTTTAAAAAAAATAGAGATGGCGAATAATGGCGTTCCCCTATAAATTCCAATGCTCACCAAGAACAATTATGATAATTGGAGTTTAAGGATGATGGCTCTCCTTGGAGCACACGGCGTGTGGGAGATAGTTGAAAATGGCTATACTGAACATGAGAAAGAAGATGGTTTATCTCAAATTCAAAGAGATTGTTTGAGAAAATCAAGGACAAGGGATAAGAAGGATCTTTGTCTAATTTATCAAGAATTGGATGATGAGACCTTTGAAAAAAAATTGGATCAAAGTCGGCAAAGAAGCATGGGAGAAACCTCGAACGTCTTACAAGGGAGCTGATCAAGTCAAAAAGGTATGTCTTCAAACTTTAAGAGGAGAATTTGAAACTTTACATATGAAAGAAGGTGAACTTGTTTCTGATTACTTCTCAAGAGTTCTAACGGTTTGTAATAATCTTAAAAGAAATGGTGAGAAGTTAGATGGTATAAGAATCATGGAGAAGATTCTTAGATCGTTAGATCCAAAGTTCGAGCATATTGTCGCCATCGTTGAAGGAAAAAAACTTAGAGACCATGTCAATAGAGGAACTTCTAGGCTCATTGCAAGCTTATGAAAAAAAGAAAAGGAAGAAGGAAGAGACTATGGAGCAAGTCCTTAAGACATGAATTGTTTCAAAAAAGAAAGAAAGTAATCGAAGCCAATAAAGATGGGGTGGTGGCCAAGAAAGAGGAAGAGGTCGTGTATATGGACATGGACGAGGTTGGAGGCCCAACTATGAAAACACCAACAGCAACACAATAAAAGAGGAGAAAGCTCAACAAGAGGTCATGGGAGAGGAAATTAAAGGTATGATAAATCACGTGTTAAATGCTACAATTGTGAGAAATTTGGACATTATGCTTCTGAATGTAGAGCTTTAAAGCATAATAAAGTTGAAGAGAAGACCAATCACATTGAAGAAAAATGCCAAGAGGAGGTACATTATTACTATTTTACAAAGAAAATGAAAAAAGAGAGGAAAATCAATAGTACCTAGATAGTGGTGCAAGCAACCTTATGTGTGGAAGAAAAAATATGTTTGTGGAGCTTGATGAATCAATGAAGGGAAATGTGGAATTTGGAGATGAATCAAAGATAGTAGTGAAAGGTAAAGGAAAGGTTTTAATCCGATTGAAGAATGGAGAGCACCAATCCATTTCCAATATTTACTATGTGCCAAACATGAAGAGAAACATTTTGAGCTTAGGATAACTCTTAGAGGAAGGTTATGATATTCGAATAAAAGATAATAATCTTTTTATAAGAGATGTGCAAATAACTTCATTGCAAAGGTACCAATGTCAAGAAATAGAACGTTTATGCTCGACACTCAAAGTGATGTCGCGCAATGCCTTAAGGTGTGCTATAAAGATACTGCTTGGCTTTGGCGTCTTCGTTTTGGACATCTTAACTTCAGAGGACTAGAGTTGCTATCCAAGAAGGAAATGGTAAGAGGATTACCATGCATAAGCCATCCAAATCAAGTGTGTGAAGGATGTTTACTAGGAAAGCAATTTAAAATGGGCTTTCCAAAGGAGTTGTACTCAAGTGTTAAAAGGCTGTTAGAACTCATACATATGGATGTGTGTGGTCCGATCAAGCCAAGTTCACTTGGTAAGAGTAACTATTTTCTTCTTTTCATCGATGATTTTTCAAGAAAAACATGGGTGTATTTTTCAAAAGAAAAATTAGAGGTCTTTGAGAACTTCAAGAATTTCAAGGCTCATGTTGAGAAGGAAAGTGGCCTTATGATTAAAGCCATGAGATATGACCGTGGAGGAGAGTTCACATCAAAAGAATTCCAAAGTGTTATGAAAATAATGGAATCAGACGACAACTTACAGTGCCTAGATCCCCACAGTAAAATGGAGTAGCAGAAAGGAAGAATAGGACAATTCTTGAAATGGCAAGGAGCATTCTCAAAAGTAAAAGGTTGCCAAAGGCATTTTAGACGGAAGCTGTGGCATATGCGGTTTATCTATCAAACCGATCTCCAACAAAAAGTGTGTGGGGAAAGACACCACAAGAAGCATGGAGTGGAAGGAAGCCTAGTATTTCCCATCTAAGAGTCTTTGGAAGCATAGCTCATGTACATGTATCAGACGAGAAGCCAAGCAAATTGGATGACAAAAGTGAGAAGTATATTTTCATCGATTATGACACCAACTCTAAAGGATATAAGCTCTACAATCCTGATACGAGTAAGATAATAATTAGTCGAGATGTTATGTTTGATGAAGAAGGAGAATGGGATTGGAGATCACATAATGAAAATTACAACTTCTTTCCATACTTTTAAGAAGATGAAATACCACGACCAAGGATCGAGCAATTAAGCGACGAGCCTATTTCCCTACTAGTTTCTCCTACCACAAGTTGTCAAGAAGATGAGAGCTCAAGTGAAAGGGCTCCACACTTTAAAGGCCTTCAAGAAATTTATGAGGCAACAGAAAATCAAGACAATCTTACTCTCAATTTTTTATTTGCGGATTATGAGCCTATGAACTTCCAATAAGCTTTGCGAAAGAAGAATTGAAAAAATGCTATGGACGAAGACATCAAGGCCATCATGAAGAATGACACATGGGATTTAGCTTCACTTCCAAATGGACACAACGCGATTGGTGTGTAGTGGGTATACAAAGCAAAGAAAAATGCCAAAGGAGAAGTTAAAAGATACAAAGCAAGATTGTTGGCAAAAGGCGATAGTCAAAGAGCCGGCATTGACTATGATGAGGTATTCGCTCCAGTCGCTCAATAAGAAACTGTTGGACTAATAATCTCTTTAGCAGCTCAAAATAATTGGAAGATACATCAAAAGGATGTTAAATCTGCTTTCTTAAATGGAGTTCTTATAAAAGAAGTTTATATCAAGCAACCACAAGGCTATGAAGTAAAAGGAAAAAAAGACAACTTTTAGAAGCTAAAGAAGGCACTTTACGGGTTGAAACAGGTTCCAAGAGCTTACAATGATCAAATTGATAAGCACATCCAAAAGAGAAACTTCATCAAATGTCCATATGAGCATGCACTCTATATTAAAACCCATAATGGTGATACATTGATTATATGCTTGTATGTAGAAGACTTGATCTTCATAGGTAGCAATCCAAGCATGTTTCAAGAGTATAAGAAAGAGATGACGAAAGAGTTTGAGATGATTGATATTGGGCTCATGTCTTATTACCTCGACATTGAAGTAAAACAAGAAGATAAAGACATTCTAATCACTCAAGAAGGCTATGCTAAGGAAGTATAGAGGAAGTTCAAGATGGATGACTCTAATCCAGTTCGCACACCAATGGAATGTGGAACCAGGTTGTCAAGGCATGAGGAAGGAGAAAAAACGGACTCAACACTCTACAAAAGCTTGGTTGGAAGCTTGCGATATTTAACATGTACAAGACCTGACATTCAATATGCGGTAGGAGTTGTGAGTCGATACATGGAGAACCCAACAATAACTCATTTGAAGGCAGGAAAGAGGATTCTTCACTGTGTTAAAGGCATAACAAACTTTGGATTGTACTACTCTATTTCTGATAATTACGAGCTTGTTGGATATAGTGATAGTGATTGGAGTGGAGATATGGATGATCGAAAAAGCACAAATGGCTTCGTGTTCTACATGGGAGATACAGCATTCACATGGATGTCGAAAAAACAGTCGATTGTCACTCTTTCCTTATGCGAAGTAGAATATGTAGCTGTTACTTTATGTGTTTGCCATGCAATTTGGTTATGAAATCTACTAAAGGAGTTGAAACTGCCACAAGAGAAGCCGACCAAGATTTTCGTGGACAACGAATCAACAATTGCTTTGGCTAAGAATCCAGTTTTCCAAGATCGAAGCATGCATATCGATACACGCTATCACTATATTAGAGAGTGTGTCTCTAAGAAGGATGTGCAACTAGAATATGTAACAGCCGATATTTTCAACCATTCGCATCCGCACATGTCGGACTTGAATTGCTCAAAATACCGCGTTGTAAATAAAATTTGACAAATCTCATAATATACAGTAAATAAATAATCACAGATCACAGACAAAGAGTAAAATAATAATGCAGAGGAATTAAAAGAGATAGTAGTTCATTAAGCTACTATAAAAAAATAAGATACATCAAAGTTAAACAAGATACAACAGAAGAGTAACAAGGTACATCAAGTATAAAACAGACTACATAACTGGAATCACTGAATACTAAAAGCAGAATAGATGGCTGGATCTTCAAGCAAAGCTCCAACTCTGAAGGTGAGTCTTGAATGCTGAATCACTCAGTCTGACCCGAGCGTAAAGCAAAACACAAAACACTAGAGTCAGGATTAACATTCTTATATCAATAAATCCAACTTAAGTGAAATAACAACTGAAATACAAATAACTCAAAGAACGTTTGGAATAACCATCCTCTAAGGATCCGTTAAACTATCTACTATGTAGTAATATTTCGCTATAATAATAATGTCTACGTAAAATAAACTTACTTTTAAATAGCGTCGAAGGGTTACCCATATAGCCCCCAACACGTAATAGTCCCAGTAGTCCATCCAGTATCATCATATCTCCGGATCGGTAGACTACCCTAAATACTCCATGGGCTATGGAAGAAAAACAAACTCGTAGTGAAGGCTCGGTATGGTAGTGACACGGCACACAAGGCAATGCCAGGGTAGATATACCAATTACGCACACTGGCTGGCATTAACATAGCAGCCACTACGCCTACCGCTGAACACACTCCCAAGCAAAATCGGAGGATGGCCATCAAATCAAGCACAAGTAAGAATATAGTATCGAAGAAGTGCATCCGACCAGAGGAGCTACCCCTTTTGGCCCGAGATCGCTCCTGTTTTAGCTACCTTAAGCCAATTCACGGGAGTCGGGTCCACGTAATGTACCTCGAAAACGTCGCCACCTTCCTACTTCGTTCTTGAATCTTCATCGCGTACACAGTTGTTAAAGTGGTTTTCGGAGTTGGCAGAGAGTATGACAACTTCGGATCCCGGTCTCTTTAACAACTAATCGCTATTATAACACCGTGGTCATTTCAAAATAATTTATACTTCAAAAACCAAATCATTTCATTTCAAAACTATATCCCTTTCAAAATAGTTTATACATCGAAACCAAAACCATTTTTATTTCAAAACCCAAATAAATACGATATCATTACCATTTCGAAAACCAAATTCATATGCTATCTTTCCATTTCAAATATTTTACTTCCAAATCAATATTACCTTCAAAGTTATAAAGTTTCAAGCCAACATACTTTGAAACCATAAGATCTTGGAAACCATAATACTTTGAAATCATACACTTTGAAAATCATAACATTCTGAAATCATAGCACATCAAAATCATAATATTTTAAATCATAACACTTTGAAATTTACGAAACTTCCACCACTTAATCAGTTTAGATATTAAAATACTTTATATAATAAAATAGCTTCTTCAATTTTCAAATAAATTCCAAAACAATTCAAATTCCAGAATTCAAATTTTAATCAAATCTTAAATCATCAATTTCAATTCAATTCAGTTCGGTAATCCATTTCAATTTATATCAATTACAATACATATTTGAATTTCAAACAACCCATTTGAAATTCCATATATTTCAAAGTTAAATATTCCACAATTTCAAAACTACATCTTAATAATTCCATATATATCACCTTAAACCAAAAATCAAAGTTATAAAATTATATCCCTTTAAAATTTAAAGTCCATGCTCTTCAAATCAATTTATTAAATAAATTCTAAATTAAATCCAATTTCAAATCATTTTCAAATCTATTTTCTCAACCTTAATTTATAAAATCATTATAAACTCTATATTAAAATATGGTTTAAAAAAATACATATCCATATTATATTTTAATAAAAATCAACTCTATTATTAAACTCATTTTATATCAAACAAATTTATACGTAGCTTAAATCGAGAATTTAACTATACATATAAAATTGCATTTATATCAAAAATCAATATTTATATAAACCATATACTTTTCCAAAACCATTGAAATCATTTCAAAATATTTTATATATAGACCAGCGGGGTCTGTATATAATTTTCTATCCTAGGTCAAGTGACACAGATATTTATCATTTCAATCCGCAATTTAAAATATAAATACGGGTATATATCATTTCAACCCACAATCCCAAATTCAATTTAAATGAAAATCGTTTGGGTCTATCATTTCAACCCATAACATTTTTCTTCTATTCTAAAGTCCGTTCAGGTATGTATCATTTCAACTCATATTGAATTCTATACTAACAGGGAACTTGCAGAGTGATAACAGATATGATAAAAATATAATAGACATATATCATCAATATAAATAACATATAATGGTGTCAGATGTCATAGGTGAAAAGAAACAGATAACGGCACATATCACAATGTAAATAACTAACAGCATCATATTTCAATTGTCATTTCAATTGAAATAAAATTTAATAATTATAAGAACATTAATCGTGAGTGATTGCTCTCCTTTCGAGACTAGAGAGAACAAGAGATGACATGGATACAAACATTGATACGAACACTGAAATCGAATTACGAATCCAAGCACGAATCCCTAAGCAAAGCACGATAGACTCGAGTTCGACGAACAAGCTGATAATAGGAAGTGATGGGAACGAATCAGAACTAAATCGATAAAGATGATTGATATAAGTGAATTGATATAGATGTAACATTTAAAATTGTATGCATATACAAAAATCATATTTTAATCTCGGAAATATGTATACATGTATTTCAAATGCATTGTTTTTAAATTAAAACACATGAAACAAAGTCTCTATATGTAAATTTTAAAACCAAACTAATGTGTACTTTGAAATCAATATCCAGTTTCAACTTAAATCAAATTTTTTGAAATATCAATATATATAGTTTAAAATTAAACCTGTTGACTCATGTATACCATACTTAAATCAAACCACAACATGATGAAATAAACTGGAAATCAATAACAGAACAGTACTGGAACCATGTATATATATAATATAAAATTCATATGCATTGAAAAATCAAAACACTACACGCCGTTCATATATACTTGTATACACAGACAACAATTTATATGAACTTGTTTAATTCATATATATAGAAGACCCCTCATATTCAATATATAAAAAAAAATGTAAATTCATGCTATGAAAATGTGCAGACTACAAAATAAAACCTATGCAGATTCTACAATGTACAGTATACAACTACATGTATATATATACCTTTCAAAAATATCCACATTTATTAAAACATATAATATATAACAAATATATAAAATACGAACAGAAAAAAACTGTTGACACTGTATACTACCTCTATACCTCAGCATGTATAGACACGGTATAAAGTACTATATTATAAACTTATTTTAGAAATATATATAAACGTACACTATTATTACTATAACATATATATATATATATATTATATATATATATATATATATATATATATATATATATACATACATACATACATACATACATACATACATACTTTATACAACCTATATAAATCTTAAAACAGAACAAAATGTTATACGTGGCTTGTAGAAACTTATATACATAGCAACGTATATTTTATATTTAAAACTGGTATACAGAGATACCTATATATTATAAAATAAACGAAACAGAAGAACAAACATTCTTCCACTATTTATCCTATACATATGCATTAACAGATCATAATATATAAAATTTCATGTATATATAAAGAGTCGCATATCAAAGTATATAAAAAAAATTAAAAATGCAAACCACTAAATATATGTTTAACTAAGCTCACAAATATATGAAATCAGATAACTAAATATGCAGACCAAGCATTTCAGAACCTATCAAATTCTCAAATCCAATTCCCTTTTAATAAATAACTTCATTATTATATATGCAAACATAACAAAAAAAATATTCCTATATATGAAGGTTAGCATGCAACGGCGACAGAGGAACCATGCTTGGCTAGGGAAGAGTTTGAAGTTTCGGTTGCAGCTTGGGTTTTGGTGAAGCCTAGTGGCTAGCGGAGAAGTGAAGATGTGGCGATGGCGTTTGGGTTTGAGATTGTAGGAGGGGAGGCCGATGGACGACGAGAAGACGACGAGCAAACTTGTAATAGGCATGCGGTGATTGTTGGACGAGGGAAGGTGCACTTAGGGCCGAGGTGGTTCGGCTGGCGGCACGGAAATAGTGGGAGAAGGCGGAAGCTGATGGTGATTGAGTTAGCTTAGTGGCAGCCCCCTGGTGCTTGGTCGAAAAAATGATAAGGGAGAGGAAGGCTGCAAGACAGAAGGGTTGAGGAGGAAGAACGAAGATTTGAAGAGCAACAGTTTTATATTCTATATTTTTTTTGTTCAAAATGTAAGAATGAATAGGGGCAGGCAAGCGAACAGTGAACCGACTGAAATTATAAATCAAACCTTGATAATAGTGAAAGTCAGACTTAAATGTGAATTTATTAAAGGCAAGTGGCTATTGATATTACACGATAGGAATTGAAGAGACGTGGAAAACCAAAAGGATTGAATGCAGAGCCGGTACACTTAAACATTACATAGACTCCGTTACGTATCGAATTTCGAAACACAGACGTGAACATGCCGTAGAGATCTACACAGCGAGACGATCAAAACGATATACAAATATCAGTGGTACGATTGAATTATAAAAATTCGAATTTCTGTTAGCGGAAAATGCAACAAAAATGCAGAAAATAAGATCGACGGAGCTAAAGAAGTTCGAATTTGATGAAATGAAATTTGACGTCATGCTCAGAAGACGATTTACAATTTTTTTATAGAAAAATATTCAGCTTTGAAAAACATTTTATTATTATCAAATTTAACTGTTATAAATTGAAATAGAATTACACAAGAAATAAACTTCCATATTATTAGATGAAAATTTACCATTTGCTATGTTTAAATAGACGCATTTCAAATATCAAGTTTTAATTTAAAAAATTTATTATTTAAAATTTCACAAAAATTCAGTTAAATATATAAATAAAATAAATAAAATTATTAAAAATCTATGGGTCGTTACAGAATACGTGAAGACACATGATCAAGTAGCTGATATCTTCATCAAGCCTCTCAAGCATGAAAATTTTGTCCGGTTGAGAAATCTGCTTGGAGTCACAAATCAAGTTTAAAAGGGGGTGTTTAAATATTAAACTTGATTTGTTAATTTCTAAAAGTTTCTTTTTATTAAAGTTTCTAGAGTCTTCTTTTATTTGATAGAATTTGGTGAGAGCTCTAGAATTTTATATTAGTTGCTAAAAATAAGAATTATATAATAGTTATGTTTCTCGAATTGCCTAAAGAGTCATTTCTAGATTTTTCAAATGAGTCATGTTTCTAAGGTATTCTATATCTAGAATATTTTATTGAGTCATATAAATAGAGGAGTTCTTCCCTCATTTTGTATCAATAAAGCAAGAAATAAATCATCAATAAAGAAAGTTTTCTACAATAAAATAAAATGAAATGAAAAAATCATCTTTCTTATATTCTCTCCCTCTTTCTCCAAAAAATATTCAACAAAGAGAACCCTTGCTAAGGATAAAATCGTTATTACTTGTATTTTATATCAGTTTTTCATAGTTCAAACTTCAATGCTTAATTTAAAATTTCTAGAAGTTATTTTCTTTTACCAACTTTATCTACTAAAATGTTTGGTCTGCTCATTTGACGTTGTATATATTTCTATAAATTATTTTCTTTTCCAGTATAATACAAACTTCCCATACCTTTGACATGTGTTTAAAGTGTAAAAGAATGAAGTAATAATTTTATATTATAAAACCTAGTATATTTGTGCTAAATGTTAATTTAATGGATGAATATCGTAATTAATTAAAATGCATGGATGTGTGCTATTTTTTCCATTTATGATCTTACCATATATGTATATGTGTGCGTATGTGTACGTAATATATATTTACTTCATTTATTTCTATTATTCTAAACTAAATCATGTAAATTAACGTTACAAAAACTTTAAATTAAACTTCAAATCAACTACCTTCAAGTTTAAATTCAAATTTACTAAATTTAAAAATAAAATAAACATTAATTAAACTTGAAACTATAACCAACCAAACTTCAAAATAAAATTAAAATTATCTAAACTTTAAATTAAATTAAAATTAACTAAAATTAAAAAAAATTAAATTAACATCGACTAAACTTTAAACTAAAATTAACTAAACCATGCTACAACAAAACTGAGTGCATGGAAAAAGACAGTGTATAGGATAAGCAACAGGTGTAAGAAAGCATGCTACTGGGCCAGGAACACTTTGACAATTTTGTAGGCTCAAATGTGTAGGCTAGAATACACATTTGCAGCCTGGTAAGGAGATCTTGTTTGCAGACACCAAGTTTTAGCTAGAATGCAAGACTCTGCAAGTGATAACTGACTGACGTGGTTGTACTAAATATCATGGCAAACAGTTGCAAATTGGTAACCAAGATAGTTGTACCAATATCAAGGTTGTAACAAAATTGCGGGTTGCAATAGAAATCCAAGCAGCATGCTAATGGGGTTTGCCGAGTAATGGTTCATGCTAAACAATATATACACTGATTAAGGAAGTGAGGCAAGGTAAAGATGAAATGGCTTTAGTAGGGGCATGTGCTATAATATATTGGGAATATTGCATAGAAATAAAACAAAAGCTCCAACAAACACTAAGGGGGCATGTCGAAAAGTTGCAACTGGCAAGTAGCAGTCTAACAGGCGACCCACATGAGTAAGGTAGACTTCGGAGTTGTTGCTGAAGCAAAATACCCCTGATGTATATTTGCTCAAGGTCCATGTGAGCAGAAACAGATAAGAGCTGAAGTGTTGAAATGTAAGCTAAAACAAACATGAATTGTTGAAGTGCAGAGGTGACGAAATGTTAAAGTGACGAGTTTCAAAGGAGCATGGTATCAGATCAAGATTGATGAGTAATCCCTGCTGAGTGAGTGTGCTAGATGCTATCAAGCAACAAGCAAGTGATCTACAATATCCTGGCTGTAGCAGTTGCAGTATGTCACTAGAAGACGAGGTAGTGTGCAAGTCTATTGCGTGAAAGAAGATCTATGCAAATCTAAAGCTTTGAAGAGGGATAAGACTGGTTCAAAAGAACTGTGCATGTTTGAGTCTTCCACCAGATAATGAAATTGGGTTAGCAGCAGTTACAACTGCAAATTGATTCGACCAGGCTGCAAAGTGGTCAAGTAGCAGTCTGGAAAGGTGTTGGTTGTAGCAGTTGTAATAAGTGCGATATGGTTAATTAAACAACATTACTATGATTATTTAATATGCATATTTCTTAACATTTGGATTACTTCACCTATAAAAAACTAATTCGACTATATAAAAACAAAAACCAATTATAGATTTTAAAATGCACATAGTAGCTTTTAATGATTAGCTACATTATTATAATATATATTTGTTACAGGCTTATAGCTGAATTAGTTTTCTTGGCTTCGTTCTTGTATGAGTTGATAATATATGTGTTGTTTTTTTAATAATTTTGAACTATTAAAATATGAAATTAAAATGAGGAAAAATCATTAAATTTAATTTCTTACCAGCACTTAATTAATGTTGGGAAACTAATGTGGCATCTACTCACTATTGGGTGTATTGTCTTGTTCTAAATGAAATTCTAATTGACTTAGAAAGAATGATTGAAATCGAATACATACATTAATATTACAAAATAAGTTAGTCACGGTGTATTTTGCTTTAAATCTATTCCTTTCATTTCTAACTTTATACATCACAATAGTTAGAAAACCAATCACGTTAGTAAACAACACAGTGTATTATATGATTTTATTTTTGCTTATAACAACTGGTATTGTTTTAAGTAGTAAGCAGTGTGTTCCTCTTGAACTGGTTTACTTATTGTTTTAGTAACATATTAGCTTAGTATGAAGATGCTTGTGAGTTGAATTGCGAATATTTTCCTATACGTACTTAACTCGGTGTGTTATTAGTTATATGAAATAAATATAAATTCAAAGTTAGCATCCCTTTGCTATTCACCATAATAAATTTCTTTCCACTTCTAGGACTTTGCCTATCCACAAATAGCATCAATGAAGTAGTTGAAATATTATATATTTAGTAAGACACATATGGTTGAATTTACATGCATACCACCTCTCTGGTCTGCAACGATGTTTAATGCTACGTCCTTTTCATTCCATTTGTACAAGTTGCAATAAATTGAACTTACCAAGAGCAGAGCCCGTCCTAGGGATTTTGGTACCGAAAGCGAATTGCGAAACCTAGACCCTAATACAGAACTAATATTATTGTTATTAATTAAATCATCAAAATAATTTATATTGTTTATAAATAATGAGAAGAGAAAAAAAATAACTTCATTCATAATTGTATAATGATCTGTAATGCATCAAAGATTACAAATTTTTTTAATCGTATGAATCGAATCTTGCTTAAGCATAAGACGAATTAAGAAAATCATTCCATCAGATTGGTTCAGGCTTTAGCATAATTAACAAAACTGGTTCAACTTAATTAAGCATAAGATCATTCTTAATTTGGTTAAATAGATTTAGTATCAAACTTCATTGTATCTTGAAGCAAACTAAGTTCATTACCATTTCCATTGTGGATTGTTAAATCCATCACTCAAAGAATTTAATGTTTCACACCGAACATATACAAAATTCAACATATTTATAGTACGGTAAAAAAATGATGAAGTAGGTTATTCCACTCAGAAGGAAAAGAACAATCCAAATATTTTACATAAATCTGAAGGATATATAGTATTTCAGATTAATTTTAGTTCAGACTTATTTTATTGAATCAAGATTAAAAAAACAAGTTTTGTTTCCAATTTCTATTCTAATCCAGGCTTCAGATCAGCTGAACACACATAATTCATATTTCGAAATCAGTACCTTGATTTGGAGGAGAAGATGCCATCGTCGAGGAGAGGCTTCGTTTCGCTGGTGCTCCATATGGCATCGCTGGTGCTACGTGGCTTCGCCTCCGTGCTGGTGGTCTGCGGTTTTGGTGCTCCGCTAGTCTCGCTGCCGCTCCACAGCTTTGCCTCAATGTTTATTTATTTCATTTCGCGACTTGAAGACTGGTGCCCTAGTTTTTTTTGGGCCCTAAGCGGCTGCTTTAGCCGCTTTACAAAGGGTCGGGCCTGACCAAGAGTGCTTCTTTCACACCTTTTCTCTTAGGAATTTTTATGGTATTTAATTTATAGGTGTGTAAAATCATTACATGGATAAGTGAGCATTAAATTCTATGTGTTTACTCCTATAGGCAGAAGACTTTGCAAATAATAAGAAAAATGATCAAAGATATCCATCTCAAACACCTTTTAGAAATTAAGGTTCTAGCTTATTATTATTAGTATCATTTCTTCTTTTGCAGCCAAATGCCACCAAAACAATTATACCAAATGAACCTAACGGTAAGAAAAGGGAGGAAATTTGTGCTTGCTTCACTAAATTGGTATAAATTTTTCTATTTTGAATGCATATTCACTACAAGAAAATTAAATGTAAATAGCATTATGAAAAAAAATTTGAAGGAAATGCCGTTTTTAGTCTTGCACAAACCAGTATAAATAAACATAAACGTTGTATAACTAAACCTAAGAAACGGCGGGCTTCTAATTTATTTCGCAGCCACTTTTTCCTTTATTGTTACTTGTGAGTCTGCGCATACGTCTTCTTCTCCATCTTCCTTACATAAAATTTAAAAACCCTAAAAAAAAGAAGAAATCCATTATACCTCCATTCTCTTCTAATTCTTCCAATTCAAGCGAAATAGCTAGAGTCTATTCGACTATGGATTTTGCCCTCATGCTTCTTCTCACCTTTTTATGATGTAAGCCAATAATGATAGTTGTAACTTTAATTCATGTTGTTAATTTCGCTAAATTGCTATGAATATTTCGAAGAATTTTTTTAGTAGATTGTTTCAATAAATAATCTTTTTTTAATTGCAAAAGTTGGTCATTTAGGGCTATGGTCTCGTAGATTGTGTGGATTTAGTCTTTCTCCATGCCACCTCACCTTGTTCGTTTTATCTGCATTCCTAGTAGTTGGTCTTACTAATTTCTCTCCTTCAGATTGTACTTTTCTTCATCTGTATTTTCTCATACATAAACTCTACTTTGCAGTGATGTATTAATTGTTTTTGCTACCTACCGTAATTGATTTGGTCTGTTTAAATTTTTCTTTTGTTACGGTACAATGAATATTTTTTCAGGTGTAAATAATCTTCACAGATAATACAATTTTTAGTGGATTCATGCTTACAGGATGGAGAAACTTATTTGATATTGAAAAATATTGGCTAATAAATGCAGATTTGGTAATTTGAACTATCACTGCCATTGATTTGAAGAATCAAGTTTTAGTTTATGGTTGTAATCTTTAGTTTCATAGACATCGCAGATACTGCTATTTTCATGAGAAAAATAATAGAAAATTTATCCCGTTATATATGATATTGCTCATGGTTTCAAATTGGACATTAGCAAATTTCTCGATGGTATTACCGTATGGGAATCTATTTGTTATGTTGGAGAATATTATAATCTATAATGATGAAAAAATACTTTAGAAATCGGGCCTCGATACACGTTTTACCCTATGCATTTAGAAATCTATAGCGAGGAAAAGATATTATTTAGACCGTGCAGATGTGGCTAAAGGCTAAGCTTATTATTTAGGCCGTGTGGATGTGGCCATGTAGATGTCGCCGAAGGCTAAGCTCATTATTTAGGACGTGTCGATGTAGCCAAAGGCTAAGCTTATTATTTAGGTTGTGTACATGAGGCCAAAGGCTAAGCTCATTATTTAGGCCGTGCAAATTTTTATTTGAATGAAAAACCAAAGCAATAAGAGCAAACCAAAAAGAGCCTTGTTTTTTCCAATTCCTCAATTTTTAGGTTTCTTTTCTATGAGAGGTTCTAACAAATGTCAAGTGATTTTGGGAGAGCCTCAAAAACTACTAAAATATCACTAGTTATGGATTTAATAGAAAAAAACAAATAGCAAAATATAAAACAGAAATAGTTGATTTATCCAAGAGATCTAATTACCATTATAATTCAAATTACTCTCCATCCATCGAGCTAACCTTACCGTATAAATAACGAAACCATTGCACATAAATTTAGAACTTGTTTTTTCTTACAAGGATAACATCTGCATCCAGAAAAGCAGCAAAACTTGGAATCCCACTAACTCACTAAGTGATGCAAATAAGTAATCTAGTTAATCACTTTGATAATACATACTTCATAAATAAATATCCTTTTAACATCGTGAAATTTTTTCTCAGTGATATTTCTCTTAAATGATGCAGTGCAAGATTTTTGATTGGGCACTCAAGAAATGATGATGTAGATCCTTTATATATAGTACAAAATGTTGTCGATCTGGAATCAAACTAAACGGATATTTTCTTTGCTTAACCAATGCAACATTTTAGGTTGAAATCTTATTCGATATTGAAACCGACGTGTGTTATCTTAAATGAAGTCAACTCAGGGCTTCATACTTAGTGCACAAGGTATTTTTTGTATCTACTGTAGGAAAATTTATTCATTTTTAATTTTTCAGCTATATTCATCTAGGTGTGTATGACATGAAGAAAATGTTTATAATCCATGTTGGATATTAGTACAACTTACAACTAATTCTTAGATGCTGGTATACTAAGGTCGGCTAATTTAATTAAATTTTCAATGAACGTTGCTAAAATAAGTTCTGCTGCACTCAAGAATTCAAGTTGATGAGTTGTGTATATGACTATTTTTGAAGGCAAGAGGTGTATTTGGCATTCCTACACAAGGTATATGCATATAGAAATTAATTTCTTTACATAAATATCAGGTGCAGAAATCAATTATATCTATATTGTTAAATGTTACATGCATAATGTACATAGACAACTGAGATAAACTCAGTATTGCACATGTAACATCCAAGCTTAGTATGAGGAATATAGTTAAGCATTGATCTCAAACTTCTACTAGGATTGATCTAATAAAGCATCTTAGAATTCAATTTTAAAATCTTTTTTTACTCTTTTCGCTAACAATGACAAATAAGTGTATGTCCTGTTAAACCAATACAATAAGTTAATTGATTAAACTACATGATTTGTACAAATGATCTATTCACAAAACTACATCAGTGATTGTGAGAAATATTTAAGAATGAAACATATATGATGATAGGGTAGAATAATCTTTTTGGAAATAAGTTATATGATTAAGGATAAAGTAAAGTTTTTTGTTATTGACAAAATGACAAATATATGCAAAGTGTTTGTGTGTTATTTTAGCCTTATACAAAAATACTTAAAGGGATGTGCTTCTGAATGAGCAACAACTGCTCGAAAAGGATCATCTAACAAATACACATTGGAATCACCGTAAATTGCTCTTGCTAATTGGATCCTTTGTTTCTATCCTCTACTAAAATAGACTAAGTTTTATGAAAATTAACTAAGTTTATAAAAGTTAACTAAATTTATAAAAATTAATTAAGTTAATTAAATTTAAAAAATTAACTAAGATTATAAGAATAAAGTAAGTCTTATAAAAATTAACTAAGTTTATAAAAATTAACTTATATAACTAAGTTCTGTAAAAATTTAACTAAGTTAATTAAGTTTAATAAAATTTAATCAAGCTCAAAAAATTAACTAATTTAATTAAGTATTATGAAAATTAACAAAGTTTTATAAAAAGTTGATTAACTTGTATAAAAAATTAAATGAGTTAACTAAGTTTTATAAAAGTTAACCATGGCTATAAAAATTAACGAAATTTTATAAAAGTTAACTAATTTTATAAAAATTAACTAAGTTAACTAGGTTTTATAAAAACTAATTAAATTTTGAAAATTAACTAAGTTTATAAAAATTAACTAGTCTATAAAAATAATCTAAGCTAACTACTTTTATTTTTGAAAATTAACCATGTTTTATGAAAATTTACTAAGCATCAATTTATGTTTTATTTTTTCCATTGATTTTCAAATTTTAAAAGCATCTAATGATTTTTACATGCAAGTAGGAAACATGCTAGGTGTAGATTAATTTTCACATGCGAGTAGGAAATATGGTTGCACACTGTCATCCTGCTCCAGAGCCCTGCACCACAACTGGTATAGCAATCTGCCATCTATGTAAACACACTCCCCTAAACTCCAGTCCACATGATACCCTGTAGCATTTGTTCACCGACATGAGCATTCCTACTCCAAACATGTTCAGCTCTTCAGTTTTCATTTTGAAAATGCATTTAATGTTACCACTATTTTAGCACTTTTGTAACAGATAGTTCTTTGGTTTCAGCACTTTTCATTTGTTCCATGCTGCATTTCATCTTACTATTGTATAGATTGTATTTTTGATTTATTTTGCTAACTTTTGAACTTTTACTTTATAGATAGGTAGATGATATCTTTGATGTAGAAAAGTAGTAACATGCCGCAACTAGTTATGTATTCGAAGTAATTTTTGATGCCAGAACTATATTTTGGTTTGCATACTTGTCATATTACTACTTTTGTCACTAGTTACTGCTTTTTCTACATTGTTTATGATATATTATGGACGTATTATATATGCTTTGATGTAAGAATATTGTGTATGTTGATTATGTAATGTTACATGTTGATAATAAAATGCGTGATTAATATAGCATATTGATTACGAAATGTGATTTGATTTTAACTATGTTTTATATTTAGTATATAAATTGTGACTGATGTGTATATAAATGGAATTGATTCATGGGAAATGTAGATAGCCTAAACGGCAGCATTTCAAAAATGCTGTGCAAATATCACTAGCATTTCAAAAATGCTATAAAAAGGGTTCTTAACAACAAAAAGCCATTAAAAAAATACTCATAGCAACTAATAAAATGCACTAATAATTATCATGGCAACATAAAAAAGACTATAAAAAGAACTCACAACAACGTTAACAACGGTGTCAAAAGTTGCAATAGCAAAAGTTTACTATTGTATATGTTTAACATAGCAAAGAATTAAACGTTATAAAAAAGTTATCTTAGCAAAGTATTACCACTGTTGAATATATTAGATAGCATAAGTTGAACGCTAAGAAAAGTATTTTAGCTCTTTAGCAAACGCTAAATATGTATTAACTCATAAACGCTGTTAAAAACTACTTTTTATAGCGTTTTCCCTATTGTAATGGTATGTTCTTAACCTATAATGGCATGTCGTTAAACAACGTAGTTAAAGATGCTGTTAAATCCTTTTACAGCAATTTTTAAAAATTGTTAAATGTCCAGTTTGTGTAGTGTCATAAAATCATTAAACATACTCTACCAGTGAGGATCAGGTCATCTACATATAAGCATACAATCAATATGTCACCGTTTTGAATTTTGATATAGAGTGCATGCTCATACAGACACTTGATGAATATTCTCTCTTGGAAATACTTATCAATTCGAGCATTCCAAGCTCGCGGGGCTTGTTTCAACCCATAAAGTGTCTTCTTTTGCTTCAAGACCTTATCTTCTTCTCCCTTGATTTCGTAGCCTTTGAATTTTGATATAGAGTGCATGCTCATACAGACACTTGATGAATATTCTCTCTTGGAAATACTTATCAATTCGAGCATTCCAAGCTCGCGGGGCTTGTTTCAACCCATAAAGTGCCTTCTTTTGCTTCAAGACCTTATCTTCTTCTCCCTTGATTTCGTAGCCTTGTGGCTGTTCGATGTAAACTTCTTCTTCAAGAACTCCATTTAGGAATGAAGATTTTACATTCATTTGATGTATCTTCCAATTTTTTTGAGCTGCTAATGAAATAACTAGCCTAACAGTTTCTATTCAGACGACTGTAGCAAATACCTCATCATAGTCAATGCCGACTCTTTGACTACGGCCTTTTGCCACCAATCTTGCCTCATATCTTTCAACTTTCCCTTTAGCATTCTTCTTTATTTTGTATACCCACTTCAGACCAGTTGCCTTGTGCCCTTATGGAAGTGAAGCTAACTCCCATTTGTCATTCTTCTTGACTGCCTTTATCTCTTCATCCATAACATTTTTCCAACTCTTCTTTTACCAAGTTTCTTGAAAGTTCATGGGCTCACAATCTGCAAATAGACAAAAAAAAAAGAGTAAGATTGTCTTGGTTTTCAGTTAACTCATATATTTCTTGAAGGCTTCTAAAGTGTGAAGCTTTTCCACTTGAGCTTTCGTCTTCTTGGTAACTTTGGCTAGTGAAGCTGGTCGAGAAGTAGGCTCCTCTCTTGATTGTTCAATCCTTGATTGTTGCATCTCATCTTCTGTAAAATGTGGAAAGAAGTTGTAGTCTTCGTTATGTAAATTCCAATCCCATTCTCCTTCCTCATCGCACACAACATCTCGACTAATGATTATCTTCCCATTATTAGGATTGCAGAGCTTGTAGCCTTTGGTATTGGTGTTGTAACCAATAAAGACATACTTCTCACTTTTGTCATCTAACTTGCTTCGCTCCTCATCCAATAGGTGTACGTGAGCTATGCTTCTAAACACTCTTAAATGGAAAATGCCGGGCTTCCTCCCACTCCATGCTTCTTGTGGTGTTTTTCCCCACACACTTTTTGTTGGAGATCGATTTGGTAGATGAACCGCACATGCAACTGCTTTCGCCCAAAACACCTTTGGCGGCTTCTTACTTTTGAGTATGCTCCTTGCCATCTTAAAGATTATCCTATTCTTTCTTTCTACTACTCTATTTTGCTGGGGATCTAGGCACCGTCAGCTATCGTCGGATTCCATTATCTCACAATACTTCTGGACTTCCTTTGATGTGAACACTCCTCCACGGTCAGATCTCATGGCTTTAATCACAAGGACACTTTCCTTTTCAATGTGGGCCTTGAACTTCTTGAAGTTCTCAAACTCCTCTGATTTCTCCTTCAAAATATACACCTATGTTTTTCTTAAAAAATCATCAAAGCAAAGAAGGAAATTGTTTCTCTTACCAAGTGAACTTGGCTTGATCGAATCACATACATCGTTGTGTATGAGTTCCAATGGTTTTTTAGCCCATGAGTATGACTCCTTTGGAAAGCTCATTTTAAATGCTTTCCAAGTAGACATCCGTCGCACACTTGATCGGGATGGCTGATGCAAGGTAATCCTCTTACTATTTTCTTCTTAGAGAGCAAGTCTTATCCTATGAAATTGAGATGCCTAAATCGAAGATGCCAAAACAAAGAAGTATCTTAATAGCACATCATAAGGAATTGTGCAACATCATTTTGAATGCTGGGGACTTACATTCTATTTTTCGTCATCCGTACCTTAGCAATGAAGTTACTTGCACCATCTCTTACAGAAAGGTTTTTATCTTTTAACTGAATATCATAACCTTTCTCTAAGAGTTGTCATAGGCTCAAGATGTTGCTCTTCATGTTTGGCACATAGTAAACATTGGAAATGAAATGGTAAGCTCCATTCTTCAGTCGAAAGAAAAACATTTCCTTTACCTTTCACCTCTACTTTGGATTCATCTCCAAATGCCACATTTCCCTTTATCGATTCATCAAGTTCCACAAACATGCTTCTTCTTCCGCACATATGGTTCTTCCACCACTATCTAAGAACTATTGATTATCCACACCTCTTTCATTTTCCTGGTAAGCCAGTAATAAAGTACCATCTTCTTGACTTATTTCTTCGATGTAATTGGCCTTCTTTTCAATTTTGTTATTGTTTGGAGCTCCACATTCAGAAGCATAATGTCCAAAATTTTCAAAATTGTTGCATTTGACGCGTGACTTGTCATGCCTTGACTTTGAATTTCCTCTTCGACGACCTCTTGTTGATCTTTCTCTTCTTCGGTTGCTGTTATTGTTGTGTCGTTATTGGGTCTCTAACCTCGTATGTATCCACATCCACGACTTCGTCCTCGTTCTTGGCCATAACCTCGCCTTTGTTGGCTTTGATTGCTTTCTTCCTCTTTTGAATCAATTCATGTCTTGAGCACTTCTTCCACAATCTCTTACTTCTTCCTTTTCTTTTCTTCATAAGCTTGCAATGAACCATGAAGTTCCTCTATTTCCATGGCCTTTAAGTTTTTTGTCTCTTCGATGATGGCGACATTATCTTCGAACTTTGGATCTAATGATCTAAGAATTTTCTCCATAATTCTTACATCATTAAACTTCTTACTATTTCTTTTTAGGTTATTAGCAATCGTTAAAACTCTTGAGAAGTAAACATAGACAAGTTCACCTTTTTAATTTGCAAAGTTTCAGACTCTCCTCTTAAATTTGAAGTCGTACCTTTTTGACATGATCTGCTCCTTTGTAAGACATTCGAAACTTTTATCATGCTTCTTTGGCTGACTTTGATCCTGAAACCTTCCCAAAAGTATTGTCATTCAATGCTTGATAGATTAGATAGAGCCTTCTTATCTCTCGTCCTTGAGTCTCTCAAACTATTCCATTGAGTTTGAGATAGACTATCTTCATTCTCTTGTTCAGTGTTGCCTTTTTCGACTATCTCCCATACGTCGTGTGCTCCAAGGAGAGCCATCATCCTTAAACTCCAATTTTCATAATTAGTCTTAGTGAGCATTAGGACTAATAAGGGAACGCCTTTATTCGCCATCTTTTTAGGAGGATCTTCAAGCTCCGATACCACTTTGTTAGAAGTTTACTTCAATAGCAAATAGATTTAATTTTAGTAGAAGATAGATAAAAGGTTGGAGAAGAAAAAATAAAAAATTATTGTCAAGGAAAAAATTTCTTCGCATTTTAACCTTAAGGACAGACCTTCAATATTTTTGCCTGAAGGATAACTTTCGTTAGGTATCAGTTTTTAGTTACTGATAACAGTTTTTAGCTATCAGTTTGTAGTTATCGGTAGTAGCTTTTAGGTATCATTTTTTAGTTCGGTAGCAGTTTTGGAAGAATGTTTGTCCTTAAGGATAATTTTGGAGGAATGTTTATCCTTATGATTAATTTTTAGAAGAATGCTTGTCCTTGTGGTTAAAATATTAAGGTCGTGTCCTTAATGCTAAAAATATACAAATTATTGTCCTTTAAATTAATTACCGTAAGAAAAAAACGATTTTTTTCATATCAGGAGAAAAAATTTATTGCTAAACTTTATTGCAAAATTTCATATATTTTTTCTTACATCCAAAATGAGAGAATCCACCTTTATTTACAGGAGTTAACATCACAAATAAACGATGGAAATTATCTCAATCTAACGGTTTATCATAAATATCTCCTAAATATTCTCTCTTACAATTTCAAATAAATTAATCCATAAATATCTCCTAAATATTCTCGGATACAATTTCAAACATATTATTCCATATATTCTTGATTCTAGATATTTTTTATATGAAAAATCTAGATTGCAAAATTAAGTTTATTTCCAACATTCATATGGTTGATTCAAAGTAAAAATAAGGATCACACTTCTAAAAAGATAAAGCGCCATTTTTCATGTGCAACATAAGTTGCTGCATTTGTTGAACCAAAAAAATGAAGAAGATGACTACTGTTAAGACTAAAGAGCTTATATTATGGCTCTCTATAGTGGAAATGTATTTCGAGAACCCAACTTCAGATTAGCTCGTCTTCAAGACTGGAACTGCACTATGTGATAGCTTCGAAGCCTCTGCCTTTGAACTTGAGAAATAAGACCAAGTGTTTCCTAGTTCTTATCTTTATCCATGTATTGTCTGGGAAAGTTGTATTTATACACATACTCAATAAATTACTTTTAATTATAATGTAGTAGGTTATGTATATGTATTATGTTGTACTTGATATTTATTCAACGTACTTGGCGTCCATTTACTGTACTCAAATTTTGTTGTTCTTTAGGATTTTTTCCATTTTGGCCTTGTTTTTAAACTTATTATCTTTAATAGTCCAGTTTTAAAACAAATATCAAATATAGCCCTATTTGGCCAGCTTAACGCTGAGCTGGCCATAATGCACCGACGACTTTCAAAATTCTTCAGTGAAATTTTTTTAGAAAAAAACACTGGCGAATTTTCAAAAATCGCTATAAAAAAATTACATTGGTGGCTTTTGAAGAGTTGCCAGTACATTTTTGCCAGTTAAGCGCTGAGCAGGTCAAAACATGGTTCTATTTAATATTAGTTTTAAAACGAGGCTATTTGCGATAATAAGTTTAAAAACAAAGACAAATCGAAAAAAAAACATGTTCTTTAGTATGTGTGCATATACTAATGTTATTCTTATACTCCATGCTGGACTGTATAAATAAACAAATAGAAAACTTACTATTTTGGTCAATGAAAAAGCTTGCTAGGGATGGCTAGCATTATATTAGAGTGTATGCGCATATTGGATTGTAATAAAATCCAATATCGCAAGTTATCCTAAAAGAGATGCAGATATATATAAGATTGGTAGCCTTAAACATCAAGGGGTTCTTTTTGTTACAATAAACTTTGTTATGAAAGTATATGTCCTCCAAGATGATGTAGGGATATCCACTTATGACGCTAGTATCAAAACAGTTTATGAAAAGCGTAAATAAAGATTTGTACAGAGAAGAAAGATAATCCTGTGGATGACTCTTGGAGATTTTTCTTATGAGCATATTCAAATAAATTATGATTGCTCCATTAAATGCGTGTACGTGTATTTTTGTTTCTGTTTGTATATCTATACACAGGCACACGGTAACTAAATTCTAATGTTTTAAGCAAAGTTTGGGTGATATTTAGGTAACTCCTTGCTCTAAAATCTAAATTATTCACGTCGTGACAAACAATCCCATTTTTGAGTTTTCCTAAGACTTATGTTAGCAGACCTAAGGTTTTTTGCTGACATAAGCCTGCTCCTTTACACTTATACACTTGCTTCCAATTCTACTGCTTCTCCAAAACTTGTTCATTCTCTTTCTTTACCTTCGTCGTCCGATGTATTTCTGTGTGGCGTAAATTTAACCGTATGTGCAAGTCGTTAACCAATCAATACATTAAAACTCTGACTTTAGGTCTACTTTCACCATTAGCAAACAACACTGAAAATCAAATAGTGTATATTATTAATAGCTCAAGAGTGGCAGTACACTTATATTTAACATACTTATAAGTTAAGTTAGCTCTCACGTGATGCAAATTGTAGCAAATTGGACTTAATCAATATTCTGCGTGACATCTGTAAAGAATTTGATATAACTGCATCATCATCAAATTCAATTTGTTGGTATAATAAGAATAGGACTGCAATAAATTATTTTTTGTATATCATCTTTGAACAAGCAATGTTTGACACATTCTTCAAGCAAGCAATGATTATACTTAACAATAACTGTAAAGACCAAGTCATAATAGAAGGGGGAAATCATCAGCAACTCCCTATATAGATATGCTCTTTTGTCTATACTCTTCATCATCAGCTTTTGCAATACTATTTCTCATACTTTCATATATTAGTCATATCTAAACCTCTAGTATAATAATGGCAACTCAAGCGATTGAAAATAACAAGGCCGGTGTAGAAATTTACCATGGCGACGTAGAATGTAGAAAGAAGTCAATTGAATGCTAGAAGAACTATACAAGCCAAAAGGGCTCTTCCCATTAGAAGACATTAATGAACTTGGATACAATCACACTACAGGCTTCATATGGTTGATTCAGAGCAAGAAGAAGGATCACACTGTCAGGATCGCTTTTTTCAACTCACGAAGGTCGACATTAATACGTCCACTATATCAACTGCCGAGCAATCGAATGCCGAAAAACCGAACCGTTAGGGTTAAAGAAGAGGTAGAAGATAGAAGAAGAAAGAAAGAAAGAAAAGCAACAGAAAAATATCAGAATCTCACAATTCGCAGCGGAACAACGTATCATAGATAAATGAATATCTTTTAAAACAAAGAACTATATCAGTTATTACATTACATCACATTACATTACATTATCAGAGTTTACAACAACAAACAACAGAAAAGAAATACTATATACTAGTTGATACGCCATGCCATCCAGCTTGCTCCTGATTTCCATAGCAACTCCTGAATTCCAGAATGACCTGATAACCTGACTCTAGACTGCACGTGTTAAAATTGATGGACACCCAGAGTTTAGGAAGGAAACAATAAACTCCAGGTCGGTCATGGGACTGGTGTGAGAACTTAAAAAGGTTTATCTTTAAAAATAAACAAGGAAACATTTTAAAATAGATTCGCAATGCTTTTAGAAAATGAAACTACCATAAGGCCTCCTGCACACACACACAATGCAAACGCAGAATCGGAGGAGATTTCTCCTTATGATAGTTAAATACGCTTGATACGTAAATTTCTTTGATATTATTATTATAAGTGCAAAGTGTAGGAAAACATTATGAAAGTATAATATAAATCTTAGCCAACATACGACCATTATCGTATGCCTACTATAGCTACCATGTTCAATAGCAGGTTACCGCCACATTCCATGGCAGGTTATACAACTAAAATCGTACAAAGCTCGTATTGTTTCTTTGCATTTCCAACAAATGGTCAGGCCAAGGAACTTCCCATTCCCACATAGGTATGCTCTGGAAAGACACCCCAAGAACCTAACCGGATCTCTGCCAACACAAGGCCGGGTTACCCCTTACTGGGTAACAACTGACACGAATATGCCATCCCCCGGTCCCAACCGACCTTTATCCCAGGATTCACCAACAACCACAAAATAATAAGTTTGCAGCAACATCATAGGTTAAGTATCTGGACTCCATACCATGATACCATCTCTATCCAGAAGGAAATGTCGTACGCTAAGGGGGCGCTATCCCCTAATAACCTTGCCGCATCTTTCCTGTTTTGACCATTTTCGGGGTGTAAGGTCCGACGAAGTCTCGTCCACAAAGCTACGCTTTTCACAAAAGCCACGCTTTAATCAACAAATGCTCAACAACACTTCGTATGCCACATTACCAATTTGGGAATATATCACTAGTAACCATCAACTACATAACCTCTGAGATCGTATGTCTCAGAGAAGGGTGTTAAGCTAAGAGAATAAATCATCCGCCACCAACAGAAATATATTTGATAGAAACCAGCTTTACATCCCAAATTGTAATGTCAGACCCACATCCATACAAGTCCATTCTAGGTTCGAACAGAACCGAAGGCACTTCCAAAGAAGTCCTTGCAATCCGGATATTCACTAATCACGACCGGAATTCCCATCACAAAGGGTGATAAAATCTCTATATCGAAGATCAGCCGATGCAGAAATATTCGACGGTAATCCTTCCATTTTCAAAAATATCCCATGTTCAACACCGGTCTTCAAATGCTATCCATTACGACATATCATTATTCGGAATGGGATTTATGAAACAAAGGTCCTCTCCCCGCTAAATCGAATAACGAGTGCTTATTTTTAAATTAAGTGTAGCATTCAAATTCAAGCAAATCAAAATAAATACTCATTTGAAGGTAAATATTGATAGTCGGTCATTTAACTATCAAAGCAAACCAACAAATATCCAGCACCATAACAATCACTAGGCCCTTTTTATTAATCTTTCATAAATTAATAACTTGCCAGATATTCACTTCAATTTATCTTTAAAAAGATATATTTTCTAAACCATTTCAACTTCTACAATGGAAAACATTTCCACATACTTATTTAACAATAGGTAATTCACAAATCTATTTATTTTCAATACTTAGAAAATATTCAATATACTTAAATCACAATAAAGTATATATTTTATTCTTTAAGGAAAACATTCTCTTAAACACATTCATTTGAGTAAAAATGAATATTGCGTAAAACATCATTACGACAACCCAAAATCACTAGTATAGGGATTCGAAATTAAGATAGATATATAAATCCCAATACTATACAAAAAACCTTTCTTTTCGAAAATCATTTACAATAACAAGTGTTATAGTCCATCTTTTCCTTATTTCTCGAAAATGCCTATTTCAACAATAAATGTTGAAATCTATGGTTTCGTTCCTTAACACATTTTAAAACAACTTCAAATCGTTTTAATTCTATTTAAAATATCACTTCCCCAATACTTTTCTTTGATATATTATTCATTGTCCAAAATCGTGAATATACTTCGTTAACCAAATTCAACGTTTCTACACATTTTATTTTAAAGGATTATCCATTGTCCCAAAATCGTGAATATACTCCTTTAATAAGCTATAATAATTAATTTATCAAAATAAGTCGATTTCGGATTTATAAAACAACGTTTATAAATTCACATTATATTTTTTTATAAAAACTTCAACTTATAAAATCCCTTAATTTAAAAATTCTATTTATATCTCATTTAAATGCCAAAATCCAATTTATGAGTTAATTACTTGTAAATCTTTTATTTTACAAAATTTATTCATTTTATAACTTCACAATTTATAAATCAATAAATTTCAGTCATTTATCAAATCCATTCATACTTCATTCTAACACTTATAAAAACTCGTTTTATAATTCCAATATTTTTATTCATAAATATCAATTTTATAAATCTTTTATATAAACCGTTTATCATAATTTCAAAAATCTCAATTTAACCCATTTTACAAATTAATCAACTACTTATTTCAAAAATCACATTTTGGTTATATTTCACAAAAATCATAATTTTTATAACATTAAGATTATAACGTTT
The DNA here is from genome assembly GCA_030765085.1 of Allium cepa. Classification (NCBI taxonomy): domain Eukaryota; kingdom Viridiplantae; phylum Streptophyta; class Magnoliopsida; order Asparagales; family Amaryllidaceae; genus Allium; species Allium cepa. The sequence continues at coordinate 906,559,739 of CM060932.1, forward strand.
ATTTATTTAAAATGAATCAATTCAAAAATTTAATAAAATGTATACTTTCAAAAATCAATTTAACACTTTTAATTTTCCAAAATAGGCCCAATGCTGCAACAATACTAAATATAACAATCACGACATCCAAACACATCATATATCAATATGATAACAGAATATATCACGAATATCTGTAAAAATATATCCATACTGTTGAGGAATTCAGTTGGAACCCTCCAACCTGTTTCCCTGCATCCACAGATGTTAGCACAATACCAATCTCGTTCCAATACGAGATATCGCGGTACATGGGTTATATAAAATATTATCCGCTATTATGTGGCACAATAGGGTCTCATCGGCTATATAATGCGGGAAAATCAACTCCAAGTACATATATAATACCAGTTCCATTTCAAGATGGAATATCGCGGTACATGTGTTTAATAAATAACATCCGCATAATATACAACGTATAAGGTCAGTTTCAAAAATAGATAGTAATTTATCATTCAATCACACAATCAAGAAATTTTAAATCTAACTATTAAAAATTTAAATCGAAACAGATTCGATTGAGTGAGAAGTTTTCACCTTGTTTTCAGTAACAGTTTCAGTGTTTTATTTTGAATAAAATTAAACGCGCGTTTAATTTTACCCAAAATTTTCACTACCTCCAATCAACTCCAACCCAGTTCCATCGCGTAGTGTTCGTCAATACAAAGCCAACGCAATTCGTTTTGTCTAAAACGGACCTCGTATGAAAGAGTTACAGCATTTTAAAGTTTACACGATTTAAATATATACAATTTACAAATTTCTTTTTTTTTTATTTTACCCTAAACAAATCCTAGCCGTCCCTTTCTCCAACACCAGATCTGGACCGCCCTCTATTTCTTCTTCCCACTCACGTTCTACATCAGCTCATTCACGTTCAAGGATAGTCGTCCCTTTCTCCAACACCAAATCTGGACCGCCCTCTATTTCTTCTTCCCACTCACGTTCTACCATCAGCTCATTCACGTTCAAGGAACCCATACACGCATTCGAAAACCCCAATTATCGAGCCACCATCGTCGACTTTTACGTCGATCAAGAACCACCACGACATGCTCCCTCCTCCACCACATCCACGTGCCAAATGCGGTCAAACTCGGTCAACCCTACGCGATGCAGCAGCCCCTTGAATGCGCACCACTTACGAGCCAATTCTGGCGAATCCACCATCCCAAAATCGATCACGACCGTTGAAAAGATAGATCTCGTGGCGATCGACAAATCTCTAGTTGAAGTCTCGGCCTAAAAGTTGATGGATGGAGAGATAATGGAGGAGGAAGTTGCGAAATTTCTGGCCATTAAAAATCAAATGGTTGCCAGAAACCCTAGGGTTTGTGCAAAATGAAAGAAGTGAGGTCCTCATATAGAAAATTATGCGACACTATTCACCCGAAATTTTGCCGAACTCGAAACGAAGCTTTCTGCCTTGCATTTATAATGTTTTACCCCTATTCCGAACGCAATGGAATATATATCGAGAGCCAATTCGATCAAATTTGGAAGATAGGCTTTCGAATCGACTATTTAAATTTAAAATTCACTTAAATCGATTTCAGTGCGTTTTAGCTTGCCCCGGACAAACCGTAAATCCGATTGAGACAAAATTTGAAACCATACAATTATATAACATTACAAATCCGTTGAAACTGGTTCGTCGAAATCCGAGACTGTTTGAAAAATGGATATTTTTACTCGTCAATTAAATATTAAAATATTCAATTTTCACAAATTAACTTTTAATTAAATTTTAAGAGTTCTAAAACATCATTCTAACTCCAGCATGATTTACAATTTATAAATCATTTTTAATCACATAAACCCAATTTCCAATTATTTCTGTAATTTCCAATATTAAATTATCGATTTAATTATCCAATTAAATCCAGATATTCGAAATAAAAATTATTTGACTTAAAAATTTTACTTGTTAATATTTGAAATCAATTAAATATATGAATTTCAAGTGGCAGAAATTCTGGGTCGTTACAAACTTCCCCCTTAAAAGAATTTCGTCCTCAAAATTACCAAGTAAGAAAAAGTTACAGAATCCATTAACTTTTCAAAACCATTCAAATTAGATTTCAAATTCATTTAAGTGTTTAACTTTCCAAAATCCAATAGTTAAACTTCTTATAATCACTACAACAAAAAGACCCTACGATAGCGCCCGAAAAACGCTATTAAAGGATATTATAGCGGTTCGATAAACGCTGTATAACGACATGTGATTAAAAACTACCAACATTAGATAGCACAAAAAAAACGCTATAAAAATTGTTAATTTCATAACGCAAATATTGCGCTATGTTATTTATTTTTATAGCGGCAAATAGGCGTTATTGATTAATATCACAGCGCTATTAGCCCGCTATGAAATTCATTATTAGCCACAAAATACTTTTGTTTTTTCTAAGATAGCACTAATATTGCGCTATAGAAAGTGTTAATAGCGGATTATTAGCGCTGTATTTGAACAGTTTATTGTAGACGGTGACTTGTCACAACTCCAATATGCCGCTATAAAAAGTCAGCTACAATAGCGCTTGTACTCCGCTATAATATCTTATTTTATAGCGCTTACTGACCTATCATTCATCATTATTTATAGCGCTTTTTGTAATACCATAGTGCTTTTTATGGTCTGCATCCTACTAATAAACTGCAGTATTAAATACCAATATCAAAAAGCACAATAATAATCATAAAAGATAATAAATATAGAGATGTAACACATTACATTAAACATACCAAATATTCATACACATCAAAACGTAGTAGCAAATATTTTAAGCACACCCCAAAAAATAGTAGCATAGTTTAACAAAAGAAAGTACATATTTTATTGTTTGCATTAAAATGAAGATCACAACTTTAGCATCTTCTTCTTTCACACACCTGCAAATAAAATAAATAATTACATTAAGAACGGTACATAATTAATGATAGATGTTTTTACTTGGCAAATAAAGCTAGCCCTCTAAATTTACTTGGCAAATAAAGCTAGACCTTAAACATATATATATATATATATATATATATATATATGTTTATAAACAAAGTAGATTATACTTACTGAAAATTCATGTCATTACAACGTGTGCAGCAGGCCAAGCTATTATTGAAAGACACGTTCATCTTGAAGATGTCAAATATGTATTTACTATGTCAGCAATACTCTTCTCGATATCATATGTCATATAGAACATGCAACAGGGAAAGCACATCGTAGATAAACAAGGGAATAAAATGCTTGACAATGTCATGTGCATGTGCTTATGCTTCAACCATTGATGTCTGTACTCCCGATTGAGATGGCAAACTGTAAGCAAGACGGTTGATACATAATATATGGAGTAAATCAAGCAAAGCAGCAACAAATTTTGTTCATACAAAGAGGACAGAATTAGTAATGTAAAACATAAATTTAAGACTGAATACCTTCTCTCTTCAGATGATTTATGACTCTCAAAATCTGAGCTGCCCTCTTTTCATGCGCAGTACAAAGGTTTTCCACACCATTTTCAGTCAAATGTTTTACAGAATCGACGGAACAATTTGCATAATTTGCACAGAATCGACGGAACAACTTGAGTTAAAGCTAATGATAGTTACATTGAACCACAGTTTAAGTTTGCAATGACTACAAACGTAAAGTAGCATCAAAGCAGAAATACCTACATGCTGCCAGTCTATGCCTACAAAGAGCATGAACATAAAATTACGGAAATTTACATGGAAGTAAATATATAGCTTGCAAGTGGTACTACAACAAATAAGCATAAAACATGTATCAGGTAGAGTATCAGTAACGTAGACAAATAAATAAGAAACGGGATACAAACATGTTAACTTAAGGAAAATAAAGCGTTTCTTACATCAACAGAGCGTGACTATTGAATCGAAACCATCAGTACAGCATAGCACAATCGTAAACTTGTAGCACAGAAATTCAACAGTTATCATCTTACAAATTAAAACAAGTTTAAAAGTTCAGTACCGCAACATGACATGCTCTATCATGCTGAATAGTTCTTCTATTCCTAACCATAGTAGCAAATCATCCACCTTATGATTTGGAAAAACAAATGAACATGTTAGTCAATACCCAAATAAAATCAGTATAGATGGACGGCACCTGTATTATAATGCAGTCCTTAGAATACGATAATGGGTCATGGTTTACATTGCGTAGTTTGTTAGAAGCATGCATGAAGAAGTGTGTGGTAAAACAATCAAATCAACAAATGTCTCCCTTGAACATTTTTATCCAGTAATATCAAACTTAGCAAGTACGCATATTTGAATTAGAGGCATTCCAGTACGCAGAACAAATGATTGAAAGATATAGCAGAGATAAGTTAGAAGGAGCAAAGATTTATAACCCAAACTGCAAATCTTATTTTCTTAAGCATTGCTGACCTTAAACCAAGTTTTTTTTACGGCAGCCCGAGTGTAGGGGAAAAATTGACAATGCTATGGCAGATATATGGGACGGAGGATCGTATGAGTAGGATATTAAGATTTGAGTAATTGTAACGGTACGTACAGAAGATATTAATAATCATTCACATGATTTGTAGTAAACATAGACTCAATGTTGAATTCTGTTAAGGATATTACGATTAACTGAACAATACATCCCTTTTCGTGGATATACGTAGAAAGCCTTAAAATAATTAGAAAAAAGAACATGAGTGTGGACTACCAGATGTCGTTGTTAAGGATTATCTAACAGTGAGAATAGGACCCAGCGTTGAGTAGCAAATATATCGAAAAATGGTTTATGATGGTGTTGAAGGTATATTGGACAGGCAGAGCTTGGAATAGTAGGGAATTTTTTTTATCATATGTATTGTTCAGGTAATCTTAACAGTATGGGGAATCGTTGGAGATATCAGTCAACCTCGGTATAACAGGTTTAACTGCCAAAACATATCAGGTTCGTAAAAGGCAGATTGCTGATATGTAGTAAAGTACAGAAGGGAGAAAAAAGGGATGGAGGCAGAAAACAACAACCTGGAAATGAGTTCAGAAAGCATAGGCATTGAAAATCCAAGCGGCATCCTTTCCAAGGCTTGCAAATATCGCCGCAAGCTAAATACAATATAATGTAATGATATCGTGTCACAAGGAAAAATCCAAGTTATAACAGAAATTGCAAATACCTAAGGGCCAGGATATCCGCCTACTGGCCAACCAAGTGGCCACTTTACATCTTTCTGAAGCAATGTATACTCTTTCTCAATTCCAAACCTACGATATTTTGTTCATTTTTAAGAAGATGCATTTGACACCAAAAGAAAGCTACTTAATCTAATCTAATATATACAACTGGAACATATATAACTACATTTCAGCAAACCAAATACAAAACCGAAGTTCTGTTCAAAACTTACCAAGGAACTTCATCAACAACCTTCTTGTCGTTGAAGACTTGTGCAGCTTTATGGCGCTTATTTGTAGGAATTGGCTCCCCAGCTGGTGTGTATGCATCACAAATTACCTTTAAAATAAATATGGAATCAGTAATTAATTTACTGCAGAAGTATTTGTTATCTTCCTAATGCTCAAAATTTAACTTGGTCTTAGCCAGAATTTATAGGGATGTGATAGAAAAGTAATTACAGTGAGTGCAAAATGAAAGAGAAGGGCATATATACCAAATGTACTCGGCGAGAATTTTATCAGTGAATGGTGTTGTATCCAAATTAAGCAATCCCTCCAATCTTGAAACAGTTCCATTATCAGCACTGACAGCAAACACTTTAAACATAGAAGAATTTTTCTTTGCTTTTGATCTCTGTGAGTTGAGCAAGAGTGAGTTCAACATCCGGCTGTTGTTGCTGAAACTGCGCCTTGTTCTTATTGTGTTGCTTTTAGTTCCCAGTTGGCATTGCATTGTAGGGACTAGTGTCTGCGCCATTTTGCTTGATTTTCTCTTCAGACCTTAGTATAAACATGCAAGTTCATGAAAGAATTACAACAATAGAATATAAGTAGCTATGCAGAGTGTGGAGTTTAGTAATTTATATGCTAGGAATCCAGTTACAGAATCTATAAATTTCATTCATTCTAATATATAGCAGTGAGAAACTGTCATTTACGCCTAGTTCTAGCATTTCATCAGATAAGTCCATATGAACCGTTGATTGGGTGTAGGCTGTATTGCGATCTCAAGACAACAAATATAGCAAGTAACGATTCATCAGCCTGCCATAGCAGAGGATAGCAATTGCATAAGTAAGAAATAGAAGAGAAGGGAATGACGTATATCGGGGATAGTGGGTAGATTCAGAGTATAGATAGTTAGATACAGATCCTGCATTTTTAATCAGCTCACCAAAACAATTGTCCATTGTCTCTAACAAAATAGAAGATGTTGCACAGTCTCAATCGATTAACATATTTCAAAACTTAATTAGACAATGCAATTAAATTGGACACAAGCAAGAATTTACATAACCATGTCAATATCAACATGTGCAAATCACAAGTGAATGAAATTAATATTAGCAATCAATCAAATTCAAGCTTGGTAGACTAGTTAGTCAGTATAAAATAAATGGAAAAGATGAAAAGAAATCAAAAATTTCGTATTTGAAATCTAAAACTAACTTACCGACTATAATGCCAAGTATAGCATATGCCCAACGACCTTTAGATGCCAAATTAAGCGTTCTCTGATTCCATCCACTAATAGTTGTTAGGCTACCTAAATAGCCAGTTGATAATCCAATTGCTAAGTGCTCCTAAAACTGGCATATACTTGACTTGAATACCACTCCAAGCCACCCCATGAGAAAGGAACCTAGCTGCATTGAGCAAATTATGCAAGGTACACCGAGACCATGTACATATGAACAAGACACATACCACAATAATTTTTTTCTGTGCATTAGAATTTGAATCATGCAATAGTGATACCAGTATAATTGATGTTTAATGTATAAAATAATAGTTGCACATCAAAGCAATCCTCAACATACAAAAATAAATTTCTTACAGATCCCGAAAGTTGTCGAATCTTTTTATTCATTCAGTTAAAATTAATATGCATGGTATTTATTAGATGTTGTGAATTTCGTATTGTTTCACACTTGCTTGAAATGCCAAACTCCAAAACTATGCATTAGATTTTAATTTTTATGGATGGGGCCTAATAAAATTAGTTAGTGTTCATAGATATAGTTGACAAATACAAGTAAACTAAAATACAAATCCCATATTAGAAGGAAGATCAAGGTATAAAGGCATATAATCTCCAGAAAGCCAAAGTTTGGGACCAAATAGCTTTTGTAGAAAATACCTGGTTAACACCTGAAGCATTAAAAAAATCAATTTTTAAGCTACAAGAGTAAATTTTATATATAAAACTCTCAGTTGTGAGACGAGAGAAACTAAGAGAATAATAAGTGCAGTGTATAACCCTTGTCCAACATGTTTCTCATCAGGCAAAACTTGGAATAAGAAACATCTATTCGTATAAAAAGGATTAATTAATCTACCTTACCACCTTTTAATACAAACTTAAACATGTTAACATAGTTAGTAACTCAGCTAAAGACACAATAAACTAAAATGATAACAGGCCCCATGTATCCCTTCGACCCCATTATGTCACCAAGAGAGCCTTGTTGGCTTTCGATCTACAATGTCTTGTGTGGCAAAGTGACAGTTACCTCGAAAAGCTAAAATGGTGTTAAAGTCATAGCCTTTGTACGTACAATTTGACTACTATAAATGCAATGTTCTGACATGCCTATTTTGGTGTTTTTGTGGATCATGTAAACTGTTGACTACAAATATAAAAACATAGCAAACTCTCATCATTTTAAATACATATCCATAAAATTGCTCTGTTACTTCTACTAAACATGGTTATTTATTGGAAAATTAAATTTTACTGAACCTGCATAATTTTCAATAATATTTTATTTCTATACTAATCAAAACAACATCTGTAAAAAAGAAAAATATTTTCTCTATTAAATATTTTACAGAGTACAAACATTAAAGCAATCTTATCATAAATAATTATTCTCTATTAAATAGATCATCATGCCAGCTAATTTCAAAGCATCTTCAGAGCCATGTGAAAATTTCTCGTAGAATGTAAATATGTGAATAAAATTAGATGTATACCCGATACTGTATTGGGGATGGCACCACATGACAAAAGCTTTTCCACGACATGCATGGCTATTTTTCCAGCACTGCTCACTACACATCTACAGTTGACAAAGTATGTAATTGAAAAGCAAAACAAGATTAGATTCACAGAATATAAACCGCAATAAGCAACATTGCTGAGAATATACCCGGGGATCCATCTAAAGAAATTTAAATCTTGTTTGGAATCAAGAACTTATGTTATCAGTTCATCATCAAACTAGTGCTTTAAAATTGGTTAGTAAATATGTTTCAATTTATAATTACCATTTAATTAGATAGTGAGGTACCCAAGCATGATGTGGCTGTTGAAGCAGTACAAATGGGTGGCATGAAGATAGTAAAGAATAATACCGAAGTAGGCTCCTGTGTTTATAGTGACATTAAGGAATATAATTATTTATTATGTTTGAGGCTAAAATATTATTTATTATTGTTATAGTTATCTTCTAGAGTCGATGGTTAAAGTTATATTAAATACTTAGGCATACGCACGAACTTATAAAGTTTGGGTAAGCTCAAATGCATGAGGTTTGGTGTAAAAATTAACTAAGCATTTTCTTCTTTAAAACATTGCACTGTATTATTAGAAAAGTGAAAATCATTCACAGACCCCGAATTATTTATCAAAACCATTGACGGTACCTATTATAGCTTGAAAATTCTTATTACGGATATTCGATGAATTGCAAGACACGTATTGTTTTCCAAACTTTATCAAATCACATGAATTTTCATAAATGATCCATTAAAGAGTGTTGAACAAGTCACCAAAAATAAACCTAATATGCCCAAATAACGGTCATTTCAGATGACCTTCGAAAGAAAGCTTTAGTTGAGTATGACACCCTACATCTAATACGTGTTGTGTGAGGAATTGTACCAAACAACATATGTGGAGTGTTGTGAGTACCAACTCACATTTCTTACACCAGACATCCCATACAATAATCAAATTTCCATAACGACGTTCAAATAGAAAAAATGAAATCAAAGCACCACAGCAAGCAACAAATTTGTTGTAAGTACAGAAGTAGCCACACCCACGCAAAGTTGTAGCAAAACCAATAAAATAGAGAACTCATTAACAGCCCTATGTAGAAGTGATCGTAGTCCTAAAGTTTTCTGATAATACATCATTCCACAAACCGAATGATGCGAATTTAACCAATCTAGTAAGGTAGTAAATGAGTAGTCACAAAAAAATTATATGTACCGATTTTGGCCTTTGTATGATGCCCACGAAAGAAGTTCCACTCCATTTTAAGACTTCCGATGGTCTCTCATAAAATGGTATGCTCCTTACTCTTTTGGGTCTAGGCAAGGGTGTTTGTCATGGTGAAATGGAAGGCAGTGGTGATTTCAGGTAGCTGAATGGGTTCAAGATGAAAGAAGATTAAGGTAGAGGGAAAAGGTTGCTATTGAACCGGATCCGATATTTAGGGTTTGCAGGAGAGAATTAAGATTTCTTTAAGAGCTAGAAAAAAGAGGGGAACGAAAATGAAGAGGGAAGTGGAAAATAATTTGAGGAAGAGGCGGGCAAGCAAATTATCGTGCAGGACCACTTTATCCAAATGCGTTACGTACCTGATCCTTGACTGAATAAAAGAAAATAGAATAAATAATAACACTTTGAGATAACGCGTTATTTTTTGCGTTATAAAAGACAACTTTTCTTGTAGTGAATAACTTTACTAAGTTTTCAAATCATACTTAGTTATCCTTTCAAAAGTACTAATATCGTTCAACTTTCAACTCAAAATCAAAACTTAGTTTTCACAAATTTTACAATTTTCTCAATAATATTCTAACGTCTTAAATTTTCAGAAAAATTCACCATAGTCTCATTTGCGCGGCTCAATCCAAAAAAATTGACAATATATATATATATATATATATATATATATATATATATATATATATATATATATATATATATCACAAATATACATCTCATCAAAGTAATGAGGCATCCCGTAGGGAAAAAGCGTAAAAGTACGATATGTAATCCAAGATATGTACCTTATATACTATTAGCGAGCATATACGGCTAATATAGCACGAAAGCGAGCTCCAAATGCGAAGCAATGCGCAATCCCCACATACTAAACACTCAACAACAATGAGAAAATGTATATAGAAAAGTAATATCAATATATAACAGATATCACTACAACAACTACACATGCCAATATAGAAAATGCAACAAAAGGCAACAAATCCAACTATTAAACAACTATCATCCAACCACAATTCCAATCATCAAATCAATATACATTCACTTCTCATTAATATTCAATGAATTGTTTTTCATTAAATTATATTTGATTCATTAACATTGGACTTTACTAACATTCATTTTCAATTAGTTTATATTCACTAATTTACATTCAAGTTAGTTCACTTACACATTCAAATCAAATTTCATAACTTCCAATTTTATCAATTCAACTTCATTAACACTTAATGAATTATATACAATCAACTAACCAATCATATAACAATCAATGTATATCCAACATTACCAAATTTCCTTACTTTGCTTACATTCATTCAATTTGGTTCATCACTTTTAATTAGCTTTAATGAATTAACACTTACATCCATTATTTCATATCAATTTATTTACATTCAATTGATTCATTAATTCAATTGCTAATTCATTTAACCACAAAAGTTGAATTTCATTTATATAACTCAAGTCCACATCCATTTAATTCACTTTATTATTTTACTTCGATACCAAAATCAACTTCATTCAACATCACTTAAGTTATAATCCATTTAAACATCATTTGTTTTAACTTAACTTAAATTTCCAAGTCCTTTAACTTTACCAAAGCTAAAATCTTTATTATTTCATATTATAAGTCCACAACTGGTAACACTTATATTCAACAATTTCAATTCATAGTTCAAATTCATTTTTATTTACAACTCATATTTATAAATATATTCATATACTTTCACTTCTTATATATAAGATTATTCCACAATTGTAAATCACATTAATTATAATTCCATACTTAAAAATTCATTTGCTTATACAATTTTTCTTTTAATTTACTTATATATATTCTTACATTTTCAACAACCAAACAATCAATTTATATACACTTCAATAATTCTGAAAAATTATTTCTTTATATATAAAATATTATTTAAGGTAAAATTATTTCATTTACCCAATTTAAAATGATACTATGTTAGTCTATCTTGTTTAAGAGTTTAGAAACTCCTATCGAAGCAGTTGGCCAGACTGCACCGACCAGAATCTATAAACAATCAACCGATAAGTCAACACAATACAAAACAATTTTTTCATATTCACTAACAAATACGCGCTCATAGCTATTATTACACTCAAACTCATTCTAGAGTACTACTGACTCTTTCTCTAATGAGTAGTTTCCAACAGAGCCAAGGTTGTCACTTAACCATATGCTATGATACCAAATGCCAGGATCGCTTTTTTCGACTCACGAAGGTCGACATTAATACGTACACTGTATCAACTGCCGAGCAATCGAATGCCGGAAAACCGAACCGTTCGGGTTAAAGAAGTGGTAGAAGATAGAAGAAGAAAGAAAGAAAAGCAACAGAACAATATCAGAATCTCACAATTCGCAGCGGAACAACATATCATAGATAAATGAATATCTTTTAAAACAAAGAACTATATCAGTTATTACATTACATCACATTACATCACATTATCAGAGTTTACAACAACAAACAGCGGAAAAAAAATACTATATACTAGTTGATACGCCATGCCATCCAGCTTTCTCCTGATCTCCACAGCTTGCTCCTGAATTCCAGAATGACCTGATAACCTGACTCTAGACTGCCCGTGTTAAAATTGATGGGCACCCAGAGTTTAGGAAGGAAACAAAAAACTCCAGGTCAGTCATGCGACTGGTGTGAGAACTTAAAACAGTTTATCATTAAAAATAAACAAGGAAATATTTTAAAATAGATTCGCAATGCTTTTAGAAAATGAAACTACCATAAAGCCTCCCGCACACACACACAACGCAAACGCAGAATCTAAGGAGATTTCTCCTTATGATAGTTAAATATGCTTGATACGTAAATTTCTTTGATATTATTATTATAAGTGCAAAGTGTAGAAAAAAAATTTCGAAAGTATAATATAAATCTTAGCCAACATACGACCATTATCGTATGCCTACTATAGCTACCATGTTCAATAGCATGTTACCGCCACATCCATGGCAGGTTATACAACTAAAATCGTACAAAGATAGTATTGTTTCTTTTGATTTCCAACAAATGGTCAGGCCAAGGAACTTCCCATTGCCACATAGGTACGCCTCTGGAAAGGCGCCTCGAGAACCTAACCGGATTTCTGCCAACACAAGGCCGGGTTACCCCTAACTGGGTAACAACTGACACGAATATGCCATCCCCCAGTCGCAACCGACCTTTATCCCAGGATTCACCAACAACCACAAAATAATACGTTTGCAGCAACATCATAGGTTAAGTATCTGGGCTCCATACCATGATACCACCTCTATCCAGAAGGAAATGTCGTATGCTAGGGGGCGTTGTCCCCTAATAACCTTGCCGCATCTTTCCTATTTTGACCATTTCCAAAGTGTGAGGTCCGACGAAGTCTCGTCCACAAAGCTACGTTTTCACAAAAGGCACGCTTTGATCAACAAAAGCTCAACAACACTTCGTATGCCACATTACCAATTTGGGAGTATATCACTAGTAACCATCAACTACATAACCTTTGAGCTCGTACGTCTCAGAGAAGGGTGTTAAGCTAAGAGAATTAATCCTCCTCCACCAACAGAAATATATTTGATAGAAACTAGCTTTACATCTCAAATTGTAATGTCAGACACACATCCATACAAGTCCATTCTGGGTTCGAACAAAACAAAAGGCACTTCCAAAGAAGCCCTTGCAATCCGGATATTCACTAATCACGACCGAAATTCCCATCACAAAGGATGATAAAATCTCTATATCGGAGATCAGCCGATGCAAAAACATTCGACGGTAATCCTTCCGTTTTTAAAAATATCCGGACTTCAACACCGGTCTTCAAATTCTATCCATTACGACATATCATTATTCGGAATGGGATTTATGACACAAAGGTCCTCTCCCGGCTAAACCGAATAACGAGTGCTTATTTTCAAAATAAGTGTAGTATTCAAATTCAAGCAAATCAAAATAAATACCCATTTAAAGGTAAATATTGATAGTCGGTTATTTAACTATCAAAGCAAACCAACAAATATCCAGCACCATAACAATCACTAGGCCCTTTTTATCAATCTTTCATAAATTAATAACTTGCCAGATATTCACTTCAATTTATCTTTAAAAAGACATATTCACTAAACCATTTCAATTTCTACATTGGAAAACATTTCCACATACTTATTAACAATAAGTAATTCACAAATCTATTTATTTTCAATACTTAGAAAATATTCGATATAATTAAATCACAATTAAGTATATATTTTATTCTTTAAGGAAAACATTCTCTTAAACACATTCATTTGAGTCAAAACGAATGTTGCGTAAAACATCATTACGACAACCCAAAATCACTAGCATAGGGATTCGAAATTAAGATAGATATATAAATCCCAATACTATACAAAAAACCTTTCTTTTCGAAAATCATTTACTATAACAACAGTGTTATAGTCCATCTTTTCCTTATTTCTCGAAAACGTCTATTTCAACAATGAATGTTGAAATCTATGATTTTGATCCTTAACACATTTTAAAACAACTTCAAATCATTTTAATTCTATTTAAAATATCACTTCCCCAATACTTTTCTTTAATATATTATTCACTATCCAAAATCGTGAATATACTTCGTTAACCAAATTCATCGTTTCTACACATTTTATTTTAAAGGTATTATCCACTGTCCCAAAATCGTGAATATACTCCTTTAATAAGATATAATAATTAACTTATCAAAATAAGTCGATTTCGGATTTATAAAACAACGTTTATAAATTCACATTATATTTTTTATAAAAACTTCTTATAAAATCCCTTAATTTACAAATTCTATTTATATCTCATTTAAATGCCAAAATCCAATTTATAAGTTAATTACTTATAAATCTTTTATTTTACAAAATCTATTCATTTTATAACTTCACAATTTATTAATCTATAAATTTCAGTCATATATCAAATCCATTCATACTTCATTCTAACACTTATAAAACTCGTTTTATAATTCCAATATTTTTATTTATAAATATCAATTTTAGAAATCTTTTATATAAACCGTTTATAATAATTTCAAAAATCTCAGTTTAACCCATTATACAAATTAATCAATTACTTATTTCAAAAATCACATTTTGATTATATTTCACAAAAATCATAATTTTTATAACATTAAAATTATAACGTTTATTTATTTAAAATGAATCAATTCAAAAATTTAATAAAACGTATACTTCCAAAAATCACTTTAAAAATCCTTTTAAAATTTGAAAATCATCACTTTAACACTTTTAATTTTCAAAAATAGGCCCAATGCTGCAATAGCACTAAATATAACAATCACGACATCCAAACACATCATATATCAATATGATAACAGAATATATCACGAATATCTATAAAATATATCCATACCGTTGAGGAATCCAGTTGGATCCCTCCAACCTGTTTCCCTGCATCCACAGATGTTAGCACAATACCAATCCCGTTCCAATACGAGATATCGCGGTACATGGGTTATAAAAAATATTATCCACTACTATGCGGCGCAATAGGGTCTCATCCGCTATATAATGCGGGAAAATCAACTCCAATTACATATATAATACTAATTCCATTTCAAGATGGAATATCGCGGTATATGTGTTTAATAAATAACAGCTGCTTAATATACGGCGTATATGGTCTATTTCAACAACAGATAATAATTTATCATTCAACCGCACAATTAAGCAATTTTAAATCTAACTACTTAGAATTTAAATCGAAACGGATTCGATTGAGTGAGAAGTTCTCACATTGTTTTCAATAACAGTTTTAGTGTTTTATTTCGAATAAAATTAAACGCACGTTTAATTTTACTCAAAATTTTCACTAGCTCTAATCAACTTAAATCCAGCTCCATCGTGTAGTGTTCGTCAATACGAAGCCAACGCAATTCGTTTCGTCCAAAACGGACCTCGTATGAAAGAGTTACAGCATTTTAAAGTTTACACGATTTATATATATATACAGTTTACACTTATTTTTTTATTTTACCCTAAACAAATCCTGGCCGTCCCTTTCTCCAACACCAGATCTGGACCGCCCTCTATTTCTTCCTCCCACTCACGTTCTACATCAGCTCATTCACGTTCAAGGAACCCATACACGCATTCGAAAACCCTAATTATCGTGCCACCATCGTCGACTTCTACGTCGATCAAGAACCACCGTGACATGCGCCCTCCTCCACCATGCCCTCATGCCAAATGTGGTCAAACTCAGTCAACCCTACGCAATGCAGCAGCCCCTTGAACGCGCACCACTCACGAGCCAATTCTGGCGAATCCACCATCCCAAAATCGATCACGACCGTTGAAAAGATAGATCTCGTCGCGGTCTACAAATCTCTAGTTGAAGTCTCGGCCTAAAAGTTGATGGATGGAGAGATAATGGAGGAGGAAGTTGTGAAATTTCTGGCCATTAAAAATCAAATGGTGGCTGTAACCAGAAACCCTAGGGTTTGTGCAAAATGAAAGAAGCGAGGTCTTTATATAGAAAATTACGCGACACTATTCACCCGAAATTTTGCCGAACTCGAAACGAAGCTTGCTGCGTGGCGTTTATAATGTTTTACCCCTATTCCGAACGCAATGGAATATATATCGGGAGCCAATTCGATCAAATTTGGAAGATAGGCTTTTGAATCGACTATTTAAATTTAAAATTCACTTAAACCGACTTCAGTGCGTTTTAGCTTGCCCCGGACAAACCTAAATCCGATTGACACGAAATTTGAAACCATACAATAACATAACATTACGGATCCGATGAAACTAGTTTCGTCGAAATCCGAGACTGTTTGAAAAATGGCTATTTTTACTCGTAAATTAAATATTAAAATATTCAATTTTCAAATTAACTTTTAATTAAATTTTAAAAGTTCTAAAACATCATTCTAACTCCAACATGATTTAATACAACTTTATAAATCATTTTTAATCACATTAAACCCAATTTCCAATTATTTCTATAATTTCCAATATTAAATTATCGATTCAATTATCCAATTAAATCCAGATATTCGAAATAAAAATTATTCGACTTAAAAATTTTACTTGTTAATATTTAAAATCAATTAAATGTATGGATTTCCAGTGATAGAAATTCTAGGTCATTACACACACTTTCAAACAGATCAAGCGCCATGTTTCATATGCTACTTAAGTTACTGCTTTTGTGGAACCAAGAAAAATGAAAAGGATGACTGGTGTTAAGACAATGGAGCTTATGTTGTAGCTATCGGTAGTGGAGATGTATTATGAGAATCCAACTTTAGAGAAGCTCACCATCAAGGCTGGAACTGGACTGTCTGATGGCTTCGAAGCCTCTGCTTTTGAACTTGAGAAATGAGCTTTTCTGCTTCTGGTGGTGTTGTAGTGATATACTAATTACCAAGTATTTTAGATTTTTTGTGCTAAATTGGTAATATATGTGCAAAAGTTGAGTTGATGCATGTACTATCTACTGATGTTGCTTTAGTTTCTAGTGCGCTTGATTGTATAAGCTATGTTGTCTTGATATATTTTCATTGCACACAATTGTTGTTTACTTCACTCAATTTGTGTTATTCTTCAGTGTGGTAGTGTATACTAAAATTATTATTTTTGTTCACAGTATAGATTGTATTGAATATAGGAACAAAGAAGGCAATATTTCATTTAATAAGAAGCCCGTACAGTTAACGTATTAGCGTTATAACGAATCTTGAAATTATTATATATGAGCCCATTTATGCTGCATTTTTTGCTAAAGATGGCAATAATCGTGTTTAAAAAAAATCCTACATGTTGTTCATAGGTTTCCTATTTTTATCAGTCTTTTGCATCTCTTAGAAGACAAATTTTAATATTAGGCTAGACGAAAAAGATTATTTCAATTTTAGATATCCTATAAAACTTATTACAAAAACAACTTGGTTTCATTAGTTCAAGTTTTGTGTTTGTGCTACACAAACACAAATTTATTGTTTGTACTTCACATTTTCAAAGTACGCAGGTACAAATTAATTTTTATTATATTGTGTTTGCGCATTTTCAAAGTGTACAAGTACAAAATGCTGGTGAGAAACGGGTCTATTTTTGTTTAACTTTTTAATAAGATAAAGTTGAAATAAGCTTTTATATGAGGCTTAGTATTAAAATTTGTCCTTTTTTGAGTTCTGTTCAATCCCACTTTGATATATATATATATGAATCTTTTTTGGCCGCCATTACCTTCTACATTTCTACTTAAAACATAGCTCTTAATCCACTCCAAATTTCTCAAATATATTTCAAATTAAAATAATATTATCCGATAGTTAGAGGTCAGTGATTCTGGACTTGTAATTTGATGAATCAAGAACGGTAAAAGGAAGAGAAGTCATCGCTTCGACGTGGATTCAAAGGCATCATTAAATTGGTAATTTTAATTAATATTATAGTAATTAAATTATAATCTATGATCCTATAATGAGTAATTTCATATCTGTTTAAGTATATTGCGACTATATGTTTAGTTACGTGAGATTTTGTTAGTAGATGTAGTTGTCACAAATCAGTTTGGTTATGTGCATATCTATTTATTATACTATTTAATTTATGTATAGGCAAATGTTTTCTACTTTATAAAATCAATTTTTGTCATTAACAATAAATTCATGTATACATTAGTGTTTATTTCTCTCTCATAATAGCATATATGCATATATAAGATATATGCGTGATTTAAAAATTTTAATACACTTATTTATTTATACTATGAATTTAAAATTTTGAAAATTAATTATTATATATATATATATATATATATTCATATTTTTAAATTAACATTTATCGAATTTTAAATTGTTTATTATATATAAAATAATTATTACATTACAATTTTATATGTTTTAAAAATAATATATCATTCCAGAAACGTATAGGAAAAGTTTGGGATATTTTCAATGAATTTTATTATTTTTAATAATTAAAATTATTTCAAAAAATAGTTTATGATTTATTAACAATAATTTAATTGAAAAATTCTTTAAAAAATTTCCTAACCTTTCATTTATGATCCCAGAATTTCTAAAATTTTAAATTTCGAATTTTTTGTAATATATTATTTTATATTAAATAATTATCTCCGAAATCAATTTATTTGTTTTTATAAATAACATTTCAACTTTGAAAAATCTACAGATTTTTTTAAGCTCTATTTTATGATCCTAGATTTTCTAAAATTGTCAAATTTGAATTTTCATCAATAGATCATTTTATGTTAATTATTTATGGATGAAAATATTATTTTATTCATAATACATACAAATTAAAATACTAAAATTATAATTTTTGCAGAACTAAGTTAGTTTTGAGTTATAAAAAAAATTTAATAATTTTTTCTCTTTCTATTATATATATATATATATTTATCTATATACAAATGTTTTATGTTTGTATATTATATATAATATATTTATACGTACATATGTATGTGTGTGCTTATATATATATGTACACACACACACATATATATATTGTAACACACACACACATATATATATATGCATATATTTAGACAACATATATGATATATAAAATGAGCTAATATGTCCGTTGCGATGTAAATCTCAACATCTACATATGTGCATATTATACCTTTCATGGATTATTATGTTACACATGAACTCACACATATATGTATATGATACATTTATGTATAAAATAAATCAAATAAAATAAATTTCATATCTTAATATATATTGAATTTAAATAAAATAAATGATTTTATTTAAATGAAATTTAGAAATGTTCTTATTCAGTTAGACTTCATAGGCCCAACAAAAGATCCAATAGGGTAAAAAATTTGAAATTCACCAATAACTTCCGCTGCGGGGTCTAATTAGTTCATATTAGAGTTAATTAACTAAGCTTGCTCACTCAATATGGTGTCTATAATGGTAATGACTAGGATTGGAATTAGGTAATCAAGCACCCTATCCTACATGGTTACCAGTCTAGCTCGAAAGATGAAGTGAGCCCAAAGGTTGCGCCTAATGGAGAAGACCCAAATTATTTGGGCATTGGGCTAGATTTCAAAATCATTTTGAAAATTAATGTTAGAGATTTTAAATTAATAGTTAAATTTAAAATAAAACATGTTTATTATAAAATTATAATACAACATAAGTTTTCAAATGTTTGAAAGGATAATGATATTTTCAAAATGTTTGAAAATATTTATATAATAATTTCAAATTTTAAATTTATTAAAAAGATTAATAAAATAAATTAACTAAATATGTTAATTAATTAATGTATGTACGCATGTATTATATATGTTGATGTATGTTATGTTATTTTAAAATGTTTAGGATAACATAAGTATACATGTATGTATACAAGATAAATTTTGAAATTAATAAATTTTAATAAAAATTGTTTCGTTGAATAAATTAATTAATGGTTAATTAATTAAATAACATACACATATATATGATATATTTATGTTACACTATAAAGGTTATAGTATACACTATAAATGTTATAGTAGATATGTCCAATATAAAAGTTATATTGGAATACAAATTTAAAATTAATTAAAAAGTTAATTGATTAAAATTAATTAGATAAGATTTAATTAATGATATATTATACATAAGACAACCATATGAGTAATATGAAATATAAAAGTTATACAACAATAAAACTTATAAGATATGTGTATAAACTAAATGTGGAACATTAAAGAAACCCAAATAGGCTTGAGAAATAACATATGTAAATGTACATATACTATGAATTCTGATGTGTCTGACACTTAGATCGCTAGGGTATTTCATAAGAAATATATTATTTTATAAGTCGATATCACTCAATATATATATTGAAGATTATGAATCTTCAATATAATATTGTCCTCTGCCATATATATATTAATAAATTACTTACATACTCCTTAGTTGTTGAGCAAACTCAAGATAGGGATTTATGCATAGGATAAGGTAAGATAACTACATGTATTTGTTGAGCAAATTCAAGGTACATATACTATACTTACGCCATCACGATATGGTAGGTATGAGTGAATAATCTCTTTCGATTTGTTGAGCAAACTCAAGGTCGAAAGGAGATTAGAGTAAGGAAAAATAGGTTAGGAGTTGTATGTGATACAACTGATAAGGTGTTGTCCATCGTTTATGGAGCTATGATTTATTGAGCAAACTCAAGGCCGGAATACCAAAACAAACGAGTCATAACATCCACTACTGAAGATGTAAGACTTCTATGTTTCATTTTAGGGTTTGGAGAAACATAAAAGACTAGTGAGAGCCTTATTAGAAAGTGAAATGTTAACATTTAATCTTTCTAATATTGTAAGAACATATGCTATATAATGTTATAATTATCTACAATGATAAATTTGTGCACTTATGATAAACGTTTGTCAATTAACATATATAAACAAACTGAATTGAAAGTTGATAAATAGAAATATAATACGTACTTACCAATAATTCTAGTTGCATGTTATATATTATTTCTATATTCATACAAGTGCCTAATTTTAACTACTTAATATATTCATAAGTTGGTCACTTATATGTTTATTTGGCTTAGACCGTGTATTTCATTTTATGAGATTTTGAACCCTAAATGCAATTCAAGACTATGGATATTTGATCCATGTACTTTCACATACAAATGTTATATGGTGAACAGTCATAGTTTGTATGGTACAATATTTCGATGAAGTTAGTTCATTCAAATTAAGCTAATAAACAACATTTTAAGATCATGTATTCAGCTTGAATGATTTCAAAAGGAACATATCATGTTAATATAACACAAGACCATAAACTACGAGATATATCTAAGAACTCGATCGTTAAAATGTTATCTTGATCAGCTTACATAAAGTGCAACATATTTCATGTCTTAAATGTTAATAATAATCGAATGCGCTCTTGTAAAAAGTTTGTTATGATATTGTAGTAAGGTTTTATTTTGTATAGTTTGACCATTTGAAAGAAAAATGAATGTATAAGAATAGATGTAATTTAAGGTAAAGTTGGAATGAAGAGAATGAATAGTCACTTCCGCTTTATAGAGAAACATTGGAAACAAGAATTGTAATAGTAATTAATACTTAATATTGGAATATGAAATATTATTTTTATTCTAAAATGTATTTTCATATAGAAAATTGTTTTCTATAACGTTTATTTCTTTGAGTTCAAGATATTTGATCAAAGAACTCTCCACTATAAACTAGTTGTAGCATATGAAATAAGTAAAGAATATTAATAATATTAAGTGAATGGTGGACCTCTAAATTTAGTATGCTATTATAGTAATGGAGGAAGTAGTGGGAGCATGCCATATGGCACCTAATGATTGCATCAAATTACGAAAATTGTTTTCGTAAAATGTACCGAACATCATTTGTGAAATAATGTTTATTTTTAGTATTGACTGAAAAATAGATATAACCATATCTCAATATGAGTATTATGAATATTCATTATGAAATAGAACTATATTATGGAATTTGTTTTCATAGTAAAAGTGATGCAACAAAAATACATATGTGTCCAATATTATTTACATTTATTTTGGAATTATAGACTAAGCTGTAGTTTTGAGAATTAATTTTACTATATGATTATGAATCATATGATAGAGGTTAATTATATCTCAAAAAATTAATGGCTATGCACCATTCAGTAGGAGCATCATAAGAGTTGATGGACTCTTTAAATTAATACATATTGACGTATGCAATCATAAGTCTATTGATGCCAAAAGCGTTCCACATACTTTGTTATATTCATCAATGATTTATTACCAACATGAACATGTGTATTAGATACACACGTAGTAAGTTTATGATAAATCATAGAATATAAAAGAAAAGTAAATAAAATAACATGCAACAGAATAAATGATTTGATTTGGTTGAATAAGTGAGTATATTGGAAAGAGTTCCAAATGAACCTAAAAATGAATATAGATTCAATCTCATAAGTCACTCCTTCATATGATACATAATGATGCATCGATAAGGAGTAATCAAACATCGTTGGAAAATTTACAATTAATTGTGAGTGAAGTTGAGTTAGTTTATTTCTATAAGGTCATGTACTTAAGAGTAGTACACAAGGTTGATATTATTTCATTTAACAATAGTTTACAAAATCATACAAGATAAGGATTTGTAAGAAATCCCAACATATCTTAGGCCAAGGAGTTGGCAGGTTGTGCGAGTCGAAAGATTGCATGTGTTTAAACAGAAGACTAAGTGGATTTCATGTTAGAAAATGGGTTTTTTTTACCTTATGTGGGTGCTTCTGGGGGTTTATTGATTGGTTGGCGCGATATCTATTTTAAATTACTCCAATGTATTACCAAACAACACTCGTTAAACATAATTCTAATTAATCTTACCGATGATTCTTTTTTAAACATTTCTAATGTTTATAGACCTAACTCAAAAGTATATCATCGGATTCTTTGGAATGAATGACTTGAGTTTAGATCTTTAGCGTCGGGCTCTTGGATTTTGGGGCGTGATTTTAAAGTTACTCGTTTTATAGATGAGCATGGACCACGAGAGGGAGATTTCTGTGCTATGGAGGAATTTGACAATTTTATTATTAATTCTAATTTGATTGAAACTCCTCTCTCTAATAGAGAATTTACTTTGAGTAATGGTAGAGGGTCCCCTTCTATGGCTCTTCTAGATAGATTTTTCGTTAGTGACGAAATAGTGGATAAATTTCCTATCTGTAGAGTGTTTGGTTTTCCTTACACTTTTTCTGATCATTGTCCCATTATTCTCACTTGTGATCACCATAGGATTATTAGTAGATCATTCATATTTTAAAAAATGTGGTTATTAGATTCAAGTTTATCAAATTTAATAATAAAAAAATGGACTTCTATGAGTTTTTATAACATTCGAAATAGAGACAATTCAACAAAAAAATTGTTTAAAAACTAAGGGAACTTAGGATTTTTCTTAAAAATTGGAATAAAAATATTTTTTGTAGTATTAAACTATAAAATAAAATATTCTTAATGAGATGCTCAAACTAAAAAAGTTAGAAGGAACTACACAATTGAATTTAGGTAAGCAGAATGTTCTCACTAATTTAAAAAAAGAACTTAATTCCATTCTAGAAAGGTGGAAGTTATGTGGAAGCAGAGATCCCGAATTCAGTGGATTAATGAAGGTGACTATAATACTAAATTTTTTCAAAATATGGCCAATGGTAGAAAACGACGTAACACGATTAATTCCATTCTAGTTAACAACGTAGAATTAGTTGATCAAAGAGACCTTAAAAAGGCATTCACAGACTATTATAGATATATATTTGGTAATAAAAACAAACATTGAATTAATATTAGATGGAATGATCTTTATCTAGTTGTTTCCAATGTTAATCTTTCTGAGTTAGATAATCCTTTTACTGAAGAGGAAATCTGAAAAGCTATCAGTGATTTGCCTGGTGATTAATCCCCGGGTCTGGATGGATTCCCTATTTTCTTTTATAAGACATTTTGGGATGTTTTAAAATTTGATTTAATTAGCATGTTTAATGAATTTTATAATGGAAATTTGCAATTGGGAAGGTTTAATTTTGCAAATTTTATTTTATTACACCAAAAAGTAGTTGCTAATAATTTAAAAGATTTTAGACCTATTTCATTAATCAACTGTTCCGTTAAAATTATTTTAAAAGTTTTAGCTACTAGACTTAGTATAAGAATGAATGAACTAATTGATTGTTCACAATCTGCTTTCATTAAAAGGAGAAATATCACCGATGGTGTGGCAGCTGTTCAAGAATACATCAATTACTATTGTAAGAATAATATTACCTGTGCTACTTTAAAACTAGATTTTGCAAAAGCTTTTGAATCGATTGATTAGGATTTTTTAGTAGATATTTTTCATGCTAGAGGTTTTAGTCAGATATGGATTAGGTGGAACATGAATTTGCTTAGAATTATTAACTCTAGTATTATGGTAAATGGTATTTTAGGTAATAAAATTCAATCTAAGAGAGGTTTGAGGCAAGGGGGTCCTTTGTCGCCTCTTCTCTTAATCTAGCTGCAGATGTTTTTGCTAAGATAATTAGAAAAGTGGCTAATAATGGATCACTGGGAAATATAGGTAGTGATATATCGAGTAACGGTTTATCAGTCCTTCAATTTGCAGATGCTACCTTGATTTTTCCTTCTTATATTCCTAGACACATTATTTCTCTTAAGTTTATTCTATATAGTTTTGAACTTTTATCAGGTTTAAAAATAAATTTTGATAAAATTCTATTATAGTTTTAAATGATTTTGATAAAGTTGAAAATTTAGTTGCTAATATGCTAAATTGTAAAACTATGAGTTTTCCTTTTGACTATCTTGGTTTTGTGATTAGACCTACTAAACTAAAACATGATGATTGGTTTATAATCATTGATAAATTAAAAATAGGATTTCTAAATGGAATAGGAGACTTTTATCTAGAGTGGGTAGACTTGTTCTAATTAATTCTATTTTATCAGCTCTCCTGATCTATTGGATGTCTATGAATCTTTTTCCTAATTGCGTAATTGATAAAATAGATAAAATTAGAAGAGATTATTTATGGAGTGGTGAAAATTCAAATAGCTGCATAATTTTTTTAGTTAATTGGGAAAATGTTTGTAAATCCAAAAAGGATGGTGGTTTAGGAGTCATTACTTTGGATAATATGAATTTGTCTCTACTAGGTAAATGGTTATGGAAGTTTAAGGACACTAATAATGCCAGGTGGAAAGAAATTATTACTATATATTACTATAATGGTAGTAATAATATTTATCAAATTAGTCGATCGGTTACCTAAAAACAATCTTATTTTTGGAAATCCAATTTAAAAATTCATGAGATTTTTAACTTAGGCATTAATATTATAGTTCATTTAGGTAATAATACATCTTTTTGGCACGACAGTTGGATTTCAGTCATCCCTCTTAGGATTGAGTTTAGAGAGTTATACGATATTTGTAACTTTAAATATGCATTAATTTCAGAATTTTTTTCTCCCGATAATGACCCTCCTTGGAATTTTAATTTTAATAGAATTCTAGTACGTTCTACACTTATGCAGCATTCTTTGTTTTATACTGGATTAAATCTTATAATATTTATAATGATAATGATTATAATAGTTGGGAATGGGATAAGAATAAGAAATATTCTTTAAATTCTTTTTATAGATTTATTAATTTTTCGGGTGTATCTAATAATTTTTCAAATTTGTTTGAAAATCAAATGCTCCTCCTAAATCTAAAATCCACATGTGGTTAATATGTACGGAAAAATAAATACTATAGAATTTTTAAAAAGTAAAAATATACATATTGATGATAAATGTTATTTTTATAATATGCATTTGAAGATATTATACATATTTACTACGATTGTATGGATACTTATTTTATTCTTATGTATACCCTTAAAATATTTGATTTTAATATTATTACTAAAATTACTAATTGTGTATTCTATTAGAAAACTTTTAGATTTAAGTTCAGTAAGGATAATAGTTATTTGCTTGACACTTTATTCATTATTTCTTCTTGGTATATTTGGTTTGAAAGAAAGCAAAGAAGTTTTAAAAATAATAATCACTTAAATAAATTGATATTTTTTTTAATTTCGTCCTTTTGCTTTAATTGGATCTCTAATCCTAAATATAAATTAGCTAAAAATAGTCTTTATAAGGAATTTCTTCATTAGGTTAGTAATAATATTAATAACTTCAAACATAACAATAATATTTTTGACATTAATAATAATAGTATTAATTTTTTTTCAAATTTAAATAATGATCCTTCTAAGTAGCACAATTTGCTTTTGATTGTAGGTCCATAATGATAATTCTAAAAGTGTCTTTGATTTTTTTTAGTTATTATTGTACTTATTTATAATTCTTTAATTTTCTTTAGTTTGGATCATATTACCCTTACTTTTTAGATTTTTTAGTTTTTGTACTAGTTTACCTTTGCTTTATTATGTCCCATTTGATTTTATTTACACACACACAGACACACACACACACACACACACACACACACACACATATATATAATTTCTATTTATATACATATATGTGAATCATCCTAACTATTTTCCTAGTTAATTCTCAGTTACAGGTCTGGGATAGGTAGGATGTTAGTGTCCCTTTACAGGTGCACAGGACTGCCATTTCCGAGATTGTCGATTGTGGTGAGGGATTCTTCTCAGTACATCTTCAGCTTCACTTAGGCATTTTATCTTCAGGTGGATTCACTCCATAGTCAGGCACTACTTCCAGATATTTCGATTCTTCGGCGTGGAGTTTCTTTCTGGATTATTAGTCACTTTACTTCAGTTTAGCCACAGCCTTATCCCAATTGAGGCAGCAACATAGAGTTTCCATACTAGATTGTCCTGGTTTTTAGTATCTTTGGCTTTTGATACTATTCAGTTACTCAGGTGCTTCCAACACCTTACTATCGGGCGGTGGTCATGCCAGGGCACGATATTAGGGTGTAAGGGACGATGGCTTTGCCGGAGCTCATTATAGGGGTACCTGTTTTTTTCTTTGATATTCGTACTTAGATTTGTCACCTGCCAGGCATATTGGCAGCACCTTGTTATGTGTTATACATATAGTTTCATGTATGCTCTCCTCTTTTACTAGAGGACGCATATTTTTTTCAAAAAAAAATTATTCATGAGGGATCTTGTATGAATCTCCAAAAGTTTTTTGGAAAGGTCTGTCATCAAATGACATATTTATGTTTTTAAACATAATTTTTATAAACTAAAATCAGTTTTATAAATAAAAAGGTTCATAAAGTGTATAAGAATCCCCATTCTATTTGCACTAAGAAACATTGTTGTTTCAAGATATATCAACTTCATTATAAAGGATTTTTTTTGAGAAATTTTTGGTAATTAAATGGAATTGGATTCGATCCAAGGATAGAGCTAAATATGAGACGAAGTGAAATTAACTAACCTAAATGAACACATAGCATTAGAATATCTAATAAGTATTCTTGTACGTCGAAGAGAAATTATGAGTTTCTTAGTATTATCGAAAATATATATTACCTTCGTTTGTTCAATTAAACTATTAAGATTGTTGAATCTATATGGTATGATGTGCAAATTTGAAAGAATTCCAAGTATGCTATCGAAATATGATTTTGATGGTCGTAACCAAAGAGATGTGATCCACTGGTCGAGATTTGTCTTTATTGGAAAGACCAATGTGGTTGGAATTAAATGAGTGTAACATCCCGCCTTTTCGCACACTTTAAAACGACACACGTGCCAATTCAAAGCATACGCAAGGGCGGATTGTCATGGGGTAAATAAGAAAAACAGAGAAGAAATAAAACAAAATAGAATCTCACAGCGGAAGGATAAAATATAATAACAAATATACAGTTCATAAACAGTTTACAAAAGCTTGATTTTACTTATACAATGAATATCAGAGTTACACATACCTAATACAACAATGCAGCGGAAAAGAAAGAGTGTGTAGTGCAATACTATATATATAAAATAATACTGAATCTTCGTCTTCGTCCTCCAAAGCTAAAACCTGCTATCCTGAAACGCTCGGACTGACCCGAGCAAATTTGAAAAGACAAAAACACTCGAGTCAGACTAGAATATCTTATGTGAGTTAAATAAACAGAAATAAATATGAGTACAGTAACTCAAGAGATGCTCGGGATTTACATCTCCTAAGGATCCGTTAAACTATTTACTATGTAGTATATTGCGTTATTATAATAGTGTCTATTTATAAAATAAACTTACTTTTTAATAGCGTTAAGGGGTTACCCATATAGCCCTTAACACGTAATAGTCCCAGTAGTCCATCCAATATCATAGTCCCTCCTGATCGGGAAGCCACTAGAGGATACCACACGGGCTACGGGAGAAAACCAAACTCGTACAAGGCGCGATAGGGTAGGTGACACGGCACAACTAGGCAATGCCAGGGTAGATATACCAATTACGCTTCCGGGCCGATGGTAACGCGAAGCCGCAGCAACCGCCCACCTCGAAACAACTCCCCAAATCAAAAAAAATAGAAGTGGCCACTGAATCAATCCAAAGTCATAGTATAATATCGAAGAGGAGTGTCCGATCAGAGGAATGACCTCATTAACCCGTCGATCGCTCCTGTTTTAGCCACCTTATGCCAACTCACGGGAGTCGGGTCCACGTATTTACCTTACAGGAATCGTCGCCACCAACCTACTTCATTCTGGAATCTCCACCGCGTACACGGTTAGTCAAAGTGGTTTTCGGTATCGACAGAGAGTATGTCCATATCCGATCCCGGTCTCTTTGCCAACCCATCGTTATTATAACACCGCGGTTATTTAAAACAGTTTATACCTTTAAAACCAGAATATAATCCATTTCAAAACCATAATATTACGATATCATTCCAAGACCCAAAACCATATTTTACCACTTATCCCAAATATAATTCCTTTCCAAAAATAAAAAGGCTTTAACTTCATAATATCTGGAAATCGAATATTTTCAAAGCATAATATTTTTGGAAATCCATAATTTCAAACCATAACTTTTAAAACTCAAATGGTTTGGATATTCAACGGTATATGAATTTCAAAGGCTTAACTTTACTGTCACTTTGTAAAGAAATAAGTTATATGGCTTTATGGAAATATTTCTTTATCTAAAGTTAAAACCATAATTTAGATATCACTCTTAAGCTCCAAAACCATTTCAATTTCCATATATATAAATCCATTGGAGTATTAATATTCAAAAACTAAAATTGGAATATATTCTTTCAACAAATTAAATGTTTTATTATTTAGTTTGAATATTCACATAAATCCTTAAACAACTCCAATTTCTAGTAATAAAACATATGTATTTTTCGATTCCAATTATATTAGAATATTTTTCCAATTCAAATTCATATTAGAATATTCATTTCAATTTATCTTGGGAAAAATCCAATTATAAATATCATATCTTAAATTTCCAAACTTAACATTTAAACATATGATATAAATTTATCCAACTCCATTTTCTAAATTTCTTCCATTTTCAATAAAGAAATTTATATTCCCTTTTAATTTCAAAATTTCAACTTCATAGGTATATAAATATGGAATAAAATATTTATACAATATAAATTTTAAGATTTATAAACCGTATTCCATCCAACCCATAGAAATTTCATTTAAAAATAGTTATATATAGACCGCGGTGCCTGTATATAATTTTCTATCCTATGGTCAAGTGATACGGATATTTATCATTTCAATCCGCAATTTAAAAATAAACTTTGCGGTTTTATCATTTCAAACCACAATCCCGAAAATGAAAAATGCATGCTAACTGGCAGTTAATGATATTCACATAAATCATCCATTCAACAACACATCCATCACCCAATTCCAACCATCAATCAATATCAATCACTATCAACCCATATCAATCAATAACAATATTAGTTCGATAATATGCAACGGGTAATAACTGTCAGTTTATTCAAATTAAATTTCAACTATTAATCTAACCATTTATATTTAGAGATAATTTATATAACTGTTAACTAGCATTTCATATGCAAACAAAATTCCTAACAGCAAATTTATACGCAATTAATCAATTTAATTAACAGCTAAATTCAATAAATGCAATTCAACAGATATGGGTGAAATAACATGCCAAAAGCTCATAAATAAATTTCTATTCATTTCTAAAATTTATTTAACAAACATAAAAGCTTCTAGTAATTGTGAGTGGGTTAAAACACTCACCTTTGGAATTTAAATCGAATTTAAATTCAATTTAAACTCAAAATTTTGACGGTCTCAGAATTTGTCCAAACCAGCGTCATTGGGTCTGGAATTTAATCACGATCCTAACGCAAAAAAAAATCGTGTGAATCTGATATCGTATGTGAAAGTTATTAAATAAAACGTGATCGAAATTCAAATTTAAATTAAATAAAACAAAACCTTTTACCCCCGCCACGTCAGCACGAGAGGAAACGCGTTTCCCAGGGTTCGAACCCTAGCTGAAGCCGCCGCCTACACTCCCTTTCTTCCAATTATCCACGCGCCTACGGCCATCATCTCGACGATCAGAGGCCACCATCGTGCTCCTCTCCCAAAACCGCCCCTACACCCTAGATGCGGCCTCCTCCGGCACCCCTTAGCCCTACGCGGTCACATGGCTTCCCCAGCCAACCACGGCGAATCCCAGCGCCTTCGACCAAAAGCAACCGTACAGATGAACTCGTATCGACGACCTCTACCCACTGCAACTTCCCGATCGAACTATCGCTGAAGATCTACCGTTGAAACGAGCAACTATCTATGTACGGCCGGCACTGTTTCGAATATTTCTGAGCAAACCACAGATCCAATCGAGAAACAAATTATACCGGTAGATTAAGCGCTTCGAGAAGATCAACCTATATTTTTCTCGAATTTTTCTGAGCACTTTAAATTTTTACTTTTGATTTGATTGTAATTGGATCTAAAATTATTGTCTGCCATTGAGGAGGAGAAAGGCTGAGATATACGTACGGCCAAATAAAAAAAAAATGAGGGAAATTAGGGTTTATAGCGATATATTTATAGCCTAAGTTGAAAAAGGCTGGAACGGATACGATAGATGTACGCGCTACACGATATATGGCCCGAAAAGCCCGATTCGACTCCGGAGCGAAATTGGGTAAACCCATATATCAAAATAGGCAATTTAAAATATTCTGAACGCGATGGAAGAAGTTTCACGTCCAAATTTGATCGTATGAAGAAGTTATGCTGAAAACAAGATTTCCAAATTGATTTCAAATTGATTCTTAATAAATTGATTTCAAGGCGTTTCGCGTCCGTACGATCAAACGACAAGTCCGATCGATACGAAACTTGAAACTCTATAATAATTTACCGATACAGATCCGATGAAACTGGTTTCGTAAAAATCCGAGTCCGTGACAAAAATGGCTATTTTTAATATTTATTAAATCAATCAAATAAATCATAAAATCAAATTTTACGTTTCAACTCTATTATTGGCCCAATTTCATTACTTAGATAGTTCAAACAATTCCAATTGATTTAACAAGCTTGGATGTGAATTAAAATTCATAAGTATATTAATTGTAGTTTTAATTTTCTGCACTTTCTTATTAATTGGGAATTACAAGTTTATTCTCACCAATTATCTAATCTTATACTTATATACTCTCATCTTAAATCAATTTAAATAAATAACTTGATTTCCATTTCAATTCATTTGATTGCAATTCCTTTTTACCATAGATTAAATTCCAAACTATAAATAAACTTTATCTCCATTCATTCGCCTTAATTTATATTAAGGCAATCCTAAATTAATATCTATTGCAATGATTTCAAATATCATTCCCTCATTTTCCTTAACTATTATTAATTCCAATTTTAATGAATTCAATATTATAGGTTTGATAAATCTATTAAATTCACTCAATTGTTTACAAATTCCATTTTATATTCAATAACGTAATATTTTACGTTTAATTCCATTCTATTTGTAGTAAATACCATTTGTTGATCTGAATACTCAAATTATAAATAAAATCTTGCTTTCTAAAGTTATGTCAACAATGGTCCAACTAAATTTGAATTAGTTTTATCTTTATTTTACGGAATTACTATTGCAATAAATCCAAATAAATGAAGAAGGTTTGATTCCTATATTACTTCTTTGGGTTTCAATTAACCCTTTTATGGTGAATATGAATTCCAACGTATAATTGAAAACTTCATTTCCATTTAATCTCACTATTTCATCCAATATCTACATATTCTAGCTAAATTTCAACTAACGTCTAAATTAGCTATTTCAATTTCCTTTAATTGCGATTTTCCTACCATAGTAATTAAATCCCATTAATCACATACATAATGTAGATGAATTACATTCCCAATTCACCAAATTCAATTAGTTATACTTTACAACATGTTTCCAATATATAGGTATTTTATACTAATAGTTATCATACTCAAAATTATACGCTTATAACTAATTCCTACATTTGCATAATTGTATTAAGTTAGAATGTTTATTGAGGTTTATGCATTTCTAAATTCTGTACTGATTCCACCCAATTATTACTCACAGAACGTTAAATTATTAAATGACCATTTATTATAATTTAATTCCCATAATTGAGTCAAATGCTTATTATTATATATTCTTCATTTTTACCATTCCTTCCCATTATAAATTCATTAACAAATTTACACATCTCTATCTTTCAATATAAAATAACCAAACTGATTACAAACACTGTTTCTATCAATTTTCATAAATTTGTTCAAAACTATACTTTTGTTTACATAAAATAAATTTTATGTTTCTATTAGACCCTTTTCCTTTTCACTACAGACATTAAATATTACTATCTATACTAATTGCACCTTTATACTAATGAATACCATTCAAGTTAACTAACATTCACAGATTCAACATTTATTTGTTTCTTTAAATTTTGCTTTGGATCAAGTTGTGACAATTTACATTATCCACATCTATTGCCATAAAATTTTATAGTTACACTAAATTGCAACCACTATACCAAATCTCTACCTTTATACTTAACCAAATTAGAAATTATATAAATTTGATTTATTAAATATTATAAATTTAGCGGGTCGTTACACTCTCCCCCACTCAAAACTTTTCGTCCCCGAAAAGGAAAAAAGAAGGGAGAAGGAAGAATAACAGTGCATTTTACTTCAAATATTAACTTATTTTTTTTTCTGGATTAATTTCCTTTGATGAAATACACTTGTTTTATAATTATTATATCCTTTAATACTTGAATTATTAAAGTTGGAGAACAAATTTCAACAAAATTCTAAGTCCAAATTTTACGGAAAATTTTGGCAGAGTCTCTTTTGTACGGAGGGACTTTGGAGAAAATATAATATCCAAATATACAAATATTTTACATATATATCAAAATAAAATATCCCACACGGGAAAATATATAAAATAGCGCTTTTAAACGAAATCCGAAAACGTACCTATTTGTCGGGCAATACGCTTTTATTTTTAAGGAACCAAAGCAGTAGCAGTGGCTTCCATCACCTGTATTTACTAATAAAATCTAAAAGGTTAAATATTTATTTTAAAATGGACTATTCAAGTGGATTCCATCATTCATATTAAATCAAATGCAACAACCATACATTTTTAACAAACAGCACACACCACAAACAAACAATCATTCAATCAAACAAACAATCAGTTGTTCGGGTTCAAATTCTGAAGTTGTAAGAATGAAGAATAACTATCAAGTGCATCCTTTACTCAACAGTCTTAGATGGAACAAAGATAGATTATCTATCCATCCAACAACTTCAAAATTTCTTACCTAACAACCATACATCCAACAAAACAATTCAAACCAAGCTCCAAAATAGCTTATTATACATTTATTTCATAATTCAGTGGTTTGGTTTCTTTCTTTCATATATGGGAAAATTTCTTTATTTCTCACAGTTTCATTTTCCATTTATTAGAAAATTCATCATATTGGTATTTCCTTTTTATTTCTTAAGTCTATAAAATAAATTCTCATTAATAACAACAAATATTTTGAATATCTTCATTTCCTTACTCTTCACTTGTAAGATTTCTCCTTTACATTTTCTTACTAACATTGCAACTTTTATTATATGGTAAGTTATGTATGTTTAAGAATGCAAGTGAAAATTTACAAGTTTCTTCTCAATTCCTTTTTTTATGTTTACGTTTTATTATATTTAATTACAGTAACCCTCTACTTACACTCAAATTTTTAACCTTAAAACCTCCATTTTTATAAATAAAGGATCTTATTATTTCATTATCTAGGGTTTACAGACATTTATTTATATTACCTACTTTTTATTATATTACTAGTAGCATTTTAAAACATACTTAAGTTTATAACCCTACACATCAATCTTTATTTATTAAAGAATTTCATTTTATTTACTTAAGTTAAAATCACCTATTAATAATACTCACCTTAAATTTGGGAAAAATTTCAATTATCACTTAAGTTTATACCAATAAATTCCTTCATTATTTCCAGTTTCTACTTGTACATATTTCACTTCTTATTAAACATTTCAACTTTTAATATTTGGTAAGTTATATATGTTTTAAAGAGTATACTTGAATTTTATACAAGTTTCTATTTACCTATGGTTAATTTAAATGTTTTAATAATAATTATTCCTTATTTCGTAGGTTACAAATTTCAAATTTCCTTTAATACCATGAATATCCTATCATAAAATCTCTTATTTCCTTCAAAGGGTGAAATTTATATATTAGCTACGTTCCAATTCACTACAGTAATTGGAACTATTAATTTATTCATTGTTCAATAAGTTTTACCTTTCTTATAAGTTACAATTTCGGCTTACCCATTAATTTATTTAATGCTTCCTTACCTTTTAATTAAACTTACATTTACAACTTTATAGCATCAAATTTTTATCAATAAAGATTTTCATTAATTCAATTCCTAAGGTTTACAACACTTATTTTCATTTTCTTATCTATTAATTATATTAAATTTTTACTTCATTTAAGGGTTCCAATTATTTATTTGCTAATCTTTCGTTTCACTACAATAATTGAAACAATTTATTAATTAATTAGTGGAAATTTAAGAAATAAGTACCGGGTTAAATTTCAACAGATCAAAATAATAGGTAAATAAGTTCTTACATCTCAATATCTCTAATTATAGTTAGAGCAATAAAAGAAAAAAAAAAAAAAAAAAAAAAAAAAAAAAAAATTTAGAAAATTTCAAAATAAATCTGCAGTAGAATTTACTACAGTGGCCTTGCCCCTTCGAACTCGAAAAATGAAAGTCGATGATGCGGCCGTCATCACCGAATTTATTTTCCAGCGACAGAGAGGAAAGTACAGAATTTAATTCTTTTCCAAAATCTTCTTTAAAACAATTCTTCCCATTTATACGAAATATTTATATAAGAAAATACTTATAAACCAAATCATTAGATTTCATAAATTCTTTGAAAGCAGATTTGGAAAAATCCCGGACTTAAGTTCTAAAATCTCCAATTTGATTTATCATAATTTCAACTTAGCTTCAATTATTATAAATATTTTTATTTCCTAACACCCAATCTATAGCAACCAAATATATATATCTTTATAAAAATATTTTTATATATAGAAAATATAATAGGCAAAATTATTTCATTCACCTATATTAAAAACAAATATTATGTCGGTCTGTCCTATTAAGTGTTTAGAAATCCCTATTGATGACATAGCGTCCCATGCATCAACCAGAATTTATAAATACAAAGCGGAACAGATTAACACAATATAAAAATCTTTTTATAACACTAACAAGTACGCTCTCTCATATATATACGCTCAGTGACTCCCATAGGATATCTCTACCCTATTAACAAAGAGTCAAACCCCACAAAGCCAAGGTTTATCGCTAAACCAAAGCTCTGATACCAAATGTAACATCCCGCCTTTTCGCACACTTTAAAACGACACACGTGCCAATTCAAAGCATACGCAAGGGCGGATTGTCATGGGGTAAATAAGAAAAACAGAGAAGAAATAAAACAAAATAGAATCTCACAGCGGAAGGATAAAATATAATAACAAATATACAGTTCATAAACAGTTTACAAAAGCTTGATTTTACTTATACAATGAATATCAGAGTTACACATACCTAATACAACAATGCAGCGGAAAAGAAAGAGTGTGTAGTGCAATACTATATATATAAAATAATACTGAATCTTCGTCTTCGTCCTCCAAAGCTAAAACCTGCTATCCTGAAACGCTCGGACTGACCCGAGCAAATTTGAAAAGACAAAAACACTCGAGTCAGACTAGAATATCTTATGTGAGTTAAATAAACAGAAATAAATATGAGTACAGTAACTCAAGAGATGCTCGGGATTTACATCTCCTAAGGATCCGTTAAACTATTTACTATGTAGTATATTGCGTTATTATAATAGTGTCTATTTATAAAATAAACTTACTTTTTAATAGCGTTAAGGGGTTACCCATATAGCCCTTAACACGTAATAGTCCCAGTAGTCCATCCAATATCATAGTCCCTCCTGATCGGGAAGCCACTAGAGGATACCACACGGGCTACGGGAGAAAACCAAACTCGTACAAGGCGCGATAGGGTAGGTGACACGGCACAACTAGGCAATGCCAGGGTAGATATACCAATTACGCTTCCGGGCCGATGGTAACGCGAAGCCGCAGCAACCGCCCACCTCGAAACAACTCCCCAAATCAAAAAAAATAGAAGTGGCCACTGAATCAATCCAAAGTCATAGTATAATATCGAAGAGGAGTGTCCGATCAGAGGAATGACCTCATTAACCCGTCGATCGCTCCTGTTTTAGCCACCTTATGCCAACTCACGGGAGTCGGGTCCACGTATTTACCTTACAGGAATCGTCGCCACCAACCTACTTCATTCTGGAATCTCCACCGCGTACACGGTTAGTCAAAGTGGTTTTCGGTATCGACAGAGAGTATGTCCATATCCGATCCCGGTCTCTTTGCCAACCCATCGTTATTATAACACCGCGGTTATTTAAAACAGTTTATACCTTTAAAACCAGAATATAATCCATTTCAAAACCATAATATTACGATATCATTCCAAGACCCAAAACCATATTTTACCACTTATCCCAAATATAATTCCTTTCCAAAAATAAAAAGGCTTTAACTTCATAATATCTGGAAATCGAATATTTTCAAAGCATAATATTTTTGGAAATCCATAATTTCAAACCATAACTTTTAAAACTCAAATGGTTTGGATATTCAACGGTATATGAATTTCAAAGGCTTAACTTTACTGTCACTTTGTAAAGAAATAAGTTATATGGCTTTATGGAAATATTTCTTTATCTAAAGTTAAAACCATAATTTAGATATCACTCTTAAGCTCCAAAACCATTTCAATTTCCATATATATAAATCCATTGGAGTATTAATATTCAAAAACTAAAATTGGAATATATTCTTTCAACAAATTAAATGTTTTATTATTTAGTTTGAATATTCACATAAATCCTTAAACAACTCCAATTTCTAGTAATAAAACATATGTATTTTTCGATTCCAATTATATTAGAATATTTTTCCAATTCAAATTCATATTAGAATATTCATTTCAATTTATCTTGGGAAAAATCCAATTATAAATATCATATCTTAAATTTCCAAACTTAACATTTAAACATATGATATAAATTTATCCAACTCCATTTTCTAAATTTCTTCCATTTTCAATAAAGAAATTTATATTCCCTTTTAATTTCAAAATTTCAACTTCATAGGTATATAAATATGGAATAAAATATTTATACAATATAAATTTTAAGATTTATAAACCGTATTCCATCCAACCCATAGAAATTTCATTTAAAAATAGTTATATATAGACCGCGGTGCCTGTATATAATTTTCTATCCTATGGTCAAGTGATACGGATATTTATCATTTCAATCCGCAATTTAAAAATAAACTTTGCGGTTTTATCATTTCAAACCACAATCCCGAAAATGAAAAATGCATGCTAACTGGCAGTTAATGATATTCACATAAATCATCCATTCAACAACACATCCATCACCCAATTCCAACCATCAATCAATATCAATCACTATCAACCCATATCAATCAATAACAATATTAGTTCGATAATATGCAACGGGTAATAACTGTCAGTTTATTCAAATTAAATTTCAACTATTAATCTAACCATTTATATTTAGAGATAATTTATATAACTGTTAACTAGCATTTCATATGCAAACAAAATTCCTAACAGCAAATTTATACGCAATTAATCAATTTAATTAACAGCTAAATTCAATAAATGCAATTCAACAGATATGGGTGAAATAACATGCCAAAAGCTCATAAATAAATTTCTATTCATTTCTAAAATTTATTTAACAAACATAAAAGCTTCTAGTAATTGTGAGTGGGTTAAAACACTCACCTTTGGAATTTAAATCGAATTTAAATTCAATTTAAACTCAAAATTTTGACGGTCTCAGAATTTGTCCAAACCAGCGTCATTGGGTCTGGAATTTAATCACGATCCTAACGCAAAAAAAAATCGTGTGAATCTGATATCGTATGTGAAAGTTATTAAATAAAACGTGATCGAAATTCAAATTTAAATTAAATAAAACAAAACCTTTTACCCCCGCCACGTCAGCACGAGAGGAAACGCGTTTCCCAGGGTTCGAACCCTAGCTGAAGCCGCCGCCTACACTCCCTTTCTTCCAATTATCCACGCGCCTACGGCCATCATCTCGACGATCAGAGGCCACCATCGTGCTCCTCTCCCAAAACCGCCCCTACACCCTAGATGCGGCCTCCTCCGGCACCCCTTAGCCCTACGCGGTCACATGGCTTCCCCAGCCAACCACGGCGAATCCCAGCGCCTTCGACCAAAAGCAACCGTACAGATGAACTCGTATCGACGACCTCTACCCACTGCAACTTCCCGATCGAACTATCGCTGAAGATCTACCGTTGAAACGAGCAACTATCTATGTACGGCCGGCACTGTTTCGAATATTTCTGAGCAAACCACAGATCCAATCGAGAAACAAATTATACCGGTAGATTAAGCGCTTCGAGAAGATCAACCTATATTTTTCTCGAATTTTTCTGAGCACTTTAAATTTTTACTTTTGATTTGATTGTAATTGGATCTAAAATTATTGTCTGCCATTGAGGAGGAGAAAGGCTGAGATATACGTACGGCCAAATAAAAAAAAAATGAGGGAAATTAGGGTTTATAGCGATATATTTATAGCCTAAGTTGAAAAAGGCTGGAACGGATACGATAGATGTACGCGCTACACGATATATGGCCCGAAAAGCCCGATTCGACTCCGGAGCGAAATTGGGTAAACCCATATATCAAAATAGGCAATTTAAAATATTCTGAACGCGATGGAAGAAGTTTCACGTCCAAATTTGATCGTATGAAGAAGTTATGCTGAAAACAAGATTTCCAAATTGATTTCAAATTGATTCTTAATAAATTGATTTCAAGGCGTTTCGCGTCCGTACGATCAAACGACAAGTCCGATCGATACGAAACTTGAAACTCTATAATAATTTACCGATACAGATCCGATGAAACTGGTTTCGTAAAAATCCGAGTCCGTGACAAAAATGGCTATTTTTAATATTTATTAAATCAATCAAATAAATCATAAAATCAAATTTTACGTTTCAACTCTATTATTGGCCCAATTTCATTACTTAGATAGTTCAAACAATTCCAATTGATTTAACAAGCTTGGATGTGAATTAAAATTCATAAGTATATTAATTGTAGTTTTAATTTTCTGCACTTTCTTATTAATTGGGAATTACAAGTTTATTCTCACCAATTATCTAATCTTATACTTATATACTCTCATCTTAAATCAATTTAAATAAATAACTTGATTTCCATTTCAATTCATTTGATTGCAATTCCTTTTTACCATAGATTAAAT
Organism: Allium cepa; assembly: GCA_030765085.1. Lineage (NCBI taxonomy): Eukaryota > Viridiplantae > Streptophyta > Magnoliopsida > Asparagales > Amaryllidaceae > Allium > Allium cepa. The sequence goes on from CM060932.1 coordinate 906,599,859, forward strand.
TCCAAACTATAAATAAACTTTATCTCCATTCATTCGCCTTAATTTATATTAAGGCAATCCTAAATTAATATCTATTGCAATGATTTCAAATATCATTCCCTCATTTTCCTTAACTATTATTAATTCCAATTTTAATGAATTCAATATTATAGGTTTGATAAATCTATTAAATTCACTCAATTGTTTACAAATTCCATTTTATATTCAATAACGTAATATTTTACGTTTAATTCCATTCTATTTGTAGTAAATACCATTTGTTGATCTGAATACTCAAATTATAAATAAAATCTTGCTTTCTAAAGTTATGTCAACAATGGTCCAACTAAATTTGAATTAGTTTTATCTTTATTTTACGGAATTACTATTGCAATAAATCCAAATAAATGAAGAAGGTTTGATTCCTATATTACTTCTTTGGGTTTCAATTAACCCTTTTATGGTGAATATGAATTCCAACGTATAATTGAAAACTTCATTTCCATTTAATCTCACTATTTCATCCAATATCTACATATTCTAGCTAAATTTCAACTAACGTCTAAATTAGCTATTTCAATTTCCTTTAATTGCGATTTTCCTACCATAGTAATTAAATCCCATTAATCACATACATAATGTAGATGAATTACATTCCCAATTCACCAAATTCAATTAGTTATACTTTACAACATGTTTCCAATATATAGGTATTTTATACTAATAGTTATCATACTCAAAATTATACGCTTATAACTAATTCCTACATTTGCATAATTGTATTAAGTTAGAATGTTTATTGAGGTTTATGCATTTCTAAATTCTGTACTGATTCCACCCAATTATTACTCACAGAACGTTAAATTATTAAATGACCATTTATTATAATTTAATTCCCATAATTGAGTCAAATGCTTATTATTATATATTCTTCATTTTTACCATTCCTTCCCATTATAAATTCATTAACAAATTTACACATCTCTATCTTTCAATATAAAATAACCAAACTGATTACAAACACTGTTTCTATCAATTTTCATAAATTTGTTCAAAACTATACTTTTGTTTACATAAAATAAATTTTATGTTTCTATTAGACCCTTTTCCTTTTCACTACAGACATTAAATATTACTATCTATACTAATTGCACCTTTATACTAATGAATACCATTCAAGTTAACTAACATTCACAGATTCAACATTTATTTGTTTCTTTAAATTTTGCTTTGGATCAAGTTGTGACAATTTACATTATCCACATCTATTGCCATAAAATTTTATAGTTACACTAAATTGCAACCACTATACCAAATCTCTACCTTTATACTTAACCAAATTAGAAATTATATAAATTTGATTTATTAAATATTATAAATTTAGCGGGTCGTTACAATGAGCAATGTTGATAAGAATAATATCGCAAATTTCAGTTGTTGAAATTAGCATAACAGATTCGGTATTCAACATGCTCAAGTTAGTTCAAATTTACTTACAAAATTATCGCTCGATAAGACTTAGTGTTTGGTACTTATGTATTGAAACAGAAAATTCAAAATAATGATTTAGAGTAAGCCATTTACACATATTAACCAAAAATGCTTCAAAGTCAGTGGGAGTGTTATTGGATTTGCGAATCTTTGGATATGATCTAAGAAATGATACGAACGTATCATTTTATAAGCATCAAGATTGAATAAGTATTTTGATAGAAATATCAAATAGTTTGATTTTCAATCAATGTGCAGAGGAAGCGTGTGTTCATAAGAAAGAACGTTAAAAGGTACACTGATATTTCTAAACTATAAGTAAACAACACACTGTTGATTTTAACAATATGCTTGTATTAAAATCAATTTTAGTTGTTTTAATACTCAATTTTGGATTTTAAATGATATCTTTTGTGGTGAGTATAAGAGTTATATAGATTATCCCAAAACGATTACAAAAGCACCCTATTAAAAGGAGAACATGTAAGTTGGATTTCTTATGCATTATCAGTATGAATTATAATACAGATAATGTTGTGTATGATATTTTATGTATTTGATACATGAAGCAAATACAAGATCCAAATTTATATTACTAAATGGTTGTTTGAGGTGTTCCGCGTATTTATGAAATACTAGAGAATTGTTTGTAGAAACAACGAACTCGTTATAATGGAACGTTTGGACACAAATTTTTATAAGTAATATTGAGTACAACATGTCAATAATAAAATTCAAGTTAAAATCTTTAGTTTGAAAATGTTTCAAAATAAAAGTGATTGTGGTCGATTAAACGAAATGTTGAGAATATTAACTTGAATAGCGCTACAATAAACTAATGTATATAGATATAAATGCATAAATTTATAATTAAGCCAAAGGCAAGTCCAAATGTTGAGAATCCCATAATATTGTTATAAGATAACAATGCCATGAAATTGGTCATGATAGAACTTAAAGCTCACTAGAAGTCGAAATACATACTTCGAATTGTTCCATATAATAAAGGCAGTTTATTAATGTCAGAGAGAGTTAATCGGTAAAGTAGATAATTAAAACATAATAGCGTACCCATTCACTAAGGGACTGACCTAATTGGTTTTGAGAAAACTGATTTGAGAAGTTGGAATTAGATTCCATAATTGACCCCGAGTGCAAGTGGAAGATTGATAAAGTTAGGGGTATGCCCTAGGGGCAATTATATAATTTGTTACATATATCTAACTCGTTGATCAATCTTGTTCGAAATTAAAGGTATTTTCTTCCTATTATAAACTTGATATAATGTGGTTATATTAATTTATTAACTTAATAAAAGTATATTTAATAGAAAAATCCATAAATGGTATATTTTGTGATAGTAGTTACAATGTGTTGTAACCGTGAGTAAGTTATCACAACGAAACAAATATACCATTTTAAATGTTCCTAGTCCAGATGCATCGAGACTGGATATCGATGTATCCGTTGAGACTGGAGTATGTAACGCTCTTCAAATGTTGGACAGTGTATTACTCATGACTGTTGGGGCACTTATGGATTATGTACTAATAGTTATTGGATAACTATGGAAACGACTCACTCGAAAGTTTTCTATTGGTTAATATAACTAAGGTCAAACAGAAAATATCGATGTGACTGATTACACGGTTCTCTTGACTTGAGAATACTATGGATCTTCAGTATGAAAGATCCGCTTTGATTATAGCCAAATCATGGCATTGCGTCCATCGAGTGACCACAGTTGGTTCAAGTGGAAATATTGAAAGTGAAGTACTATTCAAGAGAGGATTCGTCTCCTTATTTATATGCGGTTTGTATCACAGTCAACTCAAAGTCAAAGTCTCTGGCCAAAGTATTTTGGTTAATAATAATTGTTATTATTGAACCCAAGGACTTTGTATTTGGACTATAAAGTTGAATGTGCATGAGGTTGGAATTTTGATCATTACCACATTCCATAAGTCCAAAGTGATATAGCATTGACGAAGAAAATTGATATAAACAAATGTCACAGTCGGGTAACGCTTATTAAAGTAAAATTGGATTTTTACCGAAAATGAGTAAGTGATAAAATTGGCCATAACGTCACACCACCTTCTAAGTGACGTGTGAACGTTAACATTAGATTAGTTCGATGTTAATCGCTGACCAAATTTACACCCAAGAGTTACATAGACGAAACGATGAATTCCCTTAAGACCGAATGATTTGATTAGTTTATAATTGCTATAAATTAGTTAAATTAGTTAAATTAATTAATATTTCATATTAATTATAAAATTTTAATATTATTTGAGAAATAAATAATATTATATATATTTATGCAAGTTATAAATATATTGATCGATATACAATATCGACTAGCGATTAAATTAGAATTAATTGCACAGTATTTTAGCTTGGGATTAGATGGGTTTAAGGCCCATCATTAGGGCTATAAAATTTCGGTTTTAGGAAGGTCTAGAGGTGGCTAAAACATAGGGAATTGACTTGGAGATAATGGGTTGACATCAAGTGAGAATGGGTAAAAAGGTTTTCCTTGTTTCTGTCTACTACAACCCTATGTGTGTGTGTAATGATGAACCTTTTTTAGCTGCCATTACCTTCTACATTGTTGGTTAAAACTTAGCTCTCAATCCACTCAAAATTCTCAAATATATTTCAAATTAAAATTATACTATTCGATAGTTAGAGGTCGGTGATTCCAGACCAGCAATCTGACGAATCAAGAACAGTAAAAGGAAGAAAAGTCATTGCTTCAATGTGGATTCAAAGTCATCATTAAATTGGTAATTTTAATTCATATTATAGTAATTAAATTATATTATATGATCCTATGATGAGAAATTTCATATTTGTTTAAATATATTGCTACTATATGCTTAGTTATGTGAGATTTTGTAAGTAGATGTAGTTGTCACAAATCAGCTTGGTTATATGCATAATTTGTTTATTATACTATTTGATTTATATATAGACAAATTTTGTTTACTGTACAAAATCAATTTTTGTAATTAATAATTGTTTTATATATATATTTATTAATAAATTCATATATATATATATATATATATATATATATTAGCGTGTATTTCTCTCTCATAATATCATATATGCATATAGAAGACATATATATGATTTAAAAAATTTAGTACACTAATTTATATATATAAATGAATTTGCAAATTCGAAAACTAATTATCATAAATATACTCATATTGTTAAATTAACATTTATTGAATTTTGAATTTTTTATTATACATAAAATAATTACTACAGTAAAATTCAATTTTATATTTTAAAAAAATATTATATCATTTTGGAAATGTATAGACAAAATTTAGGATTTTTTTAATAAATTTTATTATTTTTAATAATTAATATTATTTCAAAAAAACTGTTTATGATTTATTAAAAACAATAATTTAATTGAAAAAGTCTTCAAAATTTTTTTTTACCTTTCATTCATAATCCTAGAATTTTTCAAATTTTAAAATGAATTTTTAATGATGTATTATTTTATATTAAATAATTATTGCCGAAATTAAGCATTTGTTTTTAAAAATAATATTTCATCTTTGAAAATTCTCAATATTTTTTCTAAGCTCTATTTTTATCATCCTAAATTTTTAAAAATTATTAAATTTGAATTTTGATCAATAGATTATTTTATGTTAATTATTTATGGATGAAAACATTATTTTATTCATAACATATACAAATTAAAGTACTAAAATTATTATATTTGCAAAAATAAGTTAATTCTGAATTATAAATAATTTTTAATAATTGTTCTCTCTCTCTATATATATATATATATATGTTTTATGTTCATATATGATATATAACACGTTTTACATACCTCTGTGTGTGTGTGTGTGTTTTGTAACACACATACATGCACATATTTGGACAACATACATGACATACAAAATAAGCTAATATGTCTGTTGCGATGTAAATCCTAACATCTACATATGGGCATATTTTACCTTTCATGGATTATTATGTTAAACATGCACTCACACATATATGTACATGATACATTTATGTATAAACTAAATCAAATAAAATTAATTTCATATCTTAAAGTATTTGAATTTAAATGGAAATAAATGATTTTATTTAAATGAAATTTATGAATGTTCTAATTCATTTAGAATTCACAGGCCTAATAAAATACACAATAGGGTAAATTTTTTGGAATTCACCCATAACTTCCACTGCGCGTTAGTTCAGGTAAATTTTCTGTCTTGGTTTCTTTGTCTCGTAGTTTATGAGAAGTGGCAAAATTATGATATAGAAAAACCAAAAAAACATTTTCTTTTATGTGGGGACAAGTTCTGTATATTTTTTTAAACTCATAATTATCGAATATTCAAATACAATAAAATCCAAGTTGCAGAAAAAAAGCAGCAATAGATTTTGAATTCTGGAAAAAAAATTAAAATAAAATAAAATTGAACATGTAGAAATTTTAGAAGAAAAGGTTGGAACATAATCATAGTAAGTGATAAAGAAAGCAGCAACAAAATCATGCATAGATAGTACCAAAAGGAAGATAAGAACTGCAGCAACAAAACTATGAACAAAAATATTAAAGAACCAAATAATTTTCACAAATAAAATGAGAAATAAACTATCGCACAACTGCATTTAGAGGATATTATTTATCATTACTGAAGCATGATATATTGTTGTTGATACGAAAATTTAACTAGTTTTAACATTTCAGGTCGGTTTCTTGAGATTAGTTATCCTTGAGCTTGGCAATTTGGTAATGCTCAGAGGCTGAAAAATCTCATAAAGTGATTTATACGTATAAATCAGAGGCAAAGATTGCCTACAGTTAAGTTTTGGATTTCTCTGGGACAGAGACGTAATCATTGAACAGTGAATCCTTGTTTGATACCATGTGGTGCTTTCCATATTTATTTTTAAAAGTTTTCAAATATTTTTGAAAGAACGGTTAATGAACGTTCTTACTTCGATAAGATAAGTACATAAAAGAGATTCAATTTATTAAAATTAAATTAAATTGAGACTTAGTGTTTTCAGTGGAAAATGAACTCTTTGGTTGAATGATTGTTTATTGATAGTTAAATAATCGACTATCAAATCTGGACCCAGAACATAACTCTGGAAATATCCAACAGAAACACGGGAATTATACGGTATAGTTACCGTCGGAAGGTGCTATACTATACGTATAAACTTGTTTCATTCTTCTAGGACGATAATAAATAAATTCGCCCACTAACGGTTAGGTGATGATCTCCAATTTATTTTCGTCTGTTTATTTCCTAAAGAACCGGGGTTGAGTTTACCGGAAATATCGAACGTTGTTTCAAAGAGACCGGGATCGGATAAGTTATCCAAAAACCATTTTGATCCAACGATCATGTTTTCGAAGTGAAAAAAAGAGCATGGAATCGAAGATGGTGCAGTGAAGTGCAAGGGCCAATCGCTACTAATCTTGAGGATGATTCCAAAATGGATGTAGTAGGAATTTGCCTTCGGTTTTGTTCAGACCCAGAACATACTTGTATGGATGAATGCTATCAGCACATTGTCAGTGAAGGACAATGTACATTCCAAGTATAAGTTCCTTAAAAAGGTAATCGTGGCCACAAGCCTCATCAACCGAGAATGACTGAAAATCATGGGAGATGCAACAAGGTTGTGTGAGTCGCACCCAATTAGGGTATGTTTATCACCTTTCTAGATACCCTCAGATATTATTACTACGGTGCGCTGAAGAACTCGGTAAGGGTGGGAACATCCAGGGTGATAGCATATTCGGTCTATCCAGGTTAGGGGTAGTCCGGCCTTGTGTTGCGGGGGGATCCCAGCGAGGTTGTTGATATATTTTTCTAGATGTGTACTGTGATAGGTGGTACCCCAGTGCCTAGACTTTTATATAGAATTCATTCTTCAATACATGCCTTTACAGTTTTGGTTATAGAGCCCAGTATACGGGCCTCTTTACTTGTTTCAAAAAAGGTCTCAACATGCTCTTCTGGCATCTTTTACTTCAAATATGAAAAGATGTTATATCAAGCGATGTGTTGTTTAGAACTTAGATACTACATATAAAATTATTATACATCAAAACTATAAAATACAAAAAAGAGGAAGAGTAGGAATATCACTTACATGTTGTATATTTGTATCATAGTTTTGGATTCCAAAACGAGAATGCAATTGTGACAACGTTGGTTTCTGGATTCAATGATCTAACCGATCGAGAATGTTACAACCCTGTTCTTTTTACAAAAATAATTGAGTTATTTGATACAAAAAATATTATAGCACCCAATCATTCAAATAACATAAAGCCTCCTCCTTCATCATACGGATTAAAATTATATATAGTGCACCAAATCATGTGTTTAATATATATACCACCAAATATCACCAAACTGTGAATAAAACAATATGTAATTTTTAGTTATCAGCAATACCTATTTAGGGTAAATATCCTCATTATATTAATTAATAACTTCGCTAAAATATCAAATGAATATTCAACAAGCATGAGTTGAATTTACTTCACTAAAATATTTAAGCAATTTTAGGGTTAAAGAAATTACATTTTGAGTATTTGATACATGTTAGATGGTAAAGTTCAATGTTCTTAGGTGGTGGTGTTTGCATACATGTAGTTCAATCCCCGTTAAGCCTGCTAATGTCCCGTTGAAGCGCTTAGCATACTTAACCATTACGTTTTTTCTTCTTCGGTTTACTACTACTAAATAGTCGCTTACAAACCATTACATTTTGCTTTACCATCTAAAAGAGGGGTTTTTAACACAGGTTTAGCAATTTTAATGTAAAAAAGGTTGATTTTGGCCAGTTCTCTTATAAATCAAATCAACAAATTTAAAGTATAGGTATAAGTTCAAGTTTTAAGCACTCTATATAAATTAGATTTCTTATATTCGGCAACAGAAACGGTATTATTCATGAATCTTTTTTGTTATATATGAGCGAATAATGTTTTTTTTTCTTTCTACAAAAATGATGTGGGAATGAGAATACATCAACAATGGATACTTAATTTTATCCCCAACAAAGTTTACATCTTCACTATTTTTCGAATATATCTTCGCTGTAATCTTTTACCTCTCCATCGCAATAAAACTGCTAAGTGCTTTATGTACAAAGTTGCAATATCAATTGCACTTGCGATGGTGTTCGTGGCTTTTTAATTCGACGGTCTAGAATTTGAGTGCATTGTTTTTGTGCAATGATAATTCAGGGGAGAATAACGATACACATTTTTTTCTCAAATTTAAAGTGGACGGTTCCAAAAGATTAACGGGTAACGGTGATCTGACCTATTCACCATGAAGTGAAATGAATTTCCTATGGGGTTGAGACGGGTTGTTTGCATAATTCACCAATGTTTCCTTTATGATTTTGTAGTAGGGCATGTATTTAAGCTTCTATGCATTAATTAGCATAAGAAAGAATAAAGATGAAATTAGGCCATATGGTACACCATTGTTCAGAGTGAAGGATGCATTTATTTAATTATGAAAAAAGCACATTTCATGGGTTTTACTTTTAGTAAAGGCGATTTTACCAATTCTTTAGGTTTAAGGACGGCCGCCTAAATTTTGAATTGAGGACTTTTATTCTGGATATGTTGGAAAACAATGATCTTTGGCTGAGTAGTGTACTTGGTCACTATATTGAAGATGTTTCGGTGTTCCTATGAGGGTTGCAAATCAGTCTAATTAACGTCGCCGCCTCTATAATAAAACAACATCTTCTTTTTGATTTAGTATCGATTCGCTTGCACACACGAAACAGACTCAGTTGCACTCAAAATGGACTTCTCGTCTTATGATTTTAAGAAGATAGTTTCATGGAGAAGAAGACAGGTTTTGCAAAGGTAAAAAATTGTCTCTCTACTTTCTTCTCGTCTAGAAACTAAATAAATAAATGGAAATACCAAATCGAATGGGTTACTGAATAGTGGGGTGACATTGGCTAAAAATTCAGATCTAAAATTTTTCTGTTTCAGATAAAATAACGGTCAAAAAATACATAACAAATTTTGTGCAAAATATAAGTGCTAAACCACAACAAGCCCAAGCCTGACCCCGGCTTGGTTGATTCAGCCGGTCGGTCGACGTGCCCATGTGATGGTTATGCATGCGCTCTTTCCTCAATACAAAAGAAACATTTGGATGCCCAAAGGGCCAAATTTAGGAGTTAAGAAACTCATGTATATATATATATACATATATATATGAGTATCTTTCTGTAATCCCTATGATGTGGGATTCAAGCAATAAATGCACTTATTCCAAGATCTTCAAATTTTAAACAACTCATAAACCTTTTTTTCAAAATAATTTCCAATTAACCCCCACTTGAATTTTTAAAACATATTTTCGTGCAGTTTCTAAAAACATAATATTATGCATAAACAAATATGTCTTTGGACTTGAACATTTGCATAGTGGATAAGATTCAGCTTTTACTAGAGTGACACGTAGTCTTGAACTCTATTCCTAACATCAAACCACAAATAATCTTTCTATAGCGCAATCAAATAAGCATGTGCATTTATGGTCATGCTCATCTATTCCAGTTTAGTGAATGCTATAAGAATTTTGCTACAAACTTCATAGAAATGTTCACATTTCCACTTCCACATAGGTGAGTCTATCAAGAGTACTCCTGAAGGTAGATACTCCACCCCATGTAGAGTATAGTTCTCACTAAGAGTTTCTATTAACCCATCCTCTAATCACTTCAAGAATACATGCTTCTAAATACATTAAAATAACATGTTCAACTCATATCACTTCACAAGTTGTTCTTACCCATTCAAACTAGTACTTGGGATCTCCAATCATTAGGGGGTTACCACTATGCGTGACTCAACAATCAAAGTGCAGTAGTCCCATTCTTTTATAGGTTATAAGGACTTCCTCCTTGGCTAGTCCCTTCGCCAATGGATTGGCCAAATTCTCATCACTGTATATGTGATCTACTCTAACAGCTTCGAAAGGGAGCAGCTCTCTAATAATGTTGTGCTTACGATGTACTTGTTGTCTCTTACCGTTGTAATAAGGGTTCCGTACTTTTGCAACAGCTACGGTATCGCAATGGATCAACACAGCTGGTATTGGTTTGTTCTAAAAAGGAACCTCAGCAAGCATATTTCTTAAGTAATCTATTTTTTAGATTTCCAAGAAACAGCTACACAAACAATGCTAAAGATATAGCTGCTTGTTGCTTTCAGATAATCGGATAAAGAATTCATGTCAGCATTAGTGTATCCTTCAAGGACAATTGGATACTTTTCATAATGTAATCCAAGGTTCATAGTTTGTTTTAGGTATCTCATGACCTTTTGATATCATGTAAGTGCTCTATACTAGGTCTATTGGTAAACCTGCATAATAATCTCATGACACAGGCAATGTCGGGTTTAGTACAATTAGTGGCATACCGAAGACTGCCAACGACGCTCACGTAATCAGACTATCTTACACCTTCACCGGTGTTCTTAAATACACTAGGATCATATGGCGTACATGCAGGTTTACAGTTAAAGTAATTGTATTTCATTTGTATCTTCTCAAAGTAATAAGATTGATCTATAGAAATTCACTTTTTTGACCTAGTAATCTTAATTCCAAGAATTACACTCGCTTCACCAAGATCTTTCATATCAAAGTTGGCGCTTAACAATGATTTAACAGTATTTATGAAATGAATGTTTGACCCAAGAATAAGTAGATCATCTGCATACAAACATATGATAGTGTAAATATCATTCTCGGTTTTATAATAAATACATTTGTCACTTTCATTAACTTCGAAACCATGTGAGAATATTAAATTATCAAAATTTTCATGATATTTCAAGGTGCTTGTTTTAAACCATATAACGATTTATCTAACTTGAAAACATTATGTTCTTGACCATGAATTGCAAAATCTTCAGATTGATATATATAAATTTCCTTTTTTAATTCACCATTTAAAAAAGCATTTTTTAACATCCATTTGGTGTGTTATCAAGTTATGAATAGATGCATGTGAAATTCATACTCGAATGGATGTAATTCTAGTTACAAGTGTAAAAGTGTCAAAAAAGTCTACATTTTCTCTTTTCCCTAACCTTTCGCTACTAAATGAACTTTATATTTATCAACTGTGCCACTAGGTTTTAATTTCGTTTTAAGTTCCCATTTACAACCTATATGCTTACAACAAGGTGGTAAATCTACCAAATGTCATGTCTTATTGGATTTCAATGAATCCATCTCATCATTTATAGCCTCTCGCCAAAAATCGGTATCTAATGAAGATAAGGCTTCTAAGAGGTTTAAGGGATCCTCCTCTGTAGTAAAAGCACAAAATCTGAACCAAAACCTTTTGCAATTCTTGCTCTTTTACTTCTACTGGGTTCATTTTCAAAAAATCGATTATGTTCTGTTCTTATAGGTATAGTGTTAGTAGATGTGCCCCCACTATTCTTCAATTTGAAGGAAAATCACAAACCATAAAAATCAGCATCATTAGATTCTATTATATTATGTGCATTCAGGTCATAAGACCTATATGCTTCGCTAGTAATAGGATAGCCAATAAATACACAGTCGTATGCTCTATTTTCTAATTTTATCCTCTTAGCGTCAAGTATACGAACATATGCTAAACATCCTTAAGTTCTGTAATAAGACGCATTCGGTTTATAATTTCTTGAGATTTCAAAAGGTGAAATTTTGAATTTTGACTTAGGGATCTTATTCAAACCATAACATACAGTTAATAAAATATCTCTCCACCAAAGTGATGATGCACCAGAATTAAGTAAAATAGCAACGACTAATTCAGTAAATGTTCTATTTTTCCTTTCAGCTTTACCATTCATTTTAGGTGAATATGATGTAGTTCTTTCTTGTATTATACCATGTGAGATGTAAAATTCAATAAACAAGCTTCATTCATATTCAATTCCTCTACCACTATGCAATCTTTTAACTTTTTTATTAGACTGATTTGCAATTTCAGTTATGAAAGATTTAAACATCTAAAATACATCACCTTTATTTTTCATAAGGTATACATAAGTAAAATCGAAGCAATCATCAATAAAAGTGATAAAGTAGCGGTGTCCATCACAAGTCCGAGTGCCATCAAGCTCACATATCTCAGAATGAATCAAGTCTAAGGGTTTTGATTCTCTAAGTACAAATTTATCTGGTGTTTTTATTATTATTTTTGCTTGACTACCAAAATCACATTTTTCAAAACCATTTAGTGACATATTATGGATTATATCTAAGCTACTCAAGTTCTATATTATTTGTTTATTTATATGACATAGTCTAGAGCGCTAGATAGTAAAATCATATAATATATAAGAAAAAGCAGACATTTTATTACATTCAACATTCAGTTTAAACATGTCATTAGTTGCATAACCCCTACTAAAAAATATACCATTCATAGTGATGATGTATATATCATTCCCAATAATCTGTGTAAACCCTGCCTTATTAAGAAGATAACTCAAAACAAGATTTTTTTTCTCATCTCTGGAGTGTGGATGACATCTTTTAGAATGATGGTCTTTCCAGAGGTAAACTTCAGCTTTACACTTCCAATCCCAACAACAACAGTAGTGTGTGAATCTCCAACAACACTTTCTTGTCTTAGGTCTTCGCGTATGTTTGAACATAGCACGGTCATAGTAGACATGACGTATAAGGTCAGTATCTACCCGCCAAACCCTTTGATCCCCCAACAAGGTAAATATTATCAAAAATCATAGCCTTATGAGTCTCCTCAATCAAGTTAACCTATGGTGTAGAGCTTGGCCTCTAGTGCAGTTTGGTCTGTTTCGACACTTACGTGCCATATGACCTACTTTTCCACAGTTGTAACAAAGAAACAACTGACCAGAGTCATTCTTTTAAGGTGGTTTCACTACAACAAAAAGGATCTTTTGCAGCATTCTAAAAGTGTTGCCATAATCATTAGCAACATTTTGAAGAAGGCTGCCTAATAACATGCTGCAATAGAGTTAGGAAATTCTGCAGCATTTTTGAATGTTGTTAAATAAATGGCTATCGATGCATTTAAGAACCGCTACAGTAAATTAATTTTGCAGGATTAATTAAATGCTACAAACTCATTTAACAGCGTTTTGGGAATGCACCTTACTTAGGAGAACCAGTAATATAGCAGCAGCTTTGAAATGCTGCAAAGTAAGTTGCGCAGTTTTTTTGAAACACTGTGGTATATCAACGTTTTTGCTACATTTTACAACTACTGCAGCAGTTTAAAACAATTATATAAACCATGAATAATGTATTCAAAATAGCTCAATCTATAACACACTAACATATGTAATCCGATATTATAAGCAGTTATAACAATTAAGCATAATCAAAGCTACTTCAATTTCGTACTCCATAAAATTTAGTCATATACAACGCTCATAAACAATGTTTTAAGCACAAATGTTAACAGCATAAAATCTTACAAAAAGAGCTTGCTTAAATAGAAAATATAAGTCGTGGAAAGTCCAAGCCCGTCTCCTTCTGCCTATAGGAAAAGGCAATAGATCAACAGTAAAAGAGAAGAAATATGAATTTACTATATAAAAGCCAAAAAGGGAATGAGATACAGTGATCCATTATCACGTCAGTTTTCACGTATTCCATTATCATTTCTCTTTCTACTTTTCGTTTACTACTAACTCAAAAAACCCAAGCATTTGATCCGATTAAAAAGAAAGTTGATTTAAAAAACTTAAATTCAAATGTAAAATAGTGTGCAATCGGTAAAAAGACAAGATTATCATTCACTTCACCCTGTATTACCAATATAACAGCCCAGATTCACCTAAAGTTCTCATCTAAAGCAAAATACCCTAAATTTAGTTTGGGTTCGTCAACAGACCCAGGTGGATATGGCTTAGCAAAATGTGATGGTAGGAATTCCCTAGTAGTGTAGATGTATTCTATGTTTAAAAAATAGTTCATGTAAATATTCATCACAGAGTCACTATGTACAAGCTAATTGTAATATTAAACATGTGGGTAATATTAATTTGGTTTATCTATCTAATGTGTATGTGTCATGGCTTATCAGTAGATTAAATACTATATTTTCATAAAGTATAGTTAAGATTACATCTAATAATTATCCTTATAATATTATATATTATTTATGATCATGAATGAAATATATTTTATATATATCAATGTAATAAACATTTTATTATCTTCATAAGAAAATAGTTCCACGTCGAGTAAACTAATTCCTATATCAAGAAAACACGTTCAAATGCTTTAACCAAATTGAAATTATTTGTCATAAATTTAGATAATTTTTATAAAATTTAGTTAACTTATTATTATTATTTATAAAACTTAGTTAACTTGGTTAAATTATTATTCTTATTATTATAAATTTATTTAATTTTTATAAAACTTAGTAAACTTATTATTATTATTATTTATAGAACTTAGTTAACTTAGTTTAAGTATTATTATTATAAATTTAGTTAATTTTTTAAAACTTAGTTAACTTTTTTACTATTTTATAATTTATTTTTGTTGTTGTTATTATTATTAAATTAACTAATTTATTATTATTATTATTATTTATAAAACTTAATTGACTTAGTTAAATTATTATTATCATTATTATAAATTTAGTTAATTTTTATAAAACTTAGTTAACATGGTTAATACTTAATACTTTATTATTATTATTAATAACTTAGTTAATTTTTTATTTTTTATATTTATAAAACTTAATTAACTTAGTTAAATTATTATTATCGTTATTATAAGTTTAGTTTATTTTTATAAAACTTAATTAACATTATTAATATTCTATAATTTATTATTATTATTATTAACACCTTAGTTAATTTGTATTATTATAACTTATAAAACTTAATTGACTTAGTTAAACTATTATTATCTTTGTTATAAATTTAGTTAATTTTTATAAAACTTAGTTAACTTGATTAATGTTCTATAATTTATTATGATTATTATTATTATTAACTTAGTTAATTTGTTATTATTATTATTTATAAAACATAATTGACTTAATTAAATTATTATTATCATTATTATAAATTTAGTTAAATTTTAGAAAACTCAGTTAACTTTGGTAATATTTTATAATTTACAATTATTATTATTATTCAAAATCTAACAGCACCTCCTTTGAGCAACTAATGCTTTACCGCACACCCCAATTCATTATATATACGTTGTGAAAACAAGATCGGATTCATATCATATATCATAATATATACTCCAAGGTATCATATGCCACACACATTTTAAAGCATATAAATATACCTTTTAATAGCAAATGTTAGTGAGCAATCTCATATATGCTTTGTGTAGGTTTAGCTTGCCTACCTCCCCGTAGTAGGCATTATCATGTTTCAACTACTTCAGTATTCTTTTACATGTTCGGCTTTTTCATGTATATGTTTCAGCATACTCCAAATTTTAGCGTGCCTAACATAAATGCAGGTTTTGCATAAAAAATGCTAGACAAAAATAAAATTCTGAACTGCCTTGCCATGTTCAACTTAAGAAAATGGTGAAAACAAGAATATCAGCACGCGAATTAACTAGAATATGCACAATATTATCTGAAAGTAACCGCATGGTCCTTAAAATTACTTACATGAGCAAAACCATAATCTTTGCACTGCCCTATTTCCAAATCCAGTAGTAATTGTACGAGTTCAACGGGACCGAATGGTTTAAATAGCTAAGTGTAGGACAAAAGAAAAAAACAGTGAGGATGCTCATATGCAATTGTTGGTTGGCATATACATACACACCCTGTAGAACGTATAAATTTAACACGTAGTGTTGATAACAAGTATCAACTCGGCAACAGTTTGAATAACAATTTATTTTTATCCTAATCTACTAACCCTCATGCAGCATTGAGATGGGTCGACGGTCTTCAGTATCGTTGCCAAACTGTACAAATACATAATGTAGATTCAAATAATTCTTGTTTAAATATTTAAATAATTTCTGGAGATGTTAAAAGAGCTAGTTGCATAAATTGCTTATTTAATATTTGCCTTCAAATTTCTCTATTCCAATCTTTATATTTATGTTTCTGACCACAACATCATTTCTTTTATAACAAACATGGTAATCTTATGGCCCTTCCTTGGGCCCATAGCCACATGGGCTAAAGTAAAAATATCATAAACAATTCTTCTGCAAGTAATTGTTACAAAAGTGCATTCATGAGTAGAATTAGCAAACTAACAGCGCCATGACAATAATCATGTTAACAAATTTACATATTTGTTTAAATAAATAAATAAATAAAACTAGGGAATATGAACGGTGAATCATTCGTGAAACTGTAAAAGCCCTCTCTCTTTCTCTTAGTTGTAGTTAAGAAATTAACCCTTGCGTTAGCAAATTCGAGAGAAATATGATTTGATAATTTACCGAGAGGTCATAGTAATCTCAGCCATGTGAATCAAATAGTTAATGTGAGTAATAAATGATACTTATACAAATATCTAGCCTTAACGAAAACAAATGAACTATGCTAGATTAAAAAATTGGCATATGTCAATTTGTTCTCTATGAGATTTGGAAGTTGCAACTAAGAATTAAATCAAACATCTACAAAAAAGAATGGTTTATATTACCTTTATTTAAGATTCTTAGCTAATATATCTGAGGATGCACTGTTTGCGCAAAAAATGGGCAAACACCTCCAAGTCGTGTGATTTAGTTGATTTTATGTGATTCTTAATGATTTAGATGAGTTATGTAAATATGAAAAAAGCAGGGGCTGAAATGTAAAAGACACACAGATTTATAGTGGTTCGGCCAGAACGTGCCTACGTCCACTTTATATGTTATTATCTTCTTTCTTTCAGATTACAAGTACAATGCTTTGTGTACAAGTATATGAAAGTAGTTTGAAAGTTTCTTCCATGCTTGAGCTCTCAAACTTGTCTGTCATTGTTGTACCCCTGCCCCTCTATTTATAGAGTGAGGTTGGGAGCAGGGGTCTTGGACGTATATAGCTGCTGATGGGCCTGGGCTGAAGCAATCTGGCCTGGCAGCGTTCTGGTTCGACGAGGCTTCATTCGGCATGGAGCTCGGACCGGTGATGGAGTGGACCGGTGGTAGGTGGGTTGGAGGTTCATTCGGTAGTGAGGTATGAGGTTGATCCGGCCTTGGTGTGGTTCGGTGGGTATGTGGTCCGGTGGTTCCTGGAGGAGGTTGGTCCGGCACGGTGAAGTCATGGAGTTGGTTCGGTATGGAAGTGGAGAGGTCTGGACCGGTAGCTTGTAGGTGTTGGTCCGGTCGTGAGCTGGTTCGGTGGCTTGGTGCTTGGACCGGATGGATATGGATGCTATGTCGAATGAGCTTGTATATTAGGAGTGCCGAATGACCTTAGGCATGGATTGCCGAATGAAACATAACGCTTGCATCTTTTAATACTGAATGAACTCAAAGACTATTGTCACCGAATGAACATGAGAGTATAAGGCCGAATGGATTTTATACTTGAATCGTCCAGACTCATATATGCTTGCTGGCTGCTTCTTCTTGGTTTGTTCGTGGTGGAAATGCACACAACATTGATATTCCAGTTTTGACCAAAAATGGGATAACACTGGATGAAACTGACGCTTCTCGGTCTCGAGATCTTCTGGGTGAGAATTCGCCCAACATTTGCCCCCCAAAGTGGGGCACGTGCTTGCATGTGTCGCGCTTTGTTTCCCTGCGGTAGGAAGGCATGTTTGGCAGTGCCGTGAACTGGACGTTCCTATCCTGTTGGTTTCCTGCGAAGGAATATACAGTTTTAATGTGATTTCAAATGACGACGTTCGAGGTCGGGTGCCGTTCGAGGCGAGTAGGTGTGCCCCGAGGGGGCTTAGCATTATTGATGCCAGGTTTTCGTTCGAGCGGGTCCCTGGATCGTTTGTGAAGATGGTTTATCGCCAGCTCAGAGCATGCCTAAGGATCGTTCGCGACCCCGTACATGTGTAACTAGCTTAGCCATTTCAGAATTAGCAGAGCTAAATATCCATCCAACCGATGAATTTTAAAAGGATGTCAAAGTGTAGATTCTCACAACGATAGGGTTAATAGCCATTCAGAGCATACCTGTGGACCGTTCGTGGTCGCGTACATGTGTAAATGATTAACCCATGTTAGTGAGAATTTACTACTTGTTCATCGTTTTCAGAATCTCTATTTTATCAGTAGATCCTAGGGTCCGGTACTTATCTGAGCGAGGCGCTTTGCATGCCCCCTGCTTCTGGTCTTCGCCGGTTTGGTAGCTTCATTCGGTTTTGGTTTGGTCCGGTATGCCGAACCGGTTGGTCCGGTGCCTCTGCCCTCGTCTATATATAGGGGCTACACCCCCCTTTATTCCTTACCGAACCAACGAGAGCCGAACCAACCCTATACCGAATCAAACCTTTGCCGAATCAGAGAGAGAGCCGAATCAACCCTATACCGAATCAGTCCCTTGCCGAATCAGCTTCGTATCAGGTACATGTCCTTTCGTCGAATAAACACGAAAGGTTTTTTCACTGCCGAATGAAGATGTGTGTTTGCATAGCCGAATGAACTTCCAATGCCGAATGGGACTACCGAATGAAGCATATACCGAATGAGACTTGCAAAACTTAGCCACCGAATGAACACACACCTTCAATACCGGATGGGGCTTATGCCGAATGAGACTCGGGAACTTGAATCTTGAGCGAAATCTTAGGCTTTTATACGCTTGCTTTAGATACTTGCTTGTTTATGTTCCTACACTTCTTATTCTAATACCGTGTTTTTCTTGTGCTGCAGATAAATGTCTCGCAAAGCGGAAACCCGATCGGATAAAAAGAAGTCTAAAGGTAGAGGAGAATCATCTTCCTCCGTGCCCCCAGCCCAACCAGGGCCGGTGCAACATGGGCCTGCTCCGAGGTCGTTAGTGGATGGGTACGGTCCCCAGGAACTTTTGGTCTCCCCTCCCGATTGCTTTCCTAGCTCCCTAAAGGAGGAGCAACTTGATGTTATATCCCGTTCCTTCGGGATAGACAGGGCTCGCATGCTGTTGCCGAGAGATGGAGTGATGCCGTATAATCCCCCCGAAGGCTACTTTGCTTACAGCAGATATCATTGCATGTGTGGTGCTATCCCTCCTATCAATGCCTGGATAGTTAGCTTTACCACATATTTGAAGGTGGCTCCATTCCAGCTCCAGCCGAACTATTATGCCATTCTGGTGAGCCTTTTCGTTATCTTTCAGAGGAGGTACGGGCGCCCTCCTTCTAACCGGGAAATTCGATATTTGTATAACCTGAGAGGCTACAAGAAGGGGTCTCCGTATATTAGTCTAGAAGCGGCCGTGCCCTTCAAACCGGTCTTGGACTTATATTCAAAGTTTACCATGTTCAAGAAAGAATGGTTTTTTATCAAGGACGATTCTGTTTCTTTCCGCCTTTTCACTTCCGGCTGTAAGATGAATTTCATTTATATTTTCCATGTTCTGACTGTAGTGCTTCTTCTGACACGCTTCTATTTCTTGCTAGCGACAGGTGGCATTGCAGTCGTGGAAGATGATTCTTTGGCGCGGATGGCTGCTGAAATAAAGGCCATTCCCGCACGGGACAGGTCGGCTTCGTTCCTGATCAGGAACGCTACCCTCCTGGAGTACAACTTGATCCAGCCGCACCAGTCCGTGGTTAAGCAGAGGGACACGGCTGAGGAGAAGGCCGCTAAAGCTAAGGAGGGGGCCACGGTGAAGAGTGGCAAGAGGAAGCCCTTTGCACAACATCCCGTCGCGGGAGGCAAGAAGCTTAAGGAGTCTGAGGGCCCCTCTCCTAGTACTTGCCCGATCATCCCGGAGGAGAAAGGTGTGGAAGAGGGCGTAGGAGGCGATATGGAAGGAGAGTCGGAGGACGGAGGAGATGGAGATGGTCAGGGTGGTAGTGGTGCTGGTGCCTTAACTTCTGGGCAAGACTCTGAACTGGATGAGGCCCTCCGCCAGGCCTTCGGGGAATCGGAGGGAGAATCGGAAGCGGAGAAGGCGAAGGAGACTGGCAAGGTCGGGGCTGGTGCCAATCTATCCCCTAAGGGCTCCTCAGCCAGGGTGACTCCGGCGGTGCAAGGTGAACTTTTGTCCTCTGTCGATTCCATTTACGATAGGGACTTAGAAATATTTTATGGTTCACTTCCGTCCTGTAATGAGATTCAGGACTTATTGCAGTATCCCACTCCTCCGCAGGGTTTGAATAATAGATGTGCATTCTCACTTTTTCTTTCTTTTTAACTTAACATGTTTCTTGAATTATGGATCGTCGTATGTTCATAACACTTGTTTTTTAGTCCAGGGGCAGGCCAGGCGGCTAAAACGTCAGACGTTCGACACCGCCTTGAACAATTCAAGTTGATGAGAGCTTTTGATAAGCCGAAGCCTCTTACTGGTCGTCCTGGGGACGTGGTCAGATACCGTCCTCTTCTTGGGGTCATTGAAGAGAGCATTCAGAAAAAGAAGAGGAGTCGTTCCTTATTTGAGCCTTCCCCTGGTCCGCAGCTTCCTGTTCAGCCTCCCCGTGATACCACGGAGGGGAGCACGGAGTTTATCCCCCCTCCACCTCCTTCTAAGAATCCCACTGTTATCCGTATAAGGCGTCCTGACGTGCCTCGCGACCCCTTTGCCGGTCATCCTGATTTAGATCCAAGCTCTCGGGATATTTCATTTGATGAGGCCACGGGTGAGCACCTTCTTCCCCGCAACCCCATGGTACGAGTGCTAGACGAGGCCAAGTCCCTAGATCTTGATCTGCTTACCACTCGGGTAGTTACCATGGGAGACGAAGCCAAAGCTAATATCGATCGGGTGGCTGAAGAGACCAAGAAGTTAATGAAGTATCATGCTCAATTGGTCAAGGCCGGGGAGGAGATTGGGAGTGCCAATATTCGGTTGCGGCTAAAGGTTGCCGATCAGGCCGAACAGCTTGCCGGTCAAGCCGTTCAGATTTCTCAGCACGAGGAAGCCTCCAGGCGGCTGAAAGAGACCATGGAAAAGGCTAGTAGGGCAGAACTACGGAAGATGGAGGCCGCCTGTAAGGAGCGGATCGACATGGCCATTGCGACAGTGGATGAGGTTCGGAATGCGGATCTCGAGCAGGTAGAGGAGTTGTCTGGGAGGCTTGAGGCCGCGGAGATGGCTCAAGTCAAGTTAAAGGAGGAGATGGAGGAGATGAGGAGGTCTCTCCAGGCTGACTGCTTGAGATACCGATCAGAGAGGGATGTCGCTGTCGCCAAGTTGCAGGTTTCCGAGGCCCGGGTGAGGGAGTTTGAGGAGAATGAGGGGATGATGGACGAGATGTTGCAGGACATGTACTTCCGCACTTGGAAGGAGGGCAGCTTGTCTTGGATGGATGACTATCCCTGGGTCATGGCCAAGATATATCTTCGGGCTTTAGAGGAGGCCAGGGTCAATGCGGGTAAGGAAGGTGGAGTGACTTTTAGTCTAGATGTGGTCACTGCTCAGTTCTCGAAAGAGGAGCAAGCGGCGGTGAAGGAGGGGATGCGGTTGCTTGCTGCGGAGGAAGCGGGTGTGCAACTGGAGGATGAGGATCAAGCGGCGGACGCTGGTGAGTTATTCTTCTCTTTTCCTTTTCTTTCTGGGTTTCCATAACTTGATCGTTTATCGTTTGTTTAATGAATTCCTCTTCTGGATTGGACAGGTGGAACTTCTGATCAACACGCTGGGAGCTCCGACCCTGCGGCCAAGTAGGCTTGGGGGAGTTGGTAGGATGAGAGCGAAGTGTGGACGCAGCTGGTTACTTGTCCGGATTTGGCCACCTTTTTATTTCCCTTTATCGTTGTTTATGTTAGTCCAAAACATTGATGTGACTGTAATAATATTATTTGCAAAGAATAACTTTATGCGATTTTATGACATAAGCTGATTTTGTTATGTTTAAATGTTGTTGTCATTTTGATGTGGTGCGTGAGAAGTATGCATATGCCTGTGATTTTAGTTGTGTTTGATGTTAAGCTGTTGCTTGAAATATAATTTCATGTTTTGCAACGTTAGTGTGACGTATGAATAAACTATAGTTACATATTTATGTACAAGAGAAGTGAGTACCGCCCTTCATGTTTTAGTTGCAGGTGGTAGCTTTGAGCGTCTTGTGTAACTGATCATGGATATAGCTGAGTACCTTGCCACCCAGTACGCAGGCTTAGATTCTCATGAGTGAATGCTCCCTATTTGGTTTCTTGTACTTTAGAGTTTGTTATACAGGATAGGAGAAAAGTATTTAAATGAAATGGAAATATGGGAAAAGTAAAACTTCCAGTCACGGAAGGCCGTCGATGTGCTTAAGTTCGTGGCAAACGGGTTTTGTAGTCACTTTCCCTAGCTGTGGGTCTTGGAGACATTTGTCACCCATCTTACGCCTCCGCGGGGAGTTTTCTTTTTTACCACAGCCGCACTTAAGACACATCAGAGCCGAGATCGCGCACGGTAACTACCCGAACCATTATGGTCCGTAATCGTGGGTATTATTCGATTTACCATGGCCGGCTAGCGTGGGTGCCGTTGGCCGTGAACTACCCCTGGCTGGCCACACCTTATGTTGGGGCTTAAAGTAGGTTCACAGTTGCCGGCGAGCCGAACGCCGTAATGAGCTGCCATCGGCTATAGTCGGCCTTTATGATGACTTATAATCGGCTCATTACAGTTGGCTTTGAGGGCAGTCGCGAGCAATGAGTTAACCCGCAGCAGAGGGATGCTGGAGCAAAAGAGTCTCATTGGCGAGTGCATAGAATCGTAGCGTACCTGTTAGGCCTTGTCCAGATGAGGCCGTGGTGCGTCTTGAGTGGAGATGCCATAGGATTTTGTTCAACAAAAAAGGATAAAGCTTAACAAGCAGCCAAGAAATAAAGGAACAAGTTAAAAAGAAACAAGATTTTTTAAAGTGGTTCGGCATGAAAATGCCTACGTCCACTGATTCTCTTTGTTAATTCACTTCATATGGGCAGTACAAGTTAAGAAAAGTATCGACGGAGGTGTCGGATGTTCCATGCCCTCTGGAACACCTCTCCGTCCACTGTTGACAAAATATAAGCTCCGTTGTGGAGATCTTTATGAATTACATATGGTCCGTCCCAGATGGGGTCCAGTGCCCCGGAGCGCGGAAAGATTCGCCTGAGGACAAGATCTCCTTCTTGTAAGATGCGATGCTTGACTTTGGAGTTGTATAGTGCTGCCACTTTTTGTTTGTGAGCTGCTGCTTTGAGTGCTGCATCGTTTCTCCTTTCCTCAATCAGATCCAAAGACATGAGGAGGAGTTCTTCGTTTTCTTCTGGATTGTAGTGGATCCTACGGTGGGAAGGAACAATAGTCTCAACAGGGAGCATTGCCTCCGATCCGCATGCCAAAGAGAAAGGAGTATGTCCAGTTGATGTTCTGAAAGATGTGCGGTAGGCCCAAAGTGCCGTAGGAAGTTCGTCCACCCAAGCGCCTTTTGACTTTTCAAGTTTCTTTTTTATTAGGGTTTTGAGGATTTTGTTGACAGCTTCGACTTGTCCGTTTGCCTGAGGATAAGCTACTGGTGAGAAGCTTTTATGAATTCCATGCTCTTGGCACCAGTCGGCGAATTCTTCGCTGTCAAATTGGAGTCCGTTGTCCGATATGATCTTGAGTGGTACTCCGTACCTGCACAGAATATTTTTGATCATGAAGTTGATAACTTTTGCTGAAGATATTTTATTTAGGGGTTCCGCTTCCACCCATTAGGTGAAATAATCGACTGCCACTATAGCATATTTGGCCCCGCCTCTGCCCGTTGGCAGTTCGCCAATTAAATCAATTCCCCATACAGCAAAGGGCCAAGGGCTGGTCATTTGAGTAATCTCATTTGTGGGTAGTCGAGGAATCTTGGCAAATTTCTGACATCTGTCGCATCTCTTGACGAAGTCTAAGGCGTCTTTGTTTAGTGTGGGCCAGTAATATCCATATCGGAGTATCTTTTTCGCCAGAGTCTGCCCTCCAGTGTGATCTCCGCAACTTCCTTGATGGACGTTGAATAAGATTTCCTTGGCTTCCCTTCCAGCGACGCATCTGAATAAGGGGCTAGAGAAGCCACGCCGATAGAGGATGCCTTCTTGTATTGTGTAGTGGGGAGCTTTCCTCAAAATTCTCCTGACTTCATCACGTTTGTCTGGTAGTGTGCCGTCCTGCAAATATTTCCGGATAGGAGTCATCCAAGTTCCTTCTTCGATTGCAGTTATCATATTCACTTGTTCGAAACTTGGGGCTAGCTGCCTTGAGATGGCTAGTGCTCCGGAAATGGTGCTATTCCTCATACTAGCTTGCTTTGCTAGTTCATCGGCCTCTTGGTTATCTTCTCGAGGAATGTGTTTGATTAGATAATGGTCCAATTGATCGAGCAGCAGTTTGGTTTTCTTTAGATATGCCGTGAGTCATTCTCCTCGTGTCTGGAACTCTCCTAGTACTTGGTTTACGATAAGTTGAGAATCACTATGAAGACATAAAGAATTGACTCCAATTTCTAAGGCAAGCTCCAATCCCGCTATTACTGCCTCATACTCCGCATCGTTGTTAGTGGCCGCGAATTCCAACCTTAATGCATAGTACAGCTTTCTTCCCCTGGGGGTGATTATCACAATACCTGCCCCCGAGCCTTGTTCGTTCGATGCTCCATCTACAAAGAGGTTCCACTTGATGTTTTTTGCTATTTCAAATTGATCCTTGCCTTCGTTGGTAGTGAATTCGGCAATGAAATCGGCCATGGCTTGCCCCTTGATAGCGGCGCAAGGATGGTAGGTGACGTCATACTGACTTAATTCAATACACCATTTGAGGAGTCGTCCAGAAGTGTCGGGACGATGGAGCACCTGTCTTAGTGGTTGATCGGTTAGAACTCTGATGGAGTGAGATTGGAAGTAGTGTCGCAGTTTTCGTGACGCGATCAATAAACAATATGCCAATTTCTCAAGTTTAGGATATCTGGCTTCTGCCCCTGTAAATCTCTTACTTATAAAGTATACCGGGCGTTGTGTGCGGTCCTCTTCTCTTACCAAGGCAGCGCTTAGAGCATGAGATGATACAGCGAGGTATAGGTATAGCTCTTCGCCTTCGTTTGGAGTTGAGAGTATTGGTGGTCTCTGAAGGTGTTCGATCAGGTTAAGGAAGGCTTTTAAGCATTCATCGGTCCACTCGAACTTTCCTTTGTCTTTCTTGAGAGCTTCGAAGAAAGGGACGCACTTGTCAGTTGCTTTGGAAATGAATCTGCTTAGGGCGGCCACCTTTCCATTTAGGCTCTGCATTTCTTTTCGAGTGGAAGGAATCCTTATTTCTTTTAGAGCCCGGATTTGTTCAGGGTTTGCTTCAATTCCTCTGGCATGGACGATGAATCCTAAGAATTTTCCCGATGACACTCCGAAGGAGCACTTTAGAGGATTCAGCTTCATTCCATATCGGCGAAGTACCTGAAACATCTCGCCCAGGTGGCTTACATGATCGTCGGCTCTCTTGGACTTTACCAACATGTCATCCACATATACTTTCATAGTTCATCCTATTAATTCCGCGAACATCTTGTTGACGAGGCGCTGATAGGTAGCTCCGGCATTTTTGAGTCCAAAAGGCATGACTTTGTAACAATATAATCCCCGGTCAGTGATGAATCTAGTATGGTCTTGATCGGGAGTGTGCATGGGAATCTGGTTGTATCCGGAGTATGCATCCATAAAAGATAAAAGTTCGTGCCCGGCAGTGCTGTCCACAAGTTGATCGATTCGGGGGAGCGGGAAGCAGTCTTTCGGGCAAGCGTCATTTAAGTTGGAGAAATCAATGCATGTTCGCCACTTCCCATTAGCTTTCTTTACTAGTACCGGGTTAGCGATCCATTCTGGGTAGATGGCTTCTCGTATGAAGTCATTAGCAAGTAGGTTCTTTACTTCCTCATCGAGGGCTGCTGATCGTTCTGCTCCCATGCTTCTCTTTTTCTGCTTTATCGGTATCTTGGTGGGATCGATGTTCAGCATGTGGCATGCTATGTCTGGGGAGATTCCTGTCATATCGGCATGTGTCCACGCAAATACATCTAAGTTGTGGCGTAGAAAGTCAATGAGTTGATCCTTCAATTCTGTTTTTAGCTGAGATCCTATTTTTAATAGTCTATTTGAATCATGTTTGTCTACAGATACGAATTCCATGGCCTCTGCAGGCTCAGCGGTAGCCTCCTCCTCCTTATCCCTGGGGTCTAGTTCATTGAAAGGATCGCTGGTGTATCGAAGAGGAGGGACTTTCTTTAGTTGCTATGCTTCCAAGCTTTTCATGCAGAGAGTAGTCTCTGCATCTTTCCCTTTATTCTTTCTACGGTTATTGCGAAGTTCAGTTACATAGCAATCTCGAGCGGCGTCTTGATCTCCTTCAACTTCTCCTATTCTGTTATCTGTTGGGAATTTCATCTTTAGGCACCACGGGGCTAGGACAATTTGGAAGTCAGATAAGGCTGGTCTTCCCAAGAAGGCGTTGTAGGCCGAGTGGTTTTCTATTAGTACGAACGTTTGTTTTCGCACAACGGAGCGGAGATGACTTCCTATTTCGACGAAGATGTCAAGTTGCCCGAGGGGCATTTTCGCATCTCCAGTGAAACCGTGCAGGGGTTTGTTGCAGGGAGACACATCCTTCATTGACAGCTTCATTTTGTCGAAAGCATGCTTGAATAGGATATTTACGGAGCTTCCTGTGTCTATTAGAATTCGGAAAACTTTAGCTGGACCGAACCAGGCAGAGATGACCATGGGATCCACATGTGGATACTGTCTTCCTTCTAAATCACGCCTACTGAATACGATGTCGTCACTCTCTTTCCGTTTCGGGTGGCGTTCTTCCATAATGGAGTTAACATAGCCTTCAGCATTTCTAAGTGACTTGCCGTATCTTTCCATCTCTGCCCAGCTTCTGTCGGCGAGGTGTGGTCCTCCCGAGATGGTATGGACCACTATCTTCTCTTGACTAGAGCCACTGGTGTTGCGATTCCCTCCGCCTACTTCCGGGAGGGGTCGCTTTGAGTTCTCATTGGCAGGAGTTGGAGTCCTGTTCTGGCCTTTCACATAGCGTTCCAGCCTTCTTCTTCTGATGTGTTCTTCGATCAAGTCCCGGAGATGGTGGCATTCATTGGTGTCATGTCCGTGGGATTCGTGGAAGCGGCAGAACTTTCCAGACTTGAGTGCGTTATCAGATTCTTTCTTGTGCGGGGGGCGCTTGTATCCGAGTTCGCCCTGAGTGGCTAGAAAGATGTTTTCGATTGTTTCATTCAAAGGAGTGTAGGAGTCAAATCTTGGTCCTGGTCGATATTGGCGTTTTTCAACCTTCCTGCCCCCAACATTGTCTCTAGATTCATTTCTTCGAGTGTCCTTAGCTGCAGCGGGAACCTTGTCCGAAGTTGTCTTACCTTGTTGTCCGGACTGCCTCTCAGTGGCGGCGTCTTCAAGTCTCATATACTTTCCAGCTTCATGGAAGAAATCAGGTAAAGTAGCTGGTTTTTCCTTAGTTAGTCTTCTAGCGAACTTGGTATCTGGGTGTACACCACTACAGAGGGCCATTAGGGTGAGCTTCTCATCGGCATCTTGGACTGCGGCCGCTGCGGCGTTGAACCGGGTTAGATATTGTTGCAGTGTCTCTCCGGATTTCTGTTTGACATTGGATAGAGAATAAGCATCCTTGGGTTATTCTACATGGATGCGGAACTGGCTAATGAACCTTTCTTTCAACATCTCCCATGAGCTGATAGATCCTTGGTGTAGATGGAAGAACCAGGAGGTAGCTAGATCTGCTAGGAATAGTGGAAAGCATTTACACAACACCCCTTCTGTTGCTCTGCTCATGAGCATATGCTGGGTGTATCTCTGTAAGTGTACGATGGGGTCGGAAGTTCCCTTGTAAGGTTCCATGGTTGGCATTTTCCATTCCCGGGGGGTGATGGCAGTTTCGATATTGCGGGTGAAGGGGCTGGTGACCCTAGCGCCTATTCCTCGGTCCCTTTGCTCCCGTTGGACGCATTCTCTGAATAATCGTGTCATTCTTTCATCGGAATTTGGAGCGGATAAAAATGAACTTGGTTCTTCCCTGCGGGATCGATCTCGTCCAGATGACCTGTAGGGATGGTATAGTCTATCACTTCTGACGTTATCCAATGGTTGCCTCTGGCTGCTCGGATGCATGCTAGGACCAGCTACAGTTGCCCCCTGCTTTGGTCTTTCCCTGTGGGGTTCTGTTTCGAGCATTTCCATGGGGTCAACTTCGGGCTGGGTTCTAGCTCGGCTCCGTTCAGCGGGGTTTCTATGATTAGGTGGCATGACTGGCTCAGCTACATCCGACCCTCGCCTGGCGCCTCCCCCACTGGGTTCGGTTCCAAGCGCTTCCTCGAGTCAGAGTTCGGGCTGAGTCCGGGCGCGGCCCCTATCATTGTTGTTCCTGTTGATGGCTTCCTCGAAGAGGGAAGACCTTTGCTGTCTCCGAGATCCTCCAGATTGAGATTCACCCCATGATTCAGTGTTGCGGTTGGATTCTTCGACATCCCTCAAGCGTGACATGAGTTGGTTCACCAAAGCTTCTTGCTGGGATGCGAAGCGGTTAGTCACTTCCACCACAACTCTGTCTAGGTCTGCTCTAGTGATTACTGCCGGTTGTTCCGCGGCAGGGGCTGTTGGAATTGCCTGATCTACATGCGGCACTGCTGCTGTAGTGGGATGGTTCTCTTGATCTGGATCCACTGGATTTGGAGCGCTGCTGGTTGCAACGTTCTTTCCCTTGTTGGCGTCTTTTCTTGGCCTGGGAGTCATGTTTCCTAGGCGATGAAGGGTGCTATTGGGAAAGAAGGTTGAATGAGGGAAGCTTTAGCTTCGAGTTCGAACCTCTCAATGAAAGCACCAAAAATGTTTGCGCAAAAAATGGGCAAACACCTCCAAGTCGTGTGATTTAGTTGATTTTATGTGATTCTTAATGATTTAGATGAGTTATGTAAATATGAAAAAAGCAGGGGCTGAAATGTAAACGACACACAGATTTATAGTGGTTCGACCAGAACGTGCCTACGTCCACTTTATATGTTATTATCTTCTTTCTTTCAGATTACAAGTACAATGCTTTGTGTACAAGTATATGAAAGTAGTTTGAAAGTTCCTTCCATGCTTGAGCTCTCAAACTTGTCTGCCATTGTTGTACCCCTGCCCCTCTATTTATAGAGTGAGGTTGGGGGCAGGGGTCTTGGACGTATATAGCTGCTGGTGGGCCTGGGCTGAAGCAATCTGGCCTGGCAGCGTTCTGGTTCGGCGAGGCTTCATTCGGCATGGAGCTCGGACCGGTGATGGAGTGGACCGGTGGTAGGTGGTTTGGAGGTTCATTCGGTAGTGAGGTATGAGATTGATCCGGCCTTGGTGTGGTTCGGTGGGTATGTGGTCCGGTGGTTCCTGGAGGAGGTTGGTCCGGCACGGTGAAGTCATGGAGTTGGTTCGGTATGGAAGTGGAGAGGTCTGGACCGGTAGCTTGTAGGTGTTGGTCCGGTCGTGAGCTGGTTCGGTGGCTTGGTGCTTGGACCGGATGGATATGGATGCTATGTCGAATGAGCTTGTATATTAGGAGTGCCGAATGACCTTAGGCATGGATTTCCGAATGAAACATAACGCTTGCATCTTTTAATACTGAATGAACTCAAAGACTATTGTCACCGAATGAACATGAGAGTATAAGGCCGAATGGACTTTTATACTTGAATCGTCCAGACTCATATATGCTTGCTGGCTGCTTCTTCTTGTTTTGTTCGTGGTGGAAATGCACACAACATTGATATTCCAGCTTTGACCAAAAATGGGATAACAATGGATGAAACTGACGCTTCTCGGTCTCGAGATCTTCTGGGTGAGAATTCGCCCAACATGTACTGCTTATGATTCTTACAAAACTATAATATACTAGACGATCATATTTTGATAAAATTTCCCCCTGAATGAATATAAAATACACCAATTAAATAATGAAGTTCCCTGTCTGAATTAATACGGTTTTAGAAAATCAGAGGCTTATTAAAAAATTGATTGAATTTTTACATTAGAGTAACTAATAATGGTGAAACTTTTCTGCAACAATTCTGCATACGTATAGGTAACAGATATCTTGCATATCTTAAACCCCATATTGCAAAATTTGTTCTGATTACATCAACAAAAACGATACCAAGTATCTTACTCAGAACACTGATACATATACTAGATGATAGTTGTGAGTAGCAAATAATAAAATATAAAAGAATACCGGACCACCCTCTTAATCATCAAGATAACGGCATGTGTCCCTGGTTCAGGGACAGTTACACATTCGGAATGCCTAATTAAACGTGTAATTTTACTTCAGAAGGGAGTAAAATCCTCATGCTTCTTTCCTTGAATCATATCTAAACACATAACTTTACTTCACTCTTACTTAACAATTTTGCACACCAATACGCGCGTGTGTGTAATTTCCAGAAACACCAACATCGAAGTTAACTGTTTCTTTTCTTCATCTTTCTATTTCAAAAGAAGATGAAGAAAGGAAAACTACCTCCATCAAAAATGGTTTAAGACGACAAGCACCATTTTCCAAGTGGTTAATTGATCCGGCTTTGATGCAAGAGGTCACAGGTTTGAAACTTGCTTTCGAACGTTTATTGACATGGGACATATTGTCCCAATGATTTGTTGTATAAAAGTACCATTTCAAAAAAAAATGGTTTAAGAATGTTATCAATGTTCCATAATTCTCTTAACCCAACTGATAAATGAAACAAAAATAGAACAGCTCAGAAAATCAAACCAACTAGCCAATAGAAAGCAAAATTGCAAAGCAGTAGTCAAAGACAAAAAATGGTTTACAATTCAGCCAAGTATGGCGTAGTGTATGAGAAGTAATTCAGAGATAAATACTAGTTTAATTAGTTAGAATTTCTACTAAACAACTGAGGTTATAAGCTAAGCATGGTGATAGAAGTGGCACGACGATTGGTTGAGACATGGCGATAGTTTGCAGCATCGCAGTAGGCTGTAGTCAAGATGCGATTTGACGTGGGCTGTATTTTTGAGAGCTAGGGATTGAATGAGACAATATTGGGGATTTTAGCTTCAGATCTAAATGGAATTGAATTCATGTTACAATATGATTATTCTAGTGGTTTAAATATGATGTACAAAGCTAATAAAATCAAACTAAAAATGTAATAAAAAAATTCATATGTTTGAAAAGTAGGGTAAGAATGTCAAAAAAATCAAAAAAATATTGGCGAAAATATAACCTGAAGGAACGGCCTGAGTACTGGATCTCCAAGCCTCTGGGAAAATATAGCCAAGCAATAAAATTTTCTTCCTGATCGAGCAAGCAAAATGTTTTAAGAGTGGTCATTTTACCTGCATTGCCTGGAAATTATAAAAAAAAAGTTCGTTGATGAATGTTGTTGATGAAAGTTGATGAAGCATCAGCACATGATTGTGGTGACATTGACCTTTGGAATAGATGTGTTGAATATGTGATTAAGTTAATAAATACCATTTGATAATTGATTTAGATGCATTGTCATGCTACCGAAACCGCCAAAAGAAACAGACGACTGAATACCACTAGCATCACCAACCTAAAAATAGACATGTGAAATTAAGTTAATGACAACCCTGTTTATATACGAAAAAACATGAACCGAACATTCTAGTCTGTCTTAATTTTAGTCCCTACTGCTTCAAAAGCATTAAAACGTTAACTAACGATGTTGCAAAATTGCAAATTTTGAAGGAATCAAAACGTAGCATGGATAGGTTATCTATGACATCTCATATGCCAGTTAGATATCTCCTTAATTATTTGAATATTATGTAATGTCAAAGGCAAAATACCTATACTTCCTCGTAAATCATTAAACTGCGAAAAAATTAGAAATCTTCCTATAATTTTTCACTTATATTACATGACTTGGTAGCCAAAAAATGTGGAAACCCAGAAATAATTCTTACTCCCATAGATTTCGGTTATTTGAAATGAATAGCAAGGACAACACATTTCGTGCACAATGAGGCACTTGCCCTAGTATAATTTGAATGACGGCATCCCATGAGCTATTTTCAGAAGCTCATGAGACTGCATCTTTATTGACCCGTCATCCATCATCTCATACATAAGGTAGCGGCTGACGGCATACTTCTTTGCTCTAGCCATCTCTGTGTCGATTTTTTTTGCAGCGTTTTCCAAATCTTCCTAGTTGTTTTGTCTAAATTGTAGCATTCATACAGATTGTAGCTTGCCTACCTCCCAGCAGTAGGCTTTATCATGTTTCAACTGCTTTAGTATTCTTTTACATGTTCGGTTTTTTCATGTATATGTTTCAGCATACTCCAAATATTTGCATGCCTAAAATAAACGTGGGTTTTGCACAAAAAATGCTAGACAAAAAAAACTCTGAACCGCCTTGGCATGTTCAACGAAAATAGTGAAAACAAGAATATCAGCGCGTGAATCAACTAGAATATGCACAATATTATATGAAAGTAATTGCATAGTCCTTAAAATTAATACCTGAGCAAAACCATAATCTTTGCACTACCCTGTTTCCAAATCCAGTAGTAATTGTACGAGTTCAACAGGGCCAAATGGTTTAAATAGCTAAGTGTATAACAAAAGAAAAAAACAGCGAGGATGCTCATATGCAATTATCGGTTGGCATATACATACATACCCTGTAGAACATGTCAATTTAACACGTAGTGTTGATAAAAAGTGTCGACTCAGCAACATTTTGAATAACAATTTATCTTATCCTTCTCTACTAACCCTCATGCAGCATTGAGATTGGTCGACAGTCTTCAGCATCGTTGCCAAATTGTACAAATACATAATGTAGATTCAAATAATTCATGTTTAAACATTTTAAAATTTTCTTGAGATGTTAAAAGAACTAGTTACATAAATTGCTTGTTTAATATTTGCCTTCAAATTTCTCTATTCCAATTTTTATAATTATGTTTTTGACCACAACATCATTTCTTTTATAACAAGCATGGTAATCTTCCGGTCTTTCCTTGGGCCCATAGCCACACGTGCTAAAGTAAAAATATCGTAAGCAATTCTTCTGCAAGTAATTACTAGAAAAATGCATTCATGAGTAGAATTAGCAAACTAACAACGCCATGACAATAATCATATTAACAAATTTACCTATTTTTTTAAATAAATAAAAAAAACTAGGTACTATGAACGGTGAATCATTCGTGAAACTATGAAAGCCCTCCCTCTTTCTATTAGTTGTAGTTAAGAAATTAACCCTTGCTTTAACAAATTTTGAGAGAACTATAATATGATAATTTACCGAGAGGTCATAGTAATCTCAGCCATATGAGTCAAATAGTTAATATGAGTAATAAATGATACTTCTATATAGAAATATCTAGCCTTAATGAAAAAAATGAACTATGCTAGATTAAAAAATTAGCATTTGTCAATTTGTTCTCTATGAGATTTGGACGTTGCAACTAAGAATTAAATCAAACATCTACAAAAAAGAATGGTTTATATCACCTTCATCTCATATTCTTAGCTAATATATTTGTAGGATGTACTGCATTATGATTCTTACAAAACTATAATATACTAAAGGATCATATTTTGATAAAATTTCTCCCTAAATGAATAGAAAATACACCAAGTAAAATAATGAAGTTCCCTGTCTAAATTAACACCGTTTTAGCAAATCGGACGCTTATTAAAAAGTTGATTGAATTTTTACATCAAAATAACTAATAATGGTGAAACTTTTCTGCAACAATTCTGCATACATATAGGTAACAGATATCTTGGACATCTTAAACCCCATACTGAAATTTTGTTTTGATTACATCAACAAAAACGATACCAAGTATCTTATTCATAACACTGATACCTATACTAGGTGATAGTTGTGAGTAGCAAATAATAAAAGATAGAAGAATACTGGACCACCCTCTTAATCATCAAGATCAGCGGCATGTGTCCCAGGTTCAGGGACAGTTACACATTCGAAATGCCAAATTAAATGTGTAATTTTACTTCAGAAGGCACTAAAATCCTCATGTTTCTTTGCTTGAATCATATCTAAACACGTAACTTTACTTCACTCTTACTTAACAATTTTGCACACCAATATGTGCGTGTGTGTGTAATTTCCAGAAACACCAACATCGAAGTTAATTATTTCTTTTTTTCATCTTTTTATTTCAAAAGCAGATGAAGAAAGGAAATCTACATCCATCAAAATGGTTTAAGATTGTTAACAATGTTCCATAATTCTCTTAACCCAATTGATAAATGAAACTAAAATAGAGTAGCTCAGAAAATCAAATCAACTAGCCAATAGAAAACAAAATCGCAAAGTAGTAGTCAAAGGTAAAAAATGGTTTACAAATCAACCAAGTATTGCGTAGTGTATGAGAAGTAATTCAGAGATAAATACTAGTTTAATTAGTTGGAATTTCTACTTACCAACTGAGGTTATAAGCTGAGCATGGTGATAGAAAGAGGCACGACGATTGACTGAGACATGACGATAGTTTGCAGCATCGCAGTAGGCTGTGGTCAAGACGCGATTTGATGCGAGCTGTATTTTTGAAAGCTAGGGATTGAATGAGACAATATTGGGGATTTTAGCTTCAATCTAAATGGAATTGAATTCATGTAACAGTATGATTATTCTAGTGGTTTAAATATGATGTACAAAGCTAATAAAATCAAACTAAAAATGTAATAAATTTTTTCATATGTTTGAAAAGCAGGGTAAGAATGTCAAAAAAATCCAAAAAAATATTGGCCAAAATATAACCTGAAGGAATGGCCTGAGTACTGGATCTCCAAGCTTCTGTGAAAATATAGCCAAGCAATAAAATTTACTTCCTGATCGAGCAAGAAAAATGTTTTAAGAGTGGTCATTTCACCTGCATAGCCTGGAAATTATAAAAGAAAGTTCGTTGATGAATGTTGATGAAGCATCAACACTTGGTCGTAGTGACATTGCCCTTTGGAATAGATGTGTGGAACATGTGACAAAGTAAATAAATACCATTTGATAATCGATTTAGATGCCTTGTATTGCTACCGAAACCACCAAAAGAAACAGGTGACTAAATACCACTAGCATCACCAACCTGAAAACAGACATGTGAAATTAAGTTAATGACTAACCAGTTCATATACGAAAAAACGTGAACCCAACATTCTAGTCTGTCTTAATTTTAGTCCCTACTGCTTCAAAAGCATTAAAACATTAACTAACGATGTTGTAAAATTGCAAATTTTGAAGGAAACAAAACATAGCATGGATAGGTTATCTATGACATCTCATATACCAGTTAGATATCTCCTTAATTATCTGAATATTATGTAATGTCAAAGGCAAAACACCTATACTTCCTCGTAAATCATTAAACTGCGAAAAAAGTAGAAATCTTCCTATAATTTTTCACTTATATTACATGACTTGGTAGCCAAAAAAGGTGGAAACCCAGAAATAATTCTTACTCCCATAGATTTCACTTATTTGAAATGAATAATAAGGACAACACATTTCGTGTATAATGAGGCACTTGCCCTAGTATAATTTGATGACGGCATCCTATGAGCTATTTTCTGAAGCTCATGAGACTGCATCTTTATTGACCCGTCATCCATCATCTCATACATAAGGTAGCGGCTGACGGCATACTTCTTTGCTCTAGCCTTCTCTGTGTCGATTTTTTTTGCAGCGTTTTCCAAATCTTTCTTGTTGTTTTGTCTAAATTATAGCATTCATACAAATCGTCGCTGAGTTCATTGAGGATGAAGTTCGTGCATAAATAATCCTGCTCTGTCCAAGTCTGCAACTCTTTTTATTTCTCTGTCCAGACTCGCATTTGATCTACGCCCGCTTCGTCAGGTCTGTCTAGCAGCCGCGGTTTGTCTGTTGTCAGCACATCGACCACCTTTCGCACGGTGATAAAAAACTCCAACTTCTGGCGCCATCTTTTGAAATGCAGGCCTTCAAATCTGAATGGAGCAGCGAACACCATCAGGACCTGGAACATCGACGTCGAGGCTGAATCGTCCAAAGTTGCAGCATAAATCATTGCTCGAAAGAACGTTTCTTTAAATTGTTGGAAAACAATAATTTCGGCTGAGTCGTGTATTTGGTCACTGTCTTGAAAACGTTTCGGCGTCCTGCTCAGGAGTACAAAGCAGTCTAACTAACGCTGTCGCCTCTATGATGAAACAGCATCTTCTTTTCGATTTGGTATCGATTCGCTTGCATGCACAAAAACGATTCAGTTGCACTCAAAAACGACTGCTCGACTTACATTTTTAAGAAGATAGTTTCATGGAGAAAAAAATAAGTTTTGCAGAAGTTAAAAAAATCGTCATTTAACTTTGGTTTCGTCTAAAAGCCAATCAAATAGATGGAATCTCAATAATGGGGTGACGTTTGCTTAAAATTCGAATCTGAAATTATACCGTTTCAAATAATCTCTATGGTGTGCGACCCAAACAATAAATACACTTATTTCAAGATCTTTAACTTTTAAACAATTCATATTTTTTGTTTTTCAAAATAATTTCCAATGGGTATCTATTCAATATTATAATAGGCTATACATCCCTGCTGCATGTCAGAAATGTAACTTCGGCTCCTACTACCGGAGAATGACAAAAATACATCGAAATTGCAGCATACCGAATTTAAGTCAATCCAGATATATTGAATTGCGCTATGCAGAATGCAGCATGCATAACTAGACTGTACAGTACAAAATATAATCCAAAACCGCTTAAAAGGGGCACAAATTGGTTTGCATTACACGTTTAATGAAAAACAAAGCCCTGATAAAGAACTATACAAACTGGATGATGCACATCATATCTGATAAATAACCATACAAATTGGCTCGCACTCTGTGTAATGCAACCTGATTTCACAAAACTACCGTAGAAAGTGGATTGCACTGCTCAGAATACAAATCTCAACACTAATGAAAAACCGAAAATATTGATTTACATTGTATTAGATTTACTTTCAATATATTTGAAATTAGCATACAAGATAAAAACAAAATTGCATTACAATTAATTACATCAAAATTCTTCATACCATGCAAGTAGCACTATCTTTAATATGAATAGTAGTGTCTTTGGAAGAAAATGGAGCATAAATGGGCTCATCTCTGATATCCTGGAGATATAACACTGGGCACAGCTCAAGAACATTAACTACTGACGTGGTGGAAATTCAAGATTTGTTATAATGCTAATATGCTGACGATACCAGCTTCTTATCAAAATATTACGTTCTTGGTTTTATATTCAATACAATCTGGTACAGTGAACAAAAATTACAATCGAGTATAGTATACACTATACACACAATGAAGAATAACAAAAATCGAGTGAAGTAAATAATAATCATGTACGGTGAAAATTGAAAAGATATCGTGACACGGCATATATACTTATACAATAAAGCGCATTAGAAGTTAAAAGTAACATTAATTAGAGTAGAGGTATCAACCCAACTTCAGCACACAGTACACGTATTAGTACGACAGTTATGAAATACTTATCATGTCACTTAATTTAACCCTACCAGGAATGTTAGGGTTATTTCTCGAGTTGGAAAGCAGAGGCTTCAAAGCTATCAGACAGTCCGGTTCCAGTCTTGAAGGTGAGCTTCTCAGATGTTGGGTTCTCGAAATACATTTCTACCACAGAAAGCCATAACATAAGCTCCTTTGTCTTAACACCAGTCATCTTCTTCATTTTTCTCGGTTCAACAAATGCAGTAACTTCAGTTGCATATGATACATGACGCTTGATCTTTTTGAAAGTGTGATCCTTCTTCTTGCTCTGACTCAACCATATGAAGCCTGTAGTCCGATTGTACCCAAATTCTTGAATATTTTCCAATGGGAAAAGTCCTTTTGGCATACACAGTTCTTCCAAAAGTTCAATTGATTTCTTCCTGCACTCTGAGTCTCCATGGTATATTTCTGCACCTGCTCTGTTGTTTTCGATTGTTTGAGATGCCATTTATCCGTTTTGGTAAAGAGAAATATGTGAGAATATCAGAGTTTTGGAAAAATTACTGATGATGAAGAATGGAGGGAAAATGAGCATATTTATAGTGAAATTTGTTATAGAAAAAGTGTATGAATCGGCCTTTTTAATTAGTATTAAATATGAAAGCTGGTCGTTCTTCACTGACCAGAAGAATGGTCAAATCTGGCTTGGTTGAAGTAGTATTTTATTAATTCTTTATTGCATCCAAACGATTTATTCAACTATCGGTTGGAGTTGACAACGATGAGTATGTCATATATCCCGCTGTTAGCGTATACTCATATCCTCTTGTATTATTACTGCCACTCCGACAAACTAAATTGAAGAAATTTTCTAAAAGCAAT
This sequence comes from Allium cepa, assembly GCA_030765085.1. Classification (NCBI taxonomy): domain Eukaryota; kingdom Viridiplantae; phylum Streptophyta; class Magnoliopsida; order Asparagales; family Amaryllidaceae; genus Allium; species Allium cepa. The sequence continues at coordinate 906,638,861 of CM060932.1, forward strand.
GTATATTAATGTAATTTCACCAAAATTGAATCCAAATCATTCACACGAAAGAGTATACAAATTATAAGACAAGATTACTAGGTTAAAAGGATTTGCTACTTTTTTACTACTTACATTTTTTTTTTTTGATCATAATGGTTAAAGCCTCTGTCGTTATAGATAAGTTGGAGATGAAGAACCTTTAAAGTTTTCTAATAGAAAATATTTATTGGAATATAACATTCAACTTTGATTTGATATCAACCTTTTGATTTGATGTATTATGGCGAATAATTTCGACACTTCACGGGGATATAATATATAAATCTCCAATCTATATCCATCCATCTCTATTTATCAACTCAACAGATAAAGAAGATATTTAACCGTGACCATGTCGTTAGCTTCTAACCAATCTAATCAGGTTTGAACAATGGTCAAACTTCTCTCTCGAAACTGACTTCATCATTATATCTACCGAACTGCATTTCGCATGCGTCTTTGCTAACTTTATCTTCTGATGCTCCTCTTTCAGCATAACAAAAAATCCATGTACATCTATTTGTTTGGCACGTGCATAGTAAGCCTGATTCTCCACACGATGCGTAACACTTTGAGTATCTGAATAATTCTCCACAGTCTTCTGCATCATATCAAAATTCTTTAACAACTGCAACAATTACACAATACTAAAACAAGGCAATTTACTGATGCCAAAATGTGCGATATTAGTTGTCGGTACAAAGTAGGTCAGAATATGCATTTCGAGGTTTGAAAGTGCATAGGGTGGTTACCGATGCCACACAAACGCTATTTCTCGACGATTTTCTAACGCTCATTTTCCGATGTCATTGCGATGACCTGTCGGCTGCTATTAACATTGTGTAACTTGAATTTCCCCACATCACTTCAACTTCTGTTCGACGATCTAGCGACATCGAATTAAATTGCCCAAATCGGATTTTGCCAACGTCACTTCGACGACTTTCTAACGCCCTAGCGACGTCAAACTAAATTGTTAGAATCGAATTTTTCGACGCCATTCAGACGCTCTGTCGGCACAAGTGCCAAAACATATCTGCAGCACTACTACTACATTTCTAACCTCAATTAAACGTTCAAATATTTACAATATATAATCACTTCAACATAACATATTGATATCAAAAATTCATATATCATACTATCACATGCTACAAAAGTCAAATACCAAAACATATTACCCAATATAATAATATCACAAATATTATCCAACTTCATAATATTCTAACAATACCATCACAATACAAACCAAATATCCAAGTAATAGCATCATAATACAAACCAAATATCCAAGCAGTATCATCACAATATATACAAACCAAACATTTGAACATAAGAACATACATATCTCTTACTCCCCCAGACCACGCCCACCATCACCATCTCTAACAATCCGAGCTTCTTCTCTAACAATCCGACATGTGACTTCAATTATCAATTTTCTACTTCTATAATATTACTAACCGTAGCAACTCTATCTAATGATGACCTCTACATTCTAATCAAATTTTTTTGTCAATAAAGGGTAATTTTTTATTTTAACTACTGTATTTATTGAAATAAATTTTTTTAATTTGCATTAAATATATATTTGTAACGACTCGTATTTTTAAATATTTTAAATTGTTGAATTTAATATGATTATCGAACAAAATTCGCTAGAAAAAAAATTTAATGGTTTATTATTGTAGTTATTGAATGTGAAATTGAATAAAATTTTGAAATAACCAATTTCCAATAGTTATTAATTTGATGAAAAATTGGCTTCCAAAAAACAAATAATATTATGCAGTCATCACTAATTATTAGCATGCATATTACTAAAAGAGGTAATTAGCCAAAAGGGCAAACGTTAGTAAAAATTTTAGATCCCGTCTAGAAGTTTCCAAATTTAGGCTCAAAGGCAAAACCATGTTTTCTCTAATTTCATGTTCAACTGCCGCTGCCCCCTTCATCCGCCAACACCCCCACCTCATAGCTCCTCCCCTTCTCATCGTTATCACCTTCAATAACTCGACATCGACCACTCCGGCCATGACCTGCACTGCGCCCGGCTTCGCCCCGCCAACGTCAGTGCCGTTCTCCCCTTTTTCTTCGTCGGCGAGAAGCTCGTAGGCTCCTCAAACAAACATCAAACCACCTCATCGCAGCAGCCATCCCCTGTTGTACCACCTCAGGTCTGCACTATCATCGTCGACGTCGATTTGAAATTTAAAAAAATCGATAACAAAAAAAAAATGCTAAATTAAATTAGCATTAAATCAACCTAATTCTATACTCATTTCTTTATAGTTTGGAAAATGCCAAATTTATTATCATTTTGCATACAAAGTTAATCCGTTGATCATTTTAAAAATTTACATTAGATGGAAGAAGCATGTCAATATATATTGAACAATGCCACTAGAACTCCATGCTTAAACATGAAGCATGTCAATAAGAATGTTGTGCTTTCACTATTAATTCCTTAAGCCACATACCATCCTTTTGTTTCTAGGCCTTATTCGGATGAAGTTCTAGTTGTCTAATTTTTGTTTAGTTTTTGGTAATGAAAATATATGCATGACAAATTTAAAGTGATAGTTAAAAATAGCATTTTTAAAATACAAACGCTAGTGCACTTTTAAAATACAAATGTTATATTTAACTATCATTATCTATATTCAACATATGTTAGATTACTTAAAAAATACATATGCTAGTTCAGTTTAAAAATGCAATGCTACATTTGACTATCATTAGCATATTTCATACATGCTAGTCTATTTTTAAAATACAATGCTATCTTTAACTATCATTTTCCATATCCTATACATGCTAGTGTACTTCGTAGTTAAAATGCTACATCAATATATCATTTCAAATATCATAAACATGCTACTAGACTTTGTAACTATACTATATTAAACTATAATTTTGCATATTTCGAACATGATATTGTACTCCATAGCTAAAATGCCACTTTACACTATCACTTTAGATATCATAAACATTAGACTACCAGTTTGGAATTAACATGCTATATTACACCACCACTTTGTATATTTCCAATAAACTAATGTACTCCACAAATAAAATGCTATATTAAACTATCATTTTGCATATCCTAAATATACTAGAGGACTTTGTAATTAAAATGCTACATTAAATTATTATTTTTGCATATGATAAACATGGTAGTGGAGCTCATAATTAAAATGGTTTATTAAACTACAATTTTGCATATTATGAACATGCTAGTGGATTTTTTAATTAAAATGCTATATTAAAATATCATTTGAATATTTTAAACGTGATAGTGAACTTCATAACTAAAATGCTAACCGGATGCCAAGCTAAATCAAGTACATATGTATCTAATCTATAGCCAAGATATATTGTTCAACCGAGTATATCATCGAATCTAAAAGCTAACCGGATGTCAAACCTACTCGGGCATGTATGGATGTAAAAGCTAACCGGATGTCAAGCCTAATCGGTTATGTGTGGACGTAAAAGCTAACCGAATGCCAGGCCTAATCGAGTATGCATGGATGTGAAAGCTAACCGGATGACAAGCCTAATCAGGTACGTATGGAACCAATCTATATCCGAAATAAATAGTTTAACTGTGTATACCATCGAATGGAAAAGCTAACCGGATGTCAAGCCTAACCAGTATGTATGGATGCAAAATCTAACTGGATACCAAGCCTAATCAGATACATATGACACCAACCTATACCCAAAGTATATTGTTCAACCAAGCGTGCTATTGAATGCAAAAGCTAATCGGATGCTAAGCCTAATCGGGTAAGTATAGATGCAAAAGCTAATCAGATGCCGAGTCTAATCGAGTACATACGGAACCAATCTATACCCAAGATATATTGTTTAATCGAGTGTACCATCGAATGCAAAAGCTAACAGGATGTCAAGCCAAATCGGGTACGTATGGATGCAAAAGCTAAGAATGTCAACCCTAATCTGGTACATATGGAACCAATCTATACCCGAGACATATTTTTTAACCGAGCATACCATCGAATGTAAAAGCCAACCGAATGCCAAGCCTAATCGGGTACGTATAGATGCAAAAGCTAATCGGATGCCAAGCCTAACCGGTACATATGGAACCAATCTATACCCAAGTTATTTTTTTAAGCGAGAGTACCATCGAATGTAAACTCTAACTGGATGTGAAGCCTAATTGGGTATGTATGTATGCAAAAGAAAACCGGATGTCAAGTCAAATTGGGTACATATGGAACCAATCTATACCCGAGATATATTGTTTACATATCATCGAATGTAAAAGCTAATTGGATGCCAAGCCTAATCAGGTACGTGTGGATGCAAAAGCTAATCGGATGACAAGCCTAATTGGATACATATAGAATTGACCTATACTCGAGATGTATTGTTTAACCGAGCGTATCATCGAATGTAAAAGCTAAACAGATGCCAAGCCTAATCAGGTACGTATGGATGCAAAAACTAACCAGAGGCCAAGCTTAATAGGGTACATATAGAACCAATCTATACCCGACATATATTATTTAACTATTTAACCGAGCAAACCATCGAATGTAAAAGCTAACCAAATGTCATGCTTAATCGGGTGCATATGGATGCATAAGCTAATCGGATGGCAAACATAATCGGATACATATTGAGCCAATCTATACTCAAGACATATTAGCGTACCATCGAATGTAAAAGTTAACTGGATGTCAAGCCTTTTCGGATACGTATGGATGCGAAAAATAATGGATGCTAAGGATAATCGGGTATGTATGGAACCAATCGTCATATTCCATTCATTTTAATGCATTTTAAAAATACAAATGCTATTTTTGACTATCATACGGTTATTCGGCACATTCGATGCATTCTAGTGCATTTTAAAAATAGAAATGATATTTTTAACTATCATTTGGCATATTACATTCATTCTAATGCATTTTAAAATACAAATGCTATTTTTAACTATCATACGACATATTCAATACACTATAATGTATTTTAAATATAAAAATTATATTTTGAACGATCATTTGGTACACTTCATTCATTCTACTGTATTTCATAAATACAATTTATGTTTTTTTACTATCATTCAGTACATTCGATTCATTATAATGCACTTAAAAAAATACAAAATGCTATTTTAACTATCATTATTCTAATGCACATAAAAAATACAAATGCTATGTTAACTATCATTCGGTACAATCGATTCATTTTATCAAACTAGCACTATTATTCATTTTTATAGGCTAAAACTATGTTAAAATAAATTAACATAATACGCATACAATGCTATATTCATTTTTTGTAGTTCAAAAAATGCTAAATTAAACTAATATAAAATAATCATAGTGCAATATTAATTTTTATAGTTTAATAAATGATAAATAATACTAGCATTATCATTCCTTTTATACCTTAAAAAATGTAAAATTAAACTAGCATTTTCGATTGTTAATTGTTAAAAATAAATCCATCGCCTTCAATGCTATTGCCATCGCATCCCAATCTACCTCGACCACACCATCATCAATACCGCCACCTACACTCCACTGCCTTCGCCCGAACAAGATCTACCTTCACATGAATTGTCATCACCTATGCTTTCGCCGCCGCCGCCTCTTCTTGTGATATCGTTGACGCCTGTTCGTATGATTCACCCACCTTTTATTATTTGAGAATGATATTAAATAAACAGAGAAGCCTGTGGATTTAGAGCGTAAAAGGTGAAATGTTTTTTTTCCTTTAGACAAAAGAAAGAAGCCCATGGATTCTAGACCAAAAAATGTGAAATCTTTTGCCTTCAGCCTATTTTCCACTGACTAAAATGTTACGAAGGTAGCTTAGCAGTCAATTTTATCACCATCTAAAAACTTAAAAATAAAAATACTCAATGTTGTAAATAATGAACGAAAATAATGCCATTGACATTTTAATGATATAAATAATCTGACAACTTCAAAATATATTGTCAAAACAATAACTTGCAAGACAAGGTGGTAACAATAAAAATAATATTTAAACTCGAATGAAAAAGCAGTACCAAACACTAGAAAACAACTCATGGGCTCCATTCGTATTCAATCTTCTAAACAATGATTTCTCCATCATGCATTGTTATATAAGCTTCTTCAGGAAGCTCTGTATTTGCTTTGATTTCAACAAGAATTATTGCATAGCTTAATCTTCTTTCTTTTGCTGTCAGTTCATCAAATTTTAAAGGAACGCCTACTGCACTTGCTATTGCTCCAAAAACTTCTTTGTCCCATAATTTTAAACTTAATTCAGGCAACCTTATCCAGACAAGTATGATAGATCGCAGATCTTTGTCAAAATTTTGTTGCTCCGATATTTCAAGATGATTAATTTTCCATTGATAAAACATGGTTCTCCATAAATTGCTTTTTCATAATCACTATCAACAGCAAATTTAATTATAAAGAATCCATTATTTCTTGTGTAAATTTCAAAGTTACCCGTGGGATTCCATGTTCTTTGCACAAATGCTTTAAAATTGCGTTTTTCATTTTGTGACAACAAAGATTTGTGGTTAATTTGCTCTGTTACACTATAGGTACTTATAGCGCTGAATTCTTAAAAGGGAGGGTTGTTCTACCAGAACTACAAATAAAAACGCAAGTTTTCTATTGGTTTTGATATTGCTTAATTTAGTTTTATATCATTGGTTAATTTGTTCAATGAATTGAATAATTTTTTGAATGAATTATGAATCAAATAATTGATATTGTTTTTGTTTTCATTGATTTGATACATTGGTTTGATATCGGTTAGTTTATTGAATGAATCAAATGATTTATGTTGTCATATTTTCATTATGAATGAATCAAAAAAATTGAATTCTGGCATTGGTAAATTAATCAAATGTGTATGCGTTAAGCTAAAATTATCTAAATTAATCACGATTAACAATTGATTTATGTACAATGTTACAAGTTAAGTTGATTAACTAAACTTGTCAAATTATGCATAGTAAAATTATTTATTAAGGTATGAAAAATGCTAGCATTATTAGATTAATAACATTATGTTCTGTATTTGAGACAGGATTCGAGAACAGAATTCTGGATATCCAAACAGGAAGAAAAAACAACGCAAAGATGAAGAAGCAAAATCATTAATCAGCTCAATTTCAAATTTATTTCAAGCAAGAAGTAAAAAAAATCAAACTTCAAATTCTAGTCAAGTTGAAGAAACTCATTTGGAGCGTGAGAATATTGGTTGTAGTATTGACATCGACGAAGATAAAGAGCCAATAAACAGTAATATTGAAGTAGAAGTTGAAGATCATATTGTAGAAGTTTCAGAAGAGGATAAGAATGTAAATGTCGATGTTAATGCTAACGAAGAAGATTTACCGAACTTGATCTTTAAAGAAATGTAGGCATCAATTATATTCGAGATTATGGGGCAGAATTACCGATACTAAAAGAATTATATTAATTCAATGTGGTCCCATCAAAATTTTAAAGAAAACGATGTATTTCCAAGAAATAATATTAATGGTAGACACTTTGCTTCTAAACACTACATTGGTGGCTATCCACGTAGAGAAGAGCATGAAAGAAAATGGCTCATGTATTCAAATGCATGTGATAAGTTTTTTGTTTTTATTATATGCTATTTAAAAACAAACAAAAATCATCCAAATTGTAAGATGAAGGAATCGATGATTGGCATAATTTATCTACCAAGTTAAAAGAGCATGAAAGCAATCCACTGCACAATGAAAATCTTATCAAATAGGTTAATTTGCATAGAGGGATTCAACAAAAAGCAACAATTGATAATGCAATTAATGGAAGCTCAAATTAATCAGGAGAAACAACAATGGAAAAAAGTAATTTCATTTTGAAATAAAAAAGAAAAATGTATTCAAGTTGGAAATGAGAGACATTTTGTTACACCAACGAGAATTTTTTTTGTTCTTCTAGCCAAATACTCCTACGAGAGGGTTTTATTGAAAATGTTCGGAAACATCAGGAAAGTAATAAAAATTTCTTGGTTTCAACCGTGCGCCATAAAAGAACTAGGAAAGGAATATATAAAACGATTTTAAAATGTATAAGTCGACCCGGTCATATTTAATCCCTTCACCTATAAAGAAACTAATAATACCAACCTCATTTATCATTCCATCAATTATATATCTACCAAAAAACTACATACGAGGATTCGTTCGTTGTCTGAGGGGTTAATTTACCTATTAAAATATCGCACGTCAACCCAAACTGCATCTTCCTCTCCAGGACTCCGAAAAGGTACTTTTAGAACACCAATGGGCATTAAATTAAAGAAAAAATTTAAGTACCCCCTTCACACCTCAGAACGCACTGTTCTTATAGAGAGAAACACACTTTCACATCTTCTTAACCCGAAACGAAATGGCTGAGGAGAGGTTCCTTTTTTAGGGTACTCCCGGTCTGTGAAGATGCATTGTTAGGTGCTCCATTTTCCCATTGAGGCCGAACCTAAACCTGTGCTCAATTTTTCTTAGTATTATTTTTTTTAGATTCAAAATGGGAAGTGCCCAAATTCAATTATAAACTTGAAAAACAAAAATTGGGTTGTTATCCCTAATAGATTGATCCCAAAATAGCATATCCAAATTATAAAAAATCCTTAACCGTATGTGTGATAGCATCTACTATACCAGGAATATCAATGAACCCAATTCTTGCAATTGCTCAGGATACCCTCTTTTAGTTTTTAGAGGCTCATTTACTCCGAAATTTGGACAGAAATGGAATTGTAATGCTGGGATCTTGGATAGAAACCGACGATATTTTAATAGGTAAATTAACCTCCTCAGTTTCTATTAACCGAAAGCTCTTTATTATTTATATATCATTTGTTATTTATATATCAATCGATACAATATTTCATAATATCTTCAAAATTGGGTAATACCAATGAAGTCTTATTTCCTGGATGCACGCCAATGGGAACGTTCAATAAGTCTGTTGGAATTGGCTCTGTATCAATGGAATCTTATCATCCGTACATAAATAATGCTTTGGAAGAAGCTTGTACAGTTTGGGAAGAGGTTTTTAAAAGAAGAATCTACTTCAACCGATATGCCCTTAGGCACTAAAAAAATGCAAAGGTCCTCTTATTCAAAATCTCAATTATGATATCTCTTCTCTCCCCCTTCACACCTCATAACAATATACTTCTAATGTTGAATCAGGATCAACTAGGACAGAAATAAAGCATTGGGTCGAACTCTTCTTTGGTGTCAAGGTAATAGCTATGAATAGTCATCGACTCCCAGGAAAGGGTAGAAGAAGAAGTCAGAAAAGGAAAAAAAATATAGTGATAGTTTTATTCTTCGTAAATGGCACTTGGCGCGGTTATTGTTCTTAAATCATTTTTATGATTCCATAGCTTGGGAACCATATGAATAATAGAAAAACTCCACGAACGGAAGATCAATGACTCGGAGAAGGGCAATCACTCATTCTTAAAATAAAACCAGCATTCTTAAGACCAAAGAGTCGAGCGGAAAAAGGGAGAGAGCTCTTTCTTCAAACGGAACGAACAGAGATAGAATCAGATCGATTCCCGAAATGCCTTTTTGGATCTTCCTCATGATCCTGAACCGATCTTACCTGTGATCGCAAATCCCAAGTTTGTCCATGAAGAGCGGATCTAATTGTATTAGTTTCTATAATTAATTTCTTCTGTGTAATACTAGTTGATAGAGAATTATATATGTATCTGTGAGATCGAGTATGGAATTCTGTTTACTCACTTTAAATTGAGTATAAGTAGTATTTTTAATTAAGTAGTATTTTGAATTTTGAGTCTTTTTTCTCAATTTAGTTAATTATTTAACTGGCCCATAAATGGTTAAAGCTTCCATAAAAGCTAGACTAAGAAATAAGGTGCCTCTTATTTTTCCTTCTGCTTCTGGTTGTCTCACAATACGAAAGACTTGATTTGTTATCTCATGTCTGCTTTTCGTGAAAAAAGACCAATTGAAGGGGAGGGTTTCTTCAAACAACAAGGAGCTGAGGCAACTTCCATAAATCTCATGACAAGTACCAAAACATTCATATTGAACTTCGATGGGAACCTCTTTTGAGCCAATGACACGTTAATCTAGTCGCCACCGGAGCCAAAAGGGACTGTCTAATTTGATTCTTTCTGCCGATAAGCCCTAAGTGCATCATAGGAACTGTCGGACCTTATGAGAATTTAGAAGTCCGACGTTTTGATAAAGCAAAAAATTCCGAATGGAATAATTTTGAATATAGATTTATTACTAAAAAACTTTTGCTCATGGTTATTTTGGCTGATTGATCTTCTAATACGCTAGTTCCAACAATTCTCGTTCCCTACATTTCTTCTTGGCTGAGAAAAATAAATGATAATTTTTTTAGGCAAAAAAAGAATGCATATTCGAATGGATTTTCCACAATTATTTCTAGTACGGAATGAGTCGATCGTCCACTTTGGTATCTTTTTGAACAAAAATGGTAATATTGTTCCTCCATTGATCAAGAATTTTGGTATTAGTGCCTGACTCGGAGATGTGGATCATCCAAGCACATTAGCATGGCATACTCCTCCTGTTCGAATCGGAGTTTGAAACCAAACTTCTCCATTTTTTCTCAATCGACCTCCTCTTTGCAGGAGGTCTATCGAGAAAAAATGCTAGTCAATCAAAGGTCCAACTGATCAAAAATTTTAGAAGTGATACCTTTATTCCCATGTCTTCCAGCTACTTTATCACCCACTTTGATTTCACGAATCCTTTTTTGGCCTACACCCTTTATCTCAAGATTTGGATTGAACTAATCCATTGACATAAATTGTTCATGGGCTAAAATTGAGTTATTTGGGTCCTGGAGGATTGATGGGATGAACGGCTAGCTTTCGGATACGAGATAACCAACATTCTTAAGACCAAAGAGTCGAGCGGAAAAAGGGAGAGAGCTCTCTGTTCCTGGTTCTCCTGTAGCTGGATTCTCCGGAACCACAAGAATAAAATATCTGACTAATTTCAATTTTATTATTATACATAATAATTATTGATGATATACATTTATATTGCTGTTATTTTTATATTTATCTGCTAAATTAGCTAAAGTAGTGATAAATCTTGTTAGTAAAATAGGTCCTATGGAAAGTCCGTCGATCATTTCTACCAACTTAAAGTCCTCATTATGATTCGTTTTATCCAAAGCTTTATGTAAAAAAAATTCCTTTTTTATCTTAAATTATCTATGTTTGGAGATGGTAAAAAAAATAAGTTGTCTAAAAAACTTCCGACTTTATTTTGGTAAAACTTGAATAGTCGATTTTTTAGACTTAACCTTACCTTTTTTACATCTCACTTATACTTATACTGTTCGTCTCTTCAACAGATCATTCGTGATGTTACGTTAAATTATGGAAAAAATTCTTCTCGAACAAATAAACTCATCTCATGGCTATTGAGAACGAATCAAATCAGATTGTTCTATTTCTCAATCTTTCTGACTTGTGCTCCTACGGAACCAAGGTCTTCAAATCTGGTTCCTGACACATAACAAATCGATTGAAAGATATTTATACCTCTTCAAATTAATTGAAGCGGGTCAGCATACAATACACATTAATAATTTTATTTCAAACATGTTGGGATTTGAATCCCGCAAATTAAAATTTTAATTTCTAGGTAAATATCTAATGCGTTCCCCTACAGGAGAGGTTATTTTTGGAGGAGAAACTATGCGTTTTTGGGATATCCGTGCTCCCTGGTTAGAACCTCTACGGGGTTCATACGAACTTTACAGCTAATAGCGGGGATCTGGTAGTCTCTTGAATTCCTATGCATTATTTCTGTTATGTGAGCCTGGACGCGTGGACGTGTCAATACTTGATTTTTATAAACTATAGCATAGGTTTTAAAAAAGGCTGTAATTTTTTTCTTAAAATCTTAGTCTAGCCCAAATCAAATCGGTGTCTCGGTAGTTAGCTCTAGGTCTTCTAGTCGAAAAACAATGTCGATGAAGACGTATAGATGCACTATTACATGGTAAGGATTGCAATTTTTCATGAATTTCCCATTTTTCACTCAATGATGGAATATTGTTAAATAACAAGCCTTCTATTATCCATCTTATTTATAGTTAGTACATGTGCTTGGGAGTCCTTGAAAATTTAATAAACCAAGATTTTACCAAGAAACAAGAACAACAACTACTAATTCATCCGCCAATATATTTCCAAAAAGTCGAAAACTCAGAAAATGAGATGATCATCTTAGGGTGATCGTTTTGTCAACGAATGCGCTTATTACATTCGTAGTCTTTGAAGGATGAGAACCAACTATGTAGCATCTACATCGATAATTCAAGTATTGTATATGTCATTAGTCTGATCCTTTGTAGGAACTATCAAAAAAAGACTTATCCCTAATATTAATTCAATAACTACAACTACTATATAAAAATAAATAAAAAACAAATAACTAACTTATTGCTTCATATTGTCGAGATTCCCAGCAAAATCAATTACTTAATAAATATGCTTTGAAATCTGTACTTCAATATCATAACACATATCCTTTTCTTACAGATAAAATAAAGAATTATTGTACAACACTGATCTCGGACGACTCACCAAAGCACGAAAGTCAGGATCTTTCAGAAAATGGATTCCTATTTGAAAAGTGCATAAGTGCATGGATAAGCTCTATTTTCTACTTATTTTTTTATTCTTTATTTCATTTCGATTTTCTTTCCCTCTCTTTTCTTCCTTTTTTGTAGCAGCCGCCCAGCTTCTTATTCATGTGGGAGCCATGTTTTGGGGATCTCGATAATATGAAGCAATAAGTTAGTTATTAGTTTTTTTTTGAAATGAGAGAGAGATCCACCAGGGCAAAAATATTATAGATGCAAGATACGCGAGGGATGGTTAAATGGTAGCCACGCGAGACTCAAAATCTAGTGCTAAATAGCGTGGAGGTCCGAGTCCTCTTCAAGGCATCATATTAAGAGAGCTATTTGGACAAAGCATTTAAGCAACAATTTACAACTTTTTCAAATTTTTGACCCTCAAAATTTGGATATTTGTGGATGAAGAATAATAGACCTTTATTGGCCTACACCCTTTATCCCAGGTAAGTAGAATTAATCTGGTTCATGACACATAACTAATCGATTGAAAATATATTTATACCTCTTCAAATTAATTAAAGCGGGTCAGCATACAATACATATTAATAATCTAGAGCGCCAATAGTAAGTAGCAGTCAAAAATTTGTATCCAGAGAAACTTCCTTGACCAATAGGATATATGAAGAAAATAGCAGTAGCAGCTGCAACAGGAGCTGAATATGCAATAGCAATCCAAGGACGCATCCGCCGAATCTTCTACTGGTACCTGGACAACACCCATTTTATCTCTTTTTAAAAATGCAAGATAAGAATAGTAACCAATCTAAGAAATCAAAATAATTAACTAATCTTATTATTCTTAATCATAACATATTCGCGGGTTCCTCAATTTTGTTTCTCCCTCATATAGGGAATAAGATATTTATATGGTATACTATATGTATTTTTTTGTTAGAACTCTCAATATAGATTGATTCGAAATCTGATTCAAATCCAATATAGCATCTATGGGTACATAAGAAATGTATCGAATCTAAAAGAAAATGTAGTTCTTGGAGGGGATTATCCCTATCGGTACCGGATTTAAAAAATTAATGCACCGTTCAAGGCAAGACAAAAACATTCATTTTGAAATAAAAAAGGAAAATGTATTTAAGTTGGAAATGAGAGACATTTTGTTACACCATCGAGAATTTTTTGTTCAGGATTGATCCTCGATAATGGATTATATTGCACCAATATCAACCCTTTTTTTTCGAAAGTGAAGATTTAAGTAGTTACTCAGCATCAAGCAACTATTGGTACATTGTTGAATCAAAATAAGGCTTTGATAATTTTGTCATCATTCAATTGTTCTCGAGTTGGCTGTTCTTATTTTAACCAAGGGATTTGAATTAGCCCCCACCGATCGTATTTCTCCCGAGGTGAAAGAAAAGACAGGAAATCTGTCTTTTCTGAGTTATCGTCCTAATAAAAGAAATATTCTGCTAACCGCTTTTGGTCCCAAATCTTTGGGGTTGATTTTTTCAATAAACGTTGGTTACATTCTTTATGTTATTTGTGCCAGTAACCTTCGTAGTAGCCTCATTAGACCGTACATCTCTCTTTGTATATCCAGATAATAGGTAGGAACATAAACTGAAACATTCTGGAGCTACAAAGATAGTTATTAAATCGTTAGCACCACATAAAAACATTCCTCCTAGAGTAGCTGTTAATATGAATAACAGAAACTTCCATGTTGGGATTAGTTACTAGTTCTAATTTAATACAAATTTATATTTTTTGGGAACTTTTAGGAATGTGTTCCTATTTATTAATAGGTTTTTGGTTCACACGACCAATTGCAGCAAGTGCCTGTCAAAAAGCTTTTGTTTTGTTTTAGCAATGCAAATAGAGAACGAAAGTGAGAAAGGGGCCTTCAGTTCCAGTTTATCATTATTTCATTTAGGGGCATGGAAAAAAGAAATATGATCAATTATAATAAGTCACGCGCTCATATTCCAGAAATACCGAAAAAAGAAATACCACGATCGAACTACCAAAAAGGTCTATAAGACAATAAAAAAATAGTTCTAACTTATGATGATAAAAGAGCGGAATTACAGAAGGAAATTTGGCAACTATTTAAAAGAAAAAATATTCGATTAATACGTAAAATATTCCAGGAAACATAACATAAATATTCTAGATATCCAACCCCTATTTATTAATCACAAACCAAAATATTCCTACTTCCCTATTGTTCCCACCGAGCCTACCATAAAAATGGTAACTAAAAAATAATTTGATCTGTGGACAGCATCATTGTGCTAAAGCTCATAATGCCAGAGGAATCATTACCGCAAGACATAGAGGGGGAGGTCGTAAGCGTCTATACCGTAAAATCGATTTTCGACGACATGAAAAGGACAAATGAATTAGACTTGGTTGCAAAAAAATAGTTTTTTCATTACGTCGAGAAAAGATTTTCCACCAAAAGGAAAGATTAGATGATCAATTAAACAAAATAGCAAAGTAGATTGGATTAAATTAAAGACAGGACAGATAAGTTAATATTCGACATAAAATAGCTGCTAGTTTGGTTCTAAGTATTATTTTATTTCTTTTCCTAATGGAAAAGAAATAAAATGTAATTATACTGAAAGAACCATAGCATATATGTTTGGAACAGATTCCATTTTGAGAGATTTGAAAAAACACCATCTCGTTAAAAGGTTCCATACATCTGCCCTTTCTCAACGTATTTCTTTTGACAAAGACTCCGTTTTTTCCTCTTTCGCAACATAGAGGAAGAATGAAAGGAATATCTTGCTGGGGTAATCATATTTGCTTCGGCATATATGCTCTTCAGGCACTTGAACCCGTTTGGATTACTGCTAGACAAATAGAAGCAGGACGCATTCCATTAATTATGTATCAACGTTCCAACAAAAATACTTGTATGCATCCAAAACCTCAGGTTCAGCAGGGTAAATGTATAAAAAAAGGGCAAATTTTATATTTTTCCATAATTGAGAATCTCTCCTCTCCATTTCTACAAACGTTGAGTCACTAATCTATTATGTCGTGGTAATTCTAAAAAAATTTAGATCCTATTAGATTTATATTTTATATATATAATAAATCATAAAACAGCCATATCAACATGCACTTAATAAATACAATATTTTTTTTAGTATATTTATATTAAGTTACACAATTCAAGGGTATTCTATAAATTTCCCTCCCTACCCAAAAAATTCCGCCATTTTTGATAGATATATAACTGATGGAATGATAAATGGGATTGGTGTTATTAGTTTCTTTATAGGTGAAGGGATTAAATATATGGGAGGTGGGTGAATTTCATCTAAGATTTCAATTCTTCCATGCTTCAGCAGTAGCATAATGTTCCATGGAGCCAAGATCCAAAATATGGAATAAACGGACATTAAAAAAAGTAATAAAAAAAAAACAATCTAAGAGCAAGAAAGAAGCAGAACTCAATTTCTTCTTGATATGTAATTATTGGAATAATTGTTGGAAACTCAAATGATGGATATGCAAGCATGATAACTTATATGCTGTTCTATATCTCCATGAATCTAGGAACTTTTGAATATTTTTTCTATGCAATACCAATCCATTAACAGTAAACGTATTAAAGAACTCTCATGTGGGATCCGATCTTGACAAGAAATTCTCTTTATGTTAGGAAGGGCGTAGCAAGCGATGAAATGCTTCGGGGAGTTGAAAATAAGCATAGATCTGGAGATTCCCGAATAGGTCAATTTTTATAAATCTGTTCATCAGAAGGGACCAAGAGACTTTGAATTATCTTTCAACAACCATGACCATATGAGTCGCATGAATAAAGAATAAGTATCATATATTATCTATTTGTATAGATCTTTCATATGTACAGATCTTACCTATATAAACAAGATCAATCCAATAGTGCCTACATCTAATCCAATAGTGCCTGAGTACGAGGTGAATAACGATAGCAAATCCAATAGAAGATATCGTGTACGATGCAATACGATCAATGTTCATTACCATTCAAGTTAACAATGAAGAAGAAAATGTTGAAGAATAACCGGCTATGGGTGCGAAAAGAATCTATGATTTATTGGATGTTATTAAGAGACTGTTATGGGATAGTTGTAAAAGCAGAACCGAATTATCAATAACGACCGAATACATTACTGTGAAATCATAATTCAACCTTACAGAAGCTGGATTAGAGTAGTTGTACAAGTTGCAAAATGACGTATGCCATCTAACAATATGATGTGTGATAGTCATTATGTGGTGAAAAAACATATGTTCGCTTTTGATATACCGTACTTAAAGATAGATACAAGCATAAAAGGTTGGATGTTGCATTAAAAAGATAACGTTAACCTTAGAAAATTCAAAATATAGAATGAAGAAAGATACCTACCAAGAAAAAGGAAAAGAGAGGAAGTTCCATACAAGAGAATGCATTATTGTAACAACCCACATTTTTAGATAATTAAATAACCAAAATAATTATTAAACAGTGAAAATGAGCGTTTTTAGAATTGTCAGATTTTGAAATTGTCAGATTTTAGCCATGGGAGTTGCACCATTATGTCCACGGTAATTTTTTGATCAATTTTCATATACAACTTGTCGAAATCCAAGCTAGTACAAAGAAGTTACGAAAGAAGCAAGATATCAGAATAAAATAAAAATATATATATTTAACGGAAAAAAAAAACCGTACGGGTCGACCCATGCCAGGGTCGGGTCGACCTATAGGTTGATCCGCAAAACCCCTAGGTCGAATGCATTTCCCTCCTGGATGTAAAAACGTCCAGGAGCGAGCCGATGGATCCAAAGTTGATTCTTGTGTGATCTGAAGCATTGTTTTGCGGATCCAACGATTCGTCGCGAGCTTGTAATGTGGTTGCACCAGATCTAATCCTAAAATCTGACGGCCTGAGGTTCCCAAACTGCACTATAAGTAGAACCCTAGGCCTAGCTATTTTCTCATAGTCAGATTTTCTCCCAATTGGGTTCATTGCCTGAGGCTGAACCCTAAATAGAAATTTTTCTAGAGAGGAAATCTTTTTAATAAAAATATATTACACCCTAAAAGTGGATCCAGGAAGGCTTAAGATTAGAGCTAAAGATCACAAGTGAGTGTTTTGTAGTTATTTTAGATTTGTAAGCAATTTAAAATAATATGATTCTCAATAGTTGTAGTTTTTCTATAATTTTGAGACAGCTTTTATGTAAATTTTAAAAGTTCTTTTCAGTCTATTTTTATTGAGCTATCTTATTCAGTTATTTGCAGTTATTTGCAGTTACACACATCTGCTATAAGTTAGAATTTAGCCTGTAAATGTTAGTTTCTTTTTATAGAAATTTAATCTTTTTTGACGCGAATAAAATATTAAAAAGAGAAGAATTCACAAATATGGATTAAAATAGAAAAATGCTAAATATACAGAAATCAGATGTAAAATGAGAAAAACTGAAATAAAATGGAGATGGACTGAGATAGGAAAATTTAAGGTATTTGTAAGCACGATTATAACAAGTGGTTATAATAAAAAGAGAAAATAGAAGAGTAATAGTTGCAAGAACAATGATAACACGTAGTTTATAATTAGAAAGAAAGAAATAATGGAAGGGACTTATATCTTGGATTAAGTTAATAAGAAAATATAGCAGTACTGGCCCGTACCCATAGCATTTCCTTTCAAGTCTAAGACTGATGGTCTCACATGTGGGTGAGGCTGGGCACGCTTATGCTAATTAGGGTAAATAAGTGGCCAATAGATAGAGACTTAAATTTGAGGATTTGGGCATGTGGCGCAAAGGGACGCAAAATTAGAAGATTTGTTTGTTAGGTCGAGGACTGATGGTCTCATACATGGTTGAGGTTGGGCACGGTTATGCTAATTTTGGTAAATAAAGGGTCAAATAGGGGGAGACAGTTAGTGCGTACCGGCAATGACCGAGCGTGCGGCATCAATTAGGGTAAATAATTTGCTACTGCTTCCTAAGCGCTAAGAGGTGTCTTTTGCTATAGGACCAACATTATTAGTTCACAGTGCCACAACAGAGATAGGAAAGGCCAATCATTAGGTAGAATTAGGATTTCAGCCTAATCAAGTTAGCAGTTAAGATAGGATTAGGGTTTCAGCCTAATCATAACAGTTTAAGATAAGTGCAAACAATCAAAGAAAACAGTAAAACAGAATCAGAAACAGTAATTTATGCGAGTTTTATCTTTATTATCTTTCTTTCATGCTAGGACTATTACTTAGTCCATTATCTTTATCTTGCTTAGACATCCTAGTAATTACTTTCACTCATCAGACTTATTGTCTGACCCACTCCTCTATCTTTACTTTTACCCTAATAAGCCAATAGAGTTGAGGATAGTCTACCAGATTCAATCCTAAAATCCAACGGTCAGAGGATTCCCAAACTCCACTGTAAATAGAACTATAGGCTTAGCTATTTTCTCACAATCAGATTTAACCCAATTTGGTTCATTGCCTGAGGCTAAACCCTAAATAGAAAAAATTTCTAGGGAGGAAATCTTTTTATCTTTGCAACCACCCAGAATTTTGGTTATTTGAAATTAGAATATTTGATTGATTTTAAATATTTAGAAGTTAATTTTTAACATGAATTTCAAATGTAACGATCTATTAAATAATTTAAATTTTGAAATTAATAATTGAATATTGGTTAAATTATCGTATCTTGAGTTTTAAGCCTGATAAAAATAATTCAAAGGCTTATAAAATTTATATTAATAATAATATAGATAATAAAACTTTTTAAATTGAATTTAAATGTTATCCGTTCAGTTTTAAAAATATATCATTTGAACTAACATATAAGAATAGTCTTCTAGGGCACGGTCTCAGATTTCGATGAAACACATTCCATTGGATCCGTAATAGTGTATTATTATCGAATTTCAAATTTCGTAGTGTTTGGAGTTATCATTTGGTCGTACAGAATATAAAAAGCGCTGAAATTAATATCGAAAATTCAATTGGGTCCAAAAAGCTATATTCTCCATACAATCGAACTAGGACTCGAAACATTTTCCATTGCATTCGGAATAGGGTATAATATTATAAACGCCCAGCGGCACGCCTCGATAGGAGTTCGAGATTTTGAGTTACGTAATACGAGACATTTTAAAATTTTATTAACATATGGTCTAGTCAAAAAAAAATTCACATATGCTTTTATTCTTCTTTTCAAATCACTGTACACATATACAAACACGCTACTTTCCTTTACATCGTTTCCGTCGTCCTTTTCAAAGCACACACGAAAGAGCCAGTGAGAAAAAAATGGCAAGATCTGAAAAAATAAAGATTTCTCACAATATACTTAAACAAAAACAACGAGATTAATTTTAAAAATCAAGTTTTGGCCTCCTCTTCGATTTGGTATGATTGTTAAGGGGTGGCATCGAGCTTTGGTGGTCGATGTTTTGTAGGGAAGCTAGGTTTGAAGATTCAGTTGGATTTTGGGGTCGATGTAGGTTTAGATGGCGTAGTTGAGTTCGCGAGAGAGAAAGGGGCCGGCGGCCAAAAATTGATGGCGAAACGATCCTGACTTGACCTCCGAAAATTGGCATCGAATACGATACTCGTATTCAAATGCCGCAGATTCAAACGTCAAATCTGGTTCGCTGGAGCTTATAACACCATTAAGTACAACACAACGGAAGAAAATGAATATCGATATATATAACATTGATACAATGACAGATACAACATCTGCTATAATATGATACAATAGTATGATACAATAGATATCAATACCGTCAGAGATACAAAAAATAGCAGCAGAAAAATAATGTCTTCAATGTCGAACTCCAAGAACTCCATCTCCAAAACTAAAGATAGCTCGAAAAACCATCAAGTTGAACCAAGCTAAGCAAGGTCAGCCACGAAAGCTGAAGTGTACAAAATGCGATCCATGATCCAAAAGGCTTCGAGGGCTATCGAATCAATTCCTACTATTCGACTATTTAAAAAACTTAACTCTAGACTGCCCATGTGGAAAATAGTAGACACCCAGAGTTTAGGAATGGAACAATAAACTTCAGGTCAGTCGTGGTACTGGTGTGAGCAACATAAACAGTTTTATCTTTAAAACAAGCAATAAAGGAATTTAAAACATTGAAAACCGCGATGCTCTTTGGAAAATGAAACTACCATAAGGACTCCCACCGCACACACCATGCAAATGCAGAATTGGAGGAGATTTCTCCATATGATAGTCAAAAATGCTTGATACGCGAAATCCTTTTTGATATTATTATTAGTGTAAAGTTGAAAACATTTCAAAAGTATAATATTAATCTTAGCCAACATAGGTACCATTATATTATGCCAGCTATAGCTACCATTTTAAATGGCAGGTTCTACAACTAAAACAGTATAGGGCGCGTATTTTTTTGTTTGGATTTCCAACAAATGGTCAGGCTAAGGACTTCCTACTGCCACATGGGAACGCCTCTGGCGGGACGCCCCGAGAACCCACTCGGCTCTCTGCCAATACAAGGCCGGTTTCTCCCTGCCCGGGAGTAATACCTACAGATATGCCACCCCCGGTCCTTTAGGACCTTTATACGAGGATCCTCTACAGCAACAACATCATACAGTAATAAATACACTACAGTGCCCACATGAGTAAGTATCTAGGCTCCATACCATGATACTACCCTTTTCCAGAAGGAATGGTCACACCCTAGGGGAGCTATCCCTGAAACCTTGCTGCATCCTTTCTGTTTCGACCATTACCGGTTTGTGAGGCTCGATGAGGTCTCGTCCACAAAGCTACGCTTTTCACAAAAGCCATGCTTCGATCAACAAATAATCATCAACACACAGCAGCACTTAGCATGCCACACTACCAAATTGGGAGTATATCGTTGATAACCTTCAACTATATAACCTCTAAGCTCGTACGTCTCAGATAAGGGTGTTAAGCTAAGAGAATAAATTCTCTGCCACCAACAGATATGTATTTGAAAGAAATCTGCTTTATATCTCAAAGTGTAATGTCATACACGCATCCATACAAGTCTGTTCCAGGTTCGAACAGAACCGAAGGCACTTCCGAAGAAGCCCTTGTAAATCCGGGTATTCACAATCCCGATCGGACTTCCCATCACTTAGGAAATCTCTATACCGGCGCGACTCAGTGCAGAGACAATCGACGGGTTACCCTTTCATTTTCAAAAATACCCAGTCTTCACCGTCGGTCTTCAAATGCTATCCATATCGACATATCATTATTCGGAATGGGTTATATGACACAAAGTCCTCTCCCGGCTAATCCAAATAATGAGCGCAATATTTAAAAACATATGGATAATTGCGTTTCAGTTAAGTCACAACTTATTATCCAAAACTTTCCTTTCAAATGGTATAAATTACCATTTCAAATCATTTAAACAAAAAGATTTATTTCACAAGGTTCACCCAGTTTTCCACAAAGGTTCACTCACGGCCTTTCAAAACAATTCCATTTCGAATTGAATTAACTCATCAATCTTTCAATTAAAAATTTAATTCATAACTTTCAAACCAATTCAAATCTTGTATATAGAAGATATACCATTTAGAAATTCTCTTTGATTTCAAAACAAGATTTAATCATCTTTACAAAGGTTAATTCATAGTTTTTCCAAACTATTTACAATTTCTTCTCAAACTTGAAATCTTTCGATACAGATTGGAAGCCCTTTCCTTTTTGTGAAAGCTATTACTATTTAAACAAATCGTTTTCATTTTGGGAATTTTTTTTACAATTTACACAGTTAAAGCTATCCAAGTATAAAACTTGGATATAAATTTAAATTTCCAAAACCATACTTTTTAAATGGTTAAAAACCATATAAATACCTTTATAACTTATATAATCTCTTTAGACCATAATTTCCCAATTATTGAATTCAATTTCAAATGTTGAATTCGAATTTAAATCAAATTATTTAAATTTCGAGTTTTATTAAGTTATATAAAATAACTTTTATTTTTGAAAACTCGTTTTCAAAAGCTTCCAACTCCAATTCCAAAACTATTTTGGATTCAAGAATTCAACCTTTTGAATTGTTAAAAATATGTGACTTAGCCGATTTCCTCGTGTAGTCCATATTTGTGTGTATATGGTGTAGTACAGGGGTTTTACACAATAGTGCAATATCATAAATCATCACATCACATATTTAAGCACATCGATATTGATAAGCGGTATAATCTATAATGCTTATCCGTCATTCACAGATTCACAGATAAATAATATAAATTTAACATAGATAAATAAATTTCATTCATAATAGACCACACTGAAACAATTCATAGCGAAAAGTATAGCATATCAGAAACATCAAACAGTTCAACAATCAATAGAATCCAAATATCTATAAGTGAACTCAATTAATTATCTGATTAATTTAAATCAGATGGGTCGTCAATCACGGTTAATTAACTCTAATTGATTTCAAATCATTTAATTAATTGTCCTTTAATCATTTATTAATTAAATTAATCAAGTTTAAAATTATTTAAATTATCCTTTAAATTATTCAATTAACCTTGAATTAATTACTAACTTATCATTAAAAATCTTAAATTAACCATCTTTGTAATTGATTATCATTAACAATTCTTAATCACAATTAAATTAGACACTTAATTATTAATATACCAATTAATTAGTTACAAAGTGATAAACCCCCAATTTATCACAATTATAAATTTAATTAACCAATCTTTACTTACCATTATAAATAAATCATTCTTAATTACTTTAAAATTATTAATTAATAACAAAAATTATCTTAATTAACATTTAAAAACTTCCTTAACTTTCAAAACAAATTATTACTAATTTGAAAACTTAAATGTTAATTAACTTTAACACTTATTTTAATAAATCACAATTTGATTACATTGAGTAATTTTACATTAATCCCTTGATTAACTATTCTTAATTGATTAATCATTCATTAAGTAATCTCTTTATTTTATTTTTGAAAACGCCTTGGGATAAAATTTCCAAATCAAAACAAATTTGAATTTCAAAGCATTTAAATTAACATGTTAAACTTGGAAAAACTTTACTTTTTTATAATATTGCAGTTTTGAAAACTAACCCGAGTGCTTCCATGTTTTGCTCGAGTAAGTACCCGAGTTACTCACCAACTTTCCCGAGATCATCCCTCGTTCTTCAACGTTTTCTTCCTCGTCTATTTTTTTTCTACAGTCAGGTTTAAGTTTTGAAACTTTGGTACAGGAAACATACTTGAATCCAACTCGAAGCAACCCTACCCTTACCCGCGTAACTACCCGAGGCAAACGATCCTTATACCCGAGGATAACTTCGTCTTCCCCAATCAGTAGCTTCCCCAGATATCCAACTACACACGTGCACATGCACACGAACCCCAACCACCACCGGCCACTATCGCGATCCTTAGCAAGTCAACGACGGCGCCTTGAAGCCTCGCGACCACCCAGACATGTGAGAAGTTCATCGAACCAAAATCGAAGGTTTCGAGACCCGACAAGACTAAACCGAATGCCTGGAAAATTCCACGCATCACCACCCCTAATTGATTCAACGCATGCCACTACACCCATGAATTCGCCATCGACCAACGCAACTCTCCCCCCAGTCGCGATGACTCCCGATGCCACCTTGATGATGCAGTAATCAAAAAAATTCAACTGACTGAAACTTGCTTCGAAACCCTTAACCTCACCATTCCTCCACCATGATCATTGATAAATTCAAATAGTATTTTTCCCATCATCCTCGAACTTAGAGCTTCCTCTATCGTAAATCTCAAGCCCTCGTTCGACCTCGATCAACGGCAATTAATAGAAGAACGTTTTCCGTTCAACTAGCAATTTCGTTTGAAATTCAAGTTTAAAATCTTAAAACTTGTATTAAAATTCTTCATTTTGAAATTCAAATCTGGCTACGCAATCAAAATTCAAAATTTTGGTCATATATAAGGTTTCACTGTAATTTTCCCAATTGTAAATTATTTATACAATAATTATACTCGGAACTACTTTTAAACTTGGATTTACATAGTTAGGATCATCTTTCATTTAGAGAACGAACCCTGATATTATCTAACTGAGATAATATTGGATTTCTAACAAGTTTGTTTTTCCAAAAGAACTATAAAAGAAACAGAGGTTACATATATTCAGGTGCATGCATACATCATACTTCCAGCAGTTCAACAATACAAATACACAACTATACTTCACAATACAATATTTAGCACAGCAATGACTTGCAACCCAAATTATATTTAAAGTTTAAAGGTGAAGTTACTCACCTTGTTTCAGAAGAAAGAACGGAGAACTGCTTTGAACCAGACTTTAAATTCCTAGCTGACTCCCTTCTCTTAATCTTTGGTTTTTATTGATTTGTATTGTTGTTTTAAAGTTGAAATATTTTTATTTTTGATAATGCTTACTTTATATTGGCTTAGCTTTTATTAAACGAACTGAAATGAAGATGATTATATAAAGAAAGAAGCTTACAGGATGATAAAACCTATATAACAGGTGAATATATTTATTTTGTACAATCATCAGAGATTTTTTTGTTTGTTTGGTGGCTGATATAAACCTACTTTGTGTGCTAAGGAGGCTGAGATGATTTTGTATGTTTGACTAAAGATTTTTCTACTTTGGTGGCTTGAGATGATTTCTTGTTTTCAGCTGAAATGATATTTCTTTTGTGTGCTTATGTAGATATACAGTCTTCTTTAGCAAGACATACATGTATATTTATATTTTATTTGACCATGCAGAATTCCTACTTTTATTTGTTGGCTGAGAGATGTATATTGTGTGCTAAGATATTGATTGTCTTTGTCTTCTTTTATAAGATTTTTCTTATTTCTTTTATTTGTTTGTATATAGATATTTATATTTTTGTTTGTAATACATTATATATATGTTTACTTGTTTTATATTTGTACTTTATTAGCTTGTTCATACCTGTATATTTATATTTTATTTGTTTGTACATAATTATTTTGTCTTGCCTACACATTTGAATAAAATTTTACATTTTTGCTTTGTAATATAAAGGAAATTGTATAATCAATATGTTGTTGGAATTCATCTTAACTTTATATCTTTAAAACGAACTACCTATAATTTAATTTACATAAACAATGTTTTAAACCCAAATTGTTGTTCTAAGTCATTTATTGAAAATTTAAATACAAATTTAATATTCAAATTCAAATTAATTTCAAAAATTGCATAAATTATTAATTTAAAATAAATTCAAAATTTGGGATCGTTACAGGTGGCGTGCGATCATATATGGGGGAATGCATATTGTTGTAGTAGTTCAAGCATAGTCATGGTGTCGCATTCGAGGGGGATAAGGAAAAGGGCTATGATGCTAGATGGATGAGGTGGCGATAGGTGATGTATTTCTAGGTTTGGTTCGAAGCGTAGTCGAGGGGTTTTGCATGTCATTGACACGAGCATGCACGAGGATTTGGAAGCTTCAGGAAGTAACGGTATTTGGGGATGAAACTGTGGAAGTTTGGGCGGGTTTAATTTCGAAAGAGTATGGGCTTTCTTTATTTAGAAAAATAAAAACGAATAGTGTTTATAATTGTTTAAAGTAAAGTCATTGAAAAACTTATAATCAAATACCTTATTCATTTTAAATTGGAATCTGATGCGGTCAGTCACGTTGGATACGTAATAGGGACATCTTTGCCATGGAGTTAACTTGGTTAAGTCTAGAGGTCGTAGAATTTTCGGATAAATTTAAAAGCGCTCGGATTAAATCGAAAGCAAAACGCGAAAGCGACAATAAAAATCAATGTGAGTTGATCTCACTCATTTTTGGATTGCTTGTTCAATTTAAATTGTTGAAAATTAAAATTATTGGTTGATTGGACGATTCGGTAATTATTATTGTCAGTTGAATATGATATTATATATAGCAGCATATATATATATATATATTAGTAGTTGGATTAATTATTCCCGTCTATTGGAGCGGATGAGACCCTATGCGCCTCGCATAATAGCGGATGACCCTATATACTGCGGTATCTCCCTTGAAGTGGGATTGGTTTTTTATGTTGTATTAACATCTGTGATTTTAGGAAATAGGTTGGAGGGATCCAACTGGATTTCTCAAAAATGTTGAATTAAATTCCATATATATTGATATATGATCTGTTTGAATAATCTATGTTAGATTATAGTGTGATTTGAATTTATTTGATGTTGTGGAAATACTGGTCTAGATTTTGGTATTTTTAAAAATACAATAAATATATGTTTTTAATTTGGAAAGAAATTAAAAAAGGATTCTAGAAGCAAAGTATTTTTATAAGATTTTGGATTAATTAAAAGAAATTTATTTGGATAAAATAAATAGTTTGAATTTAGATTTGTACTTAAAAATTTCAGACTATGGTAAATAGAGATATGGAATAAGGATTTTAAATAATAAATTCCTTAGTGATACTTGTTTTAAATATAAAAGGTTTTTAAATCAAAATTTTAAATAAATTGGGAAAGGAAGTGCATTCAGAAATAAATGTGAAATTGAACATACCAGATCTTAAATGTGATTTCTTGATTACAAATGGAAATATAGTCGAGATTTGGTTGGGTTTGAGTATAGTTTGGATTTTTTTTGAGAAATTTATTTATAAGTGGAATTTAATTTAGAAATCAAATTATAATGGATTTAAGTGATGTAAAACCATTATAAACTAGAATTAAAAACTATAGGTTTTATAAACAATGTTTTTAAATGAAGTGGAATGATTATCAGTTGATAAATTGAAGTTATAAATTTGCGGTGGGGATTTATAATGAGATGGGTAAATTGATTTAAAAAATAAATGACAGATTTACTTCTAGAAATGTGAAAAAGAGGATTTACGAAATTGGAACGTAAATTAAATGGGCGATAAATTGAGAGAGATTTATAAATATTAGGCTGGCTATATTGAAATTGAAAAATATATTTTAACGAGAAGTTAAGTTTGTTTAAACAAGAGGATTTTAAATTACTAAACTAGGTAATTTAAAGTGGAAATTAGCCACAAGTGCCTCTTTAGCAAGTGCGGTTAGTTTCTATGACACACAACTGAAATAATTACTTTTAAGGACAAAATGCAAAATAATTTATTTCTAAGGCCTAAAAACCTATGAAATTATGTCCTTGAATGTAATTGGACTACTGACATTGTCTTTAAAAGGAATTATTCTTCTAACTTTGGCCCTAATTTAAAAGTGTTTAAAAATATTAAAAAAGTTATTTAAATATTTTTAAATTGTCAAAATGAACTATAGGTTTTATAAACAAGTCTTATAAATTGACTAGAATCTTATTAATAAATTAGGATTAATTATTGTTTCAAAGTTATGTAATTATTTAAATTGTTTAAAATTTATTTAATTATTAATCGAGTTAGTTTATAATGATTTGATATTAAATTAATTATTATTTAAGAGTTAAGTAGTATTATCATTTTAAAAGATAAATCATTCAACATTAATATTATTTTATGTAATTACTTTTATAAAAGAGTATTTGCCTAAATTAAACTTGGAAATTTATATAGAAATTTTATGAGTATTAGTTTGAAAAAAATTATTAAATAATGTTTTTGGAAAGTAATGGTATACTTTCATGGCTAAATCAGAGGCAGAGATTGCCTACAGTTAAGTTTTGGATTTCTCTGAGATAGAGACGTAATCATTGAACTGTGAATCCATGGTTGATACCATGTGGTGCTTTCCATATTTATTTTTCAGAGTTTTCAAATATTTTTGAAAGAATGGTTAATGAACGTTCTTACATCGATAAGATAAGTACATACCTTTTTATAAAGAGGTTTAATTTATTAAAATTAAATTAAATGAGACTTGGTGTTTTCAGTGGAAATGAACTCTTTGGTTGAATGATTGTTTTTTGATAGTTAAATAACCGACTATCAAATCTGGAAATATCCAGGAGAAACATGGGAATTATACGGTGTAGTTACGGTCGGAAGGTACTATACTGTATGTATAAACTCATTTCGTTCTTCTAGGACGATAATAAAGAAATCCGTCCACTGATGATTAGGAGATGATCTCCAATTTATTTTCGTTTGTTTATTTCCTAAAGAACCGGGGTTGAGTTTACCTGAAATATCGAACGTTGTTTCGAAGAGACCGAGATCGGATAAGTTATTTGAAAACCACTTTGATCCAACAAACACATTTTCGAAGTGAAAACAAGGGCATGGAATCGAAGATGGAGTTGTGAAGTGCAAGGGCCAATCGCTAGTAATCTTGAGGATGATTCCAAAATGGATGTAGTAGAAATATTGCCTTCGATTTTGTTCAGACCCAGAACGGACTTGTATGGATGAATGCTATCAGCGCATTGTTATTGGAGGACAATGAACATTCTAAGTATAAATTCCTTAAAAAGGTAATCGTGGCCACAAGCCTCATCAAAAGGGAATGACTGAAAATCATGGGAGATGCAGTAAGGCTATGTGGGTCGCACCCAATTAGGGTATATTTATCACATTTCTAGATACCCTCGGATATTATTACTACAGTGCATTGAAGAACTCGGCAAGGGTGGGAACATCCGAGGTGATAGCATATTCGGTTTATCCAGGTTAGGGGTAGTCCGGTATTGTGTTGCCGGGGATCCCGACGAGGTCCTTGGTATATTTTTCTAGAAGTGTACTGTGATAGGTGGTACCCTAGTGCCTAGTCTTTTGTATAGAATTCATTCTCCAATACGTGCCTTTATGATTTTGGTTATAGAGCCCAGTATACGGGCCTCTTTACTTGTTTCAAAAAAGGTCTCAACGTGCTCTTGTGGCTTTTCTTACTTCAAATACCAAAAGATGTTATATCAAGTGATGTGTTGTTTAGAACTTAGATACTACCTATAAAAATATTACACAACAAAACTAAAGAGGAAGAGTATGAATATCACTTACGTGTTGTATATTTGTATCATAGTTTTGGATTCGAAAACAAGAATGCAACTATGACAACGTTGGGTTTTGGATTCAATGGTCCAATCGATCGCGAATGTCACAACCCTGTTCTTTTAAAAATAATTGAGTTATTTGATATAAAAACTGTTATAGCACCAAATCATTCAAATATAGTACATAAAGCCTCCTCCTTCATCATACGGATTAAAATTATATAAAGTGCACCAAGTCATATGTTTAACATATATACAACCAAATATCACCAAACTGTGAATAAAACAACAAGTAATTTTTGGTTATCAACAATACCTATTTAGGGTTAATATCCTCTTTCCATTAATTAATAACTTCACCAAAATATCAAATGAATATTCAGCAAGTATGAATTGAATTTACTTCACCAAAATATTTAAGTAATTTTAGGGTTAGAGAAATTACATTTTGAGTATTTGATACATGTTAGACGGTAAAGTTCAATGTTCTTAGGTGGTGGTGTTTACATACATGTAGTTCAAGCCCTGTTAAGCTTGCTAATGTCCCGTTGAAGCGCTTACAAACCATTATATTTCGCTTTACCAGCTAAAATAGGGGTTTTAAACACATGTTTAGCAATTTTAATATAAAAAAGGTTGATTTTGGCCAGTTCACTTACAAATCAAATCAACAAATTTAAAGTATAGGTATAAGTTCAAATTTTAAGCACTCTATATAAATTAGATTCTTATATTCGACAAACAGAAACGGTATTATTCATGAATTTTTTTGTTATATATGAGAAAATAATGTTTTTTCTTCTACAAAAATGAAGTGGGAATGAGAATACATCAACAATAGATATTTAATTTTATCTTCAACAAAGTTTACATCTTCACTATTTTACGAATATATCTTCGCTGTAACCTTTTGCTTCTCCATCGCAATAAAACTGCTAAGTGCTTTAAGTACAAAGTTGCAATATCACTTGCACTTGCGATGGTGGTCGTGGCTTTTCAATTTGATGGTCTAGAAATTTTTGAGTGCATTGTTTTTGTGAAAATGATAATTCAAGGGAGAATAATGATACAAGTTTTTATTCTCAAATTTGAAGTGAACTGTTTCAAAAGATTAAAGGATAATGGTGATCTGACCTATTCGCCATGATGTGAAATGAATTCCCTATGGAGTTGAGACAGGTTGCTTACAAAATTCACTATTGTTTTCTTTACGATTTTGTAGTAGGGCATGTATTTAAGCTTCTATGCATTAATTAGCATAAGAAAGAATAAAGATGAAATTAGGCCATATGGTACACCATTTTTCAGAGTGAAGGATGCATTTTTTTAATTTTGAACAAAAGCACGTTTCATGGGTTTTACTTTTGGTAAAGCCGGCTTTTACCAATTCTTTAGGTTTAAGGATGGCCTAAATTTTGAAGTGAGGACTTTTATTCTGGATATGTTGGACAACAATGATCTTTGGCTGATTATTGTACTTGGCCACTGTCTTGAAGACATTTCGATGTTCGCCTTAGGGTTGCAAATCTGTTTGATTAACGCCGCCTCCTCTAGGATAAAACAACATCTTCTTTCTGATTTAGTATCGATTCGCTTGCACACATGAAACCGACTCAGTTGCACTCTAAAAGGACTGCTCACCTTATGATTTTAAGAAGATAGTTTCATGGAGAAGAAGATAGGTTTTGCAAAGGAAAACAAATTGTCTCTCTACTTTCTTCTTGTCTAAAAACTAATTAAATAAATGGAAATACCAAATCGAAAGTTTTACTGAATAGTGGGGTGACATTGGCTAAAAATTCAGATCTGAAATTTTGCCGTTTCAGAAAAAATAACGGTCGAAAAATGCAGAACAAATTTTGTGCAAAATATAAGTGTTAAACCACAATAAGCCCAAGCCTGAACCCGGCTTGGTTGATTCGATCGATCGGTCGACGCTCCCATGTGATGGTCATGCATGCACTCTTTCCTCAATACAAAAGAAACATTTGGATACCAAAATGGCTAAATTTAAGAGTTAAGAAACTCATATATATATATATATATATATATATATATATATATATGAGTATCTTCCAATAATCCCTATGATGTGAGATTCAAACAATAAATGCACTTATTCCAAGATCTTCAAATTTTAAAAAATTCATAAACCTTTTTTTCAAAATAATTTCCAATTTACCCCCACTTGAATTTTTAAAACATATTTTTCATGCAGTTTCTAAAAACATAATATTGTGCATAAACAAATGTGTCTTTTAACCTGAACATTTGCATAGTGGATAAGATTCAGTTTTTACTTGAGGGACATGTAGTCTTGAGCTCTATTTCTGAAATCAAATCACAAATAATCTTTCTATAGTGCAATCAAATAAGCATGTGCATTTATGGTCATGCTCGTCTATCCCAGTTTAGTGAATGCTATAAGAATTTTGCTGCAAATTTCATAGAAATGACCACATTTCCACATCCACATAGGTGAGTCTATCAAGAGTACTCCTAAAGGAAGATACTCCACTATATATAGAGTATAGTTCTCATTAAGAGTTTCTATTAACCCATCCTCTAATCACTTCAGGAATACATGCTTCTAAATATATTAAAATAACATGTTCAACTCATACACTTCACAGCTTGTTCTTACCCATTGAACCTTGTACTTGGGATCTCCAATCATTAGGTCGGGATACCATTATGCATGACCCAATAATCTAAGTGCAGTAGTCTCATTCTTTTATAGGTTATAAGGAATTTTTCTTTGGCTAGTCCTTTCGCCAATGGATTGGCCAAATTCTCATCACTGTATAGTGATCCACTCTTACAGCTTCTAAAAGGAGCATCTCTCTAACAATGTTGTGCTTAAGACATACTTATTGCCTCTTACTGTTGTAATAAGGGTTCTGTACTTTTGCAATAGCTATGGTACTATCACAATGGATCAACACAATTGGTATTGGTTTGTTCTAAAAAGGAATCTCAGCAAGCATATTTCTTAAGTAAACTATTTTTTTGGATTTCCAAGAAACATCTTCACAAACAATGCTAAAGATATAGCCACTTGTTGCTTTCAGATAATCGGATAAAGTATTCCTGTCTGCATCAGTGTATCCTTCAAGGATAATTGGATAATTTTTATAATGTAATCCAAGGTTCATAGTTTGTTTTGGGTATCTCATGACCTTTCGATATCATGTCAGTGCTCTATACTATGTCTATTAGTAAACCTACATAACAATCTCATGACATAGGCAATGTCGGGTCAAGTACAATTAGTGGCATACCGAAGACTACCAACGATGCTTGCATAATCAGACTGTCTTTCACCTTCACCGGTGCTCTTAAATAGTTTTACACTAGGATCATATGGCTTACATGTAGGTTTACAGTCAAAGTAATTGTATTTCTTTGGTATCTTCTCAATGTAATAAGATTGATTTATAGAAATTCCCTTTTTTGACCTAGTAATCTTAATTCTAAGAATTATACTCGCTTCACCCAGGTCTTTCATATCAAATTTGGCACTTAAAAAATATTTAACAGTACTCATGATATGAATGTTTGACCCAAGAATAAGTAGATCATCTACATATAGACATATGATAGCACAAATATCATTCTCGGCTTTATAAGAAATACGTTTGTCACTTTCATTAACTTCGAAACCATGTAAGAATATTAAATTATCAAAATTTTTATGATATTTCTTAGGTGCTTGTTTTAAACCATATAACGATTTTTCTAACTTGCAAACTTTATGTTCTTGACCATGAATTGCAAAATCTTCAGATTGATCCATATAAATTTCCTCTTTTAATTCACCATTTAAAAAAGCATTTTTAACATCCATTTGGTGTATTATCAAGTTATGAATAGGTGCAAGTGAAATTAATACTCGAGTGGATGTAATTCTAGTTACAAGTGTAAAAGTGTCAAAAAATCTACATTTTCTCTTTGCCTTAACCTTTTGCTACAAACTGGCTTTGTATTTATCAACCGTGACACCAGGTTTCAATTTCTTTTTAAGTTCCCATTTACAACCTATAGACTTACAACGAGGTGATAACTCTACCAAGTGGCATGCCATATTGGATTTCAATGAATCCATCTCACCATTTAAAGCCTTTTGCCAAAAACGGGTATCTAATGAAGATAAGGCTTCTAAGAGGTTTAAGGGATCCTCCTCTATAGTAAAAGCACAAAAATCTGAACCAAAATCTTTTCCAATTCTTGCTCTTTTACTTCTACTAGGTTCATTTTCAGCAAATCCATTAGGTTCTATTCTTATAGGTATAGTGTTAGTAGATGTTCCCCCACTATTCTTCAATTTGAAGGAAAATCTCAAATCATAAAAATCAGCATCATTAGATTCTATTATATTATGTGCATTCAGGTCATAAGATCTATATGCTTTGCTAGTAATAGGATAGCCAATAAATACACATTCGTATGCTCTACTTTCTAATTTCATCCTCTTAGCGTCAAGTATAAGAACATATGCTAAACATCCCTAAGTTCTGTAATAAGACACATTCGGTCTATAATTTCTTAAGATTTCAAAAGGTGAAATTTTGATTTTTGACTTAGGGATCTTATTCTAACCATGACACACGGTCAACAAAATTTCTCTCCACCAAAGTGATGATGCACCAGAATTAAGTAAAATAGCAACTACTAATTCAGTTGATGTTCTATTTTTCCTTTCAGCTTTACCATTCGTTTTAGGTGAATATGGTGTAGTTCTTTCTTGTATTATTCCATATGATGTGTAAAATTCAATAAACAAGCTTGATTCATATTCAGTTCCTCTATCACTACGCAATCTTTTAACTTTTTTATTAGACTGATTTGCAATTTCAGTTATGAAAGATTTAAACATCTAAAACGCATCACTTTTATTTTTCATAAGGTATACATATGTAAAATCGGAGCAATCATCAATAAAAGTTATAAAGTATTAGAGTCCATTTCTAATCAGAGTGCCATCAAGCTCACATATATCAAAATGAATCAAGTCTAAGGGTTCTGATTCTCTAAGTACAAATTTATGTGGGGTTTTTGTTATTTTTTCTTGACTACAAAAATTACATTTTTCAAAACCATTTAGGGATATATTAGGGATTATACCTAAGCTACTCATGTTCTATATTATTTGTTTATCTACATTACATAGTCTAGAGCTACAAATATTTAAATCATGTAATATATAAGAAAAAGCAGACATTTTATTATATTCAACATTCAGTTTAAACATAAATAAGAAAAATATTAGTATTGATAATAAATGTCTCTTTTGCAACACATTTTTTGAAGATATTAATCATATTTATTATGATTGCTTGGATACTCATTTTATTCTTATTAAGACCCTTAACATTTTTGAGTTTCATATCAACTCTAGAGTTTCTGATTGTTTATTTTATTGGAACTCTTTTAGATTTAGGTTCAATAAGGATTTTAGATATTTTTGCTTGATACTTTATTCATTATTTCTTGTTGGTACATTTGGTTTGAAAGAAATCAAAGAATTTTTAATAATAAATATCAGCATAATAATAAATTGATTATTTTAATCTCAAATTTCTGCTTAAAGTGGATTTCTAATCCTAATTATAAATTAGCCAAAAATAATTGCTTTAAGGATTATCTTAATAAGGTTAGAAATAATATTATCTCATTTAATCTTATCTTCAATCATATTGTTTCTAATAATTCTTTTAATCACTATTCTCTTTCTATTTTAGGCTCCTAAATTATTTCTTGTTTGTTTTTGTTTTTAGTTTATCCTTGCTTTAGTTCTCTTTTTGGTTTTTATTCTCGCATATATGTATATAAATTTTATTTATATACACATATGTGTTTCATTCTAATTAGTTTTCTAGTTCTGTTCCAGGTTTGATTTAGGTTGGATGCTGGTTTTTCTCTTATCTTGTTTGTTGGATAGCTTTTAGCTTTTTTCAGGTGTTCAGGATAGCTCTTCTCAGGGATTCGGATTGCTCCTGTCTTGTCTCTTCGACTTCTCCTGGTCTTCAGAGTGGTGCTCTTCATTTTGGTTCTATCTTTGGAGTTCTTCTCTTTTGTTTTTTTCTTGAGAGTCTAGTTTTTTTAGATACCTCTACACTCTAGTATTGGGCGATGGCCATGCCGGAGCTCGATATTAGGGTGTAATGGACGGTGGCTTTGCCGGAGCTCATTTGAGAGGTATCTACTTCTTTATTTTTATTTTTTGTTTTTAGTCTAGCTACCTGTCAGGCATGTTGGCAGCTCCATCTTTTTGTTATATATATATATATATATATATATATATATATATATATATATAGTATTCCATGTATGCTCTCCTCTTTTGTTAGAGGATCACACATTTCTCTCAAAAAAAAAAGTTTAAACATGCCATCAGTTGCATAACCCCTGCTAATACCATTCATAGTGATGATGTATATATCAGTCCCAACAGTCTGTGTAAACCCGGCCATATTAAGAAGATAACTCAAAACAAGATTCTTTCTCATCTTTGGAGTGTGCATGACATCTTTTAGAATGATGGTCTTTCTAGATGTAAACTTTAGCTCTACACTTCCAATCCCAACAACAACAGTAGTGTGAGAATCTCCAACAACACTTTCTTGTCTTAGGTCTCCGTATATGTTTTGAACATAGCACGGTCATAGCAGACATGACGTTTAACATCAATATCTATCTGCCAAACCCTTTGATCCTCCAACAAGGTAAGTCTCATCAAAAATCATAGCCTTAAGATTCTCCTCAGTCAGGTTAACCCGTGGTGCAGAGCTTGGCCTCTAATGCAGTTTGGCCTGTTCCGACACATACGTGCCATATTACCTACTTTTCCACAGTTGTAACAAAGAAACAACTGACCAGAGTCATTATTTTAAGGTGGTTTCACTGCAACAAAAAGGACCTTTTGCAATGTTCTAAAAGTGTTGCATAATCATTAGCAGCATTTTGAAGAAGGCTGTCTAATAACATGCTGCAGTAGAGTTAGGAAAATCAGCAGCATTTTTGAAATGTTGCTAAATAAATGGCTTTCGATGCATTTAAAAATGTTGCAGTAAATTAATTTTATAGCATTAATTAAATGCTATAAACTCATTTAGCAGCGTTTTGGCAACGAACCTTACTTAGGAGAACCAATAATATAGCAGCAGCTTTGAAATGCTGCAAAAGTAAGTTACACAGCTTTTTAAAACGCGGTGGTATATCAACGTTTTTGCTACAAATTACAACTACTGCAACAGTTTGAAAAAATTATATAAACCATGAATAATGTATTCAAAATAGCTCAGTCTATAACAGACTAACATATGTAATCCGATATTATAAGCATTATAACGATTAAGCATAATCAAAGCTACCTCAATTTCATACTCCATAAAATTTAGTCATATACAACATTTTATAGACAATGTTTTAAGCACAAATGTTAACAGCATACAATCTTACAAAAAGAGTTTGCTAAAATAGAAAATATAAATTGTGGAAAGTCCAAGCCCGTCTCCTTCGAAGTCCAATATGCCTATAGGAAAAAAATGGCAATAGATCACAGTAGAAGAGAGGAAATATAAATTTATTATACAAAAGCCAAAAAGGAAATGAGATACAGTGATCCATTATCGTGTCAATTTTCACGTATTCCATTATCATTACTCTTTCTACTTTTCATTTACTACTAACTCAAAAAACCCAAGCATTTGATCCGATTAAAAATAAAGTTGACTTAAAAAAACTCAAATTCAAATGTAAAATAGTGTGCAGTCAGTAAAAAGACAAGATTATTATTCACCTCACTCTGTATTACTAATATAACATCCCAGATTTACCTAAAGTTATTATACAAAGCGAAATACCCTAAATTTAATTCTAGTTCGTCAAGAGACCAAGGTGGATATGGCTTAGCAAAATGTGATGGTAGGAATTCTCTAGTAGTGTAGATGTATTCTATGTTCACAAAATAGTTGATGTGAATATTCATCACAGAGTGACTATGTACAAGCTAATTGTAATATTAAACATGTTGGTAATGTTATTTTAGTTTATCTATCTAATTTATATGTGTCATGGCTTATCAGTAGATTAAATACTACATTTTCATAGAATATAGTTAAGATTACATCTAATAATTATCTAACATACTATATACTATTTATGGTCATGAATGAAATATATTTTATCATATATCAATGTAATAAACATTTTATTCTCTTCATAAGAAAATAGTTCCACATCGAGTAAACTAATTCCTATATCAAGAAAAAACGTTAAAATTCATTAACCAAATTGAAGTTATTTGTCATAAACTTAGATAATTTTTATAAATTTATTTAATTTATTATTATTATTTATAAAACTTAGTTAACTTGGTTACATTATTATTCTTATTATTATAAATTTAGTTAATTTTTATAAAACTTAGTAAACTTATTATGATTATTATTATTTATAGAACTCAGTTAACTTGGTTTAAGTATTATTATTATAAATTTAGTTAATTTTTATAAAACTTAGTTAACTTTGTTAATATTTTATAATTTTTTGTTGTTGTTATTATTATTATGATTAACTTAGCTAATTTATTAATATTATTTATAAAACTTAATTGAATAAGTTAAATTATTATTATCATTATTATAAATTTAGTTAATTTTTATAAAACTTAGTTAACATGGTTAATATTTTATAATTTATTATTATTATTAATAACTTAGTTAATTTTTTATTATTTATATTTATAAAACTTAATTAACTTAGTTAAATTATTATTATTATAAGTCTAGTTTATTTTTATAAAACTTAATTAACATTATTAATATTCTATAATTTATTTTTATTATTATTATTATTAAAAACTTAGTTAATTTTTATTATTATAATTTATAAAACTTTATTGACAGTTAAATTATAATTATCTTTGTTTTAAATTTAGTTAATTTTTATAAAACTCAGTTAACTTGGTTAATGTTCTATAATTTATTATGATTATTATTATTAACTTAGTTAATTTATTATTATTATTTGTAAAACTTCATTGACTTAGTTAAATTATTATTATCATTATTATAAATTTAGTTAAATTTTAGAAAACTCAGTTAACTTCGGTAATATTTTATAATTTATAATAATTGTTATTATTCAAAATCTGACAACACCTCCTTTGAGCGGTTACTGCTTTCCTGCACACCCAATTCAATATATATACGTTACCAAACCAAGATCGGATTCATATCATATATCCTAATATTTACTCCAAGGTATCATATACCACACACATTTTAGAGCACAAAAACATACCTTTTAATAAAAAATGTTAGTGAGCAATCTCCTAAATGCTTTGTGCATGTTCAGCTTGCCTACCTCCAGCAGTAGGCTTTATCATGTTTCAACAGCTTCAGTATTCTTTTACATGTTCGGCTTTTTCATGTATATGTTTCAGCATACTCCAAATATTAGCGTGCCTAACATAAACACGGGTTTTGCACAAAAAATGCTTGACAAAAAAAACTCTGAACCGCCTTGGCATGTTCAACTTAAGAAAATGGTGAAAACAAGAATATCAGCACGCGAATCAATTAGAATATGCACAATATTATATGAAAGTAACTGCATAGTCCTTAAAATTACTTACCTGAGCAAAACCATAATCTTTGCACTGCCCTATTTCCAAATCCAATAGTAATTGTACGAGTTCAACATGGCCAAATGGTTTAAATAGCTAAGTGTAGGACAAAAGAAAAAAAAAACAGTGAGGATGCTCATATGCAATTATCGGTTGGCGTATACATACACACCCTATAGAACATATCAATTTAACACGTAGTGTTGATAAAAAGTGTCGACTCGGCAACAGTTTGAATAACAATTTATTTTTATCCTTCTCTACTAACCCTCATGCAGCATTGAGATTGGTCGACAGTCTTCAGCATCATTGCCAAATTGTACAAATACATAATATAGATTCAAATAATTCATGTTTAAATATTGTAAAATTTTCTCGGGATGTTAAAAGAACTAGTTACATAAATTGCTTGTTTAATATTTGCCTTCAAATTTCTCTATTCCAATCTTTATAGTTATGTTTCTGACCACAAACATCATTTCCTTTATAACAAGCATGGTAATCTTTTGTTCATTCCTTGGGCCCATAGCCACATGTGCTAAAGTAAAAATACCATAAGCAATTCTTCTGCAAGTAATTACAAAAAAAATGCATTCATGAGTAGAATTAGAAAACTAACAATGCCATGATAATAATCATGTTAAAAAATTTACGTATTTGTTTAAATAAATAAAAAAACCAGGTAATATGAACGGTGAATCATTCGTGAAACCGTGAAAGCCCTCCCTCTTTCTATTAGTTGCAGTTAAGAAATTAACCCTTGCTTTAGCAAATTCTAGAGAACTATGATATGAGTAATAAATGATACTTCTATATACAAATATCTAGCCTTAATGAAAACAAATGAACTATGGTAGATTAAAAAATTGGCATATGTCAATTTGTTCTCTATGAGATTTGGAAGTTGCAACTAAAAATTAAATCAAACATCTACAAAAAAGAATGGTTTATATCACCCTCATTTCATATTTTTAGCTAATATATCTGTAGGATGTACTGCATTATGATTCTTACAAAACTATAATATACTATAGGGTCATATTCTGATAAAATTTCTCCCTAAATGAATAGAAAATACACCAAGTAAAATAATGAAGTTCCCTGTCTAAATGAACATAGTTTTAGCAAATCAAAGGCTTATTAAAAAAATTGATTGAATTTTTACATCAAAGTAACTAATAATGGTGAAACTTTTCTACAACAATTCTGCATACATATAGGTAACAGATATCTTGGATATCTTAAACCCCATATTGCAAAATTTGTTTTGACTACATCAACAAAAACGATGCCAAGCATCTTATTCATAACACCGATACCTATACTAGATGATAGTTGTGAGTAGCAAATAATAAAAGATAGAAGAATACTGGACCACCCTCTTAATCATCAAGATCAGCGACATGTGTCCTAGGTTCAGGGATAGTTACACATTCGGAATGCCAAATTAAATGTGTAATTTTACTTCAGAAGGCAGTAAAATCCTCATGTTTCTTTCCTTGAATCATATCTAAACACGTAATTTTACTTCACTCTTACTTAACAATTGCACACCAATATGTGCGTGTATGTGTAATTTCCAGAAACACCAACATCGAAGTTAACTGTTTCTTTTTTTCATCTTTTTATTTCAAAAGAAGATGCAGAAAGGAAATCTACGTCCATTAAAAATGGTTTAAGATTGTTATCAATGTCCCATAATTCTCTTAACCCAACTGATAAATGAAACTAAAATAGAATAGCTCAGAAAATCAAATCAACTAGCCAATAGAAAGCAAAATCGCAAAGTAGTAGTCAAAGACAAAAAATGGTTTGCAAATCAACCAAGTATTGGGTAGTGTATGAGAAGTAATTCAGAGATAAATACTAGTTTAATTAGTTGGAATTTCTACTTACCAACTGAGGTTATAAGCTGAGCATGGTGATAGAAAGAGGCACGACGATTGGCTGAGATATGACGATAGGTTAAACATCGCAGTAGGCTGTGGTCAAGATGCGATTTGACGCGAGCTGTATTTTTGAAAGCTAGGGATTGAATGAGACAATATTAGGGATTTTAGCTTCAATCTAAATGGAATTGAATTCATCTAACGGTATGATTATTCTAGTGGTTAAAAATGTAATAAAAATTTTCATACGTTTGAAAAGCAGGGTAAGAATGTCAAA
The DNA here is from genome assembly GCA_030765085.1 of Allium cepa. Classification (NCBI taxonomy): domain Eukaryota; kingdom Viridiplantae; phylum Streptophyta; class Magnoliopsida; order Asparagales; family Amaryllidaceae; genus Allium; species Allium cepa. The sequence goes on from CM060932.1 coordinate 906,680,330, forward strand.
AAAATCCAAAATTTTTTTGGCCAAAATATAACCTGAAGGAACGGCCTGAGTACTGTCTTGAAATTGCAGCATAAATCATTGCTCGAGGGAACGTCTTCAAATTGTTGGAAAACAATGATTGTACATGTACATGTAGGTTTACAATCAAAGCAACTGTATTTCTTTAGTATCTTCTCAATGTAATTAGATTGAACCAAAGAAATTCTCCTTTTTGACCTAGAAATCTTAATTCCAAGAATTACACTCGCTTTACCTAGATCTTAGTTGGCACTTACAAAGATTTAGCAGTATTTATGACACTAATGTTTGACCCAAAAATAAGCAAATCATCTACATACAGACATATGATAGTGCAAATGTCATTCTCGGTTTTATAATAAATACATTTATTACTTTCATTAACTTTGAAACCATGTGAGATTATTAAATTATCAAAATTTTCATGTCGTTGCTTAGGTGCATGTTTTAAACCATATAATGATTTATCTAACTTGCAAAGTTTATGTTCTTGACCATGAATTACAAAGTCTTCAGGTTGGTTCATATAAATTTCATCTTTTAATTCATCATTTAAAAAAGCAGTTTTAACATCCATTTGGTGTATTATCAAGTTATGAATAGATGCAAGTGAAACTAATACTCGAATGGATGTAATTCTAGTTACTGGCGAAAAAGTATCAAAAAACCTACATTTTATCTTTACCTAAACATTTTGCTACTAAACGGGCTTTATATTTATTAATTGTACCGTCAGGTTTTAATTTCTTTTTAAATATCCATTTACAACCTATAGACTTACAACCACGTGGTAAATCTACTAAGTGCCAAATTTTATTGAATTTCAAAGAATCCATCTCATCATTTATAACCCCTAGCCAAAAATTGGCATCTAATGAAGATAAAGCTTCTTGGAGGTTTAAGTGATCCTCCTCTATAGTAAAATGAACAAAAATTCGAACCAAAATCTTTTGCAATTCTTGCGCTTTTACTTCTTCTAAGTTCGTTTTTGGAAAATTCATTAGGTTCCATTCTTATAGGTATAGTGTTGTTAGATGTGCTCTCCCACTATTCCTAAATTTAAAGGAAAATATCAAATCATAAACATCAGCATCATTATATTCTATTATTTTAAGTTCATTCAAGTCATAAAATCTATAAGCTTTTTTATTAATAGTATATCTAATAAATGCACATTTGAATTGTGATGACCCGGAATTTTCAAACATTTAAAATCGGAATATTTAATTGATTTTAATTATTTAAAGGTTAATTATCAACTTAAATTACAAATATCAAAATTTAATTGACAATTAAATTGTTGAATTAAATAATGTGAATTAGATAAAATATGAAACCTGAGATTTTAAGCCTGTTAAAAATATAATTTAAAGGCATATAAATTTATACTGATAACATTGGATATAATAGAAGTGTTAAAATTGAATGTAACACTGAATTGTTCAGTTTTGAAAATTTTATCGTTTTAAATTGAATTTAAAAATAGCCTTTCGAGGCACAGTCTCGGTATTCGACGAAACCAGTTCCATTGGATCCGTAATATTGAATTATTATCGGATTTCAATTTTCGTAATTTTTGGGCTTGTTGTGTGAGCGTACGATATAAAAACGCGTTGAAGATTTTTCATCAAAAATTTAATTTAAATCATTGTATATTCTCATATAAGCCACCTTCACTAGCCGATGTTCATTCTCATCCAGTACTCTGTCTTCCTTCGGAAGCTAATGCCTTCATATAAAAAAAAATCGAGTCTTCTTCAAGAATTCACGCAGCCTTGTCCCTGAGTTAAATATTTATCGTTCAAAGGGAATTGGACCGAACATAATAAATTAAGAAATCAGTTCCCCTTCAAAAACTAACCATGGCCGAATCCTATTTCGCTCCTAAATTAAAAAAAAAATAAAAAAATAAAATAAAACCTAAATCAGATCGAACCCGTATTCCTTCTTTCTTTTCCCTGATCACTTCGAGTCGCGATTCTATGCTTTCGGCGTCGTCAAGATTGTAGCTAGGGTTAGCTTATAGGCGTAATTATAGCAGTGATTCGACAATCGAACGGTAGATTTGGATTTTTAGGGTCGAGTAGCATCTACAGGGGTAATTGGAGTGGAGCTACACCACTTTCGCAGTCGCGACATCGAGCTACAATGGGAAGAGACGGGGACAGTCGACGTTTGCGTGGCGAAGGGCTCAACGTTGGATATGTAGCCGTGTTGAGAGCAGCAAGGCAGCAAGGTATAGCGTTGAGGTCGATTTGAAGTTGGACTTCGCGACGAAGGGGAGTGTCGCGGGCGGCGATCTGGAGGTGAACGAAGCTGGAGGCTTCGGGAATCGAGGGTACGAGGGACGGCAGCAGCGACAGCCGGCGATGAAGGGAGTAGGGTAGCATTTTGTTCGAGTGCAGGTAATTTATATATATATTTTTTCTACAGTTAAATTCATATTAATAAAAATGTAGATTCAGGAAGAAAGTGTTTACAGTAAAATAAATTTCTATTTTGGTATTTACAGGAAGGCAATTTTCACAAAGAGTTGTAATATAAATAAGTATATAAATAATAGATAAATTCATGACTTACAGTAAAGGAGTATAATATTGATATAAATGTATATAGGTTCGCATAACAATTTTAAAATATTTTGATTTAGACCTGTCACATGTAAGTGTAACACCCTGTTATAAATTTATTATCAGTTTAAGAAAAATAATAATAATAATAATAAATGATTAGTAAATTAAATTATTGGTTAATTAAATTTATTTAACAGAAATGAATTGTTCGGTTAATTCAAGTATTAATAAACCATAATGTTTATTCAAGGTTATAAAATGGGAAACTAAGACAGAATTGAAGTGGACTGCAAACAAACGAAATAAGGTGAGTTAATCTCACTCAGTTTAAAATTTAAATTTAAATGATTGAATTTAAATAATTGATTGAATGGTTGAATTGAGTGATGTGATATAGTATAGTATCATTTGAAATTGGCATATTATGTGATGCTAACGTTTGTGGATGCAGGGAGAACAGGTTGGAGGGATCCAACTGGACCCCTCAACTTTTATTTAAATTATTTTATATTCTATTCTCTGATCTGATTGTTTGAGATTCTATAATGAGTTATGTGGACATATTGAATGTTATGGCTTGGTTGATATAATTTGGTATAATGAATGACCAAAAATATAAATTTGATTTTGGAAATGAAAATAAAAGAAGTGAAATTGTAAGTAAAATAATTATAGGATAAATTTAAGAATAATTTGGAAAAGGAAAAAGTGACTTTAAAATTTTAATAAATAAATCTTGAGATGGGAAGGAAAATCTAAATATGCAGAAAGTTAATGAAATTTAACTTCAATGTTATTGTTTAAAAAAAAATATTTATTTTAAATTTAGGATTTAAATTATTTAAGAAGAATAAAAAAAAAGAAATTGGGAATACCTGAAATTTGTATATTTCAGCTAAAAGATTTAAAAAATCAAATTGAAAATAATAATAAAGTCCATAATTAATGAAGTTCGAAATGAACTGATAAGTAAAGAAATTTATTTCAAATGGAATAAATTGGGAATCAATTTAGAAAATTGATTTAAGTGATTGAGATTGAGAATTTCTTTCTGAATAACCAAGTACGTTTTCAAAGTAAGTTTTTAAATATAAGTTAATAGTTTTAAAGGTGTTTAAAAGGTATGTTTTGAAAATTTATTATTTCAAATATTTAATTTCTAAAGCAAATATTTCCTTTTAATATATTATAGCATTAATTATTTAAAAGTGACTTAGTATTTGTTTTAAAAGTGAAAACCTGATTTTATATTTTATAAAGTAACCTTATTTTTCCCAAATTCATATATTGTGTATTTTTAACAAATTATTTAAGTAGTTTTATCCTAAGTGTTTTAAAAGTATATATTTTCAAAGTAAAGTGTTTTAAATTATTTTAAAAATCTATTTTTGTGCTTGGTGATTTCAGAGGAGATAGAAAATACTTGGGAAAGTTTATACTGGAAAGAAAGAATGATGGTTTGAAAACTGTGTTCAAAGGGTTGAAAATAGAAATATATCTTGTGAAGGTATTTTGAGATAAATAAATAATTTGGGAAATTATTTATTGTTTGATGGATGTTTGTGAATATTAATTGATAGTTAAATCACCGACTATCAATATTGGACAAATGCGCTGATCGTTTCGAAGAGTCCGGGATCGAGATTATTTTCTCGAAAACCACTTCGATACGGTTTGTACGTTTCGTGCGAAAAACGTGTTCGGATTCGAAGATGGAGCAGTGAAGTGCAAGGGCTAATCGCTACTAATCCTGAGGATATTTTCAAAATGGATGTAGTAGGAATAGTGCCTTCGGTTCCGTTCGAGCCCGGGACGGACTTGTATGGATGAATGCTTGCGAAACATCGTCAGGTGGGCGATGGGCATTCTAAGTGAAACGTTCTAAAGGTAACGCTTAGCCTCAAGCCTCATCAACCGGGAATGACTGAAAATCAAGGGATATGCAGCAAGGTTAGGTGGGTCATGCCCAAGCAGGACAAGATAATTCCCCTGTCTAGATGTCCCTTATATATTTCGGCTTAGTGGGTGGTTGGTCGCGCCAACCACGGGGTTTATCTTGTTCGGGACTGTTCAGTAAGGAATGGTTTCGGCCTTGTGTTGCAGGGGATGAAGGGAGTAATCCTCGGTACGGTGATCTAGGCCCCATACTGTGACAGGTGGTACCCCAGTGCCTAGTCATTAGTTGGAAATTCATTCTCCCTACGAGCCTTGTACGAGTTTTGTTTGTATTACCCACTTTTGTGGCTAGTAGCTGGAATTTAATGAATGTAACAATTTCGGCTATTTTATAGGTATTTGTATATAGACCCTATTATAATATCAGAGGATTTCTATAAAAATTGTTTTAGCTATCGTAAGGTAAAACCCGACATGTTTATTTATGGCGTGGTCTTACGAGATGCTTTTGATTTCAAGGTATTTTTGAAACTTTAATAATCAATTGGGTGTGATTTTCTCACGCTGGTATTCCAGACTGACTCGGGTATTATTTCACTGTAATGCTTGGGTCAGACCGAGTATTATAGGATACAGGATGATGCTATGGAGCTCAGGAGACGAGCTGGATTAACGATACGTACATTCGTACTTATATATATATATATATATATATATATATTCCGCTGTTGAGTTTTTGTGTATACATTATATGTTATTGATTTGAGCTGTGACTGATGTACTCTGATGATGTAATATATGTAAACTGATATATTTGATTTTGAGTAAAGATTATTTACTACCTATTATATTTTATCCCGCTGCGATGGTTAGATTCTGATGTTGATTTTGTTTTCTCTTCTTCTACCTCTTCTTCTTTAACCCGAATGGTTCGTATTTCTGTACAACTTGAGTTGATTGTTGTAGAATAGTGTTGATTCAAGGGGTACGGATTCGCGGGCTGTTACATGAATGCTCTACTTGCTAATTCTATTGTCTTAGTGTTAAGTATACGAACATATCCTAAACATCCCCAAGTCCTAAAATAAGACACATTTGGTTTATAATTTCTTAAGATTTCTAAAGATGAAATTTTGTTTTTTGACTTAGGGACCTTATTCAAAACATAACATACGGTCACTAAATTTCCCCCCACCAAAGCAATGATGCACCAGAATTAAGTAAAATAATAACTAGTTAATGTTCTATTTTTTAGTTTTCCATTCATTTCAGGTGAATATGGTGTAGTTCTTTCTTGTATTATTCCATGTGAGTTGTAAAATTCAATACCAAACTTGATTCATATTCAGTTCATCTATCACTATGCAATCTTTTAACTTTCTTATTGGACTGATTTTCGATTTCAGTTATGAAAGATTTAAACATCTCAAATGCATCACTTTTATTTTTCATAAGGTATATATAAGTAAAATCAGAGCAGTCATCAATGAAAGTAATAAAATAGCGGTGTCCATTTCTAGTTAGAGTTCCAACAAGTTCACATATATAAAAAAGAATCAAGTCTAAGGGTTCTAATTCTCTAACTACAAATTTATGTGTTTTTGTTATTTTTGCTTGACTACAAAAATCATATTTTTCAAAATCATTTAGTGACATATTAGGGATTATACCTAAGCTACTCATGTTCTTTATTATTCGTTTATTTACATGACATAATCTAGAGTGTCATATATTAAAATCACATAACATATAAGCAGAAGCAGGCATTTTATTACATTTAACATTTAGTTTAAACATGCCATCCGTTGCATAACCCCTACCCACAAACATACCATTCATAGTGCTGGTGTACATATCAGTTCCAATAGTTTGTGCAAACCCAGCCTTATTAAAAAGATAACCCTAAACAACATTCTATCTCATCTCTAGGGTGTGCATGATGCCTTTGATGGTCTTTCTAGAGATAAAATTCAACTCTATGCTTCAAATCCCAACAACGATAGTAGTGTGAGAATTTTCCAACAATACTTTCTTGTCCTTGGTCTCCGTGTATGTTTTGAACATGGCACGGTCATAGCAAACATGAAGTGCAGCGTCAGTATCTACGCATCAAACCCTCTAATCTCCAAACAAGGTGAATCTCATCAAAAATCATAGCCGTAAGAGGCTCTTCAGTCAAGTTAGCCTGTGGTGCAGAGCTTGGCCTGTTCCGACACTTATGTGTCATATGACCTACTTTCCACAGTTCTAATAAAGAAACAACATTCCAGAGTCATTCTTTTAAGGTGGTTTCTATTGACCTCTTTGGTTTTTTTACGAGTTCAAATTTTGTTTGTTGTAGTTCTGACTAAGCTTGCAATTCTGATTTTTAAAGCTTTTAGGATTCAGTTTCAAAACTGCAGCTTTCTTAGTGTTCTTGAAAAATCAAGCACTTCTTCCTTCATATCTTATTTACGAGATTTTTCTCCCAATACGGAGATGAGTTATCAGACTTTCTAATGAAAATTCCTTAGTTTTATATCTAGGGTTATTCTTAAAATCTTTCCAACTGGGAGTCAATTTATCAATCAAAACTGTTACTTGAAACTGTTCACTCAAATTCATATATTCGAAGATAATCTTATGAGCTATTTTCTGAATCTCATGAGACTGCATCTCTACTGACCTGTCATTCGTCATCTGATACTTAAGGTAGCGGCTGACGGCATACTTCTTTGCTCCAGCCTACTCTATGTTCTATTTTTTTTGCAGCACTTCCCGAATCTTCCTTGTTATTTTATTTGAATTGTAGCAGTCATACAGATCATCTTTGAGTCCATTGAGGATGAAGTTCTTGCATAAATAATCCTACTCTGTCCAGGTCTGCAAATCTTTGATTTCTCTGTTCATGCTCGCATTTGATCTGCGTTTCCTTCGTTAGGTCTATTCGGCAGCCGCGGTTTGTCTGTTGTCAGCACATCGACCACCTTTCGCACGGTGATAAAAAACTCCAACTTCTGGCGCCATCTTTTGAAATGCAGGCCTTCAAATCTGAATGGAGCAGCGAACACCATCAGGACCTGGAACATCGACGTCGAGGCTGAATCGTCCAAAGTTGCAGCATAAATCATTGCTCGAAAGAACGTTTCTTTAAATTGTTGGAAAACAATAATTTCGGCTGAGTCGTGTATTTGGTCACTATCTTGAAAACGTTTCGGCGTCCTGCTCAGGAGTACAAAGCAGTCTAACTAACGCTGTCGCCTCTATGATGAAACAGCATCTTCTTTTCGATTTGGTATCGATTCGCTTGCATGCACAAAAACGATTCAGTTGCACTCAAAAACGACTGCTCGACTTACATTTTTAAGAAGATAGTTTCATGGAGAAAAAAAATAAGTTTTGCAGAAGTTAAAAAAATCGTCATTTAACTTTGGTTTCGTCTAAAAACCAATCAAATAGATGGAATCTCAATAATGGGGTGACGTTTGCTTAAAATTCGAATTTGAAATTATACCGTTTCAAATAATCTCTATGGTGTGCGACCCAAACAATAAATACAATTATTTCAAGATCTTTAACTTTTAAACAATTCATATTTTTTGTTTTTCAAAATAATTTCCAATGGGTATCTATTCAATATTATAATAGGCTATACATCCCTGCTGCATGTCAGAAATGTAACTTCGGCTCCTACTACCGGAGAATGACAAAAATACATCGAAATTGCAGCATACCGAATTTAAGTCAATCCAGATATATTGAGTTGCGCTATGCAGAATGCGGCATGCATAACTAGACTGTACAGTACAGAATATAATCCAAAACCGCTTAAAAGGGGCACAAATTGGTTTGCATTACACGTTTAATGAAAAACAGAGCCCTGATAAAGAACTATACAAACTGGATGATGCACATCATATCTGATAAATAACCATACAAATTGGCTCGCACTCTGTGTAATGCAACCTGATTTCACAAAACTACCGTAGAAAGTGGATTGCACTGCTCAGAATACAAATCTCAACACTAATGAAAAACCGAAAATATTGATTTACATTGTATTAGATTTACTTTCAATATATTTGAAATTAGCATACAAGATAAAAACAAAATTGCATTACAATTAATTACATCAAAATTCTTCATACCATGCAAGTAGCACTATCTTTAATATGAATAGTAGTGTCTTTGGAAGAAAATGGAGCATAAATGGGCTCATCTCTGATATCCTGGAGATATAACACTGGGCACAGCTCAAGAACATTAACTACTGACGTGGTGGAAATTCAAGATTTGTTATAATGCTAATATGCTGACGATACCAGCTTCTTATCAAAATATTACGTTCTTGGTTTTATATTCAATACAATCTGGTACAGTGAACAAAAATTACAATCGAGTATAGTATACACTATACACACAATGAAGAATAACAAAAATCGAGTGAAGTAAATAATAATCATGTACGGTGAAAATTGAAAAGATATCGTGACACGGCATATATACTTATACAATAAAGCGCATTAGAAGTTAAAAGTAACATTAATTAGAGTAGAGGTATCAACCCAACTTCAGCACACAGTACACGTATTAGTACGACAGTTATGAAATACTTATCATGTCACTTAATTTAACCCTACCAGGAATGTTAGGGTTATTTCTCGAGTTGGAAAGCAGAGGCTTCAAAGCTATCAGACAGTCCGGTTCCAGTCTTGAAGGTGAGCTTCTCAGATGTTGGGTTCTCGAAATACATTTCTACCACAGAAAGCCATAACATAAGCTCCTTTGTCTTAACACCAGTCATCTTCTTCATTTTTCTCGGTTCAACAAATGCAGTAACTTCAGTTGCATATGATACATGACGCTTGATCTTTTTGAAAGTGTGATCCTTCTTCTTGCTCTGACTCAACCATATGAAGCCTGTAGTCCGATTGTACCCAAATTCTTGAATATTTTCCAATGGGAAAAGTCCTTTTGGCATACACAGTTCTTCCAAAAGTTCAATTGATTTCTTCCTGCACTCTGAGTCTCCATGGTATATTTCTGCACCTGCTCTGTTGTTTTCGATTGTTTGAGATGCCATTTATCCGTTTTGGTAAAGAGAAATATGTGAGAATATCAGAGTTTTGGAAAAATTACTGATGATGAAGAATGGAGGGAAAATGAGCATATTTATAGTGAAATTTGTTATAGAAAAAGTGTATGAATCGGCCTTTTTAATTAGTATTAAATATGAAAGCTGGTCGTTCTTCACTGACCAGAAGAATGGTCAAATCTGGCTTGGTTGAAGTAGTATTTTATTAATTTTTTATTGCATCCAAACGATTTATTCAACTATCGGCTGGAGTTGACAACGATGAGTATGTCATATATCCAGCTGTTAGCGTATACTCATATCCTCTTGTATTATTACTGCCACTCCGACAAACTAAATTGAAGAAATTTTCTAAAAGCAATGTATATTAATGTAATTTCACCAAAATTGAATCCAAATCATTCATACGAAAGAGTATACAAATTATAAGACAAGATTACTAGGTTAAAAGGATTTGCTACTTTTTTACTACTTACATTTTTTTTTTTTGATCATAATGGTTAAAGCCTCTGTCGTTATAGATAAGTTGGAGATGAAGAACCTTTAAAGTTTTCCAATAAAAAATATTTATTGGAATATAACATTCAACTTTGATTTGATATCAACCTTTTGATTTGATGTATTATGGCGAATAATTTCGACACTTCACGGGGATATAATATATAAATCTCCAATCTATATCCATCCATCTCTATTTATCAACTCAACAGATAAAGAAGATATTTAACCGTGACCATGTCGTTAGCTTCTAACCAATCTAATCAGGTTTCAACAATGGTCAAACTTCTCTCTCGAAACTGACTTCATCATTATATCTACCGAACTGCATTTCGCATGCGTCTTTGCTAACTTTATCTTCTGATGCTCCTCTTTCAGCATAACAAAAAATCCATGTACATCTATTTGTTTGGCACGTGCATAGTAAGCCTGATTCTCCACACGATGCGTAACTCTTTGAGTATCTGAATAATTCTCCACAGTCTTCTGCATCATATCAAAATTCTTTAACAACTGCAACAATTACACAATACTAAAACAAGGCAATTTACTGATGCCAAAATGTGCGATATTAGCTGTCGGTACAAAGTAGGTCAGAATATGCATTTCGAGGTTTGAAAGTGCATAGGGTGGTTACCGATGCCACACAAACGCTATTTCTCGACGATTTTCTAACGCTCATTTTCCGATGTCATTGCGATGACCTGTCGGCTGCTATTAACATTGTGTAACTTGAATTTCCCCACATCACTTCAACTTCTGTTCGACGATCTAGCGACATCGAATTAAATTGCCCAAATCGGATTTTGCCAACGTCACTTCGACGACTTTCTAACGCCCTAGCGACGTCAAACTAAATTGTTAGAATCGGATTTTTCGACGCCATTCAGACGCTCTGTCGGCACAAGTGGCAAAACATATCTGCAGCACTACTACTACATTTCTAACCTCAATTAAACGTTCAAATATTTACAATATATAATCACTTTAACATAACATATTGATATCAAAAATTCATATATCATACTATCACATGCTACAAAAGTCAAATACCAAAACATATTACCCAATATAATAATATCACAAATATTATCCAACTTCATAATATTCTAACAATACCATCACAATACAAACCAAATATCCAAGTAATAGCATCATAATACAAACCAAATATCCAAGCAGTATCATCACAATATATACAAACCAAACATTTGAACATAAGGACATACATATCTCTTACTCCCCCAGACCACGCCCACCATCACCATCTCTAACAATCCGAGCTTCTTCTCTAACAATCCGACATATGACTTCAATTATCAATTTTCTACTTCTATAATATTACTAACCGTAGCAACTCTATCTAATGATGACCTCTACATTCTAATCAAATTTTTTTGTCAATAAAGAGTAATTTTTTATTTTAACTACTGTATTTATTGAAATAAATTTTTTTAATTTGCATTAAATATATATTTGTAACGACTCGTATTTTTAAATATTTTAAATTGTTGAATTTAATATGATTATCGAACAAAATTCGTTAGAAATAAAAATTTAATGGTTTATTATTGTAGTTATTGAATGTGAAATTGAATAAAATTTTGAAATAACCAATTTCCAATAGTTATTAATTTGATGAAAAATTGGCTTCCAAAAAACAAATAATATTATGCAGTCATCACTAATTATTAGCATGCATATTACTAAAAGAGGTAATTAGCCAAAAGAGCAAACGTTAGTAAAAATTTTAGATCCCGTCTAGAAGTTTCCAAATTTAGGCTCAAAGGCAAAACCATGTTTTCTCTAATTTCATGTTCAACTGCCGCTGCCCCCTTCATCCGCCAACACCACCACCTCATAGCTCCTCCCCTTCTCATCGTTATTACCTTCAATAACTCGACATCGACCACTCCGACCATGACCTGCACTGCGCCCGGCTTCGCCCCGCCAACGTCAGTGCCGCTCTCCCCTTTTTCTTCGTCGGCGAGAAGCTCGTAGGCTCCTCAAACAAACATCAAACCACCTCATCGCAGCAGCCATCCCCTGTTGTACCACCTCAGGTCTGCACTATCATCGTCGACGTCGATTTGAAATTTAAAAAAATCGATAACAAAAAAAATGCTAAATTAAATTAGCATTAAATCAACCTAATTCTATACTCATTTCTTTATAGTTTGAAAAATGCCAAATTTATTATCATTTTGCATACAAAGTTAATCCGTCGATCATTTTAAAAATTTACATTAGATGGAAGAAGCATGTCAATATATATTGAACAATGCCACTAGAACTCCATGCTTAAACATGAAGCATGTCAATAAGAATGTTGTGCTTTCACTATTGATTCCTTAAGCCACATACCATCCTTTTGTTTCTAGGCCTTATTCGGATGAAGTTCTAGTTGTCTAATTTTTGTTTAGTTTTTGGTAATGAAAATATATGCATGACAAATTTAAAGTGATAGTTAAAAATAGCATTTTTAAAATACAAACGCTAGTGCACTTTTAAAATACAAATGTTATATTTAACTATCATTATCTATATTCAACATACGTTAGATTACTTAAAAAATACATATGCTAGTTCAGTTTAAAAATGCAATGCTACATTTGACTATCATTAGCATATTTCATACATGCTAGTCTATTTTTAAAATACAATGCTATCTTTAACTATCATTTTCCATATCCTATACATGCTAGTGTACTTCGTAGTTAAAATGCTACATCAATATATCATTTCAAATATCATAAACATGCTACTAGACTTTGTAACTATAATATATTAAACTATAATTTTGCATATTTCGAACATGCTATTGTACTTCATAGCTAAAATGCCACTTTACACTATCATTTTAGATATCATAAACATTAGACTACCAGTATGGAATTAACATGCTAAATTACACCACCGCTTTGTATATTTCCAATAAACTAATGTACTCCACAAATAAAATGCTATATTAAACTATCATTTTGCATATCCTAAATATACTAGAGGACTTTGTAATTAAAATGCTACATTAAACTATTTTTTTTGCATATGATAAACATGGTAGCGGAGTTCATAATTAAAATGGTTTATTAAACTACAATTTTGCATATTATGAACATGCTAGTGGATTTTTTAATTAAAATGCTATATTAAAATATCATTTGAATATTTTAAACGTGATAGTGAACTTCATAACTAAAATGCTAACCGGATGCCAAGCTAAATCAAGTACATATGTAACTAATCTATAGCCAAGATATATTGTTCAACCGAGTATATCGTCGAATCTAAAAGCTAACCGGATGTCAAACCTAATCGGGCATGTATGTATGTAAAAGCTAACCGGATGTCAAGCCTAATCGGTTATGTGTGGACGTAAAACCTAACCGAATGCCAGGCCTAATCGATTATGCATGGATGTGAAAACTAACCGGATGACAAGCCTAATCAGGTATGTATGGAACCAATCTATATCCGAGATAAATAGTTTAACCGTGTATACCATCAAATGAAAAAGCTAATCGGATGTCAAGCCTAACCGGTATGTATGGATGCAAAATCTAACTGGATACCAAGCCTAATTAGATACATATGACACCAACCTATACCCAAAGTATATTGTTCAACCGAGCGTGCTATTGAATGCAAAAGCTAATCGGATGCTAAGCCTAATCGGGTAAGTATAGATGCAAAAGCTAATCAGATGCCGAGTCTAATCGAGCACATACGGAACCGATCTATACCCAAGATATATTGTTTAATCGAGTGTACCATCGAATGCAAAAGCTAACAGGATGTCAAGCCAAATCGGGTACGTATGGATGCAAAAGCTAAGAATGTCAAGCCTAATCTGGTTCATATGGAACCAATCTATATCCGAGACATATTTTTTAACCTATCATACCATCGAATGTAAAAGCCAACCGAATGCCAAGCCTAATCGGGGACGTATAGATGCAAAAGCTAATCGGATGCCAAGCCTAACCGGTACATATGGAACCAATCTATACCCAAGTTATTTTTTTAAGCGAGAGTACCATCGAATGTAAACTCTAACTGGATGTGAAGCCTAATTGGGTATGTATGTATGCAAAAGAAAACCGGATGTCAAGTCAAATTGGGTACATATGGAACCAATCTATACCCGAGATATATTGTTTAACCGAGCATATCATCGAATGTAAAAGCTAATTGGATGCCAAGCCTAATCAAGTACGTGTGGATGCAAAAGCTAATCGGATGACAAGCCTAATTGGATACATATAGAATTGACCTATACTCGAGATGTATTGTTTAACCGAGCGTGTCATCGAATGTAAAAGCTAAACAGATGCCAAGCCTAATCAGGTACGTATGGATGCAAAAACTAACCAGAGGCCAAGCCTAATCGGGGACATATAGAACCAATCTATACCTGACATATATTATTTAACTATTTAACCGATCAAACCATCGAACGTAAAAGCTAACCAAATGTCATGCTTAATCGGGTTGCATATGGATGCATAAGCTAATCGGATGCCAAACATAATCGGATACATATTGAGCCAATCTATACTCAAGGCATATTAGCGTACCATCGAATGTAAAAGTTAACTGGATGTCAAGCCTTTTCGGATACGTATGGATGCGAAAAATAATGGATGCTAAGGATAATCGGGTACGTATGGAACCAATCGTCATATTCCATTCATTTTAATGCATTTTAAAAATACAAATGCTATTTTTGACTATCATATGGTTATTCGGCACATTCGATGCATTCTAGTGCATTTTAAAAATAGAAATGATATTTTTAACTATCATTTGGCATATTACATTCATTCTAATGCATTTTAAAATACAAATGCTATTTTTAACTATCATACGGCATATTCAATACACTATAATGTACTTTAAATATAAAAATTATATTTTGAACGATCATTTGGTACACTTCATTCATTCTAATGTATTTCATAAATACAATTTCTGTTTTTTTACTATCATACATCACATTCGATTCATTATAATGCACTTTAAAAAATACAAAATGCTATTTTAACTATCATTATTCTAATGCACTTAAAAAATACAAATGCTATGTTAACTATCATTCGGTACAATCGATTCATTCTATCAAACTAGCACTATTATTCATTTTTATAGGCTAAAACTATGTTAAAATAAATTAGCATAATACGCATACAATGCTATATTCATTTTTTGTAGTTCAAAAAATGCTAAATTAAACTAATATAAAATCATCATAGTGCAATATTAATTTTTATAGTTTAACAAATGATAAATAATACTAGCATTATCATTCCTTTTATAGCTTAAAAAATGTAAAATTAAACTTGCATTTTCGATTGTTAATTGTTAAAAATAAATCCATCGCCTTCAATGCTATTGCCATCGCATTCCAATCTACCTCGACCACACCATCATCAATACCGCCACCTATACTCCACTGCCTTCGCCCGAACAAGATCTACCTTCACATGAATTGCCATCACCTATGCTTTCGCCGCCGTCGCCTCTTCTTGTGATATCGCTGCCGCCTGTTCGTATGATTCACCCACCTTTTATTATTTGAGAATGATATTAAATAAACAGAGAAGCCTGTGGATTTAGAGCGTAAAAGGTGAAATGTTTTTTTTCCTTTAGACAAAAGAAAGAAGCCCATGGATTTTAGACCAAAAAATGTGAAATCTTTTGCCTTCAGCCTATTTTCCACTGACTAAAATGTTACGAAGGTAGCTTAACAGTCAATTTTATCACCATCTAAAAACTTAAAAATAAAAATACTCAATGTTGTAAATAATGAACGAAAATAATGCCATTGACATTTTAATGATATACATAATCTGACAACTTCAAAATATATTGTCAAAACAATAACTTGCAAGACAAGGTGGTAACAATAAAAATAATCTTTAAACTCGAATGAAAAAGCAGTACCAAACACTAGAAAACAACTCATGGGATCCATTCGTATTCAATCTTCTAAACAATGATTTCTCCATCATGCATTGTTATATAAGCTTCTTCAGGAAGCTCTATATTTGCTTTGATTTCAACAAGAATTATAGCATAGCTTAATCTTCTTTCTTTTGCTGTCAGTTCATCAAATTTTAAAGGAACGCCTACTGCACTTGCTATTGCTCCAAAAACTTCTTTGTCCCATAATTTTAAACTTAATTCAGGCAACCTTATCCAGACAAGTATGATAGATCGCAGATCTTTGTCAAAATTTTATTGCTCCGATATTTCAAGATGATTAATTTTCCATTGATAAAACATGGTTCTCCATAAATTGCTTTTTCATAATCACTATCAACAGCAAATTTAATTATAAAGAATCCATTATTTCTTGTGTAAATTTCAAAGTTACCTGTGGGATTCCATGTTCTTTGCACAAATGCTTTAAAATTGCGTTTTTCATTTTGTGACAGCAAGGATTTGTGGTTAATTTGCTATGTTACTCTATAGGTAATTATAGCGCTGAATTCTTAAAAGGGAGGGTTGTTCTACTAGAACTACAAATAAAAATGCAAGTTTTCTATTGGTTTTGATATTGCTTAATTTAGTTTTATATCATTGGTTAATTTGTTCAATGAATTGAATAATTTTTTGAATGAATTATGAATCAAATAATTGATATTGTTTTTGTTTTCATTGATTTGATACATTGGTTTGATATCGGTTAGTTTATTGAATGAATCAAATGATTTATGTTGTCATATTTTCATTATGAATGAATCAAAAAAATTGAATTATGGCATTGGTAAATTAATCAAATGTGCATGCATTAAGCTAAAATTATCTATTGATTTATGTACAATGTTACAAGTTAAGTTGATTAATTAAACTTGTCAAATTATGCATAGTAAAATTATTTATTAAGGTATGAAAAATGCTAGCATTATTAGATTAATAACATTATGTTCTGTATTTGAGACAGGATTCGAGAACAGAATTCTGGATATCCAAACAGGAAGAAAAAACAACGCAAAGATGAAGAAGCAAAATCATTAATCAGCTCAATTTCAAATTTATTTCAAGCAAGAAGTAAAAAAAATCAAACTTCAAATTCTAGTCAAGTTGAAGAAACTCATTTGGAGCGTGAGAATATTGGTTGTAGTATTGACATCGACGAAGATAAAGAGCCAATAAACAGTAATATTGAAGTAGAAGTTGAAGATCATATTGTAGAAGTTTCAGAAGAGGATAAGAATGTAAATGTCGATGTTAATGCTAACGTAGAAGTTTACCGATACTTGATCTTTAAAGAAATGTAGGCATCAATTATATTCGAGATTATGGGGCAGAATTACCGATACTAAAAGAATTATGTTAATTCAATGTGGTCCCATCAAAATTTTAAAGAAAATGATGTATTTCCAAGAAATAATATTAATGGTAGACACTTTGCTTCTAAACACTACATTGGTGGCTATCCACGTAGAGAAGAGCATGAAAGAAAATGGCTCATGTATTCAAATGCATGTGATAAGTTTTTGGTTTTTATTATATGCTATTTAAAAACACACAAAAATCATCCAAATTGGAAGATGAAGGAATCGATGATTGGCATAATTTATCTACCAAGTTAAAAGAGCACGAAAGCAATCCACTGCACAATGCAAATCTTATCAAATAGGTTAATTTGCATAGAGGGATTCAACAAAAAGCAACAATTGATAATGCAATTAATGGAAGCTCAAATTAATCAGGAGAAACAACAATGGAAAAAAGTAATTTCATTTTGAAATAAAAAAGAAAAATGTATTCAAGTTGGAAATGAGAGACATTTTGTTACACCATCGAGAATTTTTTTTGTTCTTGTAGCCAAATACTCATACGAGAGGGTTTTATTGAAAATGTTCGGAAACATCAGGAAAGTAATAAAAATTTCTTGGTTTCAACCGTGCGCCATAAAAGAATTAGGAAAGGAATATATAAAACGATTTTAAAATGTATAAGTCGACCCGGTCATATTTAATCCCTTCACCTATAAAGAAACTAATAATACCAACCCCATTTATCATTCCATCAATTATATATCTATCAAAAAACTACATACGAGGATTCGTTCGTTGTCTGAGGGGTTAATTTACCTATTAAAATATCGCACGTCAACCCAAACCGCATCTTCCTCTCTAGGACTCCGAAAAGGTACTTTTAGAACACCAATGGGCATTAAATTAAAGAAAAAATTTAAGTACCCCCTTCACACCTCAGAACGCACTGTTCTTATAGAGAGAAACACACTTTCACATCTTCTTAACCCGAAACGAAATGGCTGAGGAGAGGTTCCTTTTTAAGGGTACTCCTGCTCTGTGAAGATGCATTGTTAGGTGCTCCATTTTCCCATTGAGGCCGAACCTAAACCTGTGCTCAATTTTTCTTAGTATTTTTTTTTAGATTCAAAATGGGAAGTGCCCATATTCAATTATAAACTTGAAAAACAAAAATTGGGTTGTTATTCCTAATAGATTGATCCCAAAATAGCATATCCAAATTATAAAAAATCCTTAACTATATGTGTGATAGCATCTACTATACCAGGAATATCAATGAACCCAATTCTTGCAATTGCTCAGGATACCCTTTTTTAGTTTTTAGAGGCTCATATACTTCGAAATTTAGACAGAAATGGAATTGTAATGCTGGGATCTTGGATAGAAACCGGCGATATTTTAATAGGTAAATTAACCTCCTCAGTTTCTATTAACCGAAAGCTCTTTATTATTTATATATCATTTATTATTTATATATCATTTATTATTTATATATCAATCGATACAATATTTCATAATATCTTCAAAATTGGGTAGTACCAATGAAGTCTTATTTCCTGGATGCACGCCAATGGGAACGTTCAATAAGTCTATTGGAATTGGCTCTGTATCAATGGAATCTTATCATCCGTACATAACGAATGCTTTGGAAGAAGCTTGTACAGTTTGGGAAGAGGTTTTTAAAAGAAGAATCTACTTCAACCGATATGCCCTTAGGCACTAAAAAAATGCAAAGGTCCTCTTATTCAAAACCTCAATTATGATATCTCTTCTCTCCCCCTTCACACCTCAGAACAATATACTTCTAATGTTGAATCAGGATCAACTAGGACAGAAATAAAGCATTGGGTCGAACTCTTCTTTGGTGTCAAGGTAATATCTATGAATAGTCATCGACTCCCAGGAAAGGGTAGAAGAAGAAGTCGGAAAAGGAAAAAAATATAGTGATAGTTTTATTCTTCGTAAATGGCACTTGGCGCGGTTATTGTGCTAAAATCATTTTTATGATTCCATAGCTTGGGAACCATATGAATAATGGAAAAACTCCACGAAAGGAAGATCAATGACTCGGAGAAGGGCAATCACTCATTCTTAAAATAAAACCAGCATTCTTAAGACCAAAGAGTCGGGCGGAAAAAGGGAGAGAGCTCTTTCTTCAAACGAAACGAACAGAGATAGAATCAGATCGATTCCCGAAATGCCTTTTTGGATCTTCCTCATGATCCTGAACCGATCTTACCTGTGATCGCAAATCCCAAGTTTGTCTATGAAGAGCGGATCCAATTGTATTAGTTTCTATAATTGATTTCTTCTGTGTAATACTAGTTGATAGAGAATTATATATGTATCTATGAGATCGAGTATGGAATTCTGTTTACTCACTTTAAATTGAGTATAAGTAGTATTTTTAATTAAGTAGTATTTTGAATTTTGAGTCTTTTTTCTCAATTTAGTTAATTATTTAACTGGCCCATAAATGGTTAAAGCTTCCATAAAAGCTAGACTAAGAAATAAGGTGCCTCTTATTTTTCCTTCTGCTTCTGGTTGTCTCACAATACGAAAGACTTGATTTGTTATCTCATGTCTGCTTTTCGTGAAAAAAGACCAATTGAAGGGGAGGGTTTCTTCAAACAACAAGGAGCTGAGGCAACTTCCATAAATCTCATGACAAGTACCAAAAGATTCATATTGAACTTCGATGGGAACCTCTTTTGAGCCAATGACACGTTAATCTAGTCGCCACCGGAGCCAAAAGGGACTGTCTAATTTGATTCTTTCTGCCGATAAGCCCTAAGTGCATCATAGCAATTGTCGGACCTTATGAGAATTTAGAAGTCCGACGTTTTGATAAAGCAAAAAATTTCGAATGGAATAATTTTGAATATAGATTTATTACTAAAAAACTTTTGCTCATGGTTATTTTGGTTGATTGATCTTCCAATATGCTAGTTCCAACAATTCTCGTTCCCTACATTTCTTCTTGGCTGAGAAAAATAAATGATAAATTTTTTAGGTAAAAAAAGAATGCATATTCGAATCGATTTTCCGCAATTATTTCTAGTACGGAATGAGTCAATCGTCCACTTTGGTATCTTTTTGAACAAAAATGGTAATACTGTTCCTCCATTGATCAAGAATTTTGGTATTAGTGCCTGACTCGGAGATGTGGATCATCCAAGCACATTAGCATGGCATACTCCTCCTGTTCGAATCGGAGTTTGAAACCAAACTTCTCCATTTTTTCTCAATCGACCTCCTCTTTGCAGGAAGTCTATCGAGAAAAAATGCTAGTCAATCAAAGGTCCGACTGATCAAATTTTTTAGAAGTGATACCTTTATTCCCATGTCTTCCAGCTACTTTATCACCCACTTTGATTTCACAAATCCTTTTTTGGCCTACACCCTTTATCTCAAGATTTGGATTGAACTAATCCATTGACACAAATTGTTCATGGGCGAAAATTGAGTTATTTGGGTCCTGGAGGATTGATGGGATGAACGGCTAGCTTTTGGATACGAGATAACCACCATTCTTAAGACCAAAGAGTCGAGCGGAAAAAGGGAGAGAGCTCTCTGTTCCTGGTTCTCCTGTAGCTGGATTCTCCAGAACCACAAGAATAAAATATCTGACTAATTTCAATTTTATTATTAAACATAATAATTATTGATGATATACATTTATATTGCTGTTATTTTTATATTTAGCTACTAAAGTAGATAAAGTAGTGATAAATCTTGTTAGTAAAATAGGTCCTATGGAAAGTCCGTCGATCATTTCTACCAACTTAAAGTCCTCATTATGATTCGTCTTATCCAAAGCTTTATGTAAAAAAAATCCTTTTTATCTTAAATTATCTATGTTTGGAGATGGTAAAAAAAATAAGTTGTTTAAAAAACTTCCGACTTTATTTTGGTAAAACTTGAATAGTCGATTTTTTAGACTTAACCTTACCTTTTTTACATCTCACTTATACTGTTCGTCTCTTCAACAGATCATTCGGGATGTTATGTTAAATTATGGAAAAAATTCTTCTCGAACAAATAAACTCATCTCATGGCTATTGAGAACGAATCAAATCAGATTGTTCTATTTCTCAATCTTTCTGACTTGTGCTCCTACGGAACCAAGGTCTTCAAATCTGGTTCCTGACACATAACAAATCGATTGAAAAGATATTTATACCTCTTCAAATTAATTGAAGCGGGTCAGCATACAATACACATTAATAATTTTATTTCAAACTTGTTAGGATTTGAATCCCGCAATTTAAAATTTTAATTTCTAGGTAAATATCTAATGTGTTCCCCTACGGGAGAGGTTATTTTTGGAGGAGAAACTATGCGTTTTTGGGATCTCCGTGCTCCCTGGTTAGAACCTCTACGGGGTTCATACGAACTTTACAGCTAATAGCGGGGATCTGGTAGTCTCTTGAATTCCTATGCATTATTTCTGTTATGTGAGCCTGGAGGCGTGGACGTGTCAATACTTGATTTTTATAAACTATGGCATAGGTTTTAAAAAAGACTGTAACTTTTTTCTTAAAATCTTAGTCTAGCCCAAATCAAATCGGTGTCTCGGTAGTTAGCTCTAGGTTTTCCAGTCGAAAAACAATGTCGATGAAGACGTATAGATGCACTATTACGTGGTAAGGATTGCAATTTTCCATGAATTTCCCATTTTTCACTCAACGATGGAATATTGTTAAATAACAAGCCTTCTATTATCCATCTTATTTATAGTTAGTACATGTGATTGGGAGTCCTTGAAAATTTAATAAACCAAGATTTTACCAAGCAACAAGAACAACAACTACTAATTCATCCCCCAATATATTTCCAAAAAGTCGAAAACTCAGAAAATGAGATGATCATCTTAGGGTGATCCTTTTGTCAACGGATGCCCTTATTACATTCGTAGTCTTTGAAGGATGAGAACCAACTATGTAGCATCTACATCGATAATTCAAGTATTGTATATGTCATTAGTCTGATCCTTTGTAGGAACTATCAAAAAAGACTTATCCCTAATATTAATTCAATAACTACAACTACTATATAAAAAAAAAATAACAACTAACTTATTGCTTCATATTGTCGAGATTCCCAGCAAAATCAAATACTTAATAAATATGCTTTGAAATCTGTACTTCAATATCATAACACATATCGTTTTCTTACAGATAAAATAAAGAATTATTATACAACACTGATCTCGGACGACTCACCAAAGCACGAAAGTCAGGATCTTTCAGAAAATGGATTCCTATTTGAAAAGTGCATAAGCGCATGGATAAGCTCTATTTTCTACTTATTTTTTTATTCTTTATTTCATTTCGATTTTCTTTCCCTCTCTTTTCTTCCTTTTTTGTAGCTGCCGCCCAGCTTCTTATTCATGTGGGAGCCATGTTTTGGGGATCTCGATAATATGAAGCAATAAGTTAGTTATTAGTTTTTTTTTGAAATGAGAGAGAGATCCACCAGGGCAAAAATATTAAAGATGCAAGATACGCGAGGGATGGTTAAATGGTAGCCACGCGAGACACAAAATCTCGTGCTAAATAGCGTGGAGGTCCGAGTCCTCTTCAAGGCATAATATTGAGAGAGCTATTTGGACAAAGCATTTAAGCAACAATTTATAACTTTTTCAAATTTTTGACCCTCAAAATTTGGATATTTGTGGATGAAGAATAATAGACCTTTATTGGCCTACACCCTTTATCCCAGGTAAGTAGAATTAATCTGGTTCGTGACACATAACTAATCGAT
The DNA here is from genome assembly GCA_030765085.1 of Allium cepa. Taxonomy (NCBI): domain Eukaryota; kingdom Viridiplantae; phylum Streptophyta; class Magnoliopsida; order Asparagales; family Amaryllidaceae; genus Allium; species Allium cepa. Next base: position 906,703,441 of record CM060932.1, read on the forward strand.
TGAAAAGATATTTATACCTCTTCAAATTAATTAAAGCGGGTCAGCATACAATACATATTAATAATCTAGAGCGCCAATAGTAAGTAGCAGTCAAAAAATTGTATCCAGAGAAACTTCCTTGACCAATAGGATATATGAAGAAAATAGCAGTAGCAGCTGCAACAGGAGCTGAATATGCAATAGCAATCCAAGGACGCATCCTCCGAATCTTCTACTGGTACCTGGACAACACCCATTTTATCTCTTTTTAAAAATGCAAGACAAGAATAGTAACCAATCTAAGAAATCAAAATAATTAACTAATCTTATTATTCTTAATCATAACATATTCGCGGGTTCCTCAATTTTGTTTCTCCCTCATAAAGGGAATAAGTTATTTATATGGTATACTATATGTATTTTTTTGTTAGAACTCTCAATATAGATTGATTCGAAATCTGATTCAAATCCAATATAGCATCTATGGGTACATAAGAAATGTATCGAATCTGAAAGAAAATGTAGTTCTTGGGGGGGGATTATCCCTATCAGTACCGGATTTAAAAAATTAATGCACCGTTCAAGGCAAGACAAAAACATTCATTTTGAAATAAAAAAGAAAAATGTATTTAAGTTGGAAATGAGAGACATTTTGTTACACCATCAAGAATTTTTTGTTCAGGATTGATCCCCGATAATGGATTATATCGCACCAATATCAACCCTTTTTTTTCGAAAGTGAAGATTTCAGTAGTTACTCAGCATCAAGCAACTATTGGTACATTGTTGAATCAAAATAAAGCTTTGATAATTTTGTCATCATTCAATTGTTCTCGAGTTGGCTGTTCTTATTTTAACCAAGGGATTCGAATTAGCCCCCACCGATCGTATTTCTCCCAAGGTGAAAGAAAAGACAGGAAATCTGTCTTTTCTGAGTTATCGTCCTAATAAAAGAAATATTCTGCTAACCACTTTTGGTCCCAAATCTTTGGGGTTGCTTTTTTCAATAAACGTTGATTACATTTCTTTATGTTATTTGTGCCAGTAACCTTCGTAGTAGCCTCACTAGACCGTACATCTCTCTTTGTATATCCAGATAATAGGTAGGAACATAAACTGAAACATTCTGGAGCTACAAAGATAGTTATTAAATCGTTAGCACCACATAAAAACATTCCTCCTAGAGTAGCTGTTAATATGAATAACAGAAACTTCCATGTTGGGATTAGTTACTAGTTCTAATTTAATACAAATTTATATTTTTTGGGAACTTGTAGGAATGTGTTCCTATTTATTAATAGGTTTTTGGTTCACACGACCAATTGCAGCAAGTGCCTGTCAAAAAGCTTTTGTTTTGTTTTAGCAATGCAAATAGAGAACGAAAGTGAGAAAGGGGCCTTCAGTTCCAGTTTATCATTATTTCATTTAGGGGCATGGAAAAAAGGAATATGATCAATTATAATAAGTCACGCGCTCATATTCCAGAAATACCGAAAAAAGAAATACCACGGTCGAACTACCAAAAAGGTCTATAAGACAATAAAAAAATAGTTCTAACTTATGATGATAAAAGAGCGGAATTACAGAAGGAAATTTAGCAACTATTTAAAATAAAAAATATTCGATTAATACGTAAAATATTCCAGGAAACATAACATAAATATTCTAGATATCCAACCCCTATTTATTAATCACAAACCAAAATATTCCTACTTCCCTATTGTTCCCACCGAGCCTACCATAAAAATGGTAACTAAAAAATAATTTGATCTGTGGACAGCATCATTGTGCTAAAGCTCATAATGCCAGAGGAATCATTACCGCAAGACATAGAGGGGGAGGTCATAAGCGTCTATACCGTAAAATCGATTTTCGACGAAATGAAAAGGACAAATAAATTAGACTTGGTTGCAAAAAAAATTGTTTTTTCATTACATCGAGAAAAGATTTTCCGCCAAAAGGAAAGATTAGATGATCAATTAAACAAAATAGCAAAGTAGATTGGATTAAATTAAAGATAGGACAAATAAGTTAATATTCGACATAAAATAGCTGCTAGTTTGGTTCTAAGTATTATTTTATTTCTTTTCCTAATGGAAAAGAAATAAAATGTAATTATAGTGAAAGAACCATAGCATATATGTTTGGAACAGATTCCATTTTGAGAGATTTGAAAAAGCACTATCTCGTTGAATGGTTCCATACATCTGCCCTTTCTCAATGTATTTCTTTTGACAAAGACTCTGTTTTTTCCTCTTTCGCAACATAGAGGAAGAATGAAAGGAATAACTTACTGGGGTAATCATATTTGCTTCGGCATATATGCTCTTCAGGCACTTGAACCCGCTTGGATTACTGCTAGACAAATAGAAGCAGGACGCATTCCATTAATTATGTATCAACGTTCCAACAAAAATACTTGTATGCATCAAAAACCTCAGGTTCAGCAGGGTAAATGTATAAAAAAGGGGCAAATTTTAGTTTTTTCCATAGTTGAGAATCTCTCCTCTCCATTTCTACAAACGTTGAGTCACTAATCTATTATGTCGTGGTAATTCTAAAAAAATTTAGATCCAATTAGATTTATATTTTTTATATATAATAAATCATAAAACAGCCGTATCAACATGCACTTAATAAATACAATATTTTTTTTAGTATATTTATATTAAGTTACACAATTCAAGGGTATTCTATAAATTTCCCTCCCTACCAAAAAAATTCCGCCATTTTTGATAGATATATAAATGATGGAATGATAAATGGGATTGGTGCTATTATTTTCTTTATAGGTGAAGGGATTAAATATATGGGAGTTGGGCGAATTTCATCTAAGATTTCAATTCTTCCATGCTTCAGCAGTAGCATATTGCTCCATGGAGCCAAGATCCAAAATATGGAATAAACGGACATTAAAAAAAGTAGTAAAAAAACAATCTAAGAGCAAGAAAGAAGCAGAACTCAATTTCTTCTTGATATGTAATTATTGGAATAATTGTTGGAAACTCAAATGATGGATATGCAAGCATGATAACTTATATGCTGTTCTATATATCCATGAATCTAGGAACTTTTGAATATTTTTTCTATGCAATACCTATCCATTAACAGTAAACGGATTAAAGAACTCTCATGTGGGATCCTATCTTGACAAGAAATTCTCTTTATGTTAGGAAGGGCGTAGCAAGCGACAAAATGCTTCGGGGAGTTGAAAATAAGCATAGATCTGGAGATTCCCGAATAGGTCAATTTTTATAAATCTGTTCATCAGAAGGGACCAAGAGACTTTGAATTATCTTTCAACAACCATGACCATATGAGTCGCATGAATAAAGAGTAAGTATCATATACTATCTATTTGTATAGATCTTTCATATGTACAGATCTTACCTATATAAACAAGATCTAAATACAAGATTAACTATGGAATTGAAGAATAAAAAAATATCTAGGCAGATGGATCTTTATCTTGTATGAATCGTATGATGAAGTACCACATGAGTGGATATATAGGAATCCAAATCTGCCGAATCACTCATGTATGATCTCAAGATTAGTTAGAACTAGCAGACAGACAAGTTAATATTCGACATAAAATAGCTGCTAGTTTGGTTCTAAGTATTATTTTCTTTCTTTTCCTAATGGAAAAGAAATAAAATGTAATTATAATTAATATTAAAACTATTTTATTACATGGATACGAGTCTTTTCCGCATAAAAAGGGAATCTTTTGTTACAATAGATCCAGAAGTGATGTGGATCATTCAAGAATAGAATTCTATATGTATCTATGAGATCGAGTATGGAATTCTGTTTACTCACTTTAAATTGAGTATCCGTTTCCCTCATTTTTTATTTTCCGACGGATTTCCATGGTTTCATTAATGGAAATTCTTTGATGTAGTGAGTAATAGGCTCTGGTTGTTCGCCGTTCAAGAATTCTTGTTTAGGCAGTTCATATCATCCCAAACCCGTTTATGGATCGATAAGGATAGTTATTAATAATTATATAGAAAAAAATTTCTCATTGATACAGACAAAAATATGGATAGACTATTTTTAAATTATAAAATTCCCGATTCATAATAATTCTGTAAAGCTTCCGCATAATTTCCTTCGCATTGAGCTGACATCCGTTACGGTTGTTCATTTATTTTATTCATAAAATCCCCACTCCAGAATCGTACGTGAGATTTTCATCTCAAGGGGCATAATGACGTAGCCGTCGAGGTAAGTAGGGAACTAAAAGATCGAATGGAATGAAACGATATATAGACAAGTAAATCCCTTATAAAGTATTCATTATTTAATTAAATTTGAATTTTTTTTAAAATTAATTATTAAATTTAGTAAAAGTATATGCGTGAGACACAATCTATTAATTGGGTTTATTTCAGAGTAGGTATCTGGTTCACTACTTTAGGTATTAGTACTATGGCTTTCAACCTAAATGGTTTCAATTTCAACCAATATGTAATTGATGGATAAGAGAATTCCTACTACTCTCTTTCTTTCTCTCAATTGAAGAAATAATTGGAAAATAAAACAGATTCCATTTTGAGAGATTTGAAAAAGCACTATCTCATTGAAAGGTTCCATGCATCTGCCATTTCTCAACGTATTTCTATCCAAAATGTTTTTTCAATTTGTTTTTTTGACTCATCAATGAATTTACTGCATAGTAATTTTACCCGAAATAAGTAGAATTTAAAGAAAAAGTAGTATGTGGTTAATAATTTTTCCATCAAAATGAGCCTCCCATAATATGGATCTTCCTCAATGTCCTGTCTATTCACAAGAGGGGTCTATCAATTAGCATTACACAGAAGAATTGGGGGATTTTCTTTTAAAGAAAATGATATTTCCTTTTTGCTAAATTAATGTAGCATTTCCTCAATGAAAAAGCAGTAGGAATATTTTTTGTTGCTGCAGGAATAAATAGAAGTCCAAATCCTATTAACATAGTAATAGGAAATGGAAGAAAGGATATATCCATGCATATTTATATGTATGTTCCATAAAATACACAAATTTTCGTTTTTTTCTTATAATTGTTTCCGATTCACCAATTTTTATTGCTTTGCAAGAAAATAATAAAAAAAAAGAAAAAAAGATATGAAATCTTATTTTATGAATCAAATGCATGGTCTAATAAGAAACTTAATTCATTGATAACATTATTTGAATATTTTTTGAAAGATTTTTGTCAAAGTTTTCATTCACGCTTCCATGAATTTAGCAAAATGAAATTGATCAAAATGCAAAATTTAATAACTGAAGAAAAAATTCAAACCAATCTTAATCTTAAAATTAATGAGATTTTGACTCCCTATGTATACAGATAAAGAACATACATATCAAGAAGAAAGTATAACAATTTTGAATATTCAGGGGACTATATGGGCATTTCGGAAATTAATGAATTTTGCTTTCTATATTTATCTCGTCTGTGATTTAGCAATCCCATAGTTTCAATGGTTTCAATAAACTCCCTACAGTAGTTTGTCTTGGCCTAGATCTAAAACTACCCTCAACGGTTTGTGTAGCCATAAATCCTAATTAATCATTGGTTGAGATCAGTTGACTTTGTATACTATTCCGTTGTAATTGTAAATAAATAAACGATCCTATCGTAGATCCATTGTGATCTTGAAATTTTCTAATTCTTCAACAGGCACGCGGTCAGAGATCACATTCTCCTCCCACTGCTTGGGAGCTCACGGTTTCATGTTCTATTTCACTTCCCGATGGGAGTTCTTTTCACCTTTCCCTCACGGTACTACTTCGCTATCGGTCAAAAAGACAAATTGAAAAAACATTTCGGATATGATATTTTATCATATAAATATATAAATTTTGAGGATAATAAAAACTCATATATTTATGAATCAACGATACAATTACAAGAAGTGGAAAGAAAAAAAATTCATCTAGCCACTGGCCATCTGCCGGGAGTTTTGGGTTTAATACCGATATTTTAGCAACAAATCTAATAAATCTATTTTTTTGGGAAAGGGAGTGTGTGCGAGTTGTATATTTCAAGAATAGGTTGGACCAGAAATGAAAGAAGACTTCAATATCCAAGCTTAGCTCAGACTTAGCTCGCTTCTTTTTGGGTGTGAAGCAGTGTCAAACCAAAATACCCAACAAGCATAAGCATTAGCTTATCCATTGAATCGAATCTGATATTCTCGATAGATTTGGTCGAATATGTAGAAATCTTTCTCATTATTATTGTGGATCCTCAAAAAAACAGGGTTTGTATCGAATAAAGTATATACTTTGGCTTTCGTGTGCTAGAACTTTGGCGATGGCCATTCCACTCAGCACCGTCGGATCACTTAGGCCGGCTTTCATCCCTGCTCGACGGGTAGGTCTTGCAGGAACAAGAAACGAAGCAATGAGTTAAAATTGAAGAAAAAAAGAATGTTCAATTCAAATTCAAATCCTGTCTATTTTCAAAGCGCAAAGAGTAATTGATCAGATTCGCGGGCGTTCTTATGAGGAAACACTTATGATATTGGTCTCTTTCCTTGAGATCCACTCAAGTTAGGTTCAGAATCAAATAATGTTGGTGTTGTATTAATGGGTGATGGTTTGATGATGCCCCGCATTTTTTATTGAATCAGATTCTAGAATAATTCGTCGAGCTAAACCTTGGCTAAACCTTGGAAATCTTAATTCCATAATGCCTTTCAAATCCTCCTAGCCATTATCCTACTGCAATAGTTCTTGCAACATCTTCAAATCGAATATTTTTTAGTAGTATGTCGTAACTATTTTCATAGAACTCTGTGGTGCTTCAAAGATCCTTTCGTGCGATTTTCGACGGAATGAAAAAGACATATCTGGTAGAATCGTAACCATAGAATATGACCCTAATCGCCGACAATTTAACAACTTATTAGAAACACAAGACAGCCAATACGAAATATCACATAAAAAATCCCGAAGCCATTCATTAATAGTAATGGAACTCTGTGCAAAGTTTCCTTAACTTTCCATATATATAAAGAGATAGACTAGAAATGACATCTCTTATGTTATCCTCCCAAAACAAATTCCCTTTACTTTACATCGATCATAGAGAGAATGTATTTGGTATTTGGATATTATCCATATTAATGATTTAGTGACTACGGGAGCTGGCCATGCCAGAAATCGTTACCTTAATTCTTTTTTTACACACTGTGATGACCCGGATTTCGGGAATTATCAATTTAATAATCTGTATCAATAATTAAATTGATTTGATAATTTTTCTTTATAATTTTTGTAGATTTAATCTTTTAAAGTTAATAAATATATAATCTGACAATATTGATCAATATCTTTATAATGATTTAAAAATTGATAAAAATCATTTTTCAAAGCTAATAAAATTTTATTCTATTTATAATATAAATATTTGATATATATTGTGAATAGGAAAAATCTTTTGTTTTAAATAAAAGATGAATTTTCAAATTGTAATATATATGTATGTATATGTTATAATTTGGAGTTGTTTTGAAATTTAATCTATTGATAATTTATATATGTATGAATTGTAATTTAAAGCTTTGTTTTAGAATTAATATTTTTCAAAAGTTAATTTAGGATTAATTCAATTATTTTCAAATTATAAAATAATTTATTTATTTTTAAGTGTGATAGTTTAAATAAGATTTAAACAAAGTTTTATTTTGTTTTCTTTAAAATGCTTAAATTAAAATGGTTATAAAAATATATGTATAAAGTTATTAATAAAATTTCTTTTAAAAATTATTTCTTAAACAATAAAGTTAAATGTTTTAGATTTTAAAATACATGTATAAGAATTATTTGTATTATAATTAGTTTTAGAATATTTTCTTTAAAAAGTAAATTTATATATACATATATAAGTATTTATTAATAAAGTAAATTAAATAAGTAAGCTTATATTATCATTTAAATTAAATGAAAATTTAATATAAAAAATATTTAAGAAAACATGTGTAACCATGTTAAGCTCATCTCAAAAACATGTGTGGAAAAATCAAGTACTATAATGACAAATTTAAATTCTTAAACAACAAGTGTCATCATTTAAAAAAAAAAATATAATAGTTTGAAGAGAAAATTTGTTTCCTCTTTCAATTCCAAACCTTCTTCTTCTTCTCATTTCTTTTCTTTTCTTCCTTCTTTCAAATTAATGGCAAACCAGAAATTATTTTCAAAACCTAAAATTAAAATCTGCAAATAAAGCTCTTCATATCAATTAAGGCTGCAACCTTCAAATCTACTGCAATTCAAATGGGAGATCAACTGCATGTTTCAACATTTTAAAACATCAATTTGAAGGCATGCAAGAGATCAATTTCATCAGCAAGACAATCTGTAGGCATGCAATAGGATTTCAACAGCAATGCAAGTTTACAGTTCAAAAGTTTTCTTCAAACTGAAGCCTTTGTTCAATTTTTTAAGGTGAGTAAATCATTTTAAAAACAGTTTTAATAAATATGTGGTTGAATGATGATGCATGCAATGAATTTTTCTTTGATAATGAATATTTGTTTACATGAATGCATGGTTATAATAAGTATTGAGTGCCTGTAAAAGGGAATGTAAGTTCTGTTGTTTAAACATATTTTTGATTTTTCCTCTTTAGATTAAATATCTCATTCTTTAATCACTGTTAGTCCTTGATTTGCAAACAAGGAATGATTGAAATCATGTAACATCACCACCAAAAATCATTCCAGGAATGTATAATAAGTATTCATTTTGAAATTTGTAAAATAACAGTAAAAACCGAAATTTTCATAATAATCAACTTCCATAATTTCAATTTTGCATTATAGGAATAGATTCGTGATTGAAAATCACGAATTTTGATATGCATTTCAGGATTTTTAAGTTGATATCCATATGGGAATTTTGAGTTGAACGGTGTCGGCAATTTGACGAATTGCCGATGATCAACTCAATGATTGAAGTCGAATTCAAAGTCGAAGCTAGTTTTCGTGATGTTGATGAAGGGAAAAATGCAGTTGAATTTTTCCTATGGCCGAATTGTTCGAATTCGTTCGAAATAAGGTTTTAGGGTCTGTTGTTGGAGCCGGCGTTACTTTGGGTTTCTCGTCGTCGATATGTGATCGGAGACGTTCGCGTTAGGGGGAATGGAGGTTCGGGGTCGAGATGGTTCTATGGTGAGGTCGGCGAAGTTCATTGGCGTCAGGTTCGTTGGCGTTTGGAGTTTTTGTGATCGAGTTGTTGCAGTTTCTTCGAGCTAAGGGTCGAATTTCATTTTGAGCTTGGATCTTTGGATCTAGATCGAGGAATCAAAGTCGTGTGGGGTTGGTCGGCGATCAGATTGTTGGTCGGAGTTGCTTGGTTGGGTCGCGCACGTACACGTATGTACACTGTGCACTGGATATTTGTGTTTTGGAGAAGACGAGTTGAAACTCGGGATAGCTCTCGCGGTTTCATAGTATCGACTCGAAGTGAGGGGTAGCTGGGTTAAGTCTCGGGACTGGCTTGGGTAGCTTGGGGTTTGACTCGAGTATTTTGGGATTGTATGCTTTCCTGGTTAATACTGTAAAAAGAAGATAAGTTACAGGTTAAACTTGTTATTTTTAATAAATAAAATCAAGGTTTAAGCTTTTACATAAGAAAATAAATTTACAAGTTAAAGTTTGTTCTTTTGAAGTTTAAAATAAATCAAACTTTTAAAATATTAATTGAATTTATCTTAAACTTAAATTGTTTAAGATGTTTGTTTTTTTTGAAAGTAATTATCTTAATTAAATTTTGAATTTTAATTTAAAAAGAAGTGTTTTCAATTTAAAGAATTAAATCAAAGTTTAAAGTAAATTTTAAGTAATGTTTTAAAAACTATGTTTCAATTTATATTGAAAATAAATAAATTTAAATTAGATAATTAAGTGTTTTAAATTTCAGATTGGTTTCTAAATGCATTATTTTCAAATGAGGTTAATGTTATAATTTTGTAAACCAAATTAAATAATTTGTCTTCAAGTTATTAAGATTTGATTAATTCAAAAAATTTAATTATGAAGATAAATATGGTTGATTTATCTTTGTTATGAATGTAAGAATACTTAATTAAATATGATTTGTTAATAAGTAAAATATTAATCAAGATAAAGGATTTTCTTAGTTAATTAAGGGTTTTTAAATATAAGAAATTAACTAATTATTTAATTAATTTTAAATGGTTAGTTAATTGTTTGTTTAATTTTAAATAATCACTTAATTTTGAATTAATTAAGTGTAATTACTTAATGTAGTAATTAATGGTGAATTACTTAAGGTAATGAAGAAAAGAAATTACTTATGGAAGTAATTAGTGGAAAATTACTCATGGGAGTAATTTAATGGAAGTGATTAATGGATAATCACTTGATGTTATTAATTAAGGAATTGATTGATATAATTGATTTGAAGTTAATTAATTATGGAGTAATTAATTAATTAAAGAATTGAGGTCATTCAATGATGGAATTAATTACTCGTTAAGTAATTAATTAAGAGAGTAATCATCTAATGAAAGTAATTAGAAGATGATTATTTATGTAGGTAGTTAAGGGTTAATTATTTAGTTAATTTTAGTTAATTAATTAATGTGATAAATTAATTAATGAATGAGATTAATTTAAGATTAATTACTAAGTGTAATTAATTAAAAATTTAATTAATTAATAATGTAATTATTTAAGGATTATTTATTAATTTAATAGATTAAAAATCACTTAGTGAAGTAATTAAAGATTAATTAATTAGAATAATTAATCAAAGATTAATATAATTAATTAAGATGTTATTTAAGATAAGCAATTATAAGTTATTAATTACTGTTTATGATTAATAAGATGGTTAATTACAAATTATTAAAGGAATTATTAAATAATAAAGATCATTAGTTAATATAATTAATGAATTAATCAAGGTTGATTAATAAAAATGATTAATTAAAGTATGATTAATTAATTGTAATTAATTGAGGTTTAATGTAATTAATTATAGTTGATTAATTAATGAAAGTAAATGAAGGATCATTAATTATTGTAATTAATGATAGTAATTAAAGGTTAATTACTGTATATGGTTAAGAATAATTAATTTGTGGAATTAATTAAAGAATTAAAGGCTAATTACCTGAATGTAATTAAAGGATAATTAATCAAGGAAGATCATTAAGAGATGATTAATTTATTTATTTGGAATAAATTAATGAAAAAGGATTTAGGTAATCCAATTGATTTAGAGTTAATCAATTCTGATTAAGGATGATTGATTGATATTGAATGATTGATATTGGATGTCGAATGATGTTGGATGATTTGGGTATGATATCTCTAATATGTGATATGTTGCTTTGTGAGATGAATGTTTGATATGAATTGTCTATTGTGATAATGTGATTCATCTATTTGTTATATCATCCTGAATATAAGTTTAATTGTTTAAAACCCTTAAACAACTTGGACATTAAAATGGCGTTTGGTTTCGGTGAGACTGAGATCGGATTTCCATATTTGGATAATCCGAAAACCACATCGATCCAAATTAAACGTTAGGTCGTGAATCCAAGTGGAGCTTAGTGAAGACTCGAAGTGTAAGAACTATTCGTCAGTATAACTCTGGAGGTGATTCTGTGATGAATTTGACAGAAATGGTACTTACAGGCTCGAGATGATGATTCAGAGTGCAAGGACTATGGTCGTTTACTCTGAGGGTGATTCCAAAATGAGTGCAACGAGATAGTGCCTTCGGTTTCGTTCGAACCCGGAACGAACTTGTATGGATTGAATGCTTTCAGAAAATCATCAGGTGGACGATAAGCATTCTAAGATAGATGTGTCCTATAAAGGTAATCGCAGCCTCAAGCCTCATCAACCGAGAATGGCTAAAACAGGGGTGGTTCAGTAAGGCTAGGTGGGTAGCATCCATTCAGGGTGAGGTCATCCCTGTCTAGATGTCCCTTTTATATCGGCTTAGTGGGTGGTTGGTCGCGCCAACCACGGGGTGATCTTACTCGAGACTGTTCAGTAAGGAATTATCCTGGCTTTGTGTTGCAGTGGATTGGGAGTAATCCTCGGTACAGTGATCTAGGCCACGTATTGTGACGGGCGGTACCCCAGTAGCCATGCCATTGATGGAAACCCATTCGTCCTACGTGACCCTACGGTTTTGTTTGTATTACCCACTTTTGTGGCTAGTAGCTGGAATTTAATAATATAACAATTTTGGCTATTTCTTATTTACTTTAAAACCCTAGACACAATTACAATATCACTAGATTTCCTATCAAATGTTTTGGTTAGCGTAAGGTAAAAACTTTTCCATGTTTATGTGTGGGAAGTCTTACGTGATATCTTTTCTTTTCAAAGGATTTTCTAAAGTTAAGCAAATTTAACCCGTTTACTCACACCAGACCCCTGTCTGACCCGAGTGTTTATTTTCTGTTTTATTAAACTCTTGGGTACTCATATTATGTATGAGTACTCAAGGGATTCAGATTAGCTTGACGAATTCTAGAGGAGATATGGAGCAGGAGGCTTCCGCGTATAGATATATTATGGTTCCGCTGTGTTTGTGTGATATCTGTATCTTGTGATATCTTGAGTTGTATAGTTAGACAGATGTTTATACATATCTAATATGTGTTGTATAAGTTGTCTACTCTGATGTATATGATACTATGTAATATTTTATGTGATATATTATATTTCATTCGTTCCGCTGTGAGTATCTGATGCTGTTGTGTTTCTTCTTCCTTATCTTTTCTTCTTCTATCCCTTTCTTTCTTAATTCATGATGCGTTTTTCTAGAGATAGAAAAACGGTCGTAACAGCTTGGTGTCAGAGCGTTAGGCTGAGTGAATACCTAGGCTTTGGAGTGGTGTCTTTCTTGAGAGAGCGTACTTTTAATTTTTGTATATAACTATATATATATCTACCTAAATCTGTTGGGTTATGTGTTCGGGTTTTCCAACACAAGTTTCAAAGGTAGATGGAGCAGTGGTGTGTGTGTAACATGACTACCAGTAATGGAGGAGGTCCATATGATTGAGGTTGGAAGTATATTTGTCGAGACTGTAGACCCGAATATCGTCTTGAGTGAATTTTTCGGCTTTGTAGTAAGGATTTCTCTGATCTCCAAAGGAAATCTTTTTAAAAGATTCGGAGTTCATCTTTGAAGTGTAAGTTTGGATCTGTTGGAAGTGCAGAAGCTTGTGATGGTATCTTGATAACTGCGTGGTGAGATGCAGTATCCATGGATATTTCTGAAGATGTCTTCTCTTGAAGCAGTTTAGAAGTAGTTGAGGAGCAGTTTTTACCTGCCGTAGGGAAGATTCGTCTGCGTAGAAGTTATCTGGATATTTAGCAAGGAGGTTGGCTATTTTGGAATATGAGACTAAGGTTTATGAGTTGCTTCACTTCGGCATGGTCTCATTTGTCATTCCTTAAGGAGAGCGAGATGTTGATGCTGGGTTTGGAGCCCGAATTTCTTGAGAGGATGTCTGCCATCTCAAAGGTCCGTTGTGTGGTTTGTTGATCATTTTGGTTTTCGAGAAGCCTTTGGATTAGAAGTCTTTGGTTAGCGTGATTGCAGTGCAGCTCGAAGTGTTCGGTGTGCTGGCAAGAAGGTCTTTTCGCTTTGCAGTATCATTGAGGTAGAGTTTGGAAGCAGCAGTTTGGAAGCAGCAGTGTGGTCATTTCTCCGATGGTCAGGAATCTTAGTGGTTCTTCTTTCAGCAGTCCGAGCAGATTGTGTAAGTTTTCTTGAAGGGTTAGCCTTGTTTGGAGAAACTTAAGGCTGTTCTAAGTGGTAAAGAGAGGAAAGTTTCTTTGAAATCCGAACTAGGTAGGATCGCAAAAGTGACTTACGATTATTTTGGGAATTTTTCTTGGGCAATCTTTTGTTTGAGACTGAGGATTCTCATATGGAAGTAGGAGCTACTGATGTAATCATAAGGTTGTCTGCATCTGGAGTTGAGTTCCATATTGATTTGGTTCCAGAAGAAATTTTGGTAGTTAGCCTGGTAGTAGGATGGTTTTTGTAGAAGGAAGAGTTGGTGTGGCAGCTCAAAATTTTTTGGAGTTTGGATTAGTCAGATCTAGTTTTTGAGTTGGATTCTGCTGTAAGATTGTGTGACCGAGTCAAATGGGTCACTAAGATTTTATGGATTTGATGAACAAAGTTTCCGGATATATTGGATAAGTTTGTACTCATGTTCATCAACAGTATTCTCACCAATTTCAGAATCAGAGTTGTGCAGCGGAAGCAAGGTAGCAGCTGTACGAGGAAGGAAGTAAGTTCAGTTTACTATTGCTTGGGAAGTAGAGCTTGTGTTCTGGATTTCGACGGATCTTGGAAGACTTTTCTGTTGAATAGGATCCAGAAACTGGTTTGCTTTGGTCTAGTTGTTTCTGGAAGCATCAGCATAGGTTGAGCTGATCAGGAAGAAGATGGGCAGCCTAGGATTGTCTATTGAGTTTTGCAGATATGAGATAAGGAGTTTGGAATTCGAAGTTGAAGATTTCATTGTGTTAAGGTTTCTCTGGTTAAGAGAAAAGTAATTGGGTAAGATTGGATGGCTAGTTCTGAGGCATTTGAGATTTGTTATCTGTGTTTTGATAGGATAAGATTGAGTTGCCAGTTTGGATAGCTGGAATTCATTGTATTTCACGTATCTCTGAGGGAGTACGTGTATGATTCATCGTTGGTTGTGGAATCTGCAGTTCAGTTGGATTTGGAAGTTGAGCTAGACTTGAGTATAGTCTGATGCTCTGTTCAGATTGATAGATCTAGAGGTTAGGGGAGCTCTAATTATGGTGGTGTAGTTTGTTTAGCTTCTGTAGAGCGAATCTCCCAGTGATTTATCCTTGGGGAAACTCTATATAGTGTTAATAAGATTTATTCTGATTTGTGTCAGGATAATTAGTTAGGTTTGTTTGTTTGATTGGTTGATTTGGTTGTTAGTAACTGGGTGATAGGAATGCTTTGCTGATTGAAATTGAAATCTTTGCGGGTTATTAAATTATATTTTCTTTTAAATTTCGGGGACGAAATTCTTTTAAGGGGGGAGGAATGTGACGACCGGGAATTTTGGGCAATATCAATTTAACAATCTGTATTTATAATTAAATTGATTTGATAATTTTTCTTTATAATTTTAATTTAATTTGGTAAATTTAAGGTTTTAAGGTTAATAAATATATAATCTGACAATATTGATCAATATCTTTATAACAATTTAAAAATTGATAAGACTTATTTTTCAAAGCTAATAAAATTTTATTCTATTTATAATATAAATATTTGATATATATTGTAATAGGAAAAATCTTTTGTTTTAAATAAAAGATGAATTTTCAAATTGTAATATATATATATGTATATGTTATAATTTGGAGTTGTTTTGAAATTTAATCTATTGATAATTTATATATGTATGAATTGTAATTTAAAGCTTTTTTTAGAATTAATATTTTTCAAAAGTTAATTTAGGATTAATTCAATTATTTTCAAATTATAAAATAATTTATTTATTTTTAAGTGTGATAGTTTAAATAAGATTTAAACAAAGTTTTATTTTGTTTTCTTTAAAATTATTAAATTAAAATGGTTATAAAAATATATGTATAAAGTTATTAATAAACTTTCCTTTAAAAATTATTTCTTAAACAATAAAGTTAAATGTTTTAGATTTTAAAATACATGTATAAGAATTATTTGTATTATAAGTAGCTTTAGAATATTTTCTTTAAAAGGTAAATTTATATATACATATTTAAGTATTTATTAATAAAGTAAATTAAATAAGTAAGCTTATATTATCATTTAAATTAAATGAAAATTTAATATAAAAAAAAAATACTTAAGATAACATGTGTAACCATGTTAGCTCATCTCAAAAACATGTGTTGAAAATGAAGCACTATAATCACAAATGTAAATTCTTAAATAACAAGTGTCATCATTTAAAAATATATATATAATAGTTTAAAGAGAAAATTTGTTTTCCTCTTTCAATTCCAAACCTTCTTCTTCTTCTCATTTCTTTTCATTTCTTCCTTCTTTCAAATTAATGGCAAACCAGAAAATTATTTTCAAAACCTAAAATTAAAATCTACAAAATAAAGCTCTTCATATCAATTAAAGCTGCAACCTTCAAATCTACTGCAATTCAAATGGGAGATCAACTACAAGTTTCAGCATTTTAAAACATCAATTTGAAGGCATGCAATGGAACAATTTCATCAGCAACACAATCTGTAGGCATGCAGTAGGATTTCAACAGCAATGCAAGTTTACAGTTCAAAAGTTTTCTTCAAACCGAAGCCTTTGTTCATTTT
This sequence comes from Allium cepa, assembly GCA_030765085.1. Classification (NCBI taxonomy): domain Eukaryota; kingdom Viridiplantae; phylum Streptophyta; class Magnoliopsida; order Asparagales; family Amaryllidaceae; genus Allium; species Allium cepa. Next base: position 906,719,769 of record CM060932.1, read on the forward strand.
TTTAAGGTGAGTAAATCATTTTAAAAACAATTTTAATAAATCTGTGTTTGCATGATGATGCATGCAATGAATTTTGCTTTGATAATGAATATTTGTTTACATGAATGCATGGTTATAATAAGTATTGAGTGCCTATAAAAGGGAATGTAAGTTTTGTTGTTTAAATAGATTTTTGATTTTTCCTCTTTAAATTAAACATCTCCTTCTTTAATCACTGTAGTCCTTGATTTGCAAACAAGGAATGATTGAAATCATGTAACATCACCACCAAAAGTCATTCCAGGAATTTATAATAAGTATTCATTTCGAAATTTGTAAAATAATAGTAAAAACCCAAATTTTCATAATAATCAACTTTCATAATTTCAATTTTGCATTATAGGAATAGATTCGTGATTGAAAATCACGAATTTTGATATGAATTTCAGGATTTTTAAGTTGATATCCAATTGGGAATTTAAAGTTGAACGGTGTCGACAATTTGACGAATTGTCGATAATCAACTCAATGATTGAAGTCGTATTCAAGATCGAAGCTAGTTTTCATGATGTTGATGAAGGGAAAAATGCAGTTGAATTTTCCTATGGCCGAATTGTTCGAATTCGTTCGAAATAGGTTTTAGGGTCTGTTGTTGGAGCCGGCGTTACTTTGGGTTTCTCGTCGTCGATACGTGATCGGAGACATTCGCATTAAGGGGAATGGAGGCTCGGGGTCAAGATGGTTCTATGGTGAGGTCGGCGAAGTTCATTGGCGTCAGGTTCGTCGGCGTTTGGAGTTTTTGTGATCGAGTTGTAGCAGTTTCTTCAAGCTGAGGGTCGAATTTCATTTTGAGCTTGGATCTTTGGATCTGGGTTGAGGAACAGGTCGTCGAAGCCGTGTGGGATTGGTTGGCGATCAGATTGTTGGTCGGAGTCTCTTGGTTGGGTCGCGCACGTACACGTGTGTACGCTGTGTACCGGATATTTGTGTTTTGGAGAAGACGAGTTGAAACTCGGGATAGCTCTCGCGATTTCATAGTATCGACTCGAAGTGGGGGATAACTGGGTTAAGTCTCGAGACTGGCTCGGGTAGTTTGGGGTTTGACTCGAGTATTTTGGGATTATATGCTTTCCTGGTTAATACTGTAAAAAGAAGATAAGTTACAGGTTAAACTTGTTATTTTTAATAAATAGAATCAAGGTTTAAGTTTGTACAAAAGAAAATAAATTTACAAGTTAAAGTTTGTTCTTTTGAAGTTTAAAATAAATCAAACATTTAAAATATTAATTGAATTTATTTCAAACTTAAATTATTTTAGATGTTTGTTTTTTTTGAAAGTAATTATCTTAATTAAATTTTGAATTTTAATTTAAAAAGAAGTGTTTTCAATTTAAAGTATTAAATCAAAGTTTAAAGTAATTTTTTAAGTAATGTTTTAAAAACTAACTTTCAATTTATATTGAAAATAAATAAATTTAAATTAGATAATTAAAGTGTTTTAAATTTCAAATTGGTTTCTAAATGCATTATTTTCAAATGAGGTTAATGTTATAATTTTAAACCAAATTAAATAATTTGTCTTCATGTTATTAAGATTTGATTATTTCAAATAATTTAATTATGAAGATAAATATGGTTAATTTATCTTTGTTATGAATGTAAGAATACTTAATTAAATATGATTTGTTAATAAGTAAAAGATTAATTAAGGTAAATTATTTTCTTAATTAATTAAGGGTTTTTAAATATAAGAAATTAACTAATTATTTATTAATTTTAAATGATTGGTTAATTGTTTGTTTAATTTTAAATAATCACTTAATTTTGAATTTATTAAGTGTAATTACTTAATGAAGTAATTAATGGTGAATTACTTAAGGTAATGAAGAAAAGAAACTACTTATAGAAGTAATTAGTGGAAAATTACTCATGGGAGTAATTAAATGGAAGTGATTAATGGATAATCACTTGATGTTATTAATTAAGGAATTGATTAATATAATTGATTTAAAGTTAATTAATTATGGAGTAATTAATTAATTAAAGAATTGAGGTCATTTAATGATGGAATTAATTACTTGTTAAGTAATTAATTAAGACAGTAATCATCTAATGAAACTAATTAGAAGATAATTACTTATGTAAGTAATTAAGGGTTAATTACTTAGTTAATTAATTAATGTGATAAATTAATTAATGAATGAAATTAATTTAAGATTAATTACAAAGTGTAATTAATTAAAAATGTAATTAATTAATAAAGTAATTAATTAAGGATTATTTATTAATTTAATTGATTAAAAATCACTTAATGAAGTAATTAAAGATTAATTAATTAGAATAATTAATCAAAGATTAATATAATTAATTAAGATGTTAATTAAGATAAGTAATTACAAGTTATTAATTACAGTTTATGATTAATAAGATGGTTAATTACAAATTATTAAAGGAATTATTAATTAATAAAGATCATTAGTTAATATAATAATGAATTAATCAAGGTTGATTAATAAAAATGATTAATTAAAGTATGATTAATTAATTGTAATTAATTGAGGTTTAATGTAACTAATTATAGTTGATTAATTAATGAAAGTAAATAAAGGATCATTAATTATTGTAACTAATGATAGTAATTAAAGGTTAAATACTATATATGGTTAAGAATAATTAATTTGTGGAATTAATTAAAAAATTATAGGCTAATTACTTGAATGTAATTAAGGATAATTAATCAAGGAAGATTATTTAAGGAAGATCATTAAGAGTTGATTAATTTATTTATTTGGAATAAATTAATGAAAAAGGATTTAGGTAATCCAATTGATTTAGAGTTAATCAATTCTGCATATGGATGATTGGTTGATATTGAATGATTGATATTGGATGTTGAATGATGTTGGATGATTTAGGTATGATGTCTCTAATATGTGATATGCTGCATTGTGAGATGAATGTTTGATATGAATTGTCTATTGTGATAATGTGATTCATCTATTTGTTATATCATCCTGAATATAAGTTTAATTGTTTAAAACCCTTAAACAACTTGGACATTAAAATGGCGTTTGGTTTCGGTGAGACCGGGATCGGATTTCCATATTGGGATAATCCGAAAAACACATCGATCCAAATTAAACGTTAGGTCGTGAATCCAAGTGGAGCTTAGTGAAGACTCGAAGTGTAAGAACTATTCGTCAGTATAACTCTGGGGTGATTCCGTGATGAGTTTGACGGAAATAGTACTTACAGGCTCGAGATGATGATTCAGAGTGCAAGGGCTATGGTCGTTGACTCCGAGGGTGATTACAAAATGAGTGCAACGAGATAGTGCCTTCGGTTTTGTTCGAACCCGGAACGATCTTGTATGGATTGAATGCTTTCAGTACATCGTCAGGTGGACGATGAGCATTCTAAGATAGATATGTCCTATAAAGGTAATCGCAGCCTCAAGCCTCATCAACCGGGAATGGCTAAAACAGGGGAGGTGCAGCAAGGCAAGGTGGTTAGCACCCATTTCAAGGTGAGGTCATCCCTGTCTAGATGTCCCTTTTATTTCGGCTTAGTGGGTGGTTGGTCGCGCCAACCAGGGGGTGATCTTATTCGGGACTGTTCAGTAAGGAATGGTCCAGGCTTTGTGTTGCAGGGGATTGGAAGTAATCCTCGGTACAGTGATCTAGGCCACTTACTGTGACGGGAGGTACCCCAGTAGCCCTGCCATTGATGGAAACCCATTCTTCCTACGTGACCCTACGGTTTTGTTTGTATTACCCACTTTTGTGGCTAGTAGCTGGAATTTAGTAATGTAACAATTTCGGCTATTTCTTATTTACTTGAAAACCCTAGACACTATTATAATATCACTGGATTTCCTATCAAATGTTTTGGTTAGCGTAAGGTAAAAACTTTTCCATGTTTATGTGTGGGAAGTCTTACGTGATACCTTTTCTTTTCAAAGGATTTTCTAAAGTTAAGCAATTTTAACCCGTTTACTCACACCAGACCCTGTCTGACCCGAGTGTTTATTTTCTGTTTTATTAAACTCTTGGGTACTCATATTATGTATGAGTAGTCAAGCGATTCAGGTTAGCTTGACGAATTTACGAGGAGATATGGAGGAGGAGGCTTCCGCATGTAGATATATTATGGTTCCGTTGTGTTTGTGTGGTATCTGTATCTTGTGATATCTTGAGTTGTATAGTTAGACAGATGTTTATAACTGTCTAATATGTGTTGTATAAGTTGTGTACTCTGATGTATATGATACTATGTAATATTTTATGGCATATATTATATTTCATTCGTTCCGCTGTGAGTATCTGATGTTGTTGTGTTTCTTCTTTCTTGTCTTTTCTTCTTTTATCCCTTTCTTTCTTAATTCATGATGCGTTTTTCTGGAGATAGAAAAACGGGTCGTGACACACACTTCTTTTTTTGGGAGGTCTATAACAACGCATCTTCACAGACCAAGAACTATGAGATCGCCCCTTTCATTCTGGGGTGACGGAGGGATCGTACCATTCGAGCCTTTTTTTCATGCTTTTACCGGGAGCAGCTTTTGCTAAAACTCTACTAGTTTCTTGGAAACTTGCTTCAGATATGAAGCTTTGAGGATTCATGAAATTATTTTTATCAACATATTCTTTTTTTATTATGTATTTTCCATCAGTTTGGCCTATCAGTACCGGATCTAAAAAATTAGTGCACCGTTCAAGGAAAGATAAAAACATTCATTTTGAAATAAAAAAGAAAAATGTATTCAAGTTGGAAATAAGACACATTTTGTTATCATTGTTATTGTACCGGGTGTTAAAATTAGGTCTGCTTGCCTAGGGCTCGATCTTGTTACTAATCCATAACGATCGAAGTCGAATCGCAAGACAACTCTCTCTAAGGAACTCGACAAAATAGCCCCGTAACTTCGGGAGAAGGGGTGCCTCCTCCCAAAGGGGGTCGCAGTGACCAAGGTCGGGCGACTGTTTACCAAAAATACAGGTCTTCGCAAAGTCGTAAACGGTCCGTGGTTCAATTCTATTTTGTTTTTGTTTTTTTAGTCCTTACTTTAATCCAATTCTTCAAGATAGAAGAACCGTTCATGCACGATGGAATCCTTCCTTTCTTCAAACGGAACGAACAGAGATATAATCAAATCGATTCCCGAAATGCCTTTTTGGATCTTCCTCAATGTCCCGGCTTTTCACGAAACGTGAGAAGCAGATGTTTATTCGTCTGCTTCCGAAAGAAATCGAAGAATTTCTTGGGAATCCTACAAGATCAATTCGTTCTTTTTATCAGATTCACGGGCGTTCTTATGAGGAAATGCTTATGATATTGGAACTTATGCCTTATCGAGCCATGAGCGCTTTAGGATGTCCCCAAGATATGTTTTCAGATACCACTATACAATTGCCACTCGAAATCAAGATATTGGGATTAGACTTTCCAATCGATTCATAACTTTTCGAGCACAACCAATATATATTCGAACCCCCTGAAAAAGTTGGGTAAAATTACAACTAGATCCTTGTCTATGGACTAACTGGAAAAGTACAATCTGTAAGTCCAGCGTGGGGCGCGAAAGGTTTTGATCCTTTTGTTTCCGGCAGAATCCGAAACAAAAGATATTGTCGATGAATAAAAGTACATCTTGTTCATTAATATCCCTGAAATATTCTGCCATGGTTAGTGTAGTCAAACCCTGTTGACCATCCCCATGGAGGTAGGGAAGGGAAAGCCCCAATTGGTACAAAAAAATCCACAACTCCTTGGGGTTATCTTGTGCTTGGAAGAAGAAGTCGGAAAAGGAAAAAATATAGTGATAGCGAGATCTCAAATCAACTTGTTGTTCTCGTGGTATATCTCAGTATAAAAGATGATACTAAGGATCTTCATTTGTTTATAAATTCATCATTATGATATGTGTCAAGTGGAAGTGCAATGATGTATCCAGCTGAGACATCCTAACAGATCGAGAGATTTGAACCTTGTTCCTACACGGCCTGATCAATTCAATCAGGCACTCACCATCTATTTTCATTGTTCAACTATTTGATAACATGAAAAAACCTTAGGTTTTCGGGGCATTGGATTCTCACCAATGTTTGCGTTACTCAAGCCGACATTCTCGCTTCCGCTTCGTCCACACCTGCTTGCGTAATCCTAGACGTGAGGAATAAAAAAAAGATTTTGAAAGTCTGAAGCGATCGAGGGGAGCGGAGAGAGAAGGATTCGAACCCTCGGTACAAATAACTCATACGACGGATTAGCAGGTGGTTAAATTCGATGTTGTTTACGGTGAAATTAAAACATAAGTGTGAGCTAACTAAATCAATGATATATCTGTTTCTTCAAATAGGTATTATTCCTTGTGCTTGGCATCCCGGTGGAAGTGAAGAAAAAGATACGAAAAAAAGTTAAAATAATATTGCCAAAAATTGACAAAATGATATTTCCATTTCTTCATCAAAAAACGAGTCCTCGACATTAGAAATATATTAATTGTTCCCCAATAACCGAATGCTTTTTTCTGTAGATACTGCATATTTGATTCAATCCATAACTCCATTTTCTTCCCTAAGATTTCGAATAGCTGTCCCGAATTCAAGTTGATTATGTTTCGATTCTTCCTCGGAGAAAGATGATCAAACAATTCCCAATCATGGTCCTTGCGGATCGGATCATCCGTATTCTATAAATTTCCCTCCCTACCAAAAAAAATCTGCCAATTCTTTTTGGAACATGAAATTCTATTTTTTGTGTTAAAAAAGGGAAAACTCTATACTACTTCTGATTATTCTGACAGCTATTTATCTTTTCGATGATAATTTTTTTTGCACATGACATGAGAGAAACTTGTGTCTTTATATTTTAAATTGACCAAAAGATTCTATCACAATATATATTTATATAAGTGATACCTCGGATTTCCCCAAAAGAGAATTATTTATTTCAATTTGATTATAATTTAATTCGTGACGATCATAAGTTGAAAGTTCATATTCTTCAGCCATCGATAAACAGTCCTGACAAATGATGATTGAGACGAGATTCGACATTTTTGAACTAGGAAACACTCGGTTTCCATTTAGATTGTAAGTGTAACCAACTTGCTATTAAGGATATAGCAGAAAGAAATAATAAAAAAAGAGCTCCGGTATAAAGATCTTCGTTAGTGCGTAATCGAATTGTATACCCTCTTTTGCGATCAGTTTCGCTACAGTGCCCGCCGCTCTAGCAAATTGTCCACCCTTTCCAAGCGTGATTTCTATGTTATGTATGGCCGTGCCTAAGGGCATATCAGTTGAAGTAGATTCTTCTTTTAAAAACCTCTTCCCAAACTATCAATTAAGTTATGGTAGAAGTTCCACTCACGGCGATCTGGTTGAATTGGGGGAAGCTGTAGGTATTATTGCAATCAATTGGGGAACCAGGGACTCAACTAACATTAAGAACTTTTCATAATGGTGGAGTATTCACGGGCGGAATAAACCAAGTGTAAATTTCTCCTCAAACTAAAACAATCCCTTGGTCCCTGCGGAAAGGAAAAAGAATTTCACGTGCCGCCCAGCTTTTTATTTATGTGGGAGCCATAAATGTCTTAATCATATTTGCTGTTATGTCCGTGAATGGTTCAGAATATGCTAACGACTCCTATCTTTGGAGGTTTAAAAGAGAGATTAAAAAGAAACAATTGTTTAATTATAGTATTGATTCTCGGAATTGGAATATTATGGGTAGATATCCATTATTCTGTAATCAAAACAACATAAACAACTGTGGACAATTTTTGACTCATCAATGAATTTACTGCATAGCATTTTTTATGGAACATACATATAAATATGCATGGATTATTCCATTTCCATTGAATCAATTAGTTATGTCTCTCCGAGTAAAAAAAAAATTGTTCTTGGTTCATTCTGCCATCCTGCTTGCTCAATCGTTTGGGTTCTTTTAAATAGAATCCTATATAGTCACAGGTTTCATCGTTCCTATAGCTTCTCCATTAATGATTAGGCCTGAACTTCAGGTGAGATCCAATGTAGATCTAACTTTCTATTCACTCGTGGGATCCGGGCGGTTCGGAGGGACCATCGCAGCTCCTCTCTTCTCGAGAATCCATACTTTTTTTTAATTATACGACATTCGTTGCCCCTATTTTGCCATTTTTTGGTACTAAATAAGACCACTTAGTCTGAGATAAATTATATTGATAATGACCCGTTAACCACATTTTCCATTTATTCATTCTATACTTATGTATGTTTCAATCAGAAATGATTCTATCATTGATGTATCCACAATTCAATATAGAGAGGTATATACCACATATATATACGTCCCCCACACCTTTTATTTTTAGAGTGTGCTTTGTAATACTGGAAGGGTGCTTTACCAATAGTTGAGACTCAAGCTGGAGATGTTTCGGGCTCGTCAAGATTACTTGGTGCTACGATCATTGGAGGAACAATACCTAATCCTGAGGATGCCCCAGAATCTTTTCAATTACTCGCTTTTCAAGTCTGCCGTCAAATCCTAGGGATCAACCCTGGACAATCGGTGGAAACTACCAAGCTGGAGTATGGTAGGGGCACCTGTCATACCTGTACTATTTTTGCTCTTAGCTTTTGTTTGGCAAGCTGCTATAAGTTTTCGATAAACTCTTTAATGCTCTGAAAAATTCATGAGAATTCCATTGGACCCAGAAATGAGACATTGGAAGAATCTTTTTGGTCTTCCGATATCAATAGATTGATTGTTTCGTTCCTATGTCTTCCAAAAGAGAAAAAGATTTCTTGTTCAATCATTTGATAACCCGAGTCATTTTTTGATAAAGGATCACTATGAGTCAGACTCAATAGAGTTTGATCAATCCTTTTTTCTGTTATTAAGGTAGAGAACTGAACATAGAATTCTCTTTTATTGTTCCTTCTCGGTAGGATATATCAGAAATTACAAATATCTATGATCTGTTTTCTCTATAAAATAAAGCTATAACTATAAAGGGCCTGAAATTTTTGACTGCTACTTAGTATTGGCAATGGGTATGAAAAAGTATCTACAAGGGAGAAATTTAGATATTTGCACTAGCCAATAGGTATACAAAAACAAAGGAAGAAGATATAAGACAAGGACTGGATAAATGAAATTCGATACAAACCCTGTTTTTTTAGGATCCACGATAATAATGAGAAAGATTTCTACATATTCGACCAAATCTATTGAGTAAAAGTCGTGAATACTCGTACCCTACTTTAAGTGGGGGACGACATTGCTCGTATTCATGGTCTTGATGAAGTAATGTCAGGTGAATTAGTAGAATTTGAAGAGGGTACAATAGGGATTGCTCTCAATTTGGAATCCCTCAAATCTAAAAAAGGAATTCCAATTTTTTGGTATTTTCAATATCTTATTATTATTATAAATTATTATAAAAAATTTCTTTTTTTATATTTCGAATTTATTAGAGTTTATTATAGAATGGAATGTAAAATATATATTAAATAGATATATTAAAGCGGGTATAGTTTAGTGGTAAAAGTGTGATTAGTTCAATTAATAACTTAAAAAGTTAAGGGGTCTTTCGGGTTTTTCATATTCCCATCAAAAAAAAAATATTTCCTAAAAAGAGTTTAATCCTTTTCCCCTCAATAGCGACTAATACGTTTTTTCCTAAAGCGAGTTCCCCACCAACTTTAGCCGCCCCGTCTGCTAAAATTTGCCCTTTTTTATACATTTACCCTGCTGAACCTGAGGTTTTTGATGCATACAAGTGGAGTTATCGTGTTATTAGTTTAGGGTTTATCTTTTTAACCATAGGTATTCTTTCTGGAGCAGTATGGGCTAACAATCATTACCAATGATTAAATTAATAATTGAGGTTTTTGCTTCATCCCTATTACCATCGATTTGATTTGTTTGTATCAAACTGCGTCGTATCTTCCCCGAAATATAGTCTAGAATTAGATCGAAAACAAAGAAAATTCAATATCTTTCTTATTCATTTTACTCTTTCACAAATAGACCCAAAGTGAATTATTCACAGCCATAAGAATTCACCTATCCCAATAACAAAGAAACCTGACTTGAATGATCCTGTATTAAGAGCTAAATTGGCCAAAGGGATGAGGCATAATTATTATTGCATTATATGGTCGCAGTTGAATAGATCGAGCAAGTTCAAATTGGCATATCGGCCAATCTTTTCTTTTTTCTTTTAGAAATTAATTTTTTTTAATATTTTAAAATAATTAAGAAAACACATATTCACAGTTTAAATTAAAGAGTGATTTATAGTAGGAGGAAAATCCGTCGACTTTAGAAATCGTGAGGGTTCAAGTCCCTTGAGTTCTTTATATAAGGGAAAAATTAAAAGGCAGGTCAAAAAACCTTCTTGTTCTTCGAACGTTCTCAAATCAAAAATCAATCAAAAAAGAAAGAATTGGAATTGATCGATATCTTTCTCGAAACAAACAAAAAGAAAGATGAAATATAAATCATGGATCAACTAAACCCTCTCGAGGGTTTGATAAAGAATAAGAAAGAGGAATCTTAGGGAAATATCATGGAATAAGGTTGTGCAAATCCAATCACCTCAGTTTGAGGTGAGAAGTAATTCCCCATTAGTAGCAAATAGTTATCTATTAAGCGGAGGAAAGAGTACTATAAAGAAGCAAAAAGGTTATGTTATGGGCGGTGGTTTCCGAGGAATACAAATAACCTCCTGTTTTTTTCATTTGATTCGTTCTCAATAGCCATGAGATGATCATCTTAGGGTGATCCTTTTGTCAACGGATGCAAACTATTTGCAGGGGTAGAAACCACGGCAGTTAAGAAATTACAACCTTCCAAATAGGAACTGGCCAATAATTTTTTATATAATTTAATCCATAACAATTTTCGCGCTGAACCCGTAAATTTTTGTGTTTTTTATTTTTTTTGAGAAAAATAAATGATAATTTTTTTAGGTAAAAAAAAAGAATGCATATTCGAATCGATGATGCATATAGAATAAGGAATATGGGGCGGGTAGCGGGAATTGACCCCGTATCGTTTGCTTGGAAGGCTAGGGGTACAGAAAAAAGGATTGGTCAAATTCTATCGAGTCCGACTCATAGTGATCCTTTATCAAAGAATGACTCGGGTTATCAAATGATTGAACAACCGGGATCAATTTACTTACGATACTTAGTTGACAATCCACATACTATTCCTACCAACGGGCAAAATTTCTTTGAATATGTTCTTGAATTTATTCGAGACTTGAGTAAAACTCAGATTGGAGAAGAATATGGGCCTTGGGTTCCCTTTATTGGAACCATTTGTGAAAAACTAAATGAAAAAAGTTTTATTTTTTATAGAAAAATCAGAACAAAAGGTGACACTATATCCAAGATTAAAGAAAAAAATTTCCAAACTTGTTCAAATTGGCGTAACATAAAACCTATTAGTCCGAAAGCACCATGGAGGGCAACAAAAGTCCACAGCCCTCCTAATTGACACCATTTCTATTTTTCCTCAAATATTCTATTGAGGGGGAAATGATTAAAATCTTTTTAGGAAATAAAGTTTTTGTTGATCGGAATATGAAAACATTTCAACGAGATAGTGCTTTTTCAAATCTCTCAAAATGGAATCTGTTCCAAACATATATGTCATGGTAAGAAGGAAGTTTGAGCTTGATGCAAATGGCTAAAATATCTTCTGCTTCATATAATTATCAATCAAATAACAAGTTATTCTATGTATCAATCCAAATGGATTCACTTTTCTTTTTTCTTTTTTAGAAATTTCTTTCACCCCATAGGATAGAGGGGCGAAATAACTTAAATCCTTTATAATATAAGATTTTTTTCCAGATAATTATTTACCTAGCTGTTCCTAGCATGATATTGGGGAATCTCATTGCTATTACTCAAACAAGAATGAAACGTATGCTTACATATTCGTTCATCGGTCATGAGAGTTTCTTCTCATCCAGCTCCTCACGAATGAAAGGATTCGATAATATTACAGATGCACATGTATTTAATAACTAATACATTAAACTAAGTAATGGGATATATTGATAATATATTTCACTTATTAGATAAGAAGCTGTATATACGGTTAAAGATCGAAAAACTCGATATCCAAAGATTCCTAAGAGGCACCCCATTTTTACTACTAGAATAAAAGATTATATAAAAGAATTGCATGTCAAAATCTCTTGAAAAAATGATACTTTTTGCTTTATTCTAACTTTATTATAATTTGGTTATTTTAAAAAACTTTCTGTACTTCGACGTCAAGTACCCCGGGTCGGGGAGGATGAAGTGTCAACGCTCAAGTTTTAATGAGGATACAGACCTTTTCCATAGAAAAAGGGAATCTTTTGTTACAATAGAACCAGAAATGATGTGGATCATTCAAGAATCGTAGTCGATATGCTTTATAAAAAGAAGATATCAATGAACTTCTATGAAATGGTTTCACGGGATTCGGCCAATTGTCTCGGAAAGAGGAGGACTTAATGATTATTCATTCACCGAAACCCGAAGTGAAAATTGTTGTAGATAGGGATCCTATAAAACCTTCTTTCGAGGAATAGGCCAGACCAGGTCATTTCTCAAGAACAATAGCTAAAGGCCCCGGGAGTTACGAAGGAAGCTTCAGACTCATGGGTTGAGAACGGGAGTTGAACTCTATGAGGTCGAATCTCTCGTTGTTCCTCAGTAGCTCAGTGGTAGAACGGTTGGTATATCTTAACCAAAACCTTTTCGTGGGCTCGCCGTGCACTTGTATGGTCCGGAGAGGCTTACTTGTCTTATAGTTTAGCTGCTTATCTGTCTTTCGTTTCATCGCAATCCATGTACGGTCATCATTGATTAGTTTTCAAAAGAGTCTTATTTTTTTAAGCTTACCCCGACTTCCAGCTTGGTAGTTTCCACCGCCTGTCCAGGGTTGAGCCCTGGGATTTGACGGTGGACTTGAAAAGCCACCTATAGACGCTTTACGCCCAATCATTCCGGATAACGCTTGCATCCTCTGTCTTACCGCGGCTGTTGGCACAGAGTTAGCCGATGATTATTCCTCAAAGTGACTTGTCTGTCAACTTTTCCACTATCACACCCAAAAAACTAAACTCTGCCTTACGTAAAGTTGCCAGAGTACGATTAACCTCTGGATTTGAAATCCGTGTTCCCAAAGGCACCCCTCTCTTTCAAGAGGATTCACAGCATGTTAATCCCTGGTAAGGTTCTTCGATGCAAAGCAGTATTTCCTCAATGAAAAAGCAAGATTTATAAGAAATGGAAATATCATTTTGTCAATTTTTGGCAGCAAAGAATGAGGAAAAAGTAGTATTTGTCTAGAAATAAAGAAACTCGTTGTTGTTTTTTCATCCCTTTTTTATACATAGTTCTACACCCCTATCCTGAAATAACAAATTGAGTTTTTATAGGCATTTTGCACGCAACTATTGAAATTGCTTCTATACATCAATTTTCCATAAAGGAGCTGAATGAAACAAAATTTTCATATTCGGTTTTGAATATTCGATCGTCAGATTATAAGTTCATTCCATACTGGACCAATCCTGGCTCAGGATGAATGCTAGCGGCATGCTTAACACATGCAAGTGAGACAGAAATTGGTATTTCCAGTGGTGGACGGGTGAGTAACGCGTAAGAACCTGCCCTTGGGAGGGGAACAACAACTGGAAACGGTTGCTAATACCCCTCTATTATCTATGATCATAGAGATCTGTATAAACCAGAAACGAGATTTTTATCCTTACCAACTAGATCTTGTTTTTTCCTCAAAAATTTCTGATCAATACTTTAGTGGATCGACTCTATTACATAAATTGATTCCTAACTTTACATATCACTTCATGACATAAGTAAGCAGTTTTTAAATTGTATCCATTGGGAAAATATAGGTTCGATCAAGATTTGTTTTTCCGGAGTACCAAAAGCGAGCATGAGAATTTTAGGATTTCATTGGATAACGGGTAGTTTAGAATTTCGAGATTTGTTCGAAATAGTTACTAAATTAATTCATAATAATAGAGTAAATTACAAGGGCGAAATTTATATATATGCACCCTGTCGAAGTAAGGAACCATGATTTAAGTTTTTCTGTTCTTACTTACATAAAAAAAGAAAAAAAAAGAAATATCATTCATACTCATAACTCCGTGTCACGACCCGTCTTTCTATCTCCAGAAAAATGCATCATGATTTAAGAAAGAAAGGGATAGAAGAAGAAAAGTTAAGAAAGAAGAAACACAACAACATCAGATAACTCACAGCGGAACAAATGAAATATAATATATCACATAAAATATTACATAGTATCATATTACATCAGAGTTACACAATCTATACAACACATATTAGACAGTTATAAATATATGTCTGACTATACAACTCAAGATATCACAAGATACAGTTACCACACAAACACAGCAGAACCACAATATATCTACACGCTGAAGCCTCCTGCTCCAAATCTCCTCCAGAATTCGTCAAGCTAACTTGAATCCCTCGACTACTCATACATAATATGAGTACCCAAGAGTTTAATAAAACAGAAAATAAACACTCGGGTCAGACAGGGGTCTGGTGTGAGTAAAAGGTTAAAGTTGCTTAGCTTTAGAAAATCCTTTGAAAAGAAAAGGTATCACGTAAGACTTCCCACACATAAACATGGAAAAGTTTTTACCTTACGCTAACCAAAACATTTGATAGGAAATCCAGTGATATTATAATAATATCTAGGGTTTTCAAGTAAATAAGAAATAACTGAAATTGTTACATTATTAAATTCCAGCTACTAGCCACAAAAGTGGGTAATACAATCAAAACCGTAGGGTCTTGTAGGAAGAATGGGTTTCCATCAATAGCAGGGCTACTGGGGTACCGCCCGTCACAGTACGTGGCCTAGATCACCGTACCGAGGATCACTCCCAATCTCCTGCAACATAAAGCCGGGACCATCCCTTACTGGACGGTCCCGAGTAAGATCACCCCGTGGTTGGTGCGACCAACCACCTACTAAGCCGAAATAAAAGGGACATCTAGACAGGAATTACCTCACCCTAAAATGGGTGCTACCCACCTAGCCTTGCTGCACCTCCCCCGTTTTAGCCATTCCCGGTTGATGAGGCTTGAGGCTGCGATTACCTTAATAGAACACATCTATCTTAGAATGCTCATCGTCCACCTGACGATGTTCTGAAAGCATTCAATCCATACAAGTTCGTTTCGGGTTCGAACGAAACCGAAGGCACTATCTCATTGCACTCATTTTGGAATCACCCTCATAGTCAACGACCATAGCCCTTTCACTCTGAATCACCATCTCGAACCTGTAAGTACTATCTATGTCAAACTCATCACGGAATAACCATCAGAGTTATACTAACGAATAGTTTTTACACTTCCAGTCTTCACTAAGCTCCACTTGGATTAACGACCTAACGTTTAATTTGGATCGATGTTGTTTTCGGATATCCAAATATGGAAACTTGATCCCGGACTCACCGAAATCCAAACGTCATTTTAATGTCCAAGTTGTTTAAGGGTTTAAACAATTTAAACTTATGTTCAGGATGATATAACAGATAGATGAATCCCATTATCACAATAGATAATTCATATCAACCATTCATCTCACAAAGCAGCATATATCACATATCAGAGATGTCACATCCAAATCATCCAACATCATTCAACCATCCAATATCAACCATCCAATATCAATCATCCAATATTAATCAATCATCCAAAAGCAGAATTGATTAACTCTTAATCAATTGGATTACCTTAATCCTTATTTCTCAGCATTAATTAATTATAAATTAATAAACCCTTAATGATCTTCCTTAATTAATCTCCCTTGATTAATTATTCTTTAATTACATTCAAGTAATTAGCCTTTAATTCTTTAATTAATTCCACAAATTAATTATCCTCAACTATATACAGCAATTAACCTTTAATTACTATCATTAATTACAATAATTGATGATCCTTCATTTGCTTTCATTAATTAATTAACTATGATTAATTGCATTAAGCCTCAATTAATTATAATTAATTAATCATACTTTAATTAATCACTTTCATTAATCAACCTTGATTAATTTATTAATTATATTAACTAATGATCCTTATTAATTAATAATTCCTTTAATTAATTAAATAATTAATTTATATTTACCGTCTCATTAATTAGTCTTAATTAATTATAAACAGTAATTAACAAACTTGTAATTACATATCTTAATTAATTAACTTCTTAATTAATTATATCAATCCTTTGATTAAGTATTCTAATTAATAAATCTTTAATTACTTCATTAAGTAATTATTAATCAATTAAATTAATTAATAATCCTTAATTAATTACTTTAATACTTTACTACATTTTAAATTAATTACGCTTAGTAATTAATCTTAAATTAATCACAATCAACAATTAATTAATCACATTAATTAATTAACTAAATTAACTAAGTAATTAACCCTTAATTACTTCCATAAATAATTATCTTCTAATTACTTCCATTTATAATTACTCTTTAAATTAATTACCTTAACAAATAATTAATCCCATCATTAAATAACCTCAATTCTTTAATTAATTAATCACTCTATAATTAATTAACTTCAAATCAATTAATTTAAGTAATTCTTAAATTAATATCATCAAGTGATTATCCCTTAATCACTTCACTCAATTTCTTCCATAAAAATTTTTTCTTCTTAATTACATCCAGAGATTCACCATTAATTACTTCATTAAGTAATTACACTTCATTAATTCATAATTAAGTGATTATTTAAAATTAAACAAACAATTAACAAATCATTTAAAATTAATTAAATAATTAGTTAACTTCTTATATTTAAAAATCCTAAATTAATTAAGAAAAACATTTATCTTAATTAATCTTTTACTTATCAACAAATCATATTTAATTAAGTATTCTTACATTCATAACAATAACAAATTAACCTTATTTATTTCACAAATTAATTATTTGAATTAAAAAAATCTTAATAACTTAAAGATAAATTATTTTATTGGTTTACAAATTATAACCTTAACCTTATTTGAAAATAAAGCATTTAGAAATTCAATTTTAAGATTTAAAACAATTTAATCATCAAATTTAAACTTATTCATTTTCAATAAAATTTGAAAACTCAGTTATTAAAACATTACTTTAAAATTTACTTAAAAACTTTTGGTTTAATATTTAAAATTGAATACACTTCTTTTAAATTAAAGTTCAAAATTTAATTAAGATAATTACTTTTTAAAGAAATCATCCTAAACATTTTAAAATGAAAATCAATTAATACTTTTTAAAGTTTGATTAACTTTATTTCAAAACAACAAGTTTTAACTTTGTAAATTTGTTTCTTTTATAAAACTTGTTTATAATTTAAAGCTTGATCTTTATTTATTTCAAACTACAAGTTTTTTTTAATCTTCAAACCTTATATCATTATAAAATACAAACCAGAAAAGCGTATGACCAAAAAAAACACCAGTCGAACACTACAACAACCCGAGCCTGCCCGAAGACAAACCCCATGCTACCTCTACTTCGAGTCGATACCCTGAAAACGTGAGTGCCACCCCGAGTCACCCTCATCTTCCCCAACTCCACCGCTTCCAGCGCATAATGTACACGCGTGTACGTGCGCATCCAAACCAAACTCCTCCGACCAACTATCTGATTGCCGACCAACCACAAACGAGCTCGACAACCTCTCCCACGACCCAGAATCCAAAATCCAAGCTCAAATCGAAATCGACCCCTCTGCTCGAAAAACCTGAAGCAATCTCAACCATAAAACCCCCCAATGCCGACAACCCTGACGCCATTAGACTCCGCTGACCTCACCATCGAAAAACCTCGTCCACGAGCATCATTTCCACCCAATGCGATCGAAGCTGATCCACTAACCATGTCGCAAATGCCTCCGCAACCAAGACGAACAAAACACAATTCTTACCCTAGTTCGATCGAATCCAAACACCTCGATCATAGAAAAAATTCGTGAACATTTTTCCCTTCATCCATGATACAAAAGCAAGCTTCGATCAAGAATTCGACTCAAATTATAGAGTTGATCATCGACAATTCACCAATTTGCCGAAACCCTTCAACTTAAAATTCCCAATCGAATAACAAATTAAAAATTATGAAATGCATGTTAAAAATCATCATTTTTAACTACAAATCCACCTATACAATCTGAAGCAGGAATTAAAGATATCAATTTTTGACATGCAACAGTGTTGTAGTGTAATTTCCATTTTAAAAATTATTTGTAAATTTAAATTTACAGAAACTATTTTTAAAATTACCATCAAACATTAATTTACCACTTTCATTTAATCATCAAGGCCAAATATTGATGTTAGTGGGAGATTTGAATCTTTGAAGGTTGAGCCTGGTTTGAAAAGAACATATAACAGAATGTTTATATGTATATAGACCTATTACACATATATATACATATATATAAATTCATCAAATTAAACACCGAAAGATTTTCATGCAATCACCAAGATCAAATCACAGATTATCACATGTATTAGAATCAAAATCAACTTAAACAATTTTTAAAAATAATTTACTCACCATCAATTTGCAGTGAACAAAGCAGAGCAGGTTTTAATTTTCCAGGCCTTGAAATCTGAGTTGTTATTGAACTAGCTGTTGAAATCATTGCATGTTTGAAATCTTTTGATTTAAGATGCTGAAACTTGCAGTTGATCATCCATTATAGTTGCAGGTTGAAGTTGCAGTTTTTGGTTGCTAGAAAACTTGCTTGTAAATTTGAATTCAGATTTACTTTTGCTGTTGGTTTCAAAATTCAGGATTTGAAAAACTTTTCTGATTTGCCATTAATTTGAAAGGAAGAAAAAGAAAAGAAATTGAGTAGAAGAAAGTTTGGAAATTGAAAGAGGAAAACAAATTTCTCTTCAAGCTATACTTTTATATAAAAACAAAAGAAAATTAAAGTGAAAATGACACTTGTTATTTAAAACTTACAATTGTCACTTATATAACTTAATTTTCCTACATATGTTATTAAGATGTGCTAATATGTTTACACATGTTTTTAAGTATTTTTAAATAAATTTTTATTTAATTTAAATATTAATATAAGCTTACATACTTAATTCACTAAATTTATAAATACTTACATATGTATATATGAATTTACTTATTAACGAAAATATTATAAAACTAATTATAATACAAATAAATTCTTATATATGTATTTTAAAATCTAAAATATTTATATTTATTGTTTAAGAAATAATTTTTAAAAAGAAAGTTTATTAATAATCTTTATACATTTATTTATATAACCATTTTAATTTAAGCATTTTAAAGAAAACAAAATAAAACTTTGTTTAAATCTTATTTAAACTATCATATTTAAAAATAAATATTATATTATACTTTGAAAATAATTGAATTAATCTTAAATTAGCTTTTGAAAAATATTGAATTTAAAACAAAGCTTAAGATTGAAATATATTCATACATATATGAATTATCAATAGATTATATTAAATTTCAAAACAACTTCAAATTATAACATATACTTATATATATATATATATATATATATATTACAATTTGAAAATTCATCTTTTATTTAAAACAAAAGATTTTCTATTCACGATATATATCAAATATATATATTATAAATAGAATAAAATTTTATTAGCTTTGAAAAAATAATTCTTATCAATTTTATATTATAAAAAGATATTGATCAATTTTGCCATATAAATATTTATTAACCTTTAAAAGATTAAATTTACCAACTTAAATTTAAAATTATAAAGAAAAATTATCAAATCAATTTAATTATAAATACAGATTATTAAATTGATATTACCTAAAATTCCAGGTCGTCGCATTCCTCCCCCTTAAAAGAATTCCGTCCTCGAAATTTAAAAGAAAAGATAATTTAATAACCCAGCAAAGATTTTGATTTCAAAAAGCAAAGCATTCTTATCATCCAGTTATTAACAACCATAACAACCAATCAAGCAAACAAACCTAACTAATTATCCTGACACAAATCAGAATAGATCCTCTAATACTACCAAGAGTTTCCCAAGTAAAAATCACTAGGAGACTCGCTCTACAGAAGCTAAACTAACTACACTACTAAAATCCAGAGCTCCTCTCATCTCTAGATCCATAAATCTGAACAGAACATCAGACCATAATCAAGTCAAGTACAACTTCCAAAATCCAACTGAACTGCAGATTCTACAACCAACAATGAATCATACACGTACTCCCTCATAGATTCGTGAAATACAATGAATTCTAGCTATCCAAACTGGCAATTCAATCTTATAGACAAAAGAACTTTTCCTATCAAAAACACCGATAAGAAATCCCAAATACCTCAGAACTAGCCATCCAATCTTACCCAACTACTGCTCTCTTAACCCGAGAAACCTTAACAACAATGAAGTCTCCAACTTCTAATTCCAAACTCCTTATCTCACATCTGCATAACTCAACAGACAATCCTGGGCTGTCCATCTTCTTGATCAGCTCAACCTATGCTGATGTTTCCAGAAACAACTAGACCGAAACAAACCAGTTTTCTGGATCCTATTCATCAAAATGGTCTTCCAAGATCCATCGAGATCCAGAACACAAGCTCTACTTCCCAAGCAAAACCAAACTGAACTTATTTCCTTCCTCGCATAGCTGCTACCTCGCTTCCGCTGCACAACTCTGATTCTGAAATAGATGAGAATACTGTCGATGAACACGAGTACAAACTTATCCAATATATCCGGGAAACTTTGTTCATCAAATCCATAAAATCTTAGTGACCCATCCGACTCGGTCACACAACCTTACAGCAGAATCCAACTCAAAAACTAGATCTGACCAATCCATATTCTAAAAATTTCCGAGCTGCTACACCAACTCTTCCTTCTTCAAGAACCATCCTACTACCAGGCTAACCACCAGTAACGCTTCTGGAACCAAATCAATAAGGAACTCAACTCTAGGTGCAGACAACCTTCCGATTACATCAGTAGCTCCTACTTCCACCTAAGAACTCTCAGTCTCAAACAAAAGATTGCCCAAGATAAATTTCCAAACTAATCGCAAGTCACTTTTGCGATCCTACCTAGTTTGGATTCCAAAGAAACTGTCATCTCTCTACCAATTAGAACAGCCTTAAGCTTCTCCAAACAAGGTTAATCCTTCAAAAAAACCTTCACCATCTGCCCGGATTGCTGAAAGAAGAACCACAAAGATTCCTGAACCATCAGAGAAATGACCCACACTGCTGCTTCCAAACTCTACCTCGATGATACTGCAAAGCCAAAAGACCTTCTTGTCGGCTCGCCTAACACTTCGAGCTGCACTGCTGCCGCTGCTAACCAAAGACTTCTAATCCAAAGGCTCCTCGAACCCCAAAACTATCAACAAACTTCACAACAGACCTTATCTCATGTTCTAAAACAGCTAACCTCCTTGCTAAAGATCAGACAACTTCTACACAGACGAATCTTCCCTACGGCAGGTAAAGACTGCTCCTCAACCACTTCTAAAACTGCTTCAAGAGGAAACATCTTTGAAAATATCCATGGGTACTGCATCTCACCCCGCAGTTATCAAGATACCATCACTTACTTCTGCACTTCCGACAGATCCAAACTTATAAAATCCGCTAACCCGAGCGAAATCCAATACACTTCAAAGATGGACTCTGAATCTTTAAAATATTTCCTTCGGAGATCAGAGCAATCCTTACTCCAAGCTGAAAAGCTCACTCGAACGGTATTAGGTCTACAGTCTCAACAGATACACATCCAACCTCAAACATATGGACTTCTTCCATTAGTGGTAGTCGTGTTACACACACACACCACTTGCTCCATCTACCTTTAAAACTTATGTTGGAAAACCCGAACAGATAACCCAACAAATCAGGTAGATATAGATATATATAGTTATATATAAAAATTACAAGTACGCTCTCTCAAGAAAGACACCACTTCAGAGCCTAGGTGTTCACTCAACCTAACGCTCTGATACCAAGCTGTCACGACCCGTCTTTCTATCTCTAGAAAAACGCATCATGATTTAAGAAAGAAAGGGATATAAGAAGAAAAGATAAGAAAGAAGAAACACAACAACATTAGATAACTCACAGCGGAACGAATGAAATATAATATATCACATAAAATATTACATAGTATCATATTACATCAGAGTTACACAATCTATACAACACATATTGGACAGTTATAACATCTGTCTAACTATACAACTCAAGATATCACAAGATACAGATACCACACAAACACAGCAGAACCATAATATATCTACACGCTGAAGCCTCCTGCTCCAAATCTCCTCCAGAATTCGTCAAGCTAACCTGAATCCCTCGACTACTCATACATAATATGAGTACCCAAGAGTTTAATAAAATAGAAAATAAACACTCGGGTCAAACAGGGGTCTAGTGTGAGTAAACGGTTAAAGTCGCTTAACTTTAGAAAATTCTTTGAAAAGAAAAGGTATCACGTAAGACTTCCCACACATAAACATGGAATTTTTTTTACCTTACGCTAACCAAAGCATTTGATAGGAAATCCAGTGATATTATAATAGTGTCTAGGGTTTTCCAGTAAATAAGAAATAGCCGAAATTGTTACATTATTAAATTCCACCTACTAGCCACAAAAGTGGGTAATACAATCAAAATCGTACGGTCTCATAGGAAGAATGGGTTTCCATCAATGGCTGGGCTACTGTGGTACCGTCCGTCACAGTACGTGGCCTAGATCACCGTACCAAGGATCACTCCCAATCCCCTACAACACAAAGCCGGGACCATCCCTTAATGGATAGTCCCGAGTAAGCTCACACCGTGGTTGGCGCGACTAACCACCCAGTAAGCCGAAATAAAAGGGACATCTAGACAGGAATAACCTCACCCTTAAATGGGTGCTACCTACCCAGCCTTGCTGTACCTCCCCTGTTTTAACCATTCCCGATTCATGAGGCTTGAGGCTGCGATTACCTTAATAGAACACATCTATCTTAGAATGCTTATCGTCCACCTGACGATGTTCTGAAAGCATTCAATCCATACAAGTTTGTTTTGGGTTCGAACGAAACCGAAGGCACTATCTCGTTGCACTCATTTTGGAATCACCCTCAGAGTCAACGACCATAACCCTTGCACTCTGAATCACCATCTCGAACTTGTAAGTCCTATCTATGTCAAACTTATCACGGAATCACCCTCAGAGTTATACTGACGAATAGTTCTTACACTTCGAGTCTTCACTAAACTCCACTTGGATTCACGAACTAACATTTAATTTGGATCGATGTGGTTTTCAGATATCCAAATATGGAAACCCGATCCCGGATTCACCGAAATCCAAATGCCATTTTAATGTCCAAGTTGTTTAAGGGTTTAAACAATTTAAACCTATATTCAGGATGAAATAACAAATAGATGAATCACATTATCACACTAGATAATTCATATCAACCATTCATCTCACAAAGCAGCACATATCACATATCAGGGATATCACATCCAAATCATCCAACATCATTCAAACATCCAATATCAATCATCCAATATTAATCAATCATCCAAAAGCAGAATTGATTAACTCTTAATCAATTGGATTACCTTAATCCTTCTTTCTCAACATTAATTAATTATAAATTAATTAATTAATTATCTCTTAATGATCTTCCTTAATTAATCTCCCTTGATTAATTATTCTTTAATTACATTCAAGTAATTAGCCTTTAATTCTTTAATTAATCCCACAAATTAATTATCCTTTACTTTATACAGTAATTAATCTTTAATTACTATCATTAATTACAATAATTGATGATCCTTCATTTGCTTTCATTAATTAATTTACTATGATTAATTGCATTAAACCATAATTAATTACAATTAATTAATCATACTTTAATTAATCACTTTTATTAATCAACCTTGATTAATTTATTAATTATATTAACTAATGATCCTTATTAATTAATAATTCCTTTAATTAATTAAATAATCAATTTATAATTAACCATCTCATTAATTAGTCTTAATTAGTCTTAACTAATCATAAACAGTAATTAACAAACTTGTAATTACATATCTTAATTAATTAACTTCTTAATTAATTATATCAATCCGTTGATTAAGTATTCTAATTAATAAATCTTTAATTACTTCATTAAGTAATTATTAATCAATTAAATTAATTAATAATCCTTAATTAATTACTTTAATAATTAATTACATTTTAAGTTAATTACACTTAGTAATTAATCTTAAATTAATCACATTCATTAATTAATTAATCACATTAATTAATTAACTAAATTAACTAAGTAATTAACCCTTAATTACTTCCATAAGTAATTATCTTCTAATTACTTCCATAAGTAATTATCTTCTAATTACTTCCATTAGATGATTACGCTTTAAATTAATTACCTTAACAAATAATTAATCCCATCATTAAATAACCTCAATTCTTTTATTAATTAATCACTCTATGATTTATTAACTTCAAATCAATTAATTTAAGTAATTCTTAAATTAATATCATCAAGTGATTATCCCTTAATCACTTCACTCAATTTCATTCATAAGAAAATTTTCTTCTTAATTACATCCAGAAATTCACCATTAATTACTTCATTAAGTAATTTCACTTAATTAATTCATAATTCAGCGATTATTTAAAATTGAACAAACAATTAACTAATCATTCAAAATTAATTAAATAATTAGTTAACTTCTTATATTTAAATATCCTAAATTAATCAAGAAAAACATTTATCTTAATTAATCTTTTACTTATTAACAAATCATATTTAATTAAGTATTCTTACATTCATAACAATAATAAATTAACCTTATTTATTTCACAAATTAATTATTTGAACTAAAAAAATCTTAATAACTTAAAGACAAATTATTTTATTGGTTTACGAATTATAACCTTAACCTTATTTGAAAATAAAGCATTAGAAATTCAATTTTAAAATTTAAAACAATTTAATAAACAAATTTAAACTTATTCATTTTCAATAAAATTTGAAAACTTAGTTATTAAAACATTACTTTAAAATTTACTTAAAAACTTTTGATTTAATATTTAAAATTGAAAATACTTCTTTTAAATTAAAGTTCAAAATTTAATTAAGATAATTACTTTTTAAAGAAATCATCTTAAACATTTTAAAATGAAAATAAATTCAATTAATACTTTTTAAATTTTGATTAACTTTATTTCAAAACAACAAGTTTTAACTTTGTAAATTTGTTTCTTTTATAAAACTTGTTTATAATTTAAAGCTTGATCTTTATTTATTTGAAACTACAAGTTTTTTTTAATCTTCAAACCTTATATCATTATACAGTACAAATCAGAAAAGCATACGACAAAAAAAACACGATTCGAACACTACAACAACCCGAGTCTGCCCTGAAGACAAACCCCATGCTCCCTCTACTTCGAGTCGATACCTTGAAAACGCGAGTGCCACTCCGAGTCACCCTCGTCTTCCCTAACTCCACCGATTCCAGTGCACAATGTACATGCGTGTACGTGAGTATCCAAACCAAACTCCTCCTACCAACTATCTGATCGCCGACCAACCACAAACGACCTCGACAACCTCTCCCACAACCCAGAATCCAAAATCCAAGCTCAAATCGAAATCGACCCCTCTGCTTGAAAAACCTGAAGAAATCTCGACCACAAAAACCCCCCAACGCCCACAACCCTGACGCCATTAGACTCCACCGACCTCACCATCGAAACACCTCATCCAGGAGCATCATTTCCCTCGAATGCGATCGAACCTGATCCACTAACCATGTCGCAAATGCCTTGGCAACCAAGACGAACAAAACACACTTCTAACCCTAGTTCGATCGAATCCAAACACCTCGATCATAGGAAAAATTCATTAACATTTTTCCCTTCATCCACGATACAAGAGCAAGCTTCGATCAAGAATTCAACTCAAATTATCGAGTTGATCATCGGCAATTCATCAATTTGCCGAAACCCTTTAACTCAAAATTCCTAATCGAATAACAAATTAAAAATTATGAAATGGATGTTAAAAATCATCATTTTTAACTACAAATCCATCAATACAATCTAAAGCAGGAATTAAAGATATCAATTTTTGACATTCAACAGTGTTTTACTGTAATTTCCATTTTAAAAATTATTTGTAAATTTAAATTTACAGAAACTGTTTTTAAAATCACCATCAAACATTAATTTACAACTTTCATTTAATCATCAAGGCCAAATATTGATGTTAGTGGGAGATTTGAATTTTTGAAGGTTGAGCCTGGTCTGAAAAGAACATATAACATAGTGTTTATATGTATACAGACCTATAACACATATATATACATATCTATAAATTCATCAAATTAAACACTGAAAGATTTTCATCCAATCACCAAGATCAAATCATAGATTATCACATGCATTAGAGTCAAAATCAACTTAAACTGTTTTTAAAAATAATTTACTCACCATCAATTTGTAGTGAACAAAGCAGAGCAGGTTTCAATTTTCCAGGCCTTGAAATCTGAGTTGTTATTGAACTAGCTGTTGAAATCTTCGCATGTTTGAAATCTTTTGATTTAAGATGCTGAAACTTGCAGTTGATCATCCATTATAGTTGCAGGTTGAAGTTGCAGTTTTTGGTTGCTAGAAAACTTGCTTGTAAATTTGAATTCAGATTTACTTATGCTGTTGGTTTCAAATTCAGGTTTTGAAAAACTTTTCTGGTTTTCCATTAATTTGAAAGAAGGAAGAAAAAGAAAAGAAATTGAGAAGAAGAAAATTTGGAAATTGAAAGAGGAAAACAAATTTCTCTTCAAACTATACTTTTATATAAAAACAAAAGAAAATTAAAGTGAAAATGACACTTGTTATTTAAAACTTACACTTGTCACTTATATAACTTAATTTTCCTACACATGTAATTAAGATGTGCTAATATGTTTACACATGTTTTTAAGTATTTTTAAATAAATTTTTATTTAATTTAAATATTAATATAAGCTTACATACTTAATTCACTAAATTAATAAATACTTACATATGTATATATAAATTTACTTATTAAAGAAAATATTATAAAACTAATTATAATACAAATAAATTCTTACATATGTATTTTAAAATCTAAAACATTTATATTTATTGTTTAAGAAATAATTTTTAAAAAGAAAGTTTATTAATAATCTTTATACATATATATTTATACAACCATTTTAATTTAAGCACTTTAAAGAAAACAAAATAAAACTTTGTTTAAATCTTATTTAAACTATCATATTTAAAAGTAAATAATTATCTGATACTTTGAAAATAGTTATATTAATCTTAAATTAGTTTTTAAAAAATATTAAATTTAAAACAAAGCTTCAGATTGCAATATATTCATGCATATATGAATTATCAATAGATTATATTAAATTTCCAAACAACTTCAAATTATAACATATACTTATATATATATATATATATATATATTACAATTGAAAATTCATCTTTTATTTTTAAAAAAGATTTTATATTCACAATATATATATATATACATATATATATCAAATATATATATTATAAATAGAATAAAATTTTATTAGCTTTGAAACAATAATTCTTATCAATTTTAAATTGTAAAAAGATATTGATCAATATTGCCATATAAATATTTATTAACCTTTAAAAGATTAAATTTACCGATTTAAATTTAAAATTATAAAGAAAAATTATCAAATCAATTCAATTATAAATACAGATTATTAAATTGATATTGCCTAAAATTCCGGGTCGTCACACTCCGCCTTGGGGATTATAGGTGGAATATTTTTTCTACACAATACCAATCCATTAACAGTGAACGGATTAGCATTTTATATTTGTATTTTTCTAATGTAAAATGAACTAGAAAAATATAGTTATACTAATACGATACAACTAATTGATTTTAGTAAAAGGTGCTTTAGATGCACGTGGTTCTAAATTAATGCCAGATAAAAAGGATTTCGGTATAGTTTTCCTTGCGACGACCCGGGACGTGGGGGTACTTGTGATATTTCGGTCGAGAAACTCAACGCCACTATTCCTGAACAACTTGGAGCCGGGCCTTCTTTTCGCACTATTATGGACAAACTCAAAGCTTCATATCTGAAGCAAGTTTTCAAGAAACTGCTAGAGTTTTAGCAAAAGCCGCTCTTCGGGGGCGTATTGATTGGTTGAAGGGAAATCAGGAATTTTATAATTTTATAATAGTCTATCCATATTTTTAACCGTATCAATGAGAAATCTTTTTTCTTGATAATTATTAATAACTATCCTTATCAATCCCCCTTTGTGAGGAGGCATCCCTTCTCCCGAAATTATGGGGCTATTTTACCGAGTTCCTAAGAGAGAGTTGTCTCGCACCCTTAGGTATTCTCTACCTACCCACTTGTGCCACAAATAAATGTAAGTACTTGTTTGGTATTATTGTAAATTTTAGACTCTAATTCTAATATCGAGAGGTCCAAAATTAGACCAACGAGACCATTGATACATAGTCTAAACTATTAATTTTTTTTATTACTTTCTTCATTTTTTTACTTAACAAAACTAGAAAGGAAAAAGAAAAAATATCTGCACCATGTCAGAGTCAGGGGCATCCCAATCAGATTGAATGGGATGAAAGTTTAGTAGTGCAAATCTGTAAAATGCGAATTTCGATCAAATCACACAAAAAAATAAGAAAATATTCTCAGGTTTCGAAGGAATTGGAATTGCACGAATAGTAATTAATAAAAGAATTGATTGTATTCAATTGGCAGAATAAAAATATGGTATATAATAAAGAACCTCTAAAGAACTTTATTAAATTTAATAATTAATTTAACAAAAAATTTCAAATTTAATTAAATAATGAATACTTTGAAGTATTCAAATAGCAGTTTTTGGATATCAAACGGACCTCCCCGGATGGTAATCTTAATGTGGCTAATTTACCCTCTTTTGCGATCTGTTTCGTACAATTGGTGCTATATTCAGTATTTAAAGTTTAAGACACTTTTTTTTTTCAATCATTCTGCCGAATGGGGTTCTTTTAACCTTTCCCTCACGGTACTACTTCGTTATCGGTCACCTAGGAGTATTTAGCCTTGCAAGGTGGTCGAACTGCTATGAAACGACTTATTAGCAAATTAATAGATCATTTCGGAATGACATATACCTCACATATCCTGGATCAAGTGAAGACTCTGGGTTTCCAACAAGACACGGCCAACGTTGGCCCCAAGACGTTGGTCTCTAAGTAGAAAAGTAAATGCTTGAGCTTGAGAAGCTTCTGGTCCGGTGGGCCCGTAAAACTCACTAGGATAAGCGGTATTATTGAACCAAACAAAACAACAAGAGATCCAAAGGATGAACCTGATATGGACAGTTCCAATAAGATTTCATTCTTAAAAAAAAATCCATTTTTAGAAGTAAAAGGCGCTCTTACGGGATCCTCACGGACAGAAAAGGATTGCAGTTAGTTTGATAATAATCGAGTGACATTACTTCTTTGGTCCAAACCAAGGAATCCGTTAGATATGATGCAAAATGGATCTTTTTCTATTCGTTCCTCTCTTAGAAATGTTGCAGAAATGTCTGCGATTGAGTAAATAGCTCTATGAACAACAGGATCGAATCGAATTGGAAAATGGAAAGATTCGTACAAGTTATACGTTTCATCACCACTTTGTAGAAAATCATTAGGTTATTTACATAGAGGATGGAAAAATAGCGGAAAATCGAACATTTATACAATATTTGCCTTATGTAACACGGTGGGATTATTTAGCCACTATGTTCGTAGAAGCAATAACAGTAAATGCACCAAAATGATTAGAAAGCTAAATGGAAGGATCTTATCA
This sequence comes from Allium cepa, assembly GCA_030765085.1. Lineage (NCBI taxonomy): Eukaryota > Viridiplantae > Streptophyta > Magnoliopsida > Asparagales > Amaryllidaceae > Allium > Allium cepa. The sequence goes on from CM060932.1 coordinate 906,749,765, forward strand.
ACGTCCATGAATGAAAAATCATAGATCGAACTGCCGAATTGAAAAAATTGGGTGTTGATGAAATGTGGAGGAAAGCGGGGGAAATGGCTAATACTACTGGAAGGTTTCCTCTTTGGCTAATAGGTACTGTAGCTGGTATTCTTGTGATCAGTTTAGTAGGTGTTTTCTTTTACGGTTCATATTCCGAGTTGCTCAATAACATCATACTTACATGCATCATTAACCACTGAGATTGTAGAGCAGGTACTAATATTGCTGATTGATGCATTTTACTTGAAAGACCAGATGTAGCGAAATCTTGAATAAAAATGGCACTTGGCGCGGTTATTATGCTTAAATCATTTTTATGATTCTTCTTAATGAGATAGAAAGTCTTATAATTGAAAATTATAATATTTTTGAAACTATTCGCTGTACAATGAAAATAATAATAATAAAGTGAATTAGAAAGACGTATCCTAAGTTTTTAAGAACTGTTTGAATGCATATTCAGCTCCTGTTGCAGCTGCTACTGCTATTTTCTTGATCTATCCTTTTGGTCAAGGAAGTTTCTCTGATGGTATGCCTTTAGGAATTTCTGGTACTTTCAATTTTATGATACCGACTCCTCAAAATTTGGTAACTTCAACTTCATTAACAACCACTTATGAATCCGTTTTTGGCCTACACCCTTTATTTCAACTTTTGAATTGCGGAAATGAAAATTATTCACTCATCGAAACAAAAATGAAAGATCTTGCTAATAAGATAATCACAATTAGGAGTCAAATAAAAGGAAGAAAAAGAGATGGTTGAATCAAAATAATTTTTTTAGTTTGATTTCTGTCAAAAAAAAGAAACTTTGGGATTGCTAAACCACAGACAAGATTCACAGGTACAACTTTTGTAACTTCATGGTACACTCATGGATTGGCCAGTTCCTATTTGAAAGGTTGTAATTTCTTAACTACTACGGTTTCTACACCTGCAAATAGTTTAGCACATTCTTTATTACTACTATGGGGACCTAAAGCACGCAAAAATCCAAATATTTCTCTATCCATCCATAAGGTAAATCGGTAGCAACCAAAATTTGGTTAATTTAGTTCTTTCTTTTTTTACCGTGTCAGCAACAATCTCATTTCTTTCGATGAAGAGGGGGTTCCATACAGATTACTTCTCAATACAATTTCTTTGAAATTTATTAAAATTTCATGTTACGATTCTGTTAAGTCTCGCAACTAGCGCAACCCTCGTGTTTAGTTGTCACCATTGAGTGTGGTACCCTAAGCCGGAGGAAGGTAAGGATAACGTCAATGCCTCTTTTACATGCTTTTACCGGAGGTCTGGAGAAAGCAGCAATCAAAGAAAATGAAGTCTTTTCTTGAAAAAGGTAATTTTTACTAATTTTTTGTTTTTGTAATGTAATAATAATAAGAAAAGCAAGATTTATATGTATGTTCCTGAACCTGAACCAATCATAATGAAAATATGCAAAAGCAAAATAATTTTTCCATCAAAATGAGCCTTCGGATTTTTATGATTTTTTAAAAAATGCAGTTTTTTCAATAAGTGTAGCATTTTTTGGGTTATTTACAACATCCATTTTATATGGATATGTTTATTCGTCTTCCTTAGATCTCTTATTTCACTCCGATAGTATCATATTATAGATCGAGGTCGATGCAGAAGAAATGAATGCATTTCCATACTATAAATAAGTATGTGGGATATTTGATAAAACACTTACCTAAGTTCCCATTTTTTCAGATATGACGGTAAGAAAAAATCAATCAGAAAAAATAGTTCTAATTGAAAGTTCAACGATACCATCTTCTTCGATTGAATGACTCCTCTTATATCAATCACACCAAAGAAATATTAAATGAATGGAATTGGGGCCCGTAAAGTAAATCATCGCACCTATGATCCAACCAATTGGGAGAGAATCAAAGATTCTTTTTCGGGAGCGATTCATCCTTCCCGAATGCAACATACAACTCTCTGTTGTACTGCACTCTTCAAGTGTGCTTGTTCCCCTTACTACCAAAAAATGGCAAAATGGGGCCAACGAATATCGTATAATTTTTGTTTTCATGAGTATGAAATAGAAAAGGATCTCTTTTTCTCTTTCAATTCAGAATTCCATAATAAATTACATAATAGAGAATGCTGATTTCATGGAAAAAAGAGTTTTCCTAAGTAACTTACTTCAATATGACTATTACCATGAGCAGATTGTATCCATTGGGAAAATATAAGTTCGATCAAGATTTGTTTTTCCGGAGTACCAAAAGCGAGCATGACGTCATTATGAACATAAAGACCTAATTTTTCAACAAACTTGATTGATTAATACGAGTTGATTTTCTGTTACCGAAACATCTCCAGCTTGAGTCTCAACTATTGGTAAAGCAGTCATATACCCTTCACCTAAACTGGAACTTGATTTAGCATCTCTTTCCAAAAGGCGTGAATTCAAAATTGTAACCTTCCCATGGCATATAAGCGACTAATACGTTTTTTCCTAAAGTGAGTTCCCCACCAACCGTAGCCGCCCCGTCTGCTAAAATTTTCCCCTTTTTTATACATTTACCCTCCCCACCCCATCTCTACTGGATCTGTTCCCGAGAATACCCTCAAAAAGGAACCTCGCCTCAGCCATTTCGTTTCGGGTTAAGAAGATGTGAAAGTGCGTATCTCTCTATAAGAACAGTGCGCTTTTTATCAACTTGATGGTAAGGAATTTCTGGATCTAGAAATTCATTTCATATAATTGAACCTTTTCAAACTGTTTCCTTGACTTGAATAAAAAAAATATGGAGACATGTCATATAAGTGAACATTCGTTTCTTATCATTCAATGAGCACCGATCCTTTCATAGAAAGACAGTAGGCTTAGATCAAATAGAAAATAGAGGTATCTGATATATAGTTGTGTATAGAAAAGGCGTGTGTATCATCTTGTACTTAATACTTCTTGATTCTACCGAAAATCTTAAAATATTGAAACTTGTTGCAAATGTATCTAAGTAATTGTCGCTCTGTCAGACCATAATGAAAACGCAATTTCTGTTTTTTTTCTAAATGAATACGATATTGCGATCTTTTCTCGGAACGCGGTGACTTTGCTTTTGCAGGGTAAGAAGGGGTAGAGAAAATGCCTCGAGCCAATGTCCGAGTACCAGGCGCTACGTCGCTGAAGTTACCCTTGCCATTCTCCCAGGAAAAGCTCGAACGACCTTCAACAAAAGGGCAGAATGCCATCGCCTATTGGTACTAAGAAACTGAAAGAAACCTCAGAAAGGGAAGAAAGCGATGTAGAAACAACTTACGAAACGAAGAAGACGAAACAGGAACAAGAGGGATCCACTAAAGTCCGTTTGGAAATTGTCCTTCCTGCGCCACCCCCCGAGTATATGATTCAACAGGAATCGCATAGGGGTAGATTGATAGAAACCACTAGTAAAATACTCACCAGTACCCGTAACCCAGCAGATACTTTTTGGATATTTTATTTACGGAATTCCTATGAATAGGGTCAAACCTTATTCCATGATATTTCCATAAGATTCCACTTTCTTATTCTTAAGCAAGCCCTCGAGAGGGTTTAGTTGATCCATGATTTATGTTTCATCTTTCTTTTAGTTTGGTTCGAGAAAGATATTGATCAATTCCAATTCTTTCCTTTTGTATCTGTTTGTTCAGTTAATTCAATAGCTCTAGATATGACCCCAAAATTACATGGGCCAAGGTGGGCCAGTGAGACGATGGGGGATAAGCTTCATCGTCGAGAGGGAAACAACGCGGATCACCAGCTAAGGCCCATAAATGACCATATCATTGCTATTTGACTCGGACCTAAAGATGGAGCCATTTTCATTGTTACTATATCGGCTGTTAAAATTAGGTCTGCTTGCCTAGGGCTCGATCTTGGTACTACGCCTCCAAAATAAAGAGCCTTGAATACTAAAAAAAAGCACCTATACCTAATAAAATTAAGTGAATACCTAGCAGCTGCAACAGGAGCTGAATATGCAACAGCAATCCAAGGACGCATACCCAGACGAAAACTAAGTTCCTATTCACGAGAAATAGGTTTGATTGTACATCTTTTTGATATATAGGGTATCCTACGGATAATTCAAATCGAAGCAATTTGATGTCTGACTCGGGCTCGAGCTCCGTAGTATACCCTATTTATCAAAAAGATGTACATTTGAATAATACCAATCCAACCCATTTCATGAATAAAATGTGACCAATTAACCAACACATTTAACATGCATTTCTCCATCCACTCCTTCCAATCCTCGTACCATTAGGGGAACTGAAACAATGACGTATTCTCAAAAGACCTATATCTACCGTTGTGGTAATAGGGGCGTGGTTTGGTAACACGCCAATTTGTCGCATACACAATAATAATAGGTAGAGATCGATTAGTAGCATACTCGATCAAACGAGTGATTTGCTCGCCTACTACAGATCCCATACTACGTGCTAATGCCACAACGAGCCCATAAATGGTTAAAGCTTCCATAAAAGCTAGACTAAGCAATAAGGCGCCTCTTATTTTTCCTTCTGCTTCCGGTACTTTTGGAACACCAACGGGCATTAAATTAAAGAAAAAATTTAAGTACTATACTTCACTTTAATATGGAAATGTAAGAATGAGTTTATTGTCTTCTTAGGATACCCTCTTTTAGCTTCTAGGCCTATTTCTTAGTTCAAGATCCCTCTTACTAACTGGAATAAAAGAATTAGTAGATCTGTTCTGCCCAAAATGGGATGGGGTTATGAACTTATAATCATGGAATCGACTCGATCATCAGATTATAAGTTCATTCCATACCGGACCAGACTGAAAATCCTCGTGTCACCAGTTCAAATCTGGTTCCTGACAAATAACTAATCGATTGAGAAGATATTTATACCTCTTCAAATTAATTGAAGCAGGTCCAGATGATGGAACGGGGAGACGTAGGATGTAGAAGATCATACATGAGTGATTCGGCAGATTTGGATTCCTATGTATCCACTTATGTGGTACTTCATCATACGATTCATAAAGATAAAGATCCATCTGTCTAGATGTCTACTATTTCTTCTTTTTCCTCATTCTTTACATTGAAATAAAAAATTAAAATAAAAATGATATGATTCAACCTCAGACCCTTTTGAATGTAGCAGAAGGAAGGGTGGTAAATGGATCATTCAACAATCTAGATCGGATGGATTCCTTTTTTTTTCTTCGATAAAATAGAAGGGGGGAAAAGAAATTCCATTGCAGAGACGTATGTAATGCACAAAAGGTGCGTGTATGGTCCGTCGTTCAATTCTATTTTTGTTTTTTTGTTTTTTTACGGATGATCCGATCCCCAAGGACCATGATTGGGAATTGTTTGATCGTCTTTCTCCGAGGAAGAAGCGAAATGAACCGAAACTATGTAGACCTATTCCTAATAGATTGATCCCAAAATAGCATATCCACATTATAAAAAATCCTATTACGTCAACCCAAACTGCATCTTCCTCTCCAGGACCCCGAAAAGGTACTTCTGGAACACCAATGGGCATTTGTTTCAATCTGTATCCTTTTACCCATAATAGGAATTGGTATTTATCCCGATTTCGTTCTTTCTTTATCAGTAAATAGCCGGGACATTGAGGAAGATTCAAAAAGGCATTTCGGGAATCGATCTGATTCTATCTGGTTCACTTTTTCTAAGTAATGGGGAAGAGGACCGAAACATGCCACTGAAAGACTCTACTGAGACAAAAAGATGGGCTGTCAAGAACGTAGAGGAGGTAGGATGGAAGAATTTTTTCTAATTATCAATTATTCTTTCCAGTATTTCATTTAAGTATCCTTTTTTTATGCTATGATTTCATGGAATTTTTTACCCTCAAAATTTATATATTTATATGATAAAATATCATATCCGGAATGTTTTTTCAATTTGTCTTTTTGACTCATCAATGAACCGTTTTCTTGTGTCGAATAGAAGATTAGGAAAACTTATAATCCTTCCTAGACTTGAGATCAATTAAATAAAAATGAAATAAAATAAGGCATTCATTATCTTTCATTTTTTACCTAGATTGGTATTCAAGACTATGTAAAAAAAAATACTTTTCGTTTTATCCAAAGCTTTATGTAAAAAATACCTTTTTATCTTAAATTATCTCCATTACTAATCTTTTGCGTACGTTGGTGTTCCTAACTGTCCACTGATTTTTTATTGATCTCCATTGGACCATTTGTATCTATATGCATCAGGATCCCGATTCATGGATCCTCCGCTGCATGGATTTCTTGGAAAACAAAGTCATAGGTACGTAGGTTCAAAGCCAAACCAACTACTCTAAGAGCACTCATCCATAAACCGGTTACAAAAACTAAATCACAGGCTTCTGATAAAAAACGAGCAATTCTAGTAAGATTTGTAATATGAATACCTTTACGCTTTGTAGAAATGTATGGGACTCTTTATTTTATTAGTAAGATATAAAGAAAGGACGGGAGAATTCATAAAATTTCGTAAACTTATAGTGGGTTGTCATACATATTCTGGTAAAATTTCTCTTTGCCAAGGAGAGGATGCGGGTTCGACCGCTATCGGCCCATGATGAATTAATGTACTATAATTAGAAAAGATAAATCAAAGTCTCTTGGTTCCTTTTGATGAACAAATTTATAAAATTTTTGATTCTTAAGATTTGTTAATGAATGACTTTTTCAATCTTTCAACCTTGGTTCCGTAGGAGCACAAGTTAGAAAGATTGAGAAATAGAACCATCTGATTTGATTCGTTCTCAATATCCATGAGATGATCATCTTAGGGTGATCCTTTTGTCAACGAATGCCTTTATTACACTCGTATGCATTGTATGGACAAAAAGCAATCGGCCGGGATCATTCAATACGACATTATGAACACGATACCAAGGCAAACCCATGGAAATACTTCACATGAATTAGTGAACTAGGCAAGGTTCCTTTGTGTAGAATAAGAAAGAGTGGGTCAAGTCAATCTTTCAAATTTTCATTGGAAATTTTAAATACCCATACAAATACAAATATGGGAGAAATCGGGAAGATGGGGCTCGAAAGATTAAAAAAGTCAGTCATTAACAACCACTGATGAAGGATTCCTCGAAAAGTTAAGGATTAGTAATCCTTTTTAGAAATCGAATGGATTCGGTCTTATACATACGCGTGCCCTTTGATATCTCTTCATCTGCAAAGAATTCTCGACGTGAAAACACAGAGACAAAGGGCTGATCTTTGAATAGGAAAAAGAATGGATCTGACCGCTTAGTGATAAAGGAGGTAGGGGTGCAGAGACAGCCAGGAGGTTTGCCTAGAAGCAGTTACCCTTGAAAGAGTGCGTAATAGCTCACTAATCAAGCGCTCTTGCGTGGAAGATGAACGGGGCTAAGTGATCTGTCGAAGTTGTGGGATGTCAAAATGCATTGGTAAGTAAACACCCGCGCAAGCAGGTGTGGACGAAGCGGAAGCGAGAATGTCGGCTTGAGTAACGCAAACATTGGTGAGAATCCAATGCCCCGAAAACCTAAGGGTGCCGCTTCCTTGCTTGTTCTTCTAGTTGACTACGTTTCCTCAAATATGCTACTGAGGGGAAAAGGATTAAACTCTTTTTAGGAAATAAATTTTTTTTTTGATCGGAATATGAAAAACCCAGAAATTCCGTACGTAATCTCAGCATTCAATGTGTATTCCTGAATAATCTCATTTTTAATTATTCAACCATTTCATTTTACCAAGTTCAACGTTAGCTCATTTCGGTCAACTCCCCATTATCTTTCTTTGGCTGAGTGGTATGTACTTCCATGGCGCCCGTTTTTTCAATTATGAAGCATGGCTAGGTGATCCTACTCACATTGGACCCAGTGCTCAAGTAGTTTGACCAATAGTAGGCCCCTCACCTTTTATTTTTAGAGTGTGCTTTGTAATACTGGAAGGGTCGATATTCTTCCTTATTGTTTTTTGTCCTATCTTCATCCTTTTTCGAACTAAATCAGAGGAATGTCTGATTATAATTTTTATTGTTGTTCAGGGTTCCACACTCAATGGTTGCAACTAAACAAGAGGGTTGCGCTCGTTGCGAGACTTAACCCCAACGCTAGTCATAATATTGGTTTGAAAGAAATCGATTTATTCATTAGTAAAGCCGAAGTCAATGGAGGTTCTTTTGTGAAAAAATTAAGACCTAGAGCTCGAGGACGTAGTTATCCGATATTAGTGATTTAGTGAGTCACTCATGATTGGTCATGATACCCTTTAATTTGAAATAATCATTCTCTTAATGAATTTATTTTAGTTTTAAAATAAATTCATTAATTTCTGAAATGCCCATGTAAAAATAGAACGGTTCGAATAGTATCCACAAATATCACCGAAAACATTGTTAAAATACTCCCACGAGAGGGTTTTATTGAAAATGTTTGGAAACATCGGGAAAGTAATAAAAATTACTTGGTTGGTTAATTTTTCAACAAACTTTATTGATTAATACGAGTTGATGAGGTGGTTCGTCCTATTCACGACCAAGAGGTACTGGATTCTCTTTCGGATAGGCCCTGAAAAGAGAAGGAAAGCTGGAATGCCAACAGGTCAACCAATCCCAACTTACCAATCTCAATTGATATATATCTATTTGACTAAATTTAAATGCAACATAAAACTTTAAAATTGAAATGGATGAAAGAAAAAGCTTCTATTCCATTGTGCAAAAACGTATTACAAATTGCTATGCAGTAGGAATTTTTTTTGCTCTTTCCCCCATCTATTAAAATGATTGGTCTCAACTCAGGAGGAAGGACTGGTAATAGACATAAAACCATCCATTCTGGTTCAACATTTGTTCGGATAAAATGGACGATTGTTGTTCCATGCCCTTTAGAATACAATGGGCTTCAAAAAAAAAGAAGAATTATTTTTCCTTTCCAATATTTTTCTATTGGAGCTTCCCTCATTCCGTTTATTGAGCATAATGATGCGAATCGGAGTTTGTGCATCGATATCTGCCATAAAAGGTCCATGCCATAATAAATGAGAAGCTATACGACTCAGTTCTAGCATAATTGTTCTAATGCAACTGGTAATTCTACATATATTACTATTACCCATTTGGTATTTTATGAGCAGAGCCTGGATACGCCATTTTTTAGTCCCCTTACTTTGCCCGTGTCGACAAACAATTCGAAATACCTTGACTTTTTCAGAACGGGTCCGAGTCAAATAGCAATGATTCGAAGCACTTCTTTTTACATAACACTATTTCGAAAATGACCCGCACGAAAGGCATAATGGTCTGGGCACTGTCTCGGAGAGAGGCTCGGTGAAATAGACATGTCTGTGAAGATGCTCCATTAATGATTAGGCCTGAACTCTGCAATGGAGCTCTCAACAAAATCTGTTTCCGAGTCAATCTCCTCAGTTTCTATTAGCAATTATAGCTTTCACATCTATTCATTTGATTGAGTGGGACCATTTACCATAAAAAAAGAGGGTAAAGAATCAACGAAAAGTAGTTGATTCAAGTCTCTGTTTTGGTTTACTAGAACCATCAGCATATTATTTTAGCTCGGTGGAACTTGAATAAAATTCTTTTCCTCAGGATCCCTCGAGTGGAAAAAGGTATCAATTGGTGGAGCCCCTGATAAAGGAAAGAGATGCTGTGTATGAATCACTCACATATTCTTCTGAATTATATGTCCCTGCGGGAGTAATTTGGAAAACCGGTACCAGAGTGGTATCTCACTGATGGCTCGGGCCTTCCCCCACCGCCCCTCCCCCTGGAAGGAGGCCTTCTTCGCCTTCCATCTAAGCTGCGCAGGAAAGGCCCAAAGCCAATCCCAGGGAACCGTGAAGCTTCATAGGGTCTTTCTGTCCATTTGTTGAATAGAAAGATTAACAGAAAATACCATAACTACAGTTAGCATCAAAACACTCGGGAAAGCCCGCACCGGATACGGACCGAACTGTCTCACGACGTTCTAAACCCAGCTCAAGTACCGCTTTAATGGGCGAACAACCCAACCCTTGGAACATAATACAGCCCCAGGTGGCGAAGAGCCAACATCGAGGTGCCCATTCTAGGTCTCCCCGTTCCATCATTTGGCTTATGTTCTTCATGTAGCACCGAAGATAAATCCTTAGGCATTTCTTGAGTCGTCTCTAACCTCTTTTGTTTGTTTCGTCTCGAATCCTTTTTAGTCGCCATAATTATACCTTTATATTGGAATGAGTCAATAGTCAAATGGTTTGGCACTCCTTCCTGAGGAGATGAAGTAATATAATTTTGAATCAGAGCTTTTGATCTTTATTTATCCTTCGTAGTAATAATATCACTATCCTTCGTAGTAATAATATCACTAACTACCTGTATGTAGAAACCTCCCGGATTGAATCTATGTTTCGATATATCTACCTAATATACTATATATATATAATTACAAAAAATATCTATTTTAGTTTTATCATCAGCTATGGGTTCAAATCTAAGAAAAATTCTAGATAATGTTTGTTACCCTGAAATTTTCTTCCATTTTTTAGTCCAAGTTAACCATAAATTCTTCTAATTAAGAATATTGCTCCTCAATCTAAATTAATCTAATTTAACTTCACGCTACGCTCAACTCCAAAGATGAATCAAAAAAGAAATCTTTATTGGTTCTACCTCCTCTTTTTATGAGGAGAATGAATCTTTTTACTAGAAGATTTAGTTGATTTATTGATGCACACTATATATCTATATCCATATTCTACTGATATTGGTATAGTTATTGCGGATAAAGTACATTACATAGTACATTTTAGGGATTGGCGACTTACCCATTCCACCTAAAATCTTAGGAATTTTTTTGTAGTTGGAATAAATTAGTAGATCGGGTCGACTTATACGTTTTAAAATCATTTTCTACTCTTGATTCAACACATTTCCACTGTAGTGTTCGAGTGGATCCTGCTATTTCCTCTCAAACCATACTAATATTATTATTTGATTGGATCATTGTATCATTTATTTCTCTTGAAATCCATTTAATTCTTTTTTTTACACACGTCTTTTTTTGGGAGGTCTACATCCATTATGTGGCATAGGTGTTACATCACGTACGAAACTTAATAGTATACCACTTCTACGAATAGCCCATAATGCTGCGTCTCTTCCAAGACCAGGACCTAATATCTATTGGGTATAGCTCCACTCAAATTTGAGTTCTTTTTATTTATCATAAGGTTATCTCCTGCCAATGAATGATAGGTACCTATTTTTTTTCCCAAATTAACGACGAGAATTATTATCGTTTCTCGCATGTCTCGCGAAAGTCAGAGTCGGCGCGAATTCTCCCAATTTGTGACCTACCATACGAATCTGTTATATAAATAGTTAAATGTTCCTATTCGTAAAAAAACGCCTATACTAAGATCGGACAAAACAAGGTGATATCCAAAAGGAATTACTAATTAACTTAGTAGAACAGATATGACCGCTATAGACGGTCCCGCGCTGAACAAATGAATATCTCCTCTAGATGGGAGAAGATCTTCTTTATTAAATTAATTATTAAATTTATTAAAAGTATATGCGTGAGACACAATCTATTAATTGGGTTTATTTTAGATATCCTATTAGAACAATATCCTAATTTGATCTATCACCTTAGCTCCATGGAGCAATATGCTACTGTTGTAGCATGGAAGAATTGAAATCTTAGACCAAAACACTATGTATGGATGATATGAACTGCCTAAACAAGAATTCTTGAATGGTGAACAACCAGAGCCTATTACTCACTACATCAAAGAATTTCCATTAATGAAACCATGGAAATATCTATGGTCTTGGACTGTCAATAATGATTTTTCTTTAGAGTTCGGACCAAAGGAGCTCTCAACAAAATCTGTTTTCGAGTCAATCTCCTCAGTTTCTGTAACTTTTCATCATCCGGCTCGAGCAAGATTCAAGAGAATTACAGAAATAGATTGATAGAAAATCTATATTTTATAGATATCCATGATAAATTAATTATATCTTACTCATGGGGCGGTGAATTCTTGGGCCGAGCTGGATTTGAACCAGCGTAGACAGTAGTCAACGAATTTAAAGTCCGTCCCCATTAACCGCTTGGGCATCGACCCAAGAAGAATTCTTTATCTGCTTATTGATAAATTTTCGTTATATATGTCTTACTTATTCCGCATGGAATTTTTACAATTTAATTAGATTTTATGTGAATGAACCATAACTATGTAGACCTATTCCTAATAGATTGATCCCAAAATAGCATATCCAAATTATAAAATGTTTGAATCACGAAATTCAAATTATTCCAAGATTTTCTTATTTGTTTGCTGAACAAAAAAAACTTTTGGAATTTCCCGTAGAAACCGACTTTGTGAAAAGAAAAGGCTTTTAGTGAAACTAAATTTCCCTTTTTCTTCCAAATATTTCTACGAATACGTTTTTTTGATATAGAAGTACATTTTTTTGGAACTGCCATAAAAACAATCGTAGATAAATAGATCTGTTTATTTCGATCCTTATTTATTTATGGTTTTTCCTTTACTTCATTCAAACTATGGGTTTGCCATGTTACAGGATATGACTGATTAGCTAATCTGTCAAAATCCAATGTCGGTTCATTGGAACCATATATACCCATACATAGAACTCCTATTGAGAGAAAAATGGAACCCCTCGCAGTGTACAAAATAAACTTACATTTTTTATTGTTCCGCAATAAGGTCCATTCAAAATAGGATCATACATTTTGGGTAAATATTCTTCTTCATGCTCATCATCACATATTTCATAACTGATAGATTGAACAGCAGCCCGTAGATCCTCTAACTATCTAACTTAATTCATCAACCCTAATGATAAATAAAAAAGAAAATATCCATTGAATATAATATATTAAATTTCTTTATTCTATTTCTACTACTTTAGCAGCTTGGCCTGTTACTCGAAATTTGCGTTTGTTCTATTTCCTGATGTTAGCAATGAAACTTATATTCAAATCCAAAATTTTATCATGGACGCTCTATTGGAATAAATCGCTATTCTTTTCCGATACATATAATATATTCTTTTTCGATACATATAATATATATATATATAATATTGCAAAATCCATTTTTCAATATCTTTCCTTAGTTTAAAAATCTGATTCCCATGTTGTTTTGTTGTTTTTGGGGTCTTATTGGAATTGGTACCCTAAGTAAACTTGGGCATTTACTACTTGGACCATATTCGCGATTTATTCACATACTAGAACAAATCAAAGTTTGCACGGTACGAATTCGGCACCCGAAAACGACCTTCTTTCTTTGAACCCATTTTAAAAGAACTCGAAAAAACGATAAAAGCGAAAAAGAAATTTTTAGAAGTTATAATAGTTTTCAAAGAAAGAGGTCCATCCTATAAAACGGAAGAATTATAAATTTCCAAAATAATAGATAGGAATATTGCAAATAGAGCCATTGCAACATGGCTATCTATCCATATATCACATCCTTTCTTGCAATTTCTGGAGCAACATTAATATGGATCACACTCCACCAAAATTCACATTTTATATTCAATATTTCTATTTTTTCGTGATTTGATATTGAAGTAAATTATTCATAATCATTAATAAATCAGATTAAGATCGATCTATACTAACTTATTTTATTATATATACGATTGAAACGAATCGAGATTGATTAGGAGTTAGTCAATGATGTTCGAACACATATCATAAGATTCCCGTTCTTGAAAATCGGCACTTCTCCAAATCCAGAAAACAGACGGGATTCTAGGATTACTTATTTGGGCAAATACTTTTATGCATACCTCTTCCGACATTGTTTGTTATGTACATAATTTATATATAGAATAATACTTAGTAAACGTAAACAAAACAAATTTCATTTAATCTTGAGATAGACATATAATAAAACAGTTTTAATATTCATTATAATTACACAATAACCGTGCCAAGTGCCATTTTTACTTAAGGTTCCGCCACATCTGTTCTTTCAAGTAAAATGCATCAATCAGCAGTATTAGTACCTGACCACATCGTTTTAAACGAAGTTTTACCATAACACTCCTCTCGTTTTAAATTTTATTTTGAAACGGTATGCAATTGATTCAATATGGAAGCATGAATAGTCATTGGCATCGCCAATTAAAAGGCAAGATTTTCTCAATCTTTATTACAGCGATTGCAGCGGCGGAACCATTTGATCCCCCGCTTCGTTAAAATTGGAATAAAATGCATCGCGGAGGGATTTTACCATGAATTAATCAATTGATTTTTTAGAACTTATTACCACTTAATTTTATTCGGGAGGGTTTCTTCAAACAACAAGGAGTCGAGGCAACTATTCAATCAAATGATATTGAGTCAATTATATCCTTTATGGAATGGAAAGTCAATTCGTGGAATTTTTCATACAAGTATTCAATTAGTTCGGACTTGCTTAGTATTAAATTGGGACCAAGAAAAAAAATCCATTTTCTGAAAGATCCTGTCTTTCGTGCTTTGGTAAGTCGTCCGAGATCCTTTCGATGACCCATGTTGTGTAATATGTCGACACTGGCTCATCAAGAATACGCAAGAAAAGCACTTCTAGTTGTTGATTCATCACCAGAGATGGCTTACAACTGGGGTATTGGTCATGGCCTTAAAGACATTTTAAAGGCGCATAAAGGTCCATTTACAGGCCAGGTCCATAAAGGCCTTTATGAAATCCTAACAACGTCATGGAAATCCAGAAGTACCAACGGAGGCCCAAGAAACCACTCGACCTCGTACATCTGTAACAGTTACAATGGTATTGTTGAAACTGGCTTGAACATGAATAACACTGCCTTTTATTTATATGGGGTAATTCATAGACCATACATATTGGAATTATATATCATTGAATAGATTAGTGACTCAACTTTTGTAGAATTGGAAGGGAGAGATTCTCAATTATGGAAAAATCGATAGATAAAAAAGCCGGCTATCGGACTCAAACCGATGACCATTGCATTACAAATGCGATGCTCTAACCTCTCAGCTAAGTATCCCTGATCCTACTGCTTTTTTACTTAATATCTATGTAAAAACAGTTAGCCAAAATGATTAACTTGAATGAAACTTTAATTATCAGTTCTTATCAATTCAATTCAATTCAATGATTCAAGAAATGAAAGAAAAGAATTCAAACTCTAAGTCTTAAATGAAATGATTGCGCTGAATCCACAAACTATTCCTACCGACGGGCTGAATTTCTTTGAATATGTTCTTGAATTTATTCGAGACTTGAGTAAAACTCAGATTGGAGAAGAATATGGGCCTTGGGTTCCCTTTATTGGAACCATGTTCTTATTTATTTTTGTTTGGGAAATCCTAGCTATTCTTAGCATGATATTGGGGAATCTCATTGCTATTACTCAAACAAGCATGAAACGTCCAACTCCATTGCATTGCCAGAATCCATGTTGTATATTTGAAGCAGTTGACCCCTTGCTTCGCTCATGGTACAACCCTCTTCCCGCTAATTCACCTTTCTCCACGGTCTTCTAAAGTGAATCCTCCCTAGATACATGAATTTTATTATGATCTATTTCGCAAAAATACGAATTGTGTGTGTATAATTTGTGTTGTCAATACACTTTCTCTATATTACCATTTCGTGGATCAAATGAGAAATTTTTTGAGAAAAATAATGGACTATTTTTTCAGCTTATTGAATTTGTAGCCGAGTTTGATCCAGTTGTGGAAAAGTATTTTAGATGTTTGGTGAATAATGAGGTCAATAATCATTATCTTAGCCATAAAATTCAAATTGAATCGATAAATTTGTTGGCCAATAAAATCAAATTAACAATACATACAAAAATAAAGAAAGCGAAATACTTCTCCATTATCCTTGATTGCACTCCAGATTTGAGCCATAAGGAGTAATTGTCTATGTTATAAGATGTGTGAATGTTGACGATGCAAATGATATTAAAGTGGAGGAATATTTTCTTGGATTTATAACCATCAACAATACATCTGGGCTTGGTCTTTTCAGAAAACTTCAAAATGTATTGATTGATCCCAAACTTGATATCAATGATGTAAGAGGACAAGGCTATGACAATGGTTCAAATATGATAGTTATAAGGTTAAATTAAATTTCACCTCATGCTTGACTATAACATTAGCTATTTAATTGACTTTATTGCTGGTAAACATCAAGGTGTACAAAAAAGGCTACTTGATATAAATCCTAAAGCTTTCTACGTTTCATGTAGGTGTCATGGTCTAATTATTACTTTATGTGATATGGCGAAATCATGTATGAAAGCAAGAATTTTTTTCCAGCTTTTATGCTTTATTTTCCGGCTCAACGCAACGATGGGAAATACTTCATAGTTATGTAAAGATTTTGACTCGAAAACCATTATCGGCAACACATTGGGAAAGCCACATTGAAAGTGTTAAAGAAATAAGCACTCAAGCATTAGAGCTAAGAGATGCTTTAATTGACATTGCAAATAATTCTGAAAATGATGTTGTGATGATAGAGGCTAAAAGATTATGTCAAAATGCTTTGAAAAATTTTGATTTCGAATTCTTAATTAATTTGTGTATTTGGTATAAAATATTGGAAAATATTAATCGAGTATGTAAAATACTTCAATGAGAAGAAATGGATATCGAAGATGCAATTACAAAAATTAAAGAGCTTATAGTATTTTTTGAAAAATTTAGAGAAAATAAATTTGAAACAATGGTGAAAGATGCTAAAGAGCTTGCAAATGATGCTAAACAATCTCCTGAGGACAATTTTAGAGTTGCTTATTTTCTTCATATGATTGATCAAGATTTAGCATCACTTAGAGATCGGTTTGAGCAGTTTAAACTTTATGAAGAAACTTTTGGCTTTTAGTTAAATTTGAGATTTAAAACTATTGATGATGAGGAATTGAAAAAGCATTGTATGAACTTTGTATGTTTTTTAGAACATGATGAAGAGTAAGATATTTGTGGTATAGAATTATTCTTTGAGCATTAACAACTAAAAGATTCTACCATCGGAAGTATTTAAATCAATTGATATTCTAAATTTCTTAAGGTCATATAGGGATGTATGTGGATTTCTAAATGTCTGGGTTGCTTATCTAATTTTATTGACATTCCCGGTCACGGTTCGTACGACGAAAAAGAGTTTCTCAAAATTGAAATTGATAAAAATATATCTTCGAAGCACTATGTCGTAAGAGAGATTTAGTGGATTAACTATCATTTCAATCGAAAATGAGTACTTGGATAAACTTAACTATGAGGAGATCATAGAGTTTTCTTCAAAGAATGTAAGAAGAAGTTGTTTTCGTTAGCTTGTATTTTGGCATGATACCATGTTGAGATTCAGATATTTTGACATGTAAACTAATGATTTTAGTTTAACAATATTTTGTAATCGACATTAAAATTATGTAATTATATTGCATTTTATTTTGGACATACAAGTATTGTTATTTTTTAAAGCGGGGCAACAAAAAATGATAAAAAATTTGTTTCTTCTAGGGCATCATATATTGAGGCCAGCACTAGACATGCAGCAGGGATGAATAACCTATTACAATATTCAATAGATATCACAAATGAAAGCCCTCACTTCAAAATTTAGGTGATTGTCCTTAAAATGAGAGAATTGGTAAAGGTTGCCTTTACCAAAAAGTAAAACCCATGAAATATGCTTCTGTTCATAACTAAAATAAAAATATGCATCGTTTGTGAGAAATGCGGATTACGGATCTTAAGGCTAGGATAAACACTAGAGGGAGGTGAATAGTGTTTTTAAAAAATTATTAAATCTTTTTGAGTTTTTGTTAATTTGAACACAAGTGTATGCAATATTCAGACTCAGATATGATCACAGAATCAAACACAGATGCAGAAATAAAATTAAAACGGTAAAGGAAAGAACACACCGGATTTTATACTGGTTCAGAGTTACCCTACATCCAGTCCCGCACACAAGTACGGATTTCCTTTCAAAATCAATTGTACAATTACACCATCGATTTCATGGTACGAGGTACACCCTCCAGATTCACAATCCTCTGGGTAGAGATACTTGATTTTACGGGCAACAAGTTCACCCAATTAATTTCCAAGGCTACAATCATCGCTTGATTGATTTCCAAGGCTACAATCACACCTTTTCTCGCTTGATTGATTTCCAAGGCTACAATCGCATCTTTTCTCGTTTAATTGATTACAAAAAATCCTATAACTCTGAATAACACTGAGGATCTTGTTGAGATAGTGATAGAGAATCAAACCAGACATAATAGTTAGATTCAATGTTGATTTCGGCAAAGTAATGGTAGGAATGTATATAAATACATGTGGAAGAAGAAGAGAATGAAAACCAGAAAATCTGAATGTAAATTCGTTGAAAACAGCCCCTATTTATAGAAGAACAACAACCATGTCCATTAATGAAGAGATATGACGAATAGACACTTCTTTTGAAATTTAAATTTTGAAATTAACTGACACTATGTCGACAAGGGTATATTGAGCATGTGGACATCCCAAAGGAATTTTTGGTGGTTTGTTTTTCTTTTGAAAATAACTTTTATCTTATATTAAAAACTATTTTAAACTTTATAAATACTTGACTATAGTTAAAATACATAAGTAAATATAGAGAATAATATATATATAATTTTTTATTTAAATCTAAGTATAAATATTAAAAGTTAAATATATTATTATTAAAGATAGTTTTAAAACTAAGAATAATTTGATTTTGAAATTAAAGATTATTTTGAGGCTAAAAATATTTGAAATCAGGATAGATGTTTTTGATTCTTTTAAAAGGAAGGTTTTGAAAACAAGATATAACTTTGTAAAATCATTTTGAATAAAAATTAGTGAATACAAAACAATGTTCCACTAGATTTTTCGTAGGTTCCATCCTACTTAGGGTTCCATCCCTTTAATGGGCTCAAGGTGGATTCTATTCCACGAATAAATTGGATTTTAAGATGCCAGTGCTTTTCTACGAGTTTTAACAAAAATTCTTAATTAAAATTACTTATTCTTGAAATCTTGAACTCTTGATAATCTTGATATTCTTGATACTCATGAGTCTTCATTCTTGATATCTTGAATCTTTCTACTGTACAGTCTTCATTCTTGGTACCTGCATGGTTAAATCCTGCATATACATATATATATACATATATATATATATATATATATATAAACTATAATGTTAGTATTTATATTTAGAATTTTATTCTAAGGTTGTTGTCATCAAAACCATCATCTCAAGCACTAACATCCTTAACTCTGAACAGAAATAAAAATATGCATCCTTAACTCTGAACAACGGTGTACCATGTGGCCAAATTTCACCTTTATTCTTTCTTGTGCTAATTAATACGTAGGAGCTTAAATACAGGCCCTACTACAAAATCATAAATAAAACGTTGGTGAAGTTTGTAAGAAACCCGTCTTAAATCCTTAGGAAATTCATCTTTAATTCATGGAGAATAAGTCAAAACACATGTAATTACCCACTTTTCCACACAGTTTAAGCGGCCAATAAACCACACATAACACACTCAAAATTGAACGGAAAGGCGTATAATTCGGGGAAAGAAAGAAGGAAGGAGATAAGAAGAAACTAAACAATATAGAATCCTACAACAGAATGAATAATCTATAATATAAAACAAATCTTTATAAAAACCAAATTGTAATATATGTATATATGGACATCAAACAGAGTATGCTAACCTATTTCGGTACGGACAGTTAAAACAACTTGTACTCATACTTGCTGATAAATACAACAATGGATGCAATAGAAAAATAACCATAAACGTGAATACGTCTTTAGGCCTCCGGCTCGTCTCCTGAAGCTCCAAAACATCCAACTAAACCTGGAAATATGTTTGGTTTGACTCGAGAATTATAGGAAAACAACACATGGGTCAGTCTGGTAAAACCAGTGTGATAAATACAATCAAATGGATTCTTAAAGTTTAAAAAAACCTTTTGAAACAGTTGTATTTTGTAAGACCACGTCGCACATAAACATAGATGGGTTTTTACCTCATGGTAACCAAAACCTTTTGTATCAGAAAATCTAGTGATATTATAATAATGTCTAAGGGCGAAGTTAATAATAATCAAGTAGCTGTGATGCTCGTGAGTGTGCATCACAAAATACTAGGTATATAATCTAAAACCGATAAGACATGTTTGCGAATTTTGTAGGTTTTCCACGGAGGTGCCCTCGGTACTTCAAAAAATGGTCCTCATGCACATGGACCGGAGATATCCTACCGAAGAAGCATGCATCCCTAGTGATATGTCTTAGAAAATACATGGCTGGTCTCACTAAGACTGTGTGCATCACCCCATGCATGCATAATAACTACAAGTAACATCAAGGAGGAGCCGACTACAACTATGGGTTTGCCAACCCTACTGGTCATGCCTTCTATCTATGGTTTTAGTCATTAACCCGGGTGAGGCTACGTCTGGCATTCCAGCTCATGCACCTCAACCAAAATAGATCATGGAATCCCATATGGATTCCAATATCCTAATGGGTCTCGAAATCAAACATTGATTCCCACATCTCAAATAGATCTTGGAATCACCAATGGATTCCTATACCCCAACGAGTCTCGGAATCACATAGGGATTCCAACATCTCAATATGTCACGAAACTCGTCCATAGAACTGTATATGGTTTTCGGAGTGGTTACGGTTTTCGAATCGTCTCTTATGAGTACACTCTCCCTCTT
Organism: Allium cepa; assembly: GCA_030765085.1. Lineage (NCBI taxonomy): Eukaryota > Viridiplantae > Streptophyta > Magnoliopsida > Asparagales > Amaryllidaceae > Allium > Allium cepa. The sequence continues at coordinate 906,770,582 of CM060932.1, forward strand.
CCCTGGTGCTCAAAAAAACCAATCATCAATTTTTCCGAATGCTCAATACCAGTTCTTTTGGAAATAATTAGACAATACATAAGAGCGGGGTCACCCCCTAACCGTTTAAGTGGACGGATCTCCTTATTATTTGCCCTAGAAGAACAAAACAAGTTTATACTTACAAAATAGCACCACCGATGGTAACTATACCGTATAATTTTCGTGTTTCCCCAAGATTTTTCCAAAGTTAAAAACCTTTGGTGTTAAGTAGGCAGTTGACACCCTACCACCAAATTAAGAGGAATTACTAATTAAGGCCAAGATTCTGATAGTCGTTTTTCAACTATCAAATAAACAAACATTCAAAACAAAGATTACATTTCCCACAGAAATCACTAAGCCTCTCCAAAATTAATCTTTCATTTCTTAAAATCACTTTTCAAATACTTGGAAATCACTTTCGTATGCTTATCTTAACGGATAAGCATATTCAAAAAATACGATATTTTCGATACTTAGAAAATACAGCCACATACTTATCTCAACGGTATAAGTATATTCGCAAACCATTTAACTTTTAAAACCTGGAATCTTTTTAAATAGAGATGGAGAGTATCGTTCAGTATCAATCATGGATCATATTTTATTCCATAGTTACGCCGCTATCCCAACGAATCCATGGTAAAATGTAGGCAATCCCTGCCCTTCAAATTACGCCATGAAATTCAACCATTACTTTCAAAATTTCTTTATTTTATAAATATCTCCAAATCTATTTATAAAGTTTCTTTATAAATCCCCAATCTATTTATAAAACATTCTTTATAAATCTCAAAAACCCATATATAAAACTTCTCCCTTTCAGATCTTTAAAACTCATTTATAAATTCTTTTATAAATATCCAAAGCCATTTATAAAACTATTCCTATATTTAAATAAACTTATTTAATAGACTCTTTGAGTCGGTAAGATTTCCCTAATAAACCACAAGTATCTAAAATAACGTTAAATAGCTTAAAATAATAAGTTATTATTTATAGATCCTTCCATTTTATTTGAGTTAAATCTCATTTAAAATAAAAACTTTAAAATTTCGTTAATAATACATTAAATTAATTTTATGTATTATTATTGTATTAAAAAGTTAACTTCAAACATTATTAATATAATAAGTAATTAACTTTGAAACGTTATTAATACAATAATTAATTAACTTCGAAATAATATTAATGTAATTAACATGTAATATAATTAAATAACTTTGCTAAAAATTAAAGTATAGTTAAATTATTTTACATAAATAATTAAATTAATACTTTTTAAAACAATAATTACATAAATTTTAAAATAATAAATAAATGTTCTTAAATAATTTTAAGAAATAACTTTTAAGAGTTATATTAATAAAGCATTTAATTTTAAATCGTTATTAAAAGCAAGTATTAATTATCTTTAAAATATTATTAATAAATAGTTATTACCTTTTAGATCTTATTGCTAAATAATAATTATCTTTAAAACCTTATAATAGATTAACTATTCTTAAAATAACTTTCAGATCAATAATTAGTTTTTTTTCAAATCTAAGAGAGGCTTAACGATCACCATAGTACTTAAGCAACGTATTATCTTATTCAATTTCACTTTCCAAGTTAATAGATGATATTTACATAATAACGACTATGTAAATAAATTCAACACTTAAACCATCATTGATTAACATATCACTTATTGAAAGTGGCATATCAATTTGCATCATATGATTAGATGTCCTATAAATAAGCAGAATGGGGATTTTTTCTGCTAATAGATATCAATTTACACTACATGGCTAATTAGCAGAATGGTGATTTACTCCGCTAAACAAGGTTCCAAATAAATATAATTGATGGAAAGGTGTTTTATCCCGCTAAATAGGCGTTACCAGTGAAATATATTTGACAAACCACGTAATTAAGTAAATCTATGTAATTATAACCTAGGTGTATTTATTTATCATAAAATTATATTATATCCAAATGACCAACAATTTATACTATAGCGTAATACTTTTCAACGCGAGTCCAACGCAAAAAAATCGGGTTAAACAGATTTAAAAGGAGCTAGATATCATGTTTTAAAATTCACATATTTAATTTTCGAAACAGTTTACTATTAAATAACTACTCACACAAGCTTCGACCCAAAGCCCACTTTCCCAACCCCAAGCCGTTTGCAATAGGATGATCTTCCCCAACATTCCTTTCTCCCTCTTTCGGTAACTATTCTTTCATCTGTACACGTATACGCGTCATATGCACACACCATTTGAGTGGCCAACTCTAAACCAAGCTCAACCACTAACTCCTCACCTCCACCAGATCGCATTTTCACACTCACTCGGACCTCTGGCCTTCCCCACCGTTGCCCAACCAAGATCCTGATCCAAGAAAAAGCGTACATAGGAAAATATGCACGACACTTTTTACCTTGGATTCCCAACAAAACTTGCCACGACGAAGCACTCTCCAAGTCCAACATCAAGCCACCCTCCGATATCCCCATCGACAACCATAGCTTCGATGATCCCTAACCCTAGTTATGAATAATCGCCAATCATCGACATGGAATCACATTGAAACTTCACCAAAAATTTTGCATCGACATACGATCCTAGATATACATATGGCGTCAATGGATTTGAAGCGAATCGAGAGAATTAATTTTTTAAAGTTTCAAAACATTGTTACTCCTTTACTAATATTTGATGATTACTTGGTCGTCACTCGACGAAATCTTGAGCAATGAATTTCTAAAAATATAATAGGTAGATATGAACGATTTTTGTTCAGGTTGCTAAGACTAAAACTCAATGGTTTGAGATAATTTCATTTTTGAAATCATGAGAAGATGATATTCTTACATTTAGCTATAACAGATAGTCAAACATATTCCAAAAACTAATTTAAACCCAAATTGTTTCTCTTTCCCTTGTTTTTCTTGTTTTATCATAGAGTATACATATATTTAGACAAAGGAAATAACCAGTAGTCCAAAGATGAAAATCTCACCTTCCACATCATTATCTTTCCAGAGAAAATCCAGGTTAAGTTATAGTTTTTGATTTTCTTTTCCTCCTTTAATACTTGAGTGGAAATAAAAAAAATATAAACTGCTTAGGCAAAAGCTAAAACATGAATAACCTGATACATACATATATACATACATACATATATATGTGTGTGTGTGTGTTTGTGTGTGTAAGGAGAATGAGAATAAGAATGGATATAGGTTTTCTTTCCAACATCATTATTTTCTTAGCCACCAAATTACTTTTTTGCAACAAAATAGTGGCTCGTGAAGTGATTTTTATGTGCTTAAGCAACTTTTTTGTCTACTACATTAAATTAAGGTCATTTCAAACTTTTTTTAATATGCTTTCACTATTTACCATTTTTATTCATACCTTACCCTTCTAAAATTTATACAAGTCTATTATTGTTCTTTTAAAATTTTACTTCAGTAAAAGCTGATGATCCAAAAAAGGGGTTTCGGTCACATTTTCAGTTTTTATTTAGGCTAAAAATTTCTTTGTAAACAGATTCTAAAAACTAGTATACCTTCATTACTTATTGTCTAAAAGAGTTTTATTTTGATTAAGGACCCTATTATTCGAATATTTAAATTAAATATTCATAACTCAAGGCGGCAAAACTCCAGGTCGTTACTCCACCTTTCCCTTTTATCTTAACCATTCACTTCAAATTTGAGAACAAAAACGTGTGTTCTTATTCTCCCTTCAATTATCATTTCCACAAAAAAAATGCACTCAAAAATTTCTAGGTAGTCGAATCGAAAAGTCACGACCACCATCGCAAGTGCTGCAACTGTGTACTTAAAGCACTAAGCGATTTTATTTTGTTGGAGAAGCAAAATGTTATAGCGAGGGTATATCGGAAAATAGTGAAGATGTAAAAATCACTGTTGGAGATAAAATTAAATATCCAACATTGATTTATTCTCTTTCTCATATTTGTAGAAAAAAAACCATTATTCGCTTATATATAACAAAATAATAAAATCATGAACAACACCATTTCGGTTTGTCGAATATAAATTTTTTAATTTATATTGAGTACTTAGAACTTGGACTTATACCTATACTCTAAATTTGCTGACTTGATTTATAAAAGAACTGGTCAAATCAATCATTTTATATTAAAATTCCTAAAACATGTGCTAAAACCCCTATTTTAGCTAGTAAAGCAAAAAATAACAGTAAACGACTATATAATAGCATTAAATCGAGGAAGTAAAAACGTAACGGTTGAAGTACGCCAAGCGCTTCAGGGTGACATTAGCGAGCTCAGTGGGGATTTAATTGCATGTAATGCAAACACCACCACCAAAGAGAACATTGAACTTTGCCATCTAACATGTATCAAATACTCAAAATGTAATTTCTTATATAACCCTAAAATTACATAAATATTTTGGTGAAGTAAATTCAATTCGTACTTGTTGAATATTGATTTGATATTTTGGTGAAGTAATTAATAATATAATAAGGATATTAACCCGAAATAGGTATCGTTGATAATAAAAAGCTACTTGATGTTTTATTCAATGTTTGGTGATATTTGTTTGTATATATTAAGCACATGACTTGGTGCACTTTATATAATTTTACTTCGTATAAGACCATTACCAATAATCTGACTTTTTCACTTCACTCTCGATCCTACTTTTCAATCATTTTCTATCCTCCCTCATCATTCCAACTCGAAGCTCAAACCTCCACTCTTGTTTTCACCAATTCACATTCCAAACATCCAAATCCATATATCTATACACAAGTTAAAGCATTTTTTGGAATCTACACCGTTAAAACTATACATATTACTAATTTTTTTGCAAAAAAGTTCATAAAAGGAGAAGAAGTAGTACTGGAGGCGGTGACGGAGGCGGCAATCGCGACGGTGAAGGTCAGATTATTATGCAACATAGTCATGAGCATGGAACAGAAGATCTATAGGAGGCCGTCGAAAATCTTGAAAATCAGGGAGGAGTCGAAGGTAGTCGTCGGGGTCGAGGAGGCCGCAGGGGTGGTCGAGCAGGCAAGACGCATAGGGGAGTGGGACAGACTTCCGCTAGAGTTGTCGAGCTTAATGGTTTTCAGGATCCGAACTTTAGCGCAGGAAAGTTGCCTATGCTTATTGACTTTCGGGCACTTCCCCAAGGGGAAGTACATGTCAGCACATAGATGAGCTAGGCTATAAGTATTTTTTTAATTTAAAATATTTAAAATAAATTATCACTTTAAGTTTATAATTACGAATTGATTTAACTTAAATAGTCGCTGAATATCTATCTACGTGATTCTTTTGTGAACACCCTAAAATAGTTTCATAGGAATTTGACAAGTATTCCTAGAGTCAAAGAACTTCTATATGAGCTTTGATTCCATCATTTCTTAGGTAATCTAATGAGCGTTTAAGTTAAAAAACCCATTAATTTATTTTAGCTTACTTTAACTTGTTCTGTAGTTTACAATTCTGGACATGTAACATTATTAAAGGTGGTGTGCAATAATGTGCTGCTATTGCTTTATAGTAGTATAAAATCATGTGTACATTTCATTTTCCTTGCGATGAACTAGGAATTACATCATTTGACTTTTCTATGCTTATCGACATTAACATAGGAGTGGCTGCTTTTCCGTCGGTGCCATACCATGTTCAATGGCATGATCCCACACTGTTTTAGATCTTCTACCACATTTTGACACTTCGCCTGCATCGTATCAGACCGTCGATGCATATTGAGCGAGTGTTCTCCTAAGCACGATTTGGAGCTTGCTAGATTACTTGTTTCATACCTCATGGGAAACTTGTTTTTCAACTACCAGCAGTAGTTTAACAGTCGAGTGTATTGAGTCGTATCTCTTTTGGAATTTGAGGGTGATTTTATGTATGATTGGGGTACGCCTATTCTTACATACCTTTAAAGATGTCTAGACGCACAATGCACCATTTCGGAATCCTAGGTTTCCTTGTATGGTTTTTAGGAGTTATTATAGTATTGGTACTTTGAGTACTACAGGGATTTTCATGTAGTCACATTGATCACGGACGCATCTACTTTCTTCTCTCATTTTTCATTTTGGTGCGTGAAAAGCAGAGGGCCTAGGGATAATGAATCCCACCATGTATATTCAGTTACGCACAACCAGATCGATATGAGGATGTATAGAGGGTATATTATATGTCATCCTTTTCATGATAGTATTTGTTCGATCTTGATTTTATATAGATTGCTAGGATGTTTGGTGGGAATAAACTTCCACTATTATCATGTCTCGGTGTTTGGTGCATATTGGTATCTTGGTGAGAAGTGTTGGAAACAATTTTACGACTATGATGCCATTCCCAAGGATCTGCACCCTCATACCCATCGATGTATGATTTATCCTACAGATCAGTTAGACCTGACGAGAGCAGCAGGTCGGTGGTCGGCATAGAGCTATACTATTATCGGTCCATTATACATTGACTTTTGATGTAGATTTTAACTACATCTGATGATACCATTACCCACGCACTATCGATAGATTTGGTGGGTCCATCTACTATATGTCATCATATAGCACCACCGGTTATCGAGGATCTTACCTAGCCTAGTCGGTGGTATCGTGTGCAGGATCATGTGTCGGCTGCTTCTCACTTTGGTTGGACCATGGCAGTGCCTACAACTACTGGAGCAGACCGCTATGTTGACATATTTCATCCTTCAGCACACGATCATTATGCAGATCCTACCCAGATATCATATGCTGATCTATATGACATGAGGATGAGAATCTGACTTACATGATATGTATAGCACATGTGTAACATTGACTATTATGATGCTGAGCTACAACAACAGACAAAGGAGATAGCATGACTGCAGGCACTGCTAAAGGTAAAGCGGTCAGTAAGGTTGGCTATAGGGAACGTTTGAATGCGGCGTATTCGTGCAATGGACAAAGCTTTTTTTTTTGGTGAACATTGGTTGAGAAAGCTAGTGGAAGGGTATATGGACATAGGTATGAGTATTTTCTCACGACTTTTTTTGCAAGACGTTTGGTTGAGGAAGAAATTTGCAAAATTAATGTGATTAGAGGAGAAAGAAGTGATAAGTGGTGGTGTGGAAGGAGGAGGAGGGGATGGTTTTATGGAGGAAGTGAATGGGCCATTGAAAATAGCCGTTATAAATTTATAACGGCGACGTAGAACGACAAAAGCTTTGCTGTAATAAAAACTAGTCATTATTCAGTGAACTAGCTACGAAATTTGTTTGAACTAGGCACGGAAAAGTGAACAAGCCACACATGGTTGTTTTGTGGTTAGTTTATCAACTAAACAAGTCATTATTGGTCGTATATATATAATGAAGGAGGAGGCTCTAGCTACTATATTTGAATGATTGGGTGTTATAAAAGTTTTCATATCAAATAACTCGATTATATTTTGTAAAAAGAACATGGTTCTGACATTCTCGATTGGTTGGACCATTGAATCCAGAACCCTGAGTTATCATAGTTGCATTCTCATTTTGGAATCCAAAACTATGATACAAATATAATATGTCATGAGATTCATAATCTTTGCCTCTTTTCTGTATTTTATAGTTTTGATGTGTAATATTTTTACCTAGTATCTATGTTCTAAACAACGCATTACTTAATATAACATCTTTTCGTATTTGAAGTCAAAAACACCACAAGAGCATGTTGAGACTTGTCCACATTAATGCATTTGATATTATGGAATCTCTTATCAATATTAAGAAAATATCGTTTTTTGATCATAAATGAATCTGATAATCGATAAGTCAAATGATGTACATGAATAAGTCAAGAATGGCATTCTAGTTATATCAAACTTATTAGATGTGATACGGCTTTCATATATTGTAAATTATAGCAAATTAGACTGGATCAATATTCTTTATGATAGTAAAGTAACTACATTATCTCATACGTTGCTACTTATTTTATTTCTTTTGACGAAAGGTATATTGCTACTTGTCAAATGAAAAATAGAAGTATAGTGATCATCGAACCTTGATTTCGCAATAGAATTTTATGTGAAATTTATACGTTGCATTAGAAAGATACAAAGTTAGTGGATTTGATTGTAGAAAACTTGAAATTAGAATGTAATCAGTAGAATGGCTTCAAATCAAAATTCAAAACTTAGTTTATTTCAAGATATATACATATATATATACACATATATATACACACACACATATTCATATATATATATATATATATTGTAATAATTATTAGAAGTTTGCACGTACCGTTATGTATGCATTTTCATAAGTGTAAGCATAGTAGGAAAACACTGATTTGCATATAGTTTTATCAATTCCGTTTTCTCTGTTATTCTATTATCTTCAAACATGTACATTATAATGAAAGATTAAAGTCTTCTCAAAATATTGTATCCTGACAACATCCTCATCAAAGTGGATTACTATTGATAGTTAAATAAATAATTAGGCTAAAATAACTGATTTGGTTGAATTAAGTAATTCTTGACATATCATCTTCAAGCAAGCAATGTTTGAAAAATTCGAAGAAATTTATAGCTCAAGTTCATATTTACCTTGGCAACTTAGAAAACAACAAAGCAGGTGCAGAAATTTACCTTGGAAACTCAGACTACAGGAAGAAATCGATTAAACAACTAAAAGAACTGTGGATGCCAGAAGGACTCTTTCCATGTTGGAGGGTTTCTTTAATAGCAAATAGATTTGATTTTAGAAGATGGTAGATAAGAGGTTGAAGGAAAAAACAACTTTTTTTAATAAGGAGAAAAACTTTATTATTAAACTTTATTACAAAATTTCATATTTTTTCCTTACATCTAAAATGAGTGAATCCATCTCTATTTATAGAAGTTCACATCTCAAATAAATGGTGGAGATTATTTTAATCTAATGGTTCTCCATACATATCTCAAAAATATTCTCTCATACAATTTCAAATATATTAGTTCATAAATATCTCCTAAATATTTTAGATTCTAGATGTTTCTTATATGAAGAATCTTGATTGCAAAATTAAGTTTATTTCCAACACCCCCCTTAAACTTGATTTTACTACTCCAAGTAGACTCCTCAACCTAACAAAATCTTCGTGCTTGAGAAGCTTGGTGAAGATATCAGCTACTTGATCATGTGTCTTTACGTACTCTAGTTGTACATTCTTTTTGGCGATACACTCTTTAATATAGTGATAGCGTGTATCGATGTGCATGCTTCGATCATGAAAGACTGAGTTCTTGGCTAAACCAATTGCCGACTTATTATCCCTAAAAATCTTGGTCGAACACTATTGTGGAAAATTCAACTCTTTTAACAGGTTTCGTAACCAAATTGCACGACAAATGCATAAAGTAGCAACTACATACTCCGCTTTGCATGTGGAAAGAGTGATAATCGACTGCATTTTCGACATCCATGTGAAGGCCATGCCTCCCATGTAGAACATGAAGTCGCTTGTGCTTTTTTGATCGTCCATATCTCCACTCCAATCACCATAGCTATATGCAACAAGCTTGTAATTATCAGAAAATAGAGTAGTACAAGCCAAAGTTTGTTGTCCCTTTGACATAACGAAGAATCCTTTTTGTTGCCTTCAAATGAGTTGTTATTACGTTTTCCATATATCGACTGATAATTCCTACCGCATATAGGACGTTAGGTCTTGTACACGTTAAGTATCGCAAGCTTCCATCTAAGCTCTTAAAGAGTGTTGGGTCCGCCTTTTCTCCTTCCTCATGCTTTGACAATTTAATTCCACATTTCACTGGCGTACAGACCAGGTTAGAGTCATCCATCTTGAACTTCTTCAGTACTACCTTAGCATAGCCTTCTTGAGTGATTAGAATGTCTTTGTCTTCTTGTTTTACTTCAGTGCCAAGATAGTAAGACATAAGTCCAATATCGGTTATCTCGAACTTCTTTGTCATCTCTTTCTTAAACTCATCATACATACTTAGATTGCTATCAGTGAAGATCAAGTCATCTACATACAAGCATATAAGCAATGTATCATTGTTTTTGATTTTGATATAGTGTGCATGCTCATATGGACACTTGGGGTTTGTTTCAACCCATAAAGTATCCTCTTTAGCTTCAAGACCTTATCTTCTTTTCCCTTGATTTCGTAGCCTTGTGGCTGCTTGATGTATACTTCTTCTTCAAGAACGCCATTTATGAATGCAGATTTCACATCCATTTGATATATCTTCCAATTGTTTTGAGCAGCCAATGAAATAATTAGTCTAACAATTTCTAGTTGAACGACTGGAGAAAATATCTCATCATAGTCAATGCCGGCTCTTTGATTGTAGCATTTTACCACCAATCTTGCCTTGTATCTTTCAACTTCTCCTTTAGCGTTCTTCTTTACTTTGTATACCCACTTCACACCGATTGCCTTGTGCCGTTGTGGAACTGAACCTATCTCCCATGTGTCATTTTTCTTGATCGCCTTTATCTCTTCATCCATAGCATTCCCCAACTTTTCTTTTGCCAAGCTTCTTGAAAGTTCATGGGCTCACAATCCACAAATAGACAAAAAAGAATAAGATTGTATTGGTTTTCTGTTACCTCACATATTTCTTGAAGGCCTCTAAAGCGTGAAGTTCTTTCACTTGATCTTTCGTCTTCATGGCAACTTGTGTCTGGTGAAGCTGGTGGAGAAGTACGCTCCTCTCTTGATTGTTCCGTCCTTGATTGTTGTATGTCATCTTCTGTAAAACGTGGAAAGAAGTTGTAGTCTTCATTATGTAAACTCCAATCCCATTCTCCTTCTTCATCGAACACATATGAACTAATGATTATCTTCCCCTTTTCAGAATTGTAGAGCTTGTAGCCTTCGGTGTTGGTGTTGTAACCAATAAAGATGCACTTTCCACTTTTTCCATCTAACTTGCTTTGCTTCTCGTCCGATACATGTATGTGAACTACGCTTCCAAACACTCTTAGATGAGAAATGTCGGGCTTCCTTCTACTTCATGCTTCTTGTGGCGTTTCCCCCCACACAATTCTTATTGGAGATCGGTTTGATAGATAAATCGCACATGCCACTGCTTCCGCCCAAAAATCCTTTGGAAGCCTCTTACTTTTGAATATTTTTCTCGCCATCTCAAGGATTGTCCTATTTTTCCTTTCTGCTACTCCATTTTGCTTGGGGGTACTAGACACCGTTAGTTGTCGTCAGATTCCAATATCTTCATAATACTTCTGGAATTCCTTTGATGTGAACTCTCCTCCACAATTAGATCTCATGCCTTTAACCATATGGCCGCTTTTCTTTTCAACATGGATCTTGAACCTCTTAAAGTTCTCAAACACCTTTGATTTCTCCTTTAAAAAATACACTCATATTGTTCTTGAAAAATCATCAATGAATAGAAGGAAATGGGTATTCTTAGCAAGTAAACTTGGCTTGATCGTTCCACACACGCCCATGTGTATGAGTTTCGATGGTTTTTTAGCCCTTGAGTATGACTCCTTCAGAAAGCTCATTTTATATTTCTTTCCAAGTAGACATCCTTCACACACTTGATCAGAACGACTGATGTAAGGTAATCTTCTTACCATTTTCATCTTGGAGAGCAACTCTAATCCTTTGAAATTGAGATGGCCAAATAGAAGATGCCGAAGGCAAGAAGTATCTTTGTACCACATCTTAAGGCATTGTGCAACATCATTTTAAATGTTGAGAACAAACATTCTATTTTTTATCATTGACACCTTAGCAATGAAGTTACTTGCACCATCTCTTAAAGAAAGGTTTTTATCTCTTAATCGAATATCATAACCTTTCTCTAAGAGTTGTCCTGGCTCAACATGCTGCTCTTCATGTTTGGCACATAGTAAACATTGAAAACAATTTGGTGATCTCCATTATACAATCGTATGAGAACATTTCCTTTACCTTTCACATCTACTTTGGATTCATCTCCAAATGTCACGTTTCCCTTCGTCGGTTGATTAAGTTCCACAAACATGCTTCTTCCGTACATATGGTTGCTTGCTCCATTATCTAGGTACCATTGATTATCATCCCCTCGTTCATTTTCCTTGTAAGCCAGTAGTAAAGTATCATCTTCTTGACTTCTTTCTTAAATGTAATTGGTTTGTTGTTTGGAGCTCTACATTCAGAAGCATGATGTCCAATTTTTTTACAATTGTAGCATTTAAAGCGCGACTTGTCATACCTTGACTTTGAATTTCTCTTCCACGACCTCTTATTAATCTTTCTCACCTTTTGTCGTTGGTGTTATTGTTGTTGGGTCTCCAACCTCATACATGTTCATATCCACGACTTCGTCCTCGTTTTAGACTACAACCTCATCTTTGTTGGCTTCATTTGCTTTCTTTCTTTTTGAATCAATTCGTGTCTTGAGTACTTGCTCCACGATCTCTTCCTTCTTCATTTTATTTTCTTCATAAGCTTGCAATGAACTGAGAAATTCCTCTATTGCCATGGCCTCCAAAATTTTTTGTCTCTTCGATGACGTCGACAATATGTTCGAACTTTGCATCTAATGATCTAAGAATCTTATCCGTAATTATTACATCATTTAACTTCTCACCGTTTCTTTTTGGGTTATTAGCAACCGTTAAAACTCTTGAAAAATAATCAGAGACACGTTCACCTTCTTTCTAAGAAAAGTTTCAAACTCTCCTCTTGAAGTTTGAAGATGTACATTTTTGAGTTGATCGACTCCTTTGTAAGATGTTCGAAGCTTTTATCATGCTTCTTTGGCTGACTTTGATCTCGAAACTTTCTTAAAAGCATCATCATCCATGCTTGATAGATTAGACAGAGAGCCTTCTTGGCTCTCGTCCTTGAGTCTCTCAAACCATTCCTTTGAGTTTGAGATAGACTATCTTCATTCTCTTGTTCGGTGTAGCATTTCTCAACTATCTTCGACACGTTGTGTGCTTCAAGGAGAACCATCATCCTTAAACTCCAATTGTCATAATTGGTCTTAGTGAGCAATTGGACTTGTAAGGGAATTCCACTATTCGTAATGTTTTTAGGAGGATCTTCAAGCTCCAATACCACTTTGTTAGAAGTTTATTCAATAGCAAATAAATTTGATTTTAGAAGAAGATAGACAAGAGATTGGAGGAAAAAAAACAATTTTTAACATAGAGAAAATTTTTATTATTAAAATTTATTACAAAAGTTCATATTTTTTTCTTACATCCAAAATAAGTGAATCCACCTCTATTTATAGAAGTTCGCATCTCAAATAAACGATGGAATTTATCTTAATCTAACGGTTCTGCATACATATTTCCCTGAATATCCTCTCATACAATTTTAAATATATTAGTTTATAAATATCTCCTAAATATTCTTTATTCTACATGTTTCTTATATGAAAAATCTAGATTTCAAAATTAAGTTTATTTTCAACATCCCATTTAAAGACATTTAAGAATTTGGATACAGTCGCACTACATGCTTCATATGGTTGATTCAGATAAATAAGAAGGATCACGCTTTCAAAAAGATTAAGCGTTGTGTGTCTTATGCAACTGAAGTTACTGCTTTTGCGGAACCCCAAAAAATGAAGGAAATGATCGGAGTTAAGACTAAGGAGCTTATGTTGTGGCTCTCTGTAGTGGAGATGTATTTCGAGAATCCAACTTCAGAGAAGCTCACCTTCAAGACTGGAACTGGACTATCCGATAGCTTCAAAGCCCCTGCCTTTGAACATGAGAAATGATAGGCTTGTTATGTTCCTGATAGTTTGTACTAAATTTATTAAGTATGTTATAGTTACTATGTTGATACATGTATTGTCTACAAATCTTTGCTGCTGCTACTAACGGTTTTATAATTTTACTGTTGTTTTATGTATCTACATACTTAATCGAAATCAGGCTCCTTATTTTCAATTCCCTTATTTTCAAATTTACAAATAGAAAACTTTTCCAAAATAAGTTTAAAGTTACGCAACCAATTTTATTTTTGTTAATAAAATGTTCGGTTTTCAACTCCCTTATTTTCTGTATTTCTTTTTAGTTATTAAAAGCACAACCAGCAATGACTTGTTCAGTTGAAAAATTAAACCGAACAAGCCACGGCACAATCAGGTATGGCTTGTTCGGTTATCCATGGCCACTTCTAGGTGATTTCGTGGTTAGCTCTAGGTGATTTCATGGCTAGTGAACCGAATAGATGACTGGTTTTTAAAACAACTAGAACATTGCCATTTTATTATGAAAATGCATTAAAATGGCAAAATCTTTGTCGTTTTATTCGGTTTTCCATTGAGTTTTCCCTTTGACCAATGGAAATTCAACAAATCAATGGATGTTTAAAAACCACTAATATAACTAAACCATTTATAACCCATTAATTACATGTTGATGACTTGTTATTATTTTTAAATACAGATGAGCAGAGTGCAAATACCATGGAAGAAAATGGAAAATTTAAAGAACATGCTAGGCTAGAAATTAATGAGGGCAAACACCAAAGGATGCATAAAAAACCAAAAATACTGAACATACTGAAATTCTAGAAAGGAACACTGCTAGTGAAATACTTGGGGCTACCACTCAATATGAACCGGATCAATGATAGGGACCATTCAAGACTATATGATTTAGTATAAAACAGGAAAGAGGGATCGTCTAGCAAATTACTATCTTTGGCGGGTAGACTATGATTAACAAATATTTTCATCACTGCAATTATTAGTACTGGCTACAAACACACAAAGTCTAGTAACAACAAAACAAAAAATAGGAAAAATGGTGCAAACTTCATTTGGAGAGGCAAATTTCATAAAGATTCTTGGAATACTATGTGCAAATCAAAGGAAACATGTGGCTTAGGACTAAGAAATTTCTAAGACCTAACTACAGTATGTAATCTCAAATTACTTTGGAAATTTCTTAAAGGAGAATCTCTGTGGGCTAAATGGATGCAAGAAAAGTATGTTAAGGATAAAAATTTTAGACAATGCAGTGGAAAAACATTACTCTCACGCTTGGAAGATAACATTAAATTGCAGAGATATTGGAATCAAACTCATTAAAAGACAATTTAAAGATGGGGAGCTACCAATTTGTGGTTTGACCCAGGAAATTCACCGATAAAGCTATTGCGATGGTGCAACATATATCAATTTAGAGGTACAAAAGTAAAAGTGGAGTGCATAATACAAAATCACAAATGGAATACACAACAAAAACCAACAACATCAATACTTAAACCAGCAGTATAAAATCACAATCAATCCCAACCTTCCCAAAGACAAATGGAATTGGAAGTTAAGTACAAGGGGAAATTTTTCTTTCAAAATCATATGCGGATATATAAAAGGAATTGAAGTAGAGGTAAATTGGTTTTCTATCATTTGGAATTAATCAAATTGTCCAAAAAGGGCACATTATGCATATTTTGCTCTTGAAGACAGACTACAAACCAAAAAGATGCAAAAATGGTGCAACAAAAGTGAAACATGATGTATACTATGCAAAATAAACTTTAAAGCATCAATTATGTCTACTTTAACTACATATTCTCAAGGCATATTTGGTCAATTGCAAAAGAAAAATATAACTTCAGCCAATATCGAGATCTCCCAAACATAAGAACTAGTATTCAATACATCCAACTTAAATATAAAAACAAGTCGAAGGAGTTTGACTTGGCTTGCATAATTCTTATAGCTGTAATATATTACTTATGGAAAGAAAGAAATGAAAGACTTCACAACAAAGAAACTGATAGCTCGCAGCTATGGAAAACAATTGAAAATGAGTGTCAAATCCTACTCAAAAAATCAAAATGAACAGCATAGAATTCAAAAAATTATAAACAAATACACGATCTATGGCACATGAACAACTAGGAGGATCGATTAGAGACATACTTACAAAATGAAATATATTCTACTGATACATTCCGCAACAGAGCTAATAGATCCATCAATAGTTGCTACATAGTTGAGCTTAGAGACGGTTAATCACAGTAAGGACCATACCAGATGCAGGATTTATAAGGACGAAACAACAGTGAATATTAATAGAACAAACGCGAAGAACTCATCAAGACGGAAAAACTAACTTGATATGATCGAAGACTATCACTCTTAAAATTAGTTTTTTCTTCCTTTTTCTTATGTTATTTTAATAACTGCAAATATTTTTAAGTTTTTTGAAAACATTTTCAGCTTAAAAAATTTCTAATATTTAAAGTTTTTTTCTCCAAAATTACCTAAATAAAAAAAGAGTTGTTTTTTAAAAGAGGGAATTAATTTAAAGGACAAAGATTTGTATATTTTTTACCTCAAGGACACGACCTCAATATTTTTACCACCAGGACAAAAAAATTTCTAAAAATTATTCATAAGGACAAACATTTTGCAAAATTATTCATAAGGACAACAAAACTACTACCGAGCTAAAACTGATACCTAAAAACTGCTACCGATAACTACAAACTGATACCTAAAAACTGCTATCAATAAAAAAAATGATACCTATAGAAAGTTGTCCTTCAGGATAAAATATTGAAGGTCATTCCTTGAGGCTAAAAAGCTGTGAAATTTTGTCCTTGACAATAATTTCCTGTTTTTAAAGCATATTTTTAGAAGGAACAACCATGTGTTTTAAAACATAAAATTTTTGATTTACAAAAGTTCCCTTTTTACTTTTTACTTTTTACTCAATACAGCAGGTTTACCTTCTAGACATAATCATTAGTATTTACGAATAAATAAAGTGAATATCAGACTATAAGATTTATATTCATATGTTATTTTAAATATGAAAATTAATAAGTTATTAAAATTTATAATCAATTCTTTTTCCCAAACGGTTATTTTTATAAATTGTGAAAATTGTTAATCATTTTCGATTTTAAATATAATAATAATCAATGGTATACTTAGATTTTATTTTTTATGAGTTCTCGCTTAAAATTAAGTATCACTCTTGTTATAAAAAGTAACTGATTTTTAGTTTTTAAAATGTGGTCTTTTTCACCTGATCAAGAGTATGATATATCAAACATGAAATGATCATAAATTTTGATTCATGGAAAAGGTTTAATTTTAGGTACTTTTAGTTCTCACATAGGATGCATGCAGAGTCGCTGTGACGCCCCACCCCGAGACCCACGTTAGTAAAGGGAATTAACGAGTAATTCTGTCTACTAATGCAGAGAATAAGGCTGGATAGGAGCGACCAACATAGCATACAATTGCTATGAACTAAACATGTCAAGTATGTGTCAAATTTTTTTTCCATTACCTCATCTGTGGTTGACACGTCTAGTGCATAACTATTGCACACTACGGTGGCTATATAACATTTCAGAAATAATGTAATATAATATGCAGAATAATCAAAGTCACAGAAAAGCAAACCCAGATCAGTCATATACATACATAACCGTCACCATACATATCCATATAATACATCATACAAGGGTAACTACTAGGTAGCTAAGTGTCAAAATATACATCCCAAAAATATACAAGTGATCATAAAGGAGTAGTCCCAAAAGACGAAGACTAGCTAGCCAAAATATACATATATGTGTCCCACAAAAAGTATCAAGCTGAACTGGAGGCAAAAGAAATCCGGGCTAACCTACAACTCGGTCTGACCCGAGTGAAAAAAAACACACGGGTCAGGCAACTAAACTCACCAGTAGATAAGGAACTCTAAGATAATAAGTAAAGGGAAACATTTATTCTGCTGTACCCAACAGAATAAATGAAAGGTTCAATGACAATCAAGGAAGGTGTCAAGCTAATATTCTAATGTCATGCGTAAGGGGAAATGTGATTAAGTAAAGTAAATTATTAACAAACATCCATGAAATCATGAAATCTCATAAATCTCCAACAAGTCATGAAACGATCTAAATAATCATGGACCACAAAATAATATCGCCTTATTCATATATAAGGCTATAGAAATCATCAAATTCCGATAAATCATAAGGCATCAAAAGATAATTTTGCACGTGCTTTTGAATCTCCACTAGTACTATACTTTGGTACCAACAATCGTGATGATCAAGATCATGTCATCTAGATAAATCTTGACAATCTTGACGACTACGTAGCCTATAATTTAATCAATCCCAATCGGTGAGGTCAAAGACCCGAGTAATAGTAAATTCATGATTTGGGGTATAATTTCAAATCTTGATTCCCCAATAAACTCGTGGTCTCATAGTACTAGTCCAATCTTGAATGTGTATCAACATCGAGACTAGAAACCCATAAGGGTGTAACCCACATCCCATACCATGAGTTATCACCTAATGGTTTACTAATCACTTGTTGGTTCCACATTAGGAGAAATCATAAATCAATATAATCACAATGCCTCATTTCATCGGCGAATGTAAATAATCAATTCGTAGCAATTCCGCTACGATAAACCAAAAATAAATTCAAACTTGTCTCATTTCATCGACAAGTAAAACACAATCTAAATCAACAAATCATAATAGTCCAACATCGTCTATATATTCCCATTCGGGAATTATTGGACTACATTCCATACAAGCTCATCATGCTAATATGGAAAAGTATGCTCTAAGTTCATCTTGAGGTACCACGAAGTGGCCCCTAATCATGGAGGAGATCAAAAGATTCCTCAAAATATTTCGATCATACAAGTTCATACTTAAGCGATAAAGTAAACGCGCACGAGTCCCATACCCCGTGGTTTTTACTAAATCGTTTAATGTACTTTCTCGTATGTCCGAATACTCTACAAAATGATTAAATATTTTTATACAGGACTAAAATATTTCTATAGCGAAAGTTGGATTTATAAAAATATTTATAATAAATCTCCGGATTTTTAATAGAGAGAATACTATTTTTAAGGCCATAAAACAATTTATAAAAACTTTTTAAATATAATAATAATTGCTTAAAATCCTTTAAATATGCATAAAAAAAACAATTTGAATTTAAATAAATTTAAATCCAAAAACTCATGTAAACTTGGCTAATCCATTGTTGGATATCATGGCCAAATATTAGCATCAAATTTCAAGTAAAATTTTTGCAAAAGAATGCTAATGGAATTGTCAAAACCGAACAAACACATGAATATCATTGCTTTCAATGACAGACCAGCAGTAAAAATAATAGTTTTTCTTCTTTTAAACATCAAAATCATACAAAACTTAAAACACAAAAGTTGTAGCTTATTCTCTGGAGATTTCAGGACATCCAAAATTTCGATATTCCAATCAGTAACGTGAAAGTTATGGTCGAAATACTATCCTATGAATTTTATGTGCAGTAGCTAACAACTACAGGCCAGAGACAAACATTCACGATTTCAGCATAGGAAACATCAAAATTTGGCAAATTAATTCAAAGAAAAGTTATAGCATATTCTCTGTGGATTTCATAACATCTAAAATTTCAATATTTCGATAAGTAACGTGAAAGTTATGGTCGAAATATTATCCTATGAATTTTATGTGCAGTAGCTAACAACTACAGGCCAGAGAGAAACATTCACGATTTCAGCATAGGAAACTTCAAAATTTGGCAAATTGAGACAAAGAAAAGTTATAGAATATTCTCTGGGGATTTTAGAACATCCAAAATTTCATTATTCTGATTTGTGGTTCAAAAGATATGCTCAAAATACTACTTCAGCAAAAGAGTATTTCTGTGCCAAAAGTTATTCGACACAGCAACTTCTAACTCAGTTTTCAGGCATCAAGTGAAATCCAAATGCCATAAAAATTGGCGTTAATATATTACAGTCAATAAGCTTCGAAACGAGACCAAAATCACCTCAATCCAATATGGGATGAGGAAGATACAAGCAAATGAAATTAGGGTATTTTTAGGATTCAATATGAACAAACCGAAGTAAATTGACATACAGAAATTAGATTTTTCCACAACTTCAGATCATTTAGCTTGCTGTAAGATAATTCTTACCTATTGTAGCGAAGAGCGAAGAATTGAATAGCAAGGAGAGGTCTTCTAGGCTTGCAACGAAGCTCCGGAGGCTGCTACTACAAGAAGAGAGACATGCAAAGCAAAAGCAAACCCCAAACATGAATATACAATAAAATCACAAATGAAATCACAAATCTGAGATTAACATGATGGAGATTACCTTGCTCTCTTTAATTTAGCTAATTACTCTTTTAGTTTCAACTACAATTTGATTTATTAAGGCTTGGATAAGAAGGAGGACATGGATTTTGCTTTGTGAAGCTACTGGCTAATTTGAGGAAGAAGACTAAAAAAAAAGAAACGGTGAAAATTTTGTACGTACAAGTTTTTTTTTTCTCTTCTTTTTCCATCCAGATGTTTCTTATGGGCTGACCTGGGTTGGGGCTAAACCCATTTAGACTTAGGTATTTATTTGTTTTATTATTTATGTGTTCATAATTTACACAATATACAAATGTACATAACTTACACATATTTGATTGGATTTTCATGATTTTGGATGCGTTGGATTTGTCTTGCCATCTAGTTTCCAATAAAAATATTAAAACTTATGTTTCGACAATTTTATTATTTTATATTCATTTATTATCAAATTTAACCAATTTTCTTATTTTTGCACAATAAATTGCAAAATTAACACAATTGGTTAAATTATATTATTTTACACATCTAATAACAAAATAAATACATGTTTTGTCACTAATAAATCATTTCTCACTAAATTATCCACATTCTTCATGATTATTAATTTATTTACTCATTTCTCCATATTTAAATTAATAAAATGCCAATATTATTTTAAATAAACACAATATTGAACAAATTATTAATATTTATCCATCTTAAACAATATTCTACATTCATTAACCCAATACATCTCAAATTCATCATTTATCTCAAATAAAACATCTCATTTTTCTCTTAATTAATTAATTAATTAATTACAATATTAAATTATAATCTCCATTATAATTTAATATTTTCGGTAATCTCCAAAACTAGGGTTGTTACAGACTCCCCTCCATAACAAAATTGCATCCACGCAATTTCTAAAGGAAAAATCTACAACAACTCTACAAAGATTCAAACAAAAGAACGGAAATAAGCTTGAGATAATAAATACTCACCATGATCAAACGAAGAGAGAAAATCCAGAAAAGCACGCTCGATAGATTCTTTGGTTTCCCAAGTGCAATCATTGGGATTATCGGACCATTGAATCTTGACTAAAGGAACATTCTTGCTTCGAAGGCGCTTCACCTCTGAACCAAGAACTCGAACCGGATGTTGAACGGTAGTTAAACTCGGTGAGATCTCAAGCTCAAGCTGCTTGGAGGAATCAATAATAGAATCAGAATCTCGAAGGCACTTCTTCAACTGAGAGACATGGAATACATCGTGAATGCCAGAACAAAGGGGTGGAAGAGAAACTCGATAGGCTACGGGACCAATGCGCTCAATAATCAAAAATGGCCCTATATAGCGAGGAGCCAACTTCCCAGTAGAGCTAAAGCGCATCACTCCCTTCGTCGGAGATATACGAATGAAGACATGATCACCAACAGCGAATTCAAGAGGCTTCCTACGATTATCCGCGTAGGATTTCTGACGGCTCTGAGCCTCTTTCATTCTCTGTCGGACAAGGGAAATCTTCTTCGAAGAATCACGAATCGAATCCGGACCAAGAATAAACTTCTCGCCAGATTCTAACCAACAAGAGGGAGAACGACATGGTCTACCATATAGGGCCTCAAATGGCGCCATGCCAATGCTGGACTGAAAGCTATTATTATACGAGAACTCAACCAATGGAATGTGATCCTCCCATGAACCACCAAAATCAAGAATACAAGCTCGAAGAAGATCCTCAAGAATACGATTCACTCTCTCCGCCTGACCATCAGACTGAGGATGATAAGCAGTCAAAAGATTAAGCTTTGTACCCAAAGCTTGCTGAAAACTCGTCCAGAAATGACTGTGAATAATGGATCTCGGTCACAAACAATCGAAGAAGGAATACCATGTAACCGTACAATTTCCTTTATGTAAAGCTTTGCCAAGAAAGGGGCATTCCTATTAGATTTAATAGGAATAAAATGAGCAGACCTCGTGAGACGATCAACTATAACCCAAATACTAGAATGACCCGACCTCGAACGAGGTAGGCCGTCAACAAAATCCATCGAGACTTGGTCCCACTTCCAAAGCGGAACATCTAAAGGCTGAAGAAAACCAGATGGCCGCTGATGCTCGGCCTTGACAAGCTGACAGGTAAGGCATTTGCTCACGTGACTAGCAATATCACGTTTCATGCCTTCCCAAAAATAAAGACGACGCATATCCGCATACATCTTACTACTGCCAGGATGAATGGTATACTTAGAGCGATGACAATCATCAAGTATGTCACGCCTAAGTGCTGCGTCAGAAGGCACAATGATACGATTCTTCAGACGAAGACAATCGTGAGAATCAACAGAATAATCCCGCAACTCATCATTACGGGACTCAGAAGAGCAAGACTGAATGAGGCGCATCGTATAATCATCATGCCTCTGAGCCTCTAGAATACGATCCAATAGAGATGGACGAGCGTCCATACTAAACAACAAAGCAGGAGAATCAGAAGATGGAACACGATCACGAATATCACAAGAAGATAGGTTCATCAGAACATCCCATTCAGCTAACATCATAGAAACCACAGCCGAATGCTTGTGACTAAGCGCATATGCAACTCGATTACCCTTACCAGGGGTATACTCAATATCAAAATCATATGAGGCAAGAAACTCTAACCATCGTTGTTGCCTCATATTCAAATCCTTCTGTGAAAAGAGATACTTAAGAGATTTGTGATCGGTGTAAAGGACGAAGTGCTCTCCCAAAAGATAATGACGCCAAATCTTCAAAGAGAAGACAATGGCAGCAAGCTCAAGGTCGTAGGTAGCATACCGAATCTCGTTCGGACGTAACTGTCTCGAAGCATAAGCAACTACCCGATCTTTCTGCATCAGAACTGCGCCAAGACCACTAAGGCTGGCATCGGTATAAACGATAAGATCTTGGTTCCCATGAGGAACCATAAGAATAGGAGCATTAGTGAGAAGCTCTTTCAATCGCTGAAAAGAAGCTTCACACTTATCGGACCAAATAAATCGAACGCCTTTTCTCGTAAGGCTGGTCAATGGAAGCACAATACGGGAAAAGTCTTTGATAAAGCGGCGGTAATAACTCGCTAAACCTAGAAAAGAACAAATCTCATGAACATTCTCAGGCCTTTTCCAATTCTGAATAGCCTCTATCTTAGAGGGATCAACTGATATACCCTCTGAAGATACAACATGACCTAAGAACTTCACTTGCTTCTCCCAAAAGTGACATTTAGAAAGTTTTGCTTTGAGTTGATGTTGTCGAAGAGTACTCAAAACAATTCTAAGATGTCGAGCATGGTCCGCTTCGGATTTTGAATATACAAGAATATCATCAATGAAAACAAGCACGAACTTATCGAGATATTCCCGGAATACTCGATTCATAAGATCGACAAAGTAGGCAGGTGCGTTCGTTAATCCGAACGGCATGACAAGCCACTCATAAGAACCATAGCGAGTGCGGAATGCGGTGAGAGGATACTATCTTCCGCGGCTCGGAGCTGATGAAAACCAGTGGCAAGGTCTAATTGTGAAAAGACCTTAGCACCACTTAATTGATCGAACATGTCGTCAATTCGAGGCAAGGGATAACGATTATTGATGGTTAATTCGTTAAGCTTGCGATAGTCAACGCAAAGCCTAAGAGTCCCATCAGACTTCTGTTCGTCGACGGAAATTCTATCGGATTAGAAAACCGTCGAACGAATTTTGAAATAAAAATAACCGCAAGCGCACGGTGTACGAATGTAGCACGCGGCGAATACGGGTCGATCCACAGGGAATTGATGATTTTAAAAATTTCTATTCAATCAAATTATACCAAAGTCGAGTGAAATTGTTGGATAGAACTAAAATGAAGCTAAACTAGAATTGAAATGTGATTAGTAAACTATTGAACTAGAGAACAATTTAGAGGCAAATCCACTCTCATATTTTTGTAAATCAACAAACACATAATTTATGATCTCTAACTTTGATATTAAGTGAAATAATCATTGCATTTATCATAAGTATGGTTTGTTTATGTTATTAGTTAACATAACTCAAACCATCAAACTATAATACAACAATTATACCACTTACAATTCACATGAAAAAGAAGCCAAAGCAAAAACTATTTTAAGTATGATCTATTTACTATTGTAACTAGTAACATAGATCATCAAATTTCATTTTTACTTTCATTTCATAATCAAAAATTAAGTAGCAAAAGTTGATGTAGATTGTGTTTATGTTGAGTAAGAATAGCTCATTTGCATAAGCAATATAAGCTATCAAACCCACTTGTATAAACTTACATCAAAATTCACATTCATGAAGCATAAACAAAGAGATCATAAATCATAAAAAATGTTGAAATTACATAAAGTTAGAGAGCTTCATCACCCCTAAATTGAAGGGGTTTAGCTACTCATTTGTGGCATTGAAGCATCACAAGTAAGTTTCAACATTAAAGAAAAGAAAATAGAAAATAAGCAAAAAAAGCAAAAGAGATTAGCTACTAACTACTTGCATAAATGTAAATCTAAGCTATGAACATAAGGAGAAAGAGAGCATATAAATAAACATTAACAATAAAACAAAGGAAAACATGTAGAAAAGAGAGAAGAAAGAGGCTTGGAAGCCATTTTTATTTCATAGAACATTGAGCTTACACTTTGATTTCTTAATTTCCTAAGTAAAATGAAAGAGTAGATGATGATCTTCATGTACATAAGAGGGCTATTTATACATGCATAAAACCCTAATTCTCTTTTTAGGGAGCTTCCCAAAATACCCTTGAGGTGGTGTAGCCTCCAAGTAATCATTAACATTCACTAATCCCCCACTTAATATGTACATGAAGCTTTAAGTCCTTTTAGCATGTGCTTAGCTTCTAATTGGAAGTTAGGTAAGTGGGTGGGGTCCTCCATGATCTTGAACTTGAATTATTTCCTCTTCATTCCTTTGTATTTCCTTGTGAATGCATGTATCTTCATATAAGCCTCTTCCATATGCATCCAAATTCCTATAAAAATAATCAAAAAATGTCCAAGTAAAAATTCTTACATTGACACATGCACAAAAATGACCGTTTTGCCCTTGAATGATGATGAAAATATGATGGTTTGGAAATAATTGAATTTTGGTTTTAAACATGTTAAAATGCCCAAATATGATGATTATTTAAATAAAAAGAGATAAAATATGGATGTAAATATATGTACTAATACGTGCACATCAAATACCCCCACACTTATCTTTTTATTCGTCCTCGAATAAAGGAAAACTAAGATAAATCCGTTTTCGTAGGGAGCACGATTGCATTGAGCGTATGCAACAAGCCGTTAAACCTCTGGGTGTCCCCAGTAGGACGAGTGTTGTCTCGTGAGGGTTTTCAGCGGATACTACCCACAAAATCCAAATGCTGGATGAAAATATTTACAAATTGCAAGATTTATTTACAAAGAGATGAATGCGAATTTTTTGGAAATATTTACAGATGAAGGATCTATTTTTAAATTGACACAAATAAGTTAAATACAAGTTTTGGTCATTGTCTTGAAAATTTAAGTCATTTGCTCGTCAAAATTTCCAATCAAAATCAAGTTGTCATGACAGATAGACCATAGTTTGGCTAGTTGTTTCGGTTGATAACACAATGTAATTATGAAATGGATCCTTAATTGATTATCAAAGTTTATTAAAGTGGTATTTTCATTTATTTTCAATAACAAGTTAGGTCAAACAAGTTAAAATAGTGCTAGGATTTCAATTGCTAGCTCTCTCATTATTTGCAAGAAAAATTACACACCTAGCTCAGGTAAACTGAGGCCAGATATACCACCCATGCACTGCCTTTCGGGCTTATGTGAGGGGAGTACAGAGCATGGCGAGTGTACACACTTTCGTGCATACACCTATCGACCGTAGGTGGTTTTTATTAAGTCTGTTCTCTTTTTTTTATATGTGTTCCATACATGCATAACCGTGAGGACTTTTAAATGAGTATGAAAGCACATAATCAAAGATTTCAAGTAATTCACCCATGCATAACCGTGAGGACTTTTAAATGAGAGTGAATACTTTGGATGTTATTATTTTGTTTTTTGTTTTTTTTTATATATATATTTTTTAAGAGAGAGAGTTTTGCAAAATCATCTTAGCACCATTTAACTTAGAAGACAAAAATGTTATATCCTTTATTTTAAATTTACCACTTTTTAAACAACGATTTTCAATTAGAACATACTTCACAATTAACATAAATGAACCTTCCTATATACTAGTAAAACCATTGTTATTTGTAATCAAACTTCATTTTTATTTTTGTTAAGACAAATAAATTTTCAAAAATTTCAATTTATTAACCAAAACTTATACTTATCCCCTAGTGTTTCTTCAAAAATAAATCAAAATGGTAAAAAGAAAATGTTTCTGAGATTTAGGAATTTTGAGATTTTTTTTTTTTGAAGAAAATGAAAATTCAAAAATGCCATGAAAAACTAAAAAATAAAAATAAAAATGAGACTCCCCCCACACTTAATTTTGACTGTGTCCCCACAGTCGATGCATGATATAATGAGTGTAACGGGGAAAAATATGTATATATTTACAAAAGAGGGTTAACATTCTTACTAGACGTAACTTGGCTCATGAAGGATCATGAGCTCCTCCTCTTGGTTATCGGGAAATTCCAAGAAGGGTTTTAAACGATGACCGTTGACTTTGAAAATCGATCCATCCTTTGGGTTTTCTATTTCTATGACACCATGTGGAAAAACAGTTCGTACCACAAATGGTCCGGTCCACCTTGATTTAAGTTTCCCAGGGAATAAATGAAGTCTCGAGTCATATAAAAGAACTTTCTGGTTAGGCGAAAACTTTTTCCTTAGGATTGACTTGTCATGAAAAACTTTGGTTCTTTCTTTGTAAATTTTCTCGTTTTCATACGCGTCGTTCCTAAGTTCTTCTAGTTCGTTGAGTTGTAATTTTCGATTTTCGCCAGCTTCTTCATGATCAAAGTTTAAATTTTTTATTGCCCACAACGCTTTGTGTTCAATTTCAACGGGTAAATGGCAAGCTTTACCATAAACTAAACGAAAAGGGGACATCCCAAGGTTAGTTTTAAAAGCAGTACGGTAAGCCCAAAGCGCGTCGGTCAATTTCTGAGACCAATCTTTTCGATTTTTATTGACAGTTTTCTCCAAGATTTGTTTTATTTGTCGATTTGAAACTTCAACTTGGCCACAAGTCTGAGGATGATATGGAGTGGATAACTTGTGGGTTATCGAGTATTTTTTTATTAAAGTTTCAAAAGAACGGTTGCAAAAATGGGTTCCGTTATCACTGATTATTGTGCGAGGTGTGCCGAACCTCGAAAAGATGTTTTCTTTAAGAAATTTCACAACAATTCTGTGGTCATTGGTTTTGCAAGGAACGGCTTCGACCCATTTTGAAACGTAATCGACAGCGAGAAGGATATACAAGTTTCCAAAGGAATTGGGAAAAGGTCCCATAAAGTCGATACCCCATACATCAAAGATTTCGATCGTAAGAATGGGGTTTAAAGGCATCATATCTCGTCGAGAAATTCGTCCAAGCATTTGACATCGATCACAAGTTTTACAAAATTCAAACGAGTCTTTGAAAAGCGAAGGCCAATAGAAGCCACACTGAAGCACTTTTTCCGCAGTTTTTCGAGGACCGAAATGTCCACTGCACGCTTGATCGTGGCAAAACGAAAGAACACTCCTTATTTCATTATCCGGAATGCAACGTCGGATGATTTGGTCGGGAAAATATTTGAACAAGTATGGATCGTCCCAATAGAAATATTTCACTTGGGACATGAATTTGCATTTGTCCTGTTTGGACCAAGATGAGGGAGTTTCTTTAGTGACTAAGTAGTTCACTATATCAGCGTACCATGGATCGATAGAAATAGAAAGAAGTTGTTCATCGGGGAAGTTTTCATTGATCGGCAAGGAAGATGGTGCGTTCGAAAGACGAGATAAATGATCGGCTATCACATTATCGGATCCTTTTTTGTCTTTGATTGTAAGGTCGAATTCTTGAAGTAAAAGGATCCAACGAATCAAACGGGATTTAGCATCCTTTTTAGCGAAGAGATATCGAAGCGCAGAATGGTCAGTGTAGACCGTAATGTGTGAACCTATCAAGTAAGGTCGAAACTTTTCAAGCGCAAAAACGACAGCTAGAAGCTCTTTTTCAGTTGTTGTGTAGTTGAGTTGAGCGTCGTTCAAGGTCATACTCGCGTAGTAAATGACATGAAGGATCTTGTTGATGCGTTGTCCCAAGACAGCACCAACGGCAAAGTTTGAAGCGTCGCACATTATTTCGAAAGGAAGATCCCAATTGGGTGCGCAAATGACTGGGGCAGAAATGAGTTCGCTCTTAAGACGTTCAAAAGAAGAGATACAATCAGAGTTAAAATCGAAAGGAACGTCTTTTCCAAGAAGGGTCGTCAAAGGACGGGCGATTTTGCTAAAGTCTTCACAAAGCGTCGATAAAAGCCAGCGTGTCCTAAAAATGATCGAATGTCCTTAACAGATTTGGGAATGGGTAGACTTGCAATGACATCGATTTTCGCTTTGTCTACCTCAATGCCTTTGTTTGAGATGATATGTCCAAGGACAATGCCTTGTTTGACCATAAAGTGGCATTTTTCCCAATTCAAAGTCGAGTGTTTTTCTTTACATCGATTCAAAACCAACTCGAGGTGATGTAAACATTGAGAAAAAGAATCGCCGAAGATAGAGAAATCGTCCATAAAGACTTCTAGAAAGCGCTCAATCATGTCAGAAAAGATTCCAACCATGCATCGTTGGAAAGTCGCAGGAGCGTTACAAAGTCCGAATGGCATACGTCGATAAGCGAAGGTACCGAATGGACACGTGAAAGTCGTTTTCTCCTGATCTTCGGGAGCGATTGGAATTTGGTTATAGCCGGAATAACCATCAAGAAAGCAATAGAATTCGTGACCGGCTAAACGTTCGAGCATTTGGTCGATAAATGGAAGAGGAAAATGATCCTTACGTGTTGCGGCATTTAGTTTTCGATAGTCAATGCAAACACGCCAACCCGTTTGAGTACGAGTTGGAATAAGTTCGTTAGCGTCGTTTTTTATAACAGTAAGTCCGGACTTTTTAGGCACGACATGAATTGGGCTAACCCATGGGCTATCAGAGATGGGGTATATGATACCGTTATCGAGGAGCTTAAGAATTTCGTCACGAACCACATCTTTCATTTTTGGGTTAAGCCTCCGTTGTGCATCACGAGTGGGTTTGGCTTCATCAATCAAATGAATGCGATGTTGGACAATAGCAGGGCTAATTCCCTTAATATCAGTAATGGACCACCCAATTGCTTCTCTATTTTTCAAAAGAATAGAGAGAAGAGAAGCTTCTTGGTCAAGAGAAAGATTGTTAGAAATGATGACAGGACAAGTTTCGTTTTCACCTAAGTATGCATACTTAAGGTGAGCGGGAAGTGGTTTGAGGTCCAATTTCGGGAGTTTTTCGATTGCAGAATTGGGTTGAGATTCGGACTCAACTTGAAGCGATTCAAAGGGAAGAGTGTGTTCGATCTCGTTGGGGACTTCATGAAACAATTTTTCATACTCGGCCTCGCGTTCATCGTTAAGATCAAATGTTTCATTTTCAAAGTTTTCATGAATGGCACTAACTTCTAATGTTTGGTCACGAAGTTCGTTCGAGTGGCTTTCAAGATTGAAAATGTTAAGGTCCAAAGTCATGTTTCCAAAAGAGATTTTCATCGAACCGTTACGAAAATTGATTAAGGCGTTTGAGGTGGCTAAGAATGGTCGGCCTAAAATCAATGGGATTTGACTCGCAGGGTTTGTCACGGGTTGTGTTTCGAGAACGATAAAATCAACGGGGAATATGAATTGCCCTACTCGAATGAGCACGTCTTCGATTTCTCCCACGGGCTTCTTAATGGAACGATCGGCAAATTGAAGCGTAACTTTCGTGGGTTTGAGCTCACCTAAGCCTAATTGTTCGTAAACGGAGTATGGAATCAAGTTGACACTCGCGCCTAAGTCTATTAAACATTTGTTAATCGTCTTTTCTCCAATTGTACACGAAATCGTAGGGCAGCCAGGATCTTTGTATTTAACGGGTATGGATTGGGACAAGACTTCACTCAAACTAGCGGCTAAGAAGACTTTTTTGGGCACTTGAGTGTGTCGCTTTTGGGTGCACAAGTCCTTAAGAAATTTCACGTAAGTGGGGACTTGCTGAACGATGTCAAGAAGAGGAATGTTAACTTTGACTTGTTTAAAAATTTCCAACATCTTTTCCATTTGGTCCGAGGGTTTCTTTGGTCGAAGACGATGTGGAAATGGAACATGATACTCGGTAGGCGGGTCTACTCGAGTAGTAGAAGAAGAATTTTGATTGTCGTTCGATTCGACGTTTGGCTCCACGTTCTGTTCTGAGTCGTTCGTTGTTTTAGAAGTATCGAGAAAAGTTCCCAGTGAATCATTTGGATTAACGACTTGATTATCGATTTGTTTACCAGAACGGAGAGTTGTGATAGCATTCAACTGGGTGACATTGCTATCTTGAACAACATGGGCTTGATTTGAATTTGCGTTTTGATTTCTGGGATTTGGAAGGGGCTGGCTTGGGAATGTTCCTCGTTCACGTTCACTTACAGACGTGGCTAATTGACTCATTTGCATTTCGAGTTTCGCAATCGATTGGTTTGTGTTTTGCATATATGAAGTCAATAAATTTTGCAAATTACTGTTTGATTGAAGGCTTTGAGTAGTTGCCTTAGCCAACGTTTCAAGAGTTTTCTCCAGCGAAGTTAAACGTTTATCGTCTTGTGGAGGATGAGTAGAATTTGGTGGAAAATTTGGTTGTTGCGGTTGATTATGAGACGGGCCCGCAAAGTTTGGTTGAAAATTATTGGGCTGAAAGGGAGGATTCGAAGCATTATTCGGAAATGCTTGAAAATTGGGACGAATCGTATTCGTGTTGGGAATGTTTTGGTTCCACGCAAAATTCGGATGATTTCTCCATCCAGGGTTGTACGTTGGAGAAAACGGGTCGTTTTTGGTTTTATTGAAAGCATTGATTTGTTCGACGGAATTGGGACACTGATCGGCTATATGATTAGGATCGTTGCATTTATAACACATTGGTTGGGAAGCTTGGTTCGTTTGATTCGATGAGAAAACGTTATCGAATTTTTTAATCATTGCGTCGATTTTAGCTTCCAAAGCAAAAGAAGATCCCGTCGAGTGTGCACTCGATCGTGAGTAGATTGATTTTTCGTTCGAGCGTTCCCATTGGGACGACTTTTCAGCGAGGTTTTCAAGAAATTGCCAAGCATCATCATGATGTTGGGCAAGAAAATTGCCTTGGCACATTGATTCGAGCATGGTTCGTGAGCTGTTTTCGAGTCCATCATATAAGATTTGGCAAATCGTCCATTTTTCAAAGTTATGGTGTGGACATTTTATCAAAAGCTCTTTGAATCTTTCAAAATATTTTCCAAATGGTTCACCCTTGAATTGATGAAAATTTACAATTTCGTTTCGAATTCTACTTGTTTTTTCTAAGGGGTAGAACTTTTTTAAGAAAGCTTTTACAAATTCTTCCCACGTTTTAATTGAGTTCGAAGGTAAGCTGTACACCCATTTTTCAGCGTAATCCGTAAGAGCAAATGGGATTAATCGAAGTTTGATTCCGTCATCAGAAAGTTGTTGAAGTTTAATGGTTGCGCAAACTTGTTCGAATTTAGTCAAAAAGATGTATGGGTCATCGTGTTCGAAATTGCCAAATTTTGGAAGCGTGGCAATATGGTTCGAATGGATTTCGAAATGGTTACCCGTAGGGGCGGGTAATGTGATGCAAGATGGAATAGAAACTCTATCGGGAAAGATTCTATCCATAAGAGTTCGAGGGGCGTTTTCGTTCTCCATTTCGGGAGGATTGTCTGTTCGAGTTAAACGGTTTGTAGAAGGGTCACGAATCCAAGTATTCGTTGTTGTGTCACGAGTCCAAGTACTCATGCACAAGTGAAAGTCGAGAGGAGAAAGAAATTAGAAACGAGTTTTGGAGAATGAAAGAAGATTTGAAAATGTTTTTTTTTTTTTTTTTTTTTTTTAAGGGAAAAAAGACTATTTACCAAGTGAAGTTTATTTCAAAAGAAAAGTTTGATTTTTGTTTTGTTTTTTGAATTTTCAATTTTTTTTTTTGAAATGATTTTACAAATTTTTTTAGATTTTTGTTTTTGAGTTTTTTTTTTTTAAATATGCATGAACTAATGCAACTAAATGAATGCAAAGGACTTAATTACAGTTTTCTGTCCTTAGTAGCTCCTAACCCAAAATTGTATAATCACACTTTGTCTTAAATCAACAAAAATATTTCTCAGCTAGGTAACGGGCAGGGGTTATCGGTGCACCACGAATCACCGTAGCAATGCAACCGAAGGTTTAAGTACCTTCAGAGGAACAACCAGTATAATATTTACGAATCACCGTAATTTTTATAACTGGTTATTACTCTGCCGTAGCCTAGACACCAAGAAATAAAATCGTTTAAGTAAAACAATTGTGAAGATACAATTAAGCCCTAAGTGAGCTCGTGACACCCTTAGGTCCAACGTCTAACCTTTATTATTAGTCAAATTCTACGATGAAATGCGTTTGTGGGCTAAGGAAAGGGTGATGAAATCCCTCACCTTATGTGAATTGGGGTATTGCCCTTAGAAAAGAAAAACAAGATGAGACGAATGCAAAGCAGAAATTAAACGTGAAATTACAATGCAACTAAAATGAAGTTTGTTTTTGTTTTTGGATTTTTTTTTTGAAATTTTTTTTTTGTTATATATAAATGCAAGCAACCAACAATGCACTAGAGATGAAAGCACAATACCAGAGCGTGCAGATTATTAGCAATTTTTTTTTTAGCGGCGATTTTAGCAAAGCAAAGCAATTATTTTTCCTTTTGGCAATCAATTCCTTGTAATTTTCTGCTTTGACAACCTGAAATGAAAAACAAGATATATTCAACAATTTTTATTGTTATTATTTCTTTGTATGTTTATCAAAGATGAAAAACAAAATAAACGAAAAACAAAACAATTGAAAATAAAATAAATGAAAAATGAAAATTAAACAAACTTGAACTTGTTTTTTTTTTTTTTTGAATTTTTTTTTTTGGAGAGGAAATTTAAAAGTAGGGTTTTACTTAAAAAAAAAAAAAAATTTTTTTTTTTTTTTTTTGGATGCGTGGAACAGAGAAAAAAAAAATTATTGAAACAAACTAAGAAAACAAAATAAACAACAATTTTAAAACTACTTCCACAAAACAATTTGTTGTTTTTTAACTCGGGCTTTAATACTAACTAAACCCGGCCCAAGTAGCCCACAACAGATTAATACACGCGAATTACCAAAAACTTCTCGATTAAAATCAAAAACGAAAACACTTCTCAATTGAAAGACTGGTTCGATTCTCGGTTAAAAAAATTGAAAGCACATTCGAAGAAACGACAATGGCGGCGGCGATTGAGTTCATCGCAGTTCGAAGATTGATGGCATGTTCGAAGGAGCTCTGATACCGATTGATCTGGGTTGTTGAATTGAGGAGATGGTCGTGGATTCACGATGTGGTCTGGTTTTGGGTATTCAGGCGATTTGGGAGATTGGTGGTTCGAGATCGAGGGTTGGTTGCTGTTGCGATTTGCGATGGTTCGTGGTTGAGGAGTCGACTGTGATTGGCGCGTATTCTTCGCGAATGTTGTGGGAATTTTGGGTTACAGAATTGATTTGGGAAGATGTGAATTGGAGTTGTAGGAGGTGGTGATTGATGTTGAAGAGCTGGTCGTGTGGTGATGTCGCGACTGTACTGTGGGTTATTTGGGTCACGAAAATTACGGGGGTGGTCGATGTTCTGGTTGGTGGTTGCGGTCTTGATCAAGGTGGTGAAATGAGGGGGCAGAGGCCTTGTAGGTGGAAGAAGTGCTGTGGGGAATTGTGATAATCGTGGTTTTGAATGAATGAACTGCCGATGTTCGAGTGTTTCAGGGGAAGGTTGGAAGTAAGGCAAGGAGATGTACTGTTATGTATGGTGAAGTGATGAAGGGGAAGGCAATTGTTGTACTGGTTGTTCGAGACTGTGAATGATATCGCCCATGGGTTGATAGTGGCACTGTGTTATATGGCAGGTTGAAGATGGTCACAGAGGGGAGTGAAGTGGGAAGGCTGTTCAATGGAGATGAGATGGAGTTTGGACGTAACTGTGTTGCAGCAGTTAGGGAAGATATGCACAGTGTGCAGTGATATGGCACGCGCAAGGCAGCAGCAAGGATGGTGTTGGTAGAAGGCTCTAGTGGAGTTCGAGTGGATATGCAGTGGTCAGTATGTGGTTTGGGATGGTGAGGCACTGTTGATGAAGAGGAGCGGTTTGAATGATGGTGGATGTTGAGAAGGTAGTGAGGCAAGTGGTTTGTAGGCTAATATAGCTGCAGTTTTGAAGTTGTCTTCAAGTGGCAAGAGGTGTTTGTGATGCAGGTTTTGGTTGAAGATGTTTGTGGGAGATAGCAGTGTTTTGTGGAGGTGAAGGTGTTAAAGTGGTGAAGGGTCTGTTGACAGTTTGTAACTGTTGACAGTTTGTAAATGTAAATGAAGTGGTAAAGTGACTTTGAGCAAGGTAGTGGGATTGAAGTGGTTGAGTATGGAAGCTTGTTGAGTTGCAGTGGAATTGTGATGGGTTGAATGGCCGAGGAGGGGCAGTTGTAATGTTGAGGGAAGATATGGAGATGGTTGATGCAAATGGAAGCTGGGTGGTGGTTGTACTGTGGTATGAAGCAGTTTTGGAGATGTGTTATGGCAGAAATTTGGAAAGCAGAAGTGGTAATGGAGGCAGTAGTAACAGAATTGTGGCAAACAGAAGTGTTTGTGGTGAGGTGAAGTGCTCAGGAGGGTGTGTGCAGGCTGTGTGCACTGTGCACAGCGAAATGGTAGAAAACAGTGAATGGTATGGCCAGAATTGATGTAGAAAAACAGAAATGTGTGTTGAAATGGACAATTGTAACTGAAATTGTAAAGAAAACGAATATGAAATAAAATGTTTTTGTTTTGAAATTTTTGTATGTTTTTTTTCTTTTTTTTATAAATTCCAATGCAAACCAAACTAGAATACCAAATCAAATGCAAACACAAATCACACAATTTTTTTTTTAAAAAAAGAAAATTAATACACACAACAAACACACAAAATCAAACAAAATCAATCCGAAGAATAGAAAATAAAATCAAAACAATTCCCCGGCAACGGCGCCAAAAACTTGTTCGTCGACGGAAATTCTATCGGATTAGAAAACCGTCGAACGAATTTTGAAATAAAAATAACCGCAAGCGCACGGTGTACGAATGTAGCACGCGGCGAATACGGGTCGATCCACAGGGAATTGATGATTTTAAAAATTTCTATTCAATCAAATTATACCAAAGTCGAGTGAAATTGTTGGATAGAACTAAAATGAAGCTAAACTAGAATTGAAATGTGATTGGTAAACTATTGAACTAGAGAACAATTTAGAGGCAAATCCACTCTCATATTTTTGTAAATCAACAAACACATAATTTATGATCTCTAACTTTGATATTAAGTGAAATAATCATTGCATTTATCATAAGTATGGTTTGTTTATGTTATTAGTTAACATAACTCAAACCATCAAACTATAATACAACAATTATACCACTTACAATTCACATGAAAAAGAAGCCAAAGCAAAAACTATTTTAAGTATGATCTATTTACTATTGTAACTAGTAACATAGATCATCAAATTTCATTTTTACTTTCATTTCATAATCAAAAATTAAGTAGCAAAAGTTGATGTAGATTGTGTTTATGTTGAGTAAGAATAGCTCATTTGCATAAGCAATATAAGCTATCAAACCCACTTGTATAAACTTACATCAAAATTCACATTCATGAAGCATAAACAAAGAGATCATAAATCATAAAAAATGTTGAAATTACATAAAGTTAGAGAGCTTCATCACCCCTAAATTGAAGGGGTTTAGCTACTCATTTGTGGCATTGAAGCATCACAAGTAAGTTTCAACATTAAAGAAAAGAAAATAGAAAATAAGCAAAGAAAGCAAAAGAGATTAGCTACTAACTACTTGCATAAATGTAAATCTAAGCTATGAACATAAGGAGAAAGAGAGCATATAAATAAACATAACAATAAAACAAAGGAAAACATGTAGAAAAGAGAGAAGAAAGAGGCTTGGAAGCCATTTTTATTTCATAGAACATTGAGCTTACACTTTGATTTCTTAATTTCCTAAGTAAAATGAAAGAGTAGATGATGATCTTCATGTACATTAGAGGGCTATTTATACATGCATAAAACCCTAATTCTCTTTTTAGGGAGCTTCCCAAAATACCCTTGAGGTGGTGTAGCCTCCAAGTAATCATTAACATTCACTAATCCCCCACTTAATATGTACATGAAGCTTTAAGTCCTTTTAGCATGTGCTTAGCTTCTAATTGGAAGTTAGGTAAGTGGGTGGGGTCCTCCATGATCTTGAACTTGAATTATTTCCTCTTCATTCCTTTGTATTTCCTTGTGAATGCATGTATCTTCATATAAGCCTCTTCCATATGCATCCAAATTCCTATAAAAATAATCAAAAAATGTCCAAGTAAAAATTCTTACATTGACACATGCACAAAAATGACCGTTTTGCCCTTGAATGATGATGAAAATATGATGGTTTGGAAATAATTGAATTTTGGTTTTAAACATGTTAAAATGTCCAAATATGATGATTATTTAAATAAAAAGAGATAAAATATGGATGTAAATATATGTACTAATACGTGCACATCAACTTCCTCACGAATACAACTGCAGCACCCCACAGAGAAGAACTAGAACGAATTAAATGCTTAGCTTCAAGCTCAAGGAGTTGCTTTTTGAGTTCCTCATTTTCCCGTGCAGACATCCTCGTAGGAGGACGACTAACATGCTGAGCACCTGGAATAAGATCAATACGGAACTCGATAGATCGCTTAAGAGGCAAACCAGAAACAGGCTCAAATAAATCAGCAAAGTCGCAAACAACTGGAATAAGAGATATATCGCCATCAATGTCATGAGAACCGAGAGCAAATAAGGAAGCCACGGAGTCACAATCAGAATCACGAAGCGAGAGAGATAGCTGATCGGGACAATCAGGATGTCGAAGATAAAGAACTCGCTCCATGCAAAGAATCCTGGCATCATATCGAACTAGCCAGTCCATACCAAGAATCATATCGAAACCAAGGAAAGGAATCACGTGCAGATTCGCATGGAAGGAATAACCACATATCAAAATCTCAACATCATCACAATATAAGCTAAAAGTAGGGGTCCTCCAATAGGATTAGCAATCCGCAATGAAGTAAGCAAGCAAGCAATGAAGTAAGCAAGAAAGACACATCCAACTGTAAAGCATCAACGAGTTCCTTCGATACGAATGAGTGGGACGCACCCGTATCGAAGAGCACTCTAATATAATGATCGTGAAATAAAATAGAACCTTCCAAAATAGATGAAGATGTACCTTTAGGCTGAGAAGAATCACCAGAAGCAGATGCAACATTAAGCTGTCCCTGACGAGGTCCTTTCCCCTTCTTGGGGCAAGAAGCAACTAAATGTCCCTCTTTCTTACAATAGAGGCACCTTTTGGGTTTGGGACATTCTATGACATGATGATCAGGGGAGCCACAATTGAAAAAAGCAAATGATTTAGCTGAAAGAGCTGGCTGAGACTGAGAAGAGGGACCATTAAACTTCTTCTTCTTCTTAGAAGGAAAAGACTTAGGCTTGCCAAAGAACTTCTTCTTGTTCGGGTTGGCCCGAACACTAGTATCATCATCACTATCTTCTTCCTTCTCAACCACTTCAAGACGAAGCGCCGTATCAACAAGCTTCTCAAAAGAAAGCTCAAGACGAAGCATAAGGGCCTTCTTCAAATGCTTCTTGAGCCCGGAAACGAATATAAGATTCTTCTTGTAAGGAGTGGAAATGTGCTCAAGACCATACTTTGAAAGACTTTCAAAAGAGGCAACATACTCAGAAACATATAGCTTTCCTTGCTTAAGCTCAAGGAAACGTCGAGCTAGAGTAGCTCTCTCAGAATCAGGGATAAACTTGAGCTCGAACCGCTCACGAAACTGATCCCACTCAAGTGAGGACTCATCAACCTCAGAAATCAGAAGATCATACCAATGAAGGGCACGTTCTTGCAACATACTAGATGCTACAAGAACCCGATGGCGGCTAGAAATCTCCATACGGGTAAAGATACGCTCACAAGAACTGAGCCAAGCCTCGACCTCAATAACAGACTCGGTGCCTTTGAAGGGCTTGCCACCGAGATGAGTAAAGTCACTGCACATACGTGCGAAGGCAGACTTCTGCGGAGCAGAAGAAGAACCAGATGTGGGAGGCTGAATGCTCCGCACAAGCTCTAGAATCTGGTCGGTAGACATGTATACGCCTTCAGGACGGGAACCACTGGACGGTCCCACCGCTGAAAAACGTCCTCTACCACGTCCAGACATAGCTGAAAGAAAAGATAAGCTAGGATTATTCACAGGGTAAATATATATTCATAAGAAATTCGAATGCGAAAACTAAGGAATACTACGGAATAAAATATACATTCCTAGATGTATTCCTTTCTATTTACCCCAAAGGAATCGAAAAGGGACACACTTGAATCATGGGTAAAGACAAAGATAAGTAAAGGTGAAATGGGTTGTGACTTATGGGATGATACATGTAGATGTATTGTATTTAATGTATGGTATCTCGTGTGCTGTTCTGTTCATATCACATTAATTTCTGAAACGATGCTCTGATACCAAGCTGTGACGCCCCACCCCGAGACCCACGTTGGTAAAGGGAATTAACGAGTAATTCTGTCTACTAACGCAGAGAATAAGGCTGGATAGGAGCGACCAACATAGCATACAATTGCTATGAACTAAACATGTCAAGTATGTGTCAAAATTTTTTTCCATTACCTCATGTGTGGTTGACACGTCTAATGCGTAACTATTGCACACTACGGTGGCTATATAACATTTCAGAAATAATGTAATATAATATGCGGAATAATCAAAGTCACAGAAAAGCAAACCCATATCAGTCATATACATACATAACCGTCACCATACATAGCCATATAATACATCATACAAGGGTAACTACTAGGTAGCTAAGTGTCAAAATATACATCCCAAAAATATACAAGTGATCATAAAGGAGTAGTCCCAAAAGACGAAGACTAGCTAGCCAAAATATACATATATGTCCCACAAAAAGTATCAAGCTGAACTGGAGGCAAAAGAAATCCGGGCTAACCTGTAACTCGGTCTGACCCGAGTGAAAAAAAAACACACGGGTCAGGCAACTGAACTCACCAGTAGATAAGGAACTCTAAGATAATAAGTAAAGGGAAACATTCATTCTGTTGTACCCAACAGAATAGATGAAAGGTTCAATGATAATCAAGGAAGGTGTCAAGCTAATATTCTAATGTCATGCGTAAGGGGAAATGTGATTAAGTAAAGTAAATTATTAACAAACATCCATGAAATCATGAAATCTCATAAATCTCCAACAAGTCATGAAACGATCTAAATAATCATGGACCACAAAATAATATCGCCTTATTCATATATAAGGCTATAGAAATCATCAAATTCCGCTAAATCATAAAGCATCAAAAGATAATTTTGCACGTGCTTTTGAATCTCCACTAGTACTATACTTTGGTACCAACAATCGTGATGATCGAGATCATGTCATCTAGATAAATCTTGACAATCTTGACGACTACGTAGCCTATAATTTAATCAATCCCAATCGGTGAGGTCAAAGACCCGAGTAATAGTAAATTCATGATTTGGGGTATAATTTCAAATCTTGATTCCCCAATAAACTCGTGGTCTCATAGTACTAGTCCAATCTTGAATGTGTATCAACATCGAGACTAGGAACCCATAAGGGTATAACCCACGTCCCATACCATGAGTTATCACCTAATGGTTTACTAATCACTTGTTGGTTCCACATTAGGAGAAATCATAAATCAATATAATCACAATGCCTCATTTCATCGGCGAATGTAAATAATCAATTCGTAGCAATTCCGCTACGATAAACCAAAAATAAATTCAAACTTGTCTCATTTCATCGACAAGTAAAACACAATCTAAATCAACAAATCGTAATAGTCCAACATCGTCTATATATTCCCATTCGGGAGTTATTGGACTACATTCCATATAAGCTCATCATGCTAATATGGAAAAGTATGCTCTAAGTTCATCTTGAGGTACCACGGAGTGGTCCCTAATCATGGAGGAGATTAAAAGATTCCTCAAAATATTTCGATCATACAAGTTCATACTTAAGCGATAAAGTAAACGCGCACGAGTCCCATACCCCGTGGTTTTTACTAAATCGTTTAATGTACTTTCTCGTATGTCCGAATACTCTACAAAATGATAAAGTATTTTTATACAGGACTAAAATATTTCTATAGCGAAAGTAGGATTTATAAAAATATTTATAATAAATCTCCGGATTTTTAAAAGAGAGAATACTATTTTTAAGGCCATAAAACAATTTATAAAAACTTTTTAAATATAATAATAATTGCTTAAAATCCTTTAAATATGCATAAAAAAAACAATTTGAATTTAAATAAATTTAAATCCAAAAAATCATGTAAACTTGGCTAATCCATTGTTGAATATCATGGCCAAATATTAGCATCAAATTTCAGGTAAAATTTTTGCAAAAGAATGCTAATGGAATTGTCAAAACCGAACAAACACATGAATATCATTGCTTTCAATGACAGACCGGCAGTAAAAATAATAGTTTTTCTCCATTTAAACCTCAAAATCATACAAAACTTAAAACACAAAAGTTGTAGATTATTCTCTGAAGATTTCATAACATCCAAAATTTCAATATTCCGATCAGTA
Organism: Allium cepa; assembly: GCA_030765085.1. Lineage (NCBI taxonomy): Eukaryota > Viridiplantae > Streptophyta > Magnoliopsida > Asparagales > Amaryllidaceae > Allium > Allium cepa. Next base: position 906,811,803 of record CM060932.1, read on the forward strand.
ACGTGAAAGTTATGGTCGAAATACTATCCTATGAATTTTATGTGCAGTAGCTAACAACTACAGGCCAGAGACAAACATTCACGATTTCAGCATAGGAAACATCAAAATTTGGCAAATTGATTCAAAGAAACATTATATCATATTCTCTGGGGATTTCAAAACATCTAAAATTTCAATATTCCGATGAGTAACGTGAAAGTTATGGTCGAAATACTATCATATGAATTTTATGTCCAATGGCTAACAACTACAGGTCAGAGACAAACATTCACGATTTCAGCATAGGAAACTTCAAAATTTGGCAAAATGATTCAAAGACAAGTTATAGAATATTCTCTGGGGATTTCAGAACTTCCAAAATTTCATTATTCCGATTTGTGGTTCAAAAGATATGCTCAAAATACTACTTCAGCAAAAGAGTATTTCTGTGCCAAAAGTCATTCGACACAGCAATTTCTAACTCAGTTTTCAGGCATCAAATGAAATTCAAATGCCATAAAAATTGGCTTCAATATACTACAGTCAATAAGCTTCGAAACGAGACCAAAATCACCTCAATCCGATAAGGGATGAGGGAGATACAAGCAAATAAAATTAGGGTATTTTCAGGATTCAATATGAACAAACCGAAGTAAATTGACATACAGAAATTAGATTTTTCCACAACTTCAAATGATTTAGCTTGCTGTAAGATAATTCTTACCTATTGCAGCGAAGAGCGAAGAATTGAATAGCAAGGAGAGGTCTTCTAGGCTTGCAACGAAGCTCCGGAGGCTGCTACTACAAGAAGAGAGACATGCAAAGCAAAAGCAAACCCCAAACATGAATATACAATAAAATCACAAATGAAATCACAAATCTGAGATTAACATGATGGAGATTACCTTGCTCTCTTTAATTTGGCTAATTACTCTTTTAATTTCAGCTACAATTTGATTTATTAAGGCTTGGATAAGAAGGAGGACATGGATTTTGCTTTGTGAAGCTACTGGCTAATTTGAGGAAGAAGACTAAAAAAAAAAAGAAACGGTGAAAATTTTGTACGTACAAGTTTTTTTCTCTCTTCTTTTTCCATCCAGATGTTTCTTATGGGCTGACCTGGGTTGGGGCTAAACCCATTTAGACTTAGGTATTTATTTGTTTTATTATTTATGTGTTCATAATTTACACAATATACAAATGTACATAACTTACACATATTTGATTGGATTTTCACGATTTTGGATGCGTTGGATTTGTCTTGCCATCTAGTTTCCAATAAAATTATTAAAACTTATGTTTCAACAATTTTATTATTTTATATTCATTTATTATCAAATTTAACCAATTTTCTTATTTTTGCACAATAAATTGCAAAATTAACACAATTGGTTAAATTATATTATTTTACACATCTAATAACAAAATAAATACTTGTTTTGTCACTAATAAATCATTTCTCACTACATTATCCACATTCTTCATGATTATTAATTTATTTACTCATTTCTCCATATTTAAATTAATAAAATGCCAATATTATTTTAAATAAACACAATATTGAACAAATTATTAATATTTATCCATCTTAAACAATATTCTACATTCATTAACCCAATACATCTCAAATTCATCATTTATCTCAAATAAAACATCTCATTTTTCTCTTAATTAATTAATTACAATATTAAATTATAATCTCCATTATAATTTAATATTTTCAGTAATCTCCAAAACCAGGGTTGTTACAGTCGCGTTATTCTTTTCATTGTCAATAGCCCCTCATGAACATTAACATCGATATTTTAATTTGTTATTGCTTCTCCAATTTCAATGTACTCATCAATATTTTTATTTTCATCACGAGTGCCATAAATCCTTCTCAAAGTTCATTATTTGGGTTGTCAGATTAAGGGGGTTGCCCAAAGGCTTGGTTTGATTGGTATTTTCAGATTAAGGGGGTTGCCCAAAGGCTTGGTCTGATTAGCCTTTCCCATCGGTTAGGTTTGGATGCATGAATGGAGTAATATTTGACTACCCAGGGTTTTAGCATTGACATCGAAGTTAAAGACAAGATTTTCAAAGAGCAAAAAATTAAAAGTTAGGAGAGTTGTTAAATACATCAAATTAAGTATTGAATGTTACTCTAGATATCATCATGCCTTTATTTGCACTTAAAAATACCATTGGTTGTTTAAATTTTCCAGTTGCTTGTCATGGATAGTTGTTCACAACCGCATAGTAACTTAGTAGACTAATGTGTACAACTTAAGCATCGTAGTTCACTCTATATGGAAAGAGATTTCAACATCCAAATTTGTCAAATACTAGTTGATATTTAATAGCTGATTGTACAAATAAAACATCCTATTATTAAAACCGAATGGTGCAATTCCTACTCAAATATGAATTTGTCAAATTCGGACTTTTCATTGAACCGTCGACCGCCTTCAACGTTGAACCCATTCCCCTACATCTTCTTTTAACGGAGATTGAAACAAAGATTTGAATAGAGATTGAGATGACGGTTGATACAGATGTTGAGATTGAGATGGAAAATCCTCCTTTTACTTCTAATTAGAGTGTTAATATGTAAATTGAGGAATTGTGACTTGAAGTTTGATAAATATAAAATATAATAAAATAATTATTAATAAGATAGAAAGAAGAAAAACTTATTTGGTAATTCAATAATTATAAATAGTTTTTATAAGGAGAGAATTAATCATTTGATTCTCCCCTTAACATTATATTCCAACATAAATTATGTTTTTTCATTAACCTTAACCAAAATGAAACCGTTTTAACAATTCTCATTATTTACGAGCGAATTAGTTAAAAGGACAAAGTTGATGAAAAGTTTTGAACTAAGAATATCGCACTAAAAGTTTATTTTGAAGGAAAAAAATTTATGTTGCGCCCTTGCCTTGACTTCATCGCTTGTCACCTATACTTCAGCACAACCATCGACATAGCTTCACCTCAGATCCCGTAAAGCCCCTCAAGCCATCATTGTTCAATGTCATATCATCGCCATTGATCCACCTCAAATCAAAACCCTACATCACCCAAAACCCTAACTACCAACAACGGCGTCACTATTCGATATATGTCTTACAACCACCAACATAACTGCAACACTATTTGATATATGTCTCTAGCACGACAAAAAAAAGAAAATAAAAAACAATACTATATCAATATAGCGTTACTAGTGCGATCCCATGCTACACGCATGTGTTTCCTCATAAAGTTTAGATGCAGCATTTTTTTTGAACTTTTTTGTTATGGATTATAGTTTTCTAAATTAGTTTTTTCTTGAACACTGCCTTCAACGTTTTTTGGTAAATTTTCTTAACAAATCTCAAACACAAATTACAATTAATATTATTAAGCATCAACTATAATTGTTCTTAATTTGGTAAGCATTGCATGTCTAGGCATACTTATTAATAAATTTTCATGTGTAAACGATACAAACAACCATAATTTTATTTAAAGCTTAACATATAAAAATTTAAATGCCGACAATAATGTTCTAAATCTGAAATTGAGAAATCATGTTCAGAATGTAATTTTAATTAAATTTGATTCAAAGAAATTACATTCCAACATTTTCATTATTAAACTTTTATACATTACACTATACTCACTAAATTAAAGAAAATATTATAAAGATTGAAATATTTTGTAATAAAGATAGTGTAGTACGACATGAGAATTACACATAGTATATATATTACGTGGTCAAATTTTTGGAATAGCCAAATAATTTTCCTTTTTACTTCAAATATTCATGCGAACATAGTGATTGAAATAATATGATAATAATTATAATAAAATGTAAATTAATTTCATTATTAAACAAAATTCTTTTAGATGCATAGAAAATAATTTGCATGACATTTCATTGAAAGTAAATTTTAGATCAACTAATGTAAAGAAACATAATCAATGTTGCAAAGTAATGAAAACAGATTTATCATTGATATAGGATGAACTGGTGCTAAGCATATGTATTTTTTGTTATGTTCGATTTTTTAGCAATTATAGTTGTCAAAAACATGAATAGCTTAATTGCGAGTTTGAAACTCTAAATTAGACCATTCAATTCAGTACAAAGTTGATGAGAACTGATTCGATAAAACCGAACAAACAAACTATTTGTTGTTGATAGATGTCTATCAGTATATTCAATTCAATTGAATACTGCACTTTTTAAGGAATGTTTATATTTTCTTATGTTACAAAGTTGGACTATTATAATATCATAAGAATATTGCACAATATTTTAGAAGAATTTGAATATTCACTCATATGGAAAAATGTACTGCATAAGAACAGCCTCTGCTTGCTATAGAGATAGACAACATGTAGGGCTACATGTGTTGCCTCAACGTATGCATCATGCTTCATGAACCAAGTGTAACACCTTGGTCCTACAAAGGCAATTGCTCTTTTCCTAGGTTGTAATAGTAGGTGTTATCTCTTTTCGATTGCAGTGACAACTGGCATATTGGTACCTAAACTGCCGATTACATCATCGTGAGAAAGATGTGTTTTACAAATCGGAAATAATTTTTAGAAGGAACAACCATGTGTTTTAAAACATAAAAATTTTGATTTACAAAAGTTCCATTTTTTACTTTTTACTTAATACAACGGACTTACCTTCTAGATATAATCATTAGTATTTATGAATAAATAAATTAAATACTGGACTATCAGATTTATATTCATCTGTTATTTTAAACATGAAAATTAATAGGTTATTAAAATTTATAATCATTTCTTTTTCGTAAACAGTTATTTTTACAAATTGTGAAAATTGTTAATCATTTTCAATTTTAAATATAATAATAATCAATGGTATAATCAGATTTTATTTTTTATGAGTTCTCGCTTAAAATTAAGTATCACTCTTGTTATAAAAAGTAACTGATTTTTAGTTTTTAAAATGTAGTCCTTTTCACCTGATCAAGAGTACGATATGTCAAACATGGAATGATCATAAATTTTGATTCATTGAAAAGGTTTAATTTTAGGTACTTTTAGTTCTCACATATGATGCATGCAGAGTCGGTTCCGACCTTTGGATTTTCCTAGGTGGGAAATAAATTTGGTGTTTATAAAATAAACAAAACGAAAAATAAACATATAATTTTTTTTATTAAGATGACATTCATAACAAAAGATAGACAAGATAGCTAATATATGGATTTGAATGTGTAAACATGTAAAGATATATTTAACGTATACGTTCTCAAAAGAAACAACCTTACCTTGTATTTTTAGAAGCAAAACTCTTCAATTATCAATTATATCATTGTACTTTAACATATGAAAGTGTTCTTGTTGAATGCAAAGCATAGTCAACTCACTTAGTCTTTTCTATGACATAGTATTTCAAATATATATTTTTATTAACTTCGACTTAGAAAGACTTATTTTGGTTGAAGCAACTATAATCGAAATAGTTAATAAGATTTAATATGCAACACATACATTTCAAAATCCCTCACATCATTATAAGATCTTTAAAAATCAAGAGTTCTTATTGATTTGTTACCTTGATGGAAAGATTCTTCCCAGTTATGTTACACATATTGTTCTGTCGATGATTACCTTCAATTATTTCAAATTTTGCATTCAAAATAATTTCAAAAGTTCCTTCATAAAATTCAAATTGTTCAAAGAGCGTTATTCTTTTCATTGTCAATAGTCCCTCATGAAAATTTAACATCGATATTTTAATTTGTTATTGCTTCTCCAATTTCAATATCCTCATCAATATTTTTATTTTCATCACGAGTGCCATAAATCCTTCTCAAAGTTCATTATTTGGGTTGTCAGATTAGGGGGGTTGCCCAAAGGCTTGGTTTGATTGGTATTTTTAGATTATGGGGGTTGCCCAAAGGCTTGGTCTGATTAGCCTTTCCCATCGGTTAGGTTTGGATGCATGAATGGAGTAATATTTGACTACCCAGGGTTTTAGCATTGACATCGAAGTTAAAGACGAGATTTTCGAAGAGCAAAAAATTGAAAGTTAGTAGAGTTGTTAAATACATCAAATTAAGAACTGAATGTTACTCTAGAAATCATCATGCCTTTATTTGCACTTAAAAACACCATTGGTTGTTTAAATTTGCCAGTTGCGTGTCATGGACGGTTGTTCACAACCGCATAGTAACTTAGTAGACTAACGTGTACAACTGAAGCATCGTAGTTCACTCTATATGGAAACAGATTTCAACATTCAAATTTGTGAAATACTAGTTGATATTTAATAGCTGATTGTACAAATAAAACATCATATTATTATAACCGAATGGTGCAATTCCTACTCAAATCTGAATTTGTCAAATCCGGACTTCTGATTGAACCGTCGACCGCCTTCAACGTTGAACCCATTCCCCCACATCTTCTTTTAATGGAGATTGAAACGAAGATTTGAATAGAGATTGAGATGACGATTGATATAGATGTTGAGATTGAGATGGAAAATCCTCCTTTTACTTCTAATTAGAGTGTTAATATTTAAAATTGAGGAATTATGACTTGAAGTTTGATAAATATAAAATCTAATAAAATAATTGTTTATAAGATAGAAAGTAGAAAAACTGATTTGGTAATTCAATAATTATAAATAGTTTTTATAAGGAGAGAATTAATCATTTGATTCTCCCCTTAACATTATATTCCAACATAAAATATGTTTTTTCATTAACCTTAACCAAAATGAAATCGATTTAACAATTCTCATTATTTACGAGCGAATTAGTTAAAAGGAAAAAGTTGATGAAAAGTTTTGAACTAAGAATATCGCACTAAAAGTTTATTTTGAAGGAAAAAAATTTGTATTGCGCCCTTGCCTTGATCATCGCTTGTCACCTATACTTCAGCATAACCATCGACATAGCTTCACCTCTGATCCCGTAAAGCCCCTCAAGCCACCATTGTTTAATGCAATATCATCGCCATTGATCCACCTCAAGTCAAAACCCTACATCACCCAAAACCCTAACTACCAACAACGGCGTCACTATTCGATATATCTCTTACAACCACCAACATAACTGCAACATTATTTGATATATGTCTCTAGCACAACAAAAAAAAGAAAATAAAAAATGCTATATCAATATAGCATTACTAGTGCGAACCCATGCTACACGCATGGGTTTCCTCATATAGTTTAGATGCAACATTTATTTTGAATTTTTTTGTTATATGATACTGAAAATGCATTTGATGGATTATAGTTTTCTAAATTAGTTTTTTCTTGAACACTGCCATCAACGTTTTTTGGTAAATTTTCTTAACAAATCTCAAACACAAACTATAATTAATATTATTAAGCATCAACTATAATTGTTCTTAATTTGGTAAGCATTGCATATCTAGGCATGCTTATTAATAAATTTTCATATGTAAACGATACAAATCACCATAATTTTATTTAAAGCTTAACATATAAAAATTTAAATACCGACAATAATGTTCTAAATCTGAAATTGAGAAATCGTGTTCAAAATGTAATTTTAATTAAATTTGATTCAAAGAAATTACATTCCAACATTTTCATTATTAAACTTTTATACATTACACTATACTCACTAAATTAAAGAAAATATTATAACAGATTAAAATATTTTGTAATAAAGATAGTGTAGTACGACATGAGAATTACACATAATATATACATTACGTGGTCAAATTTTTGGAATAGCCAAATAATTTTCCTTTTTACTTCAAATATTCATGCAAACATAATGATTGAAATAATATGATAATAATTATAATAGAATGTAAATTAATTTCATTATTAAACAAAATTCTTTTAGATGCACAGAAAATACTTTGCATGACATTTCATTGAAGGTAAATTTTAGATGAACTACTGTAAAGAAACATAATCAATGTAGCAAAGTAATGAAAACAGATTATCATTAATATAGGATGAACCTGTGCTAAGCATATGTATTTTTTATTATGTTCGATTTTTTAGCAATTATAGTTGTCAAAAACATGAATAGCTTAATTGCGAGTTTGAAACTCTAAATTAAACCATTAAATTCAGTACAAACTTGATGATAACTGATTCGATAAAACCAAACAAACTATTTGTTGTCAATAGATGTCTACCAGTATATTCAATTCACCTAAATACTGCACTTTTTAAGGAATGTTTATATTTTTTTATGTTACAAAGTTGGACTGATTATCATATCATAAGAATATTGCACAATATTTTAGAAGAATTTGAATATTCACTCATATGGAAAAATGTACTGCATAAGAACAACCTCTGCTTGCTATAGAGATAGACAACATCTTGTAGGGCTACATGTAATGCCTCAACGTATGCATCATGCTTCATGAACCAAGTGTAACACCTTGGTCCTACAAAGGCAATTGCACTTTTCCTAGGTTGTAATAGTAGGTGCTATCTCTTTTCGATTGCAGTGACAACTGGCATATTGGTACCTAAACTGCCGATTACATCATCATGAGAAAGATGTGTTTTACAAATCGGAAATAATTTTTAGAAGTAACAACCATGTGTTTTAAAACATAAAAATTTTGATTTACAAAAGTTCCCTTTTTACTTTTTACTCAATACAACAGACTTTCCTTCTAGATATAATCATTAGTATTTATGAATAAATAAAGTGAATATCGGACTATAAGATTTATATTCATCTGTTATTTTAAATATGAAAATTAATAGGTTATTAAAATTTATAATCATTTCTTTTTCCTAAACAGTTATTTTTACAAATTGTGAATTTTTTTAATCATTTCCGATTTTAAATATAATAATAATCAATGGTATAATTAGATTTTATTTTTTACGAGTTCTCGCTTAAAACTAAGTATCACTCTTGTCATAAAAAGTAACTGATTTTTAGTTTTTAAAATGTAGTCTTTTTCACCTGATCAAGAGTACGATATATCAAACATGAAATGATCATAAATTTTGATTCATGGAAAAGGTTTAATTTTAGGTACTCTTAGTTCTCACATACGAAGCATGCAGAGTCGGCTTCTACCTTTGGATTTTCGTAGGTAGGAAATAAATTTGGTGTTTACAAAATAAACAAAACGAAAACTAAATAATTTTTTTTTATTAAGATGGCATTCATAACAAAAGATAGACAAGATAGCTAATATATAGAATTGAATGTGTAAACGTGTAAAGATATATTTAACATATACATGCTCAAAAGAAACAACATTACCTAGCATTTTTAGAAGCAAAACTCTTCAATTATCAATTATATCATTGTACTTTAATATATGAAAGTATTCTTGTTGAATGCAAATCATTGTCAACTCACTTAGTCTTTTCTATGACATAGTATTTCAAAGATATATTTTTGTTAACTTCGACTTAGAAAGACTTATTTTGGTTGAAGCAACTATAATCGAAATAGTTAATAAGATTTAATATGCAACCCATACATTTCAAAATGCCTCACATCATTATAAGATCTTTAAAAATCAAGAGTTCTTATTGATTTGTTACCTTGATGGCAAGATTCTTCCCATTTATGTTACATATATTGCTCTGTCGATGATTACCTTCAATTATTTCAAATTTGACATTCAAAATAATTTCAAAAGTTCCTTCATAGAATTCAAATTGTTCAAATCGCGTTATTCTTTTCATTGTCAATAGTCCCTCATGAACATTAACATCGATATTTTAATTTGTTATTGCTTCTCCAATTTCAATGTCCTCATCAATATTTTTTTTCTTCACGAGTGCCATAAATCCTTCTCAAAGTTCATTATTTGGGTTGTCAGATTAAGGGGGTTGCCCAAAGGCTTGGTTTGATTGGTATTTTCAGATTAAGGCGGTTGCCCAAAGGCTTGGTCTGATTAGCCTTTCCCATCGGTTAGGTTTGGATGCATGAATGGAGTAATATTTGACTACCCAGGGTTTTAGCATTGACATCGAAGTTAAAGACGAGATTTTCGAAGAGCAAAAAATTAAAAGTTAGGAGAGTTGTTAAATACATCAAATTAAGAACTGAATGTTACTCTAGAATTCATCATGCCTTTATTTGCACTTAAAAATACCATTGGTTGTTTAAATTTGCCAGTTGCGTGTCATGGACGGTTGTTCACAACCGCATAGTAACTTAGTAGACTAATGAGTACAACTGAAGCATCGTAGTTCACTCTATATGGAAACAGATTTCAACATCAAAATTTGTCAAATACTAGTCGATATTTAATAGCTGATTGTACAAATAAAACATCCTATTGTTAAAAGCGAATAGTGCAATTCCTACTCAAATTTGAATTTGTCAAATCCGGACTTCTCATTGAACCGTCGACTGCCTTTAACGTTGAACCCATTCCCCTACATCATCTTTTAATGGAGATTGAAACGAAGATTTGAGTAGAGATTGAGATGACGATTGATATAGATGTTGAGATTGAGATGGAAAATCCTCCTTTTACTTTTAATTAGAGTGTTAAGATTTAAAATTGAGGAATTAAGACTTGAAGTTTGATAGATATAAAATCTAATAGAATAATTGTTCCTAAGATAGAAAAAAGAAAAAGCTTATTTGGTAATTCAACGATTATAAATAGTTTTTATAAGGAGAGAATTAATCATTTGATTCTCCCCTTAACATTATATTCCAACATAAAATATGTTTTTTCATTGATCTTAACCAAAATGAAATCGTTAACATTTCTCATTATTTACAAGCGAATTAGTTAAAAGGACAAAGTTGATGAAAAGTTTTGAACTAAGAACATCGCACTGAAAGTTTATTCTGAAGGGAAAAAAATTATATTGCGCCCATGCCTTGATTTCATCGCTTGTCACCTATACTTCAACACAACCATCGACATAGCTTCACCCCAGATCCCGTAAGCCCCCACAAGCCACCATCGCTTAAAGACATATCATCACCATTGATCCAACTCAAATCGAAATCCTAACTACCAACAACGGCATCACTATTCGATATATGTCTTACAACCGCCAACATAACCGCAACACTATTTGATATATTTCTCTAGCACAACAAAAAAAAAGAAAATAAACAAAATGCTATATCAATATAGCATTACTAGTGCGAACCCATGCTACACGCATTGGTTTCCACGTATAGTTTAGATGCAGCATTTTTTTTGAATTTTTTGTCATATGATACTAAAAATGCATTTTATGGATTATAGTTTTCTAAATTAGTTTTTTCTTGAACACTGCCACTAACGTTTTTTGGTAAATTTTCTTAACAAATCTCAAACACAAACTATAATCAATATTATTAAGCACAATGATAACATCAACCATAATCGTTCTTAATTTGGTAAGCATTGCATATTTTGGCATGCTTATTAATTAATTTTCATGTGTAAATGATACAAATCACCATAATTTTAATTAAAGCTTAACATATAAAAATTTAAATATCGACAGTAATGTTCTGAATCTGAAATTGAAAAATTGTGTTCAAAATGTAATTTTAAATTTGATTCAAAGAAATAACGTTCCAACATTTTCATTATTATACTTTTATACATTACACTATACTCACTAAATTAAAGAAAATATTATAACAGATTAAAATTAATAAAGATAGTGTAGTACGACATGAAAATTACACATAATATATACATTACGTGGTCAAATTTTTGGAATAGCCAAATAATTTTCCTTTTTACTTCAAATATTCATGCAAACATAGTGATTGAAATAATATGATAATAATTATAATAAAATGTAAATTAATTTCATTATTAAACAAAATACTTTTGGATGCACAAAAAATACTTTGCATGACATTTCATTAAAGGTAAATTTTAGATCAACTCATGTAAAGAAACATAATCAATATAGAAAAGAAATGAAAATAGATTATCATTAATATAGGATGAACCTGTGCCAAGCATACATATTTTTTTATTATGTTTGATTTTGTAGCAATTATAGTTGTCAAAACGATGAATAGCTTAATTGCGAGTTTGAAACTCTAAATTAGACAATTAAATTAAGTACAAATTTGATGAGAACTGATTCGACAAAACCGAACAAACAAACTATTTGTTGTTGATAGATGTCTATCTGTATATTCAATTCACTTGACTACTACACTTTTTAAGGAATGTTTTTATGTTACAAACTTGGACTGATTATAATATCATAAGAATATTGCATAATATTTTAGAAGAATTTGAATATTCACTCATATGGAAAAATGTACTGCATAAGAACAACCTCTGCTTGCTATAGAGATAGATAGGATCTTTTAGGGCTACATATGTTGCCCCAACGTATGCATCATGCTTCATGAACCAAGTGTAACACCTTGGTCTTACAAAGGCACTTGCTCTTTTCCTAGGTTGTATAGTAGATGCTATCTCTTTTCGATTGCAGTGAAAACTGACATATTGGTTCCTAAACTGCCGATTACATCATCATGAGAAAGACCCACTTAGACCTGTCAAAATTTGACCCAACCCATTTACCCTATTTATAAATAGGTTGGGTCAACCCATTTATGAATATTATTAAATGAGTTTACCCATTTATTAAAAACATTAAATTTTAATATAAATCTGAAAAATAAGAATTTTGAACCTACATTATAATTTTTCATGAAGACTGACAGTTATACTTAGAAAATAACAGACTACTGCATCCCCATATTTGAATTTCGTCTAGTATAGAAGCCGCTATTTTTTTGTTTAGACTGTAATAACTTCTTCGTTCTAACTCGGAATCAGGCGAGACTTCGATTGATCAACTCCAACCTAAATTACGGACAGTATGTAACACTCGGATACTTCATCGTGTGAACGCACACTGCAATTCTCCAAAGGGACTGACGGTTGTACTTAGGAAATAACCGGTTACCACATTCCCGTATTTGAACTCCGCCTAGTGCAGAAGCCGCAATTTTTTTTGTTCGGACTGCAATAACTCCTTCGTTCTAACTCGGAATCAAGCGAGACTTTGACCCATTAACTTCCACCTAAATTACGGACAGTATGGAACACTCGGTAATTTATTGTGTGAATGCACATTGTAGTTCTCCAAGGGAACTGACACTTGTACTTAGAAAATAACAGGCTACCGTATCCCCATATTCGAACTCCGCCTAGTGCAGAAGCCGCTATTTTTTTTGTTCGGACTGCAATAACTCCTTCGTTCTAACTCGGAATCAAGCGAGACTTCGACCGTTAACTTCCACCTAAATTACGGACAGTATGGAACACTCGGATACTTCATCGTGTGAACGCACACTGTATTTCTCCAAGAGGAATAACAGTTGTACTTAGAAAATAACAGGCTACCACATTCTCATATTTGAACTTCGCCTAGTGCAGAAGCTGCTATTTTTTTGTTCGAACTACAATAACTCCTTCGTCCTAACTCGGAATCAAGTGAGACTTTGACCGATTAACTTCCACCTAAATTACGGACAGTATGGAACACTCGGATACTTCATCGTGTGAACGCATACTGTAGTTCTCCAAGGGGACTGACAGTTGTACATAGAAAATAACAGGCTACCACATTCCCATATTTGAACTCCGCCTAGTACAGAAACTGCTATTTTTTTGTTCGCACTGCAATAACTCCTTCATTCTAACTCGGAATCAAGCAAGACTTCGACCAATTAACTTCCACCTAAATTACGGACGGTATGAAATACTCGGATACTTCATCGTGTGAATGCACACTGTAGTTCTCCAAGAGGACCGACAGTTGTACTTAGAAAATAACAAGCTACCACATCTGCATTTGAACTCCGCCTAGTGCAGAAGCCGTTATTTTTTTTGTTCAGACTGCAATAACTCCTTCATTCTAACTCGAAATCAGGCGAGACTTCGACCGATTAACTCCCACCTAAATTACGGACACTATGGAACACTCGGATACTTTATCATGTTAACGCACATTATAGTTCTCCAAGGAGACTGACAGTTGTACTAGGAAAATAACATGCTACCACATATGTATATGAACTTCGCCTCGTACAAAAGTCGCTATTTTTTTTGTTCAGGCTGCAATAACTCCTTTGTTCTACCGTAGGATCAGGCGGGGCTTCGATCGATTAACTACCACCAAAATTACGGATAGTAAGGAACACTCGGATACTTTATCGCATGAACGCACACCGCAGTTCTCCCAGGGGACTGGCAGTTGTACTTAGAAAATAATAAGTTACCGCATCTCCATTTTTGAATTTTGATGAAAATTAGAATTACAATTTTAAATTTTTGTCGGATCTCAAAACCTAAAAATTAGAATTATTTTATATTTATTTGTTTTTTATTGGTTAAATTAAATTTAAATCTTTAAATGGGTAACCCGCTTATTAAGTGGGTTGGTTATAAATGAGTTGGGTCACAAATAGATAAACAAGAATGGGTCATAAATGGGTTGGATCAAACTCGACCCAACCCATTTTGACCCAACCCAACCCGTTTGACAGGCCTAGACCAACTCACCAAGGTCTAGGCTTCTCTTTTTAAACTCTGCAATGTGACTAAATCTGATGCAGTGCATCATGATAAGCAGGTGGAACAAACTCGACATGGCGAGTTATGTCAATCGTATGTCGTCTGCCTTAAGTCGCCTGCCTTAAGTCGCCTGCCATGAGTCACCGACCTTATAAGATAACGACTCAAGAAATCAAGCCGCATTTATATAAATCGTTCACTTATGTCGCATGGTTCTCTTATGTCACTTATGTCGCATGGTTCGCTTATGTCGCATTGTTCTCTTATGTCGCATGAAGCTTTTCTATCTTCTTGAGTCGTATGTGCTTATGTCGCTTAAGTCGTTCCTCAAGCGGTGCAACCTTCTTAAGTCGTATGTGTTAGGTCGTGAGTCGCATGTGTGTGTTGTAATTGTTGTTAAGTCGTACGATGTTATAACTCGTATGTGTTAGGTCGTATGTGTTAGGTCGTATGTGTTAGGTCGCATTTCTATAAATGTTGTAACTCGTATGATGTTAATTCGTATGTGATAGGTCATGAGTCGCATGTGTTGAGTCGCATGTGTGTGTTGTAATTTCCTATAAATAGGGTTGTGTTGTCATTTGTAAAGGAGGTTGATTTTGAAAATAAATTTGTGTGTGAGCTTTGGCCACCATTGTTGGAAGTTGAGTGTGATCTCCTTCTACTTTCCATCTTCGAGTTATTCGTGAGCGAATCAACAAATTTGAAGCCAATTCTCGGTATCACTTACGAGTGATCAACGATCGAATTGTAGATCTTTCAACACGACATCTTGCGAGATCAACGGGTTGGAGATAGCTAGATTCCGGCATCATCACGATCAACGGAACTGAGCATTTATCGTTCTATCGGTTTATTGACACGAAATCATCATTTCGCGAGGAAGATCCTGGATAGGTTGTGACAGTTTCGTATCTAAACTGTTCGAGCCTAGTCAAAGCTGCGTCAACTGGTATCGGAGCCAAATCAGAGATGGAAACAAGATTGTTTAATGATCATGCCTCCGAGACGTGCTAATCGCTATCATAATGTTGAAGATTTGTATAAAAGACAAGAAGCTGAGCAAATGGAGCAGCGTATCAATGAAAAGTTCAATGAGGGTATTGAAAAATTGGAGAAATTGATGAACGACATGAATCAAAATCAAAGGAGAACGTCACCAGTTTCGAACCAGGGTGGAAACAGGGTTTCACCATCGGTTTCGGAAGAAAGGAGGATGTCACCCCAGTCTTATCGAGATAGGAGAGAATCATCAGTTTTAATGATGCGAGACCACCATGGGTACCGAAATAAAGAGGAAAGAACTCAACGTGGATTCGAAAATGAACCATATCGTGAGCTGAAAGACAGGGTAGAAGGGACATGCGTGGCCGTAGGGACGTAGACGGTCAGGATCGATATCGAAATACATCTGATTTTGAGAAAGATGGTGATGGAGGTAGTATTCATTATCGAAATCGAGGCCAAGTGCGAAATCAATATCTGGATTCAGAAAATGATCGTAAATGGGAGTCAGGTATGAGGATGGAAATTCCAAAATTCAAAGGTGGTATGCAAGTAGAAGAATTCATTGATTGGTTGTCGAATGTTGAAGAAATTTTGAAATTCAAGGAGGTGCTTGAGAATCGCAGAGTCCAATTAGTTGCTACAAAACTAAGGGGAAGAGCTATGACTTGGTGGCAAAAAACTAAACTAACTCGGGAGAGAACGAAAAAAAAATCAAAAGTTGTCACTTGGGAGAAGATGAGAAAGATGATGAAAGCGACTTTCTTGCCGTACAATTATCAATCTCTTATGTATCAACGTTTGCAGAATTTGAGACAAGGGACAAAGACAGTGAATGACTATGCAGATGAATTCTATCAATTGATTGCAAAGAATGATATTATGGAAACCGAGGAACAGCTAACGGCTAGATATGTTGGAGGGTTACGAATGCAAATTCAAGACATGGTTAATATGTTAATCCAATGTCTGTTGCTGAAGCACATCAGAAAGCTCTAGCTTGGGAGAAATGAGGGAGACGAGGAATTGGTGTGTTTACGGGGTCTAACAACCAGAATAAGGGAGCTAGTAGCAGTGCTAATGTTTCCAAGGCAGTCAATAAACCAATTGCCAATGAAGCCGCTTAAGCAAAGGTCAATAACAGTATCAAGTGTTATAATTGTCAGGAGTTTGGCCATAAAAGTAATGAATGTACAAAGCCAAAGAAGAGAGCATTAGTTGCAGAGGAATGTGAGTATGAGGATGTGGAAGCTGAAATTGATTATTCTCAACCATTGAAGTTTGATGAATATGAAGAAGTTGTGTCAGGAGACGAAGTATGTAACTTGATGATAAGAAGGTCTTGTTTAATATCAAAGCAAGAGAATGATTCTAGTTGGCTGAGAAGCAGTATCTTTCAGTCTACATGTACTATCTTGGGAAAGCTTTGTCGATTTGTTATTGATGCAGGAAGCTGCGATAACATCATTTCTGAAGAAGCCGTCAAGAAGTTAGGGTTGAAGACTGAAAAACACCCTAGACCTTATAAACCGGCATGGCTAAAGAAAGGTGGAGAAGTGACGGTGGGACGACGAGCATTTGTTACATTTTCTATTGGGAAGAAGTAAAGATGATATTTGGTGTGATGTTGTCGATATGGATGTGTGTCATCTACTATTAGGAAGACCATGGCAATATGATAGAGCTATACAACATAATGGTCGCACCAACAACATAGTTTCATGTTCGAAGGTACCCAAGTTACCTTAGCTCCTAAGAAGCGTGAACAAAGCGAAAGCAAGTCAGAGAAGAAAGTGGAATCAACTAGTCTATTATCTACGAGAGAATTTGTTAAAGAAGTGAAAGAGAGTGCTGAATTGTTTATGTTGATTGGGTATGAAACAAGTGAAGATCTTGAAATTCCTGCAGATGTTAGACCGGTGTTAAATGAATTTGAAGATGTCTTTCCTGTGGAATTACCCAAGGAATTACCGCCACTGAGGGATATACAACATCAAATTGATTTAGTGCCAGGTGCTCTTTTACCGCATAGGCCGCATTATTGTATGAGTCCAAAAGAGCATGAAGAGTTGAGGAGATAGGTTGAGGAGTTGCTTAAGCAAGGACGTGTTTGAGAGAGTCTCAATCCTTGTGCTGTACCAGCTTTGTTGGTACCGAAGAAAGATGGTTCATGGAGAATATGTACAGACAGCAGGGCACTCAACGAAATAATTGTCAGACACAGATTTCCTATGCTAAGACTTGATGATCTATTGGATCAACTCAGTGGGACTGTAATCTTTTATAAGATCGACCTTAAGAGTAGTTATCATCAGATTCGCATAAGACCAGGTGATGAATGGAAGACAACATTCAAGATTCGGGAAGGATTATATGAATGGCTGGTCATGCCATTTGGTCTATCTAATGCACCAAGCACATTGATGAGGGCGATGAATCAAATTTTCAGACCTTACATCGGGAAGTTTGTTGTAGTCTATTTTGATGATATTTTGATATATAGTGCTAGCACAGAGGAGCACAATCAACACTTGCGAAAGGTGTTAACTATTCTTCGTCAAGAACAGTTCTATGCAGCGACGAAGAAATGCGTGTTCATGACGCCAAGTGTTTTATTTATGGGTTATGTCGTGTCTAAGGAAGGGATACAAGTGGACCAGAGCAAAGTAGCCGCGATTAGAAATTGGCCACAACCCAAAACTATAATAGAAATCAGAAGTTTTCATGGGTTAACTTCATTTTATCGAAGATTTATACCGCACTTTAGTAGTGTAATGGCTCCTAATACTGATTGTATGAAAGAAAAACAGTTTTCATGGACGAAAGAGGCAGGATCTGCTTTTGAACAAATCAAGGGATTTTTAACTTCAGCACCGATTCTAGTGTTTCTAGATTTTCAGTTACTATTTGAGTTACATACAGATGCGTCCAAAGTTGAAATCAGAGGAGTGTTGAGTCAGAAGGGACGTCCAATTGCTTATTTCAGTGAAAAACTTTCTGGAGCAAAAATGAGTTACAGTACTTATGATGTGGAGTTTTATGCTATTGTGCAGGCCATGAAGCATTGGAGACATTACTTGTTCCACAAAGAATTTGTTTTGTATACAGATCATGGAGCATTGAAACATTTACAAGGGCAAAATAAAATTGTAGCTAGGCACGTATCGTGGATAGCTTATTTGCAGCAATTTACATTCGTCATAAAGCACAAATCTGGAGTAACTAATCGCGTCGCCGATGCCTTGAGTCGGAGGAATAACTTACTAAAAATCATGCGAATAAAGGTGATGAGTTTTGACTTACTTCCAGATCTTCTTACTTCAGATTCATATTTTTCCGAAATCCTAGACAAAGTCAAGCAGGGAAACATGACTGGATATATGCTGGTTGAAGGTTCTCTATTCAAAGGAAATCAGTTGTGTATTCCAGATTGCAGTCTACGAATGAAAATCATCAAAGAATTATATGAAGAAGGACACGTGGGCCGCGACCGTACTATGCAGTTGATCTCAAAGTCTTATTTTTGGCCGTCAATAAGGAAGGATGTTGAAAAGTTCGTTCATAGGTGCCATAGTTGTCAAGTTTCAAAGGGGACCGCAACAAATGCAGGTTTATATATGCCGTTGCCTATACATACTAAACCATGGGTGGATGTTAGTATGGACTTTGTATTGGGCTTGCCGAGGACGCAACATGGCAATGATTCTATTTACGTGGTGCTTGATCGGTTTTCAAAAATGGTACATTTTATCGCTTGCAAGAAGACTGCAGATGCATTTAATGTCACAAAGTTATACTTCAGAGAGATCTATCGTCTTCATGGTTTACCTGAATCTATTGTATCAGATAGAGACACTCGTTTTCTGAGTCTTTTTTGGATGAGTCTATGGAGAATGGTTGGGACAAAGCTGAAATTTAGTAGTGCTTATCATCCACAGACGGATGGACAGACAGAAGTTGTGAATAGATCCCTAGATAATCTATTAAGATGCCTCGTGAATGACAATTTGAAGAGTTGGGATTCCAAGCTGTGTTAAGCTGAGTTTGCACACAACCATGCAGTTAATCGTAGCATTGGGTTCAGTCCATTCCAGATCGTTTACTCAACAATCCCTAAGGGGCCATTAAATCTATAGTACCACAGCAGAAAGTAGTGATAAAAAACGAGCTAGTGATTTTATTAATGAATTGCAAGAGTGCCACAAGGTTGTGCAGGAACGATTGCTTAAGGTGAACGAGAAATATAAGCAATCCGCAGATAATAAACGACGAAATGTTGAGTTCAAAGAAGGAGATTTTGTATGTGTAGTATTGACTAAGGATCGATTTCTTATTGGTACTTACAACAAACTAGCTGCTAGAAAGATTGGCCCTTTGGAAATCGTAAAAAAGATTAATGAGAATGCTTATCAGTTAAAATTGCCGGATCATATCCATACTGCTGACGTTTTCAACGTCAAACACTTGATTCCATATCATGAGAATAAGTATGTCGAAGAAGAGGAAGGTGTAAATTCGGGTTCGTATTCTTTTCAAGCAGGGGAGGATGATGCAACGCATCATGATAAGCAGGTGGAACAAACTCAACATAGCGAGTTTTGTCAATCGTATGTCGACTGCTTTAAGTCGCCTGCCTTAAGTCGTCTGCCATGAGTCGCCTGCCTTATAAGATAACGACTCAAGAAATCAAGCCGTATTTCTATAAATCGTTCACTTATGTCGCTTATGTCGCATGGTTCTCTTATGTCGCTTATGTCGCTTATGTCGCATGGTTTGCTTATGTCGCATTGTTCTCTTATGTCGCATCAAGTTGTGCTATCTTCTTGAGTCGTATGTGCTTATGTCGCTTAAGTCGTTTCTGAAGCTGTGCTATCTTCTTAAGTCGTATGTGTTAGGTCGTGAGTCGCATGTGTGTGTTGTAATTGTTGTTAAGTCATATGATGTTATAACTCGTATGTGTTAGGTCGTATGTGTTAGGTCGCATTTCTATAAATGTTGTAACTCGTATGATGTTAAGTCATATGTGTTAGGTCGTGATTCGCATGTGTTGAGTCGCATGTGTGTGTTGTAATTTCCTATAAATAGGGGTGTGTTGTCATTTGTAATGGAGATTTATTTTGAAAATAAATTTGTGTGTGAGTTTTGGCCACCATTGTTGAAAGTTGAGTGTGATCTCCTTGTACTTTCCATCTTCGGGTTATTCGTGAGTGAATCAACGAATTTGAAGCCAATTCTCGGTATCACTTACGAGTGATCAACGATCGAATTGTAGATCTTTCAACACGGCATCTTGCGAGATCAACGGGTTGGAGATAGATAGATTCCGGCATCATCACGATTAACGGAACTGAGCATTTATCGTTCTATCGGTTTATTGACATGAAATCATCATTTTATGAGGAAGATCCTGAATAGGTTGTGACAGTTTGGTATCTAAACTGTTCGAGCCTAGTCAAAGCTGCGTCAAAATCTCATTCTTGGATCTGGTCTTCCACTTTTGGTACAAAGCCAGGTGCACCTAACATAAGATATTTGACTCAATATGTTTAAAAAATTCAGTCATGAAAAAAATAGGTTTGCGTGTCAAATATGGGAGCAAGATGAATGACTTGTATTAAAATTGGAAAACAATTAATTCATGCATTTTTAATATCAAACTATCAGATAATACATACAAAAAACTATTAGCGTCAGTTAAAATTTCATTATTTGTTCAAAGCTAAAGATCCTACCTGACTAATAAATAGGATAAGTGGATAGCTATTTATATTCCTAATTGATACACAACCACATTCATGTATACATATGCATATTAGCTTTTTTTTTTAGAAATCCATTCAGACTTTTTTTCCTTGGAAGGGCTTGAGTTTTTTTTTATCGTCTGTTTTAGATCTACATAATCTTTGCCAGCTACCTCCATAAAATTAGCATGAAAATGAGCAATTCAATAACTTAATTAGGCCATGATTAGCCAAATACAACATATTTATTGAGTAATTAAAGATATCTGAGCTGAACAACATAAATTGAAAAAACACAGAGAACATACCATCATTATCATCTTTAGAAGGGCTTGATTCCTATAAACAGGATGAGGCTTGTCAATATTTGGGCGCAACATAAGTGTAATGTAGAAAGATGCTACTCTTCATTTTTATCAATTAAGATTTGGAATAATGTTAAAAGTCACCAACCTCCAAACACTTAAAATTGCACATAAAGGAGTTATTATCACCAAAAAGGAACCACCACATATACAACGTTGTAAATTGCACGTAATACCTTAAAGAAAAGCCGACATGCATGCATATTTATAGCCTCATGGCCTTGCACAATTGAAAGCAAAAGTTAGAGTAAAAAAAGAGCATATTCATAGATTATATCTCTCCTTTTAAGGTCTAATTAAGTTAGTCAAAATTAAGAGTTGGTCAAATTCAAAACTTAAAACTCGGTTGAATAATAAACGCATTTTGTAATGCATACGAAGCATCATAGAAAGTGACTTGAGCCAAAAATAAGGAGTGTTTTTTTCAAACAACATAAATCAGAAAAGGTAGGAAACATACGTCCATTATCAATCTTTAGAAGGGTTTTGTTCCTATTAACACGATGAGGCTTATCAATATTTGCGGTATAGTTTAACCATTGAAGTAGATTTTTTTTTAGTCCTATGTATTTTTTTTGTACATATCAATTAAGATACAGTCGTGGTTAAATTCAGCAGTATAAGAAAAACAAAACCGGTAGAGAATTCTCAACTAACAGATTCGTTACTATTAAAAGTCAACCACGGTGTATATAACACCATCAAGCACATGTTACGACATAATGGAAAGCTCGATCCCAGGAAGAAGCAAAAGTAATTTTCACTATTTCCTTACACAACCAAATACAAAAATGAGAACAGAGAGCAACCTATATATTGTGTTTGCTATAGGCGGGCAAAATGACTTGAAATATCAAGTGTGAATGCCATGATATTATAGAGAACATATCAATGCATATAATGACCATATTTTTGGACAAAAAGTGTACAAAAGGGTAACATAATGTAAAAATTTTAAATAGAGGACATCTAGAATAGAGCTACATAAACTCAAAGCAAAATGCTCTGATGCCATATTCCAACATGATGGTAACTAAACATTAAATGGCTTAACAAATAGTGTACCTTGTAATGTCTGAAATGGAAGAGACAAAGATTTGCTTTGGCATGTTTTGATCTATAATAAGATTACAATATAATTTTTCCATGAGGGAACAACAATTAATTTACATTCTTATTCATGTTAATATGGCTTCAATTAATTGTTAATTCGTTAGCACACAAAAGTGTAACGAATCCGATAGTAACTTCAATAACGTTACTTATCCCTAAATGTCCGAGTTCAGATAATATCTGTTTTCTTGAAACAATATTGCCCCCTTATACGCACCAAAGGATATGAGCAATTTGTCTCTTAGGATGAAATGGACCGGCTCCGATTGCTGGCCGGGCAGACGGAGCGACGACGAACTGAAGGAATTATATATATCTGTGAACAGAGTCGCCCAAGTGGCAGATGTAGGCCCATCTAATCACGAGACCCCAAGAGCCCCAAGGCCCAAGGCCCAATCTTTGACATTTTAATATAATATGAAGGCCCAAAGCCCACGTGTCCAATGCCTTCCTCACATCTCAAGTCTTCATGTCTTCTTCTTTTCCTTCTGTAATAATATGTTAAGAGATAGTTTATATAGTGGTATTGGAATAAATATTCCACAATGTGGTACTTTGTTTCAATATACACAATACACACTTATTTCCACTTCACTAACACATGCACTCATTCATTTTTGTCCAACAATCCCCCACATAAATGAGTAGTTGTTCATAGTTTTACGAGACATTTATCGTATCGGTTTAAAGTAGCACAAGAGCCTTGAACTTTCCTAGTGTTTTACCTATTTGAATCACGGAAAAATCAGTAGACTTAGAAGGTCCTTGAACTGTAAGCCGTTTGTGTAATTCTAAAATAGATAGCACGCGATAAATGTTTCTTATAATCCTTCGTTCTCATTTTGTGTTCATTTTTACCTTGAACACCTGCCTAGTCTCATAAGTGCTTAGAGAATTAGGCCTATAACTCTCTTTGAAGCGGCGCCTTCGCACTTACGTAGGTGATTCTGTAAGGATTATTCGTAATTCATCAAGTACAGACATCATTAAAAGTACTAATACTTATCCTATTTTCCAGCAAATAATGCACTAACTTATCATAGGAATGGTTTGTGTGTAACAGTGCTATCAAGTTTCTCTTGAACTTAGTTGTCCCTTTGAACCTAGATCTTGGGATCTCCAGTCAACTAGGTGGGGTTTCCATTTTAGAAAAACTTTTAGTCTATTGGCCTTAACCCCATTCCCATCGATAAGGTTTGAACTTTCTCTCTTGGCAAGCCTTTTGTTAGTGGATACGCTATGTTATCCTTAGACCTTATGTAGTCTATAGTGATAACTCCATTAGAGAGAAGTTGTCTTATTGTCGTATGTCTACGACGAATGTGCCTAGATTTACCATTGTATAGTGTACTATTAGCTCTTCCAATTGCTGATTGACTATCACAATGTATACATATTGGAGGCACGAGTTTGCTCTAATTTGGAATATCTTCCAAGAAGCTTCGAAGCTAGTCTGCTTCTTCTGCGGTCTTATCTAGTGCAATAAATTCCGATTCCATCGTAGATCTAGCTATACAAATCTGTTTGGATGATTTCCACGATATTGCTCCATTTCCTAATGTGAACACATATCCACTTGTAGACTTTGTATCTTGTGATTCAGTTATCCAATTGGCATCACTATATCCTTCCAATGTTGAAGGATAGTTTGTATAGTATAGACCATAGTTCTGCGTATACTTTAAGTATCCTAGAACTCTGATTAATGCTTTCCAATGATGTTTAACAAGATTGCTGGTAAATCTACTCAGCTTACTTACAGCGTATGCGATATCTGGCCTAGTGCAATTCATAACATACATGATACTTCCTAGTATACGAGAGTATTCAAGTTGGTAGATACCATCACCGGTGTTCTTTACCCAATTTTGGTTCATATCTACTGGTGATTTTGCAATAGTTATATTATATTGCTTGAATTTTTCAAGTATCTTACCGATGTAATGTGATTGGGATATAACATATCCTTGTGGTGTTCTCAAAATTTTGACACCCAATATCACATCAGCCAGTCCTAGGTCTTTCATATCGAATCTAGAGGACAACATATTCTTTATAGATGTTATTATGGCCTTGTTATTGCCTAGGATTAGTAAGTCATCAACATAAAGACAAACAATGACATATCCAACATGTGTGTGTTTTACATAGACACATTTATCCGATTCATTTATTGTGAATCCATTTGATAACATAGTTTCATCAAATTTCTCATGCCATTGTTTTGGAGCTTGTTTAAGGCCATAAAGCGACTTTACTAATTTGCATACTTTATTCTCATTTCCGGAGCTAAGAAACCCTTCAGGTTGCTTCATATATATTACTTCCTCTAGTTCACCATTCAAAAATGCAGTTTTTACATCCATTTGATGTATTTCTAAATCAAGTATGGATGCAATTGCTATAAGTATCATAATTGATGTTATCCTCATACTGGTGAATATGTATCAAAATAGTCCAGGTCTTCCTTTTGTCTGAATCCTTGGACTACAAGACGAGTTTTGTACTTGTCTATTGAGCCATCGGGTTTCAATTTCTTTTTGAATATCCATTTATTACCTAAGGTCTTGCATCCTTGAGGTAAATCAACTAACTCCTAGGTATGGTTAGTCATAATGGATTCAATCTCATTGTTAATAGTCTCTTTCCAGTAAGGGGCATCGCTGGAGGACATAGCTTGTTTGTATGTCAACGGATCATCTTCCAACATAAAAGTGTAGAAGTCTGGTCCAAAGGTCCTAAAGGTCCTTGACCTCTTGCTCCTTCTTGGTTCCTCCACTTGTTGATTAGCACTAGTTTCCCGAAGTTTATTTTGTTCAGTAATCTCAAGAGAATCAGTGAATTCATCTTTTCTTGGTCTCTTTTGAGTATCATTATCAGTACCCTGTTTTAAGGGGAATATATGTTCGAAAAATCTTGCATTTCTCGATTCGATGATGGTATTTTCATGAATATCGTCAATTTCTGATTTGTGTACTAGAAATCGATAAGCAGCACTGTTTTGTGCATATCCAATGAATACACAATCGATTGTTTTTGGTCCAATTTTGACCTTTTTTGGTTTCGGTATCTCTACTTTGGCAAGACACTCCCACACTTTTAAGTATTTGTAGGATGCCGGTCTAATTTTTCAAAATTCATGAGGAGACTTTGATGTTTTCTTTCGTGGTATTTTATTTAAAATATGGTTTGTCGAAAGAACAGCTTCTCCCCAAAAGTTATCTGGTAAGCCAGAACTGATTAATAAAGTATTCATCATTTCTTTAAGAGTTCTATTTTTCCGTTCGGCTATACCGTTGGATTGAGGTGAATATGGTGCTATAGTTTGGTGTATAATTCCGTGCTCAGCGCAGAATTTCTCAAAAGGAAATTCATATTCTCCTCCTCTATCACTTCTTAAAGCTTTAATTTTCCTGTTGAGTTGATTCTCAACTTCTGCTTTATACTGTTTAAACATATCGAATGCTTCATCCTTGCTTCTAAGGTGATACACACAGCAGTACCTAGTACAGTCATCAATAAACGTAATAAAATACCTTTTTTCCACCTCTAGTTTGACACATTTTCAAATCACATACATCATTGTGTATAAGGTCTAGAGGTTCAGTTTCTCGTTCAACATGACGAAACGAGGTTCTTGTCAATTTTGCTTCTGCACAAATTTGACATTTATAGTTGGAGTCTATGTTACATTTTGGTATACATTCTAGATTAATCATTTTTCGCAGTGTATCAAAATTTACTTGCCCTAATCTAGAATGCCATATGTTAGAAGAGTCAACAATATAAGCAGAAGATTCACTTTAATTCATATCAGTGTTTGGTACAATAGTGGTTACATTTGCTTTGAATAAACCATCACATACATATCCTCTTCCCACATACACTCCTTTCTTTGATAATACAAACTTATCGGCTACAAAGGTTAATTTGAAACCATGCTTGCTAAGCAAGAACCCTGATATCAAGTTCTTGCGGATTTATGGAACGTGAAGAACATCACTCAAGGAAAGCTCTTTTCCAGACGTTAGTTTCAGCACAACTTTTCCCTTGCCTTCGACCATTGATGCAGATGAATTGCCCATGAAAAGTTGTTCATCATCAGTTGCAGTTTTATAGGTTGTAAACATCCACTTATTAGCACATATGTGTCGAGTGGCACCTGTGTCTACAAACCATTCCTTTGAATTACCAACAAGGTTGCATTCTGATATTACTGCACATAAATCCATATCAGAAATGCCATCAGTAACTTCGGTCGTATTTGCTTCTGATTTCTTCTTTTTGGAAGCACGACATTCGGCTGCTTTATGCCCCTTCTTTCCACAGTTATGGAAAGAACCCTTAAATTTCTTCTTCAACTTCCGAGGCGCATTCTCACGTTTCCTCTTCTTAGGTTTGTTTGACTTAACAACATTTACTATGGCAGCCATATTATGAGATAACTTTTTCTCAGAAATTCTGTTATGTGCCTCAATTCGCAAACGAACTATGAGTTCTTCCATTGTCATTTCCTTACGCTTATGCTTAAGGTAATTTTTAAAGTCCTTCCACGATGGAGAAGTTTCTCAATGGTTGCGGCAACTTGGAAAGATTCGCTAAGCATCATCCCTTCATCTTGCAGTTGACGGATGATCAGTTGTAGTTCTTGAGTCTGGTTGATCACAGTCTTTGAATCAACCATTTTGAAGTCGAGAAGTTTGCCAGCGATGAATTTCTTCATCCCCGCATCTTCGGTCTTGTACTTTCTATCCAAGGCCGTCCAGAGTTACTTGGATGTTGCAACAGTACAATAGACATTGTAGAGGCTATTATCCAGACTATTGAGAATGTAGTTTTTACACATAAAGTCTGAATTTTTCCAAATATTTGCAGCCTCCACTTTGATTGCATCGGGTCCGAGTTCGCAAACTTCAAGAGCATCCTCGGTTAGAAATTTGGCGAGGCCTAATGTTGTTAGATAAAACAACATCTTCTGTTGCCAACGCTTGAAGTCCGTCCCGTTGAACTTTTCTAGCCTTTCTCCATGAGACAGTGCCATTGTCGGAACCAGAGGCGCCGGCTGAACGTTCATCACCGTCTGAGTTGGTGCGGTGTTATTGTTGTTGTTTTGTGACATTGTCGCCTAACAACAATAATATTGTTTCAAGATTGTTAATTCGTTAGTACACAAAAGTGTAACGAATCCGATAGTAACTTCAATAACGTTACTTATCCCTATATGTCCGAGTCCAGATAATATCTGTTTCCTTGAAACAATATTGCCCCCTTATACGCACCCAAGGATATGAGCAATTTGTCTCTCAAGATGAAACAGACCAGCTCCGATTGCTGGGCGGGCAGACAGAGCGACGACGAACTTATGGAATTATATATATCTGTGAACAGAGTTCTGAGAAGATGGAAGAAGAAGCAATTTTCTGTGTGTTAATATCTGTGTTGCGGGCCCCTATATATAGGCTGGAGGAGGTGCCTATTCGGAGAGGTCGTGACTGTTCGAAAGGTTGCGACCCTTTAACGGATAGACGCGCGCGCACAGCCGCAACGGTCCAATTTCGAAGTTCAAAATTAATCTAATCACGAGACCCCAAGAGCCCCAAGGCCCAATCTTTGACATTTTAATATAATATGAAGGCCCAAAGCCCACGTGCCCAGTGCCTTCCTCACATCTCAAGTCTTCATGTCTTCTTCTTTTCCTTTTGTAATAATATGTTAAGAGATAGTTTATATAGTGGTATTGGAATAAATATTCCACAATGTGGGACTTTGTTCCAATATACACAATACCAAACACTTATTTCCTCTTCACTAACACATGCACTCATTCATTTTTGTCCAACATTAATAACAAAAGAACATAATAAACATGGTAAGAGACAGGAGAGCAGATCCCCTGTACCAAACTTATATGTTCCCTTTGTCCCCAACCAATCGGAGACAACAATTTTCAGGTGTTTTGCAATTAAACCCCCAACAGCAGGAGGGAGAAAAGGGGTTTAATTGCAAAATGTCTGAAAATCAGTGTTTCCGATTGGTTGGGGACAGAGAAACAGAGGGGGTTTGGTACAGGGATTTGGTCTCAAGAGACAATACTTGGCATCAAAATGATGGACTTTATTAATTGGTTACAAATAGGAGAGAGAACTGTTAAATCCTCTTATTACAATTATTAAGATAAAAGAAAATATGCAGCATAATTCTGGTAAGATAAAAAGTAGCTTGAATAACCATGCAATATATATTATTGATGGGTTGTATTTACTTTTGGTTGCACTTCTGCAAAGGTGGAAGAACCTCAAATCAGCATAGTTTAATATCATAAAAGCACTTTGTTAGTGACATTTATACTTGTACATTCAAAACAAATGAGACGCATCAACAAAAATCTTAAGTATGATTATATAATATATTTGATTACACATCCTTGAAGTATAGAATTGAAAAATAAATAGTTAATCATGTCCAAATTTGGAGACTTTTTTGGAATGTCAAACTGAAAAATATGTTCCACCCCAAATTAGCATTCAAACTTCATGTTTCATTCTATCATAATTCTAATTGTCTTACCTGATATTGAAAATAATTATATTTAATTTTTCATTGTATGAACAGATTTGTTTTCTCATTAAGATCCGGATCCGATAATCAAGTAATGAGAATGAAATACAAACCAAGTTATCAAATTATAATCTTGTACTGAAAATATTGTATAAAACCATTAAAAACACAAAGAATCAAAGTTTTCTCACTACAATCTTAATTCACAAATCCAATAGTGCATTCTTTAGTTTACGATGAACTATAATTGGTTTATAATCAGTTAATGCCAATCTGGTGATCAACTGTACCAAAAATGGTTTAGAGACCGAGAAGTAAATTGCTTGTAATGTTCATTTTTAATTTTAAATTAATAAAAGATCAAGGGGTAGGGGAAATGAATTATGAATTCATTTTCCATTTAAAGAGAAAATTGATACGTCACCGAAGGAATTAGAATATGGTGTGGACTCATGTATAAAGGTTTGAGAAGAGGCAATGAATAAATGAAAAAATATTAATTGTAAAAGAAGAAAATTTTGGCACTTAATTAATGGAAGTCAAATTTTCTAAGTGGAGCAAGAAATGAAGCAAAATTTGTGGAGTTGATCAATTTTTCCTAAAACTCGCTTCCATCACAACAATAACGCCACAATTAAAACTATATAAACTAATTTATGGTGATGAGTATAGAGGCCATTTTTAATTAATTTGGTGCAAGACAATCTTTTGGACATTTGTAAATGGCTAGCCTTTTACCCAGTCAAAGATACCTAGGTCTTAACAATGCGTCAAAGCATAAAATTCCATTACAATTCATGCAGAGGAGATAAAATTATGAGTATCATGCATATATCTACTTTAAAACATCAGCATTAAGAACAATAAATATCCTTAATTCAAATCATATTGAAAAATCATAGAAAATACTTGATGCTGAGCTAGAAACGCTAAGTCAAATCATTTAACATTTGCAAATACTTCTCCTAATATATTTTCCATATAATATTAAATTTCGGAGGAGTGACATCCAAATTTTTTTTCCTTGCAACTATTTTGCTTAATATTTCTTTTGAACTTGCTTAACTTCGATAGCTATACGGCAATTGCATTATGAGAAATATAAGTTGAATCATTGATAACATTTTGTAAAATATAGAAATTAAAAAAAACCTTTATACTATGTAATCACAAAACAAATTTGGGCATCTATTTGAAAATATATGGCAATTTTAGTCTTTGTAAGGACTTGTAATAACAAGTATTATGTTTTTTGTCAAACTATCTTAAATCAAAAGCTGAATTTACATTAGACATGCAGCATTAGCTGCTGAAGAGTCCCTAATTTACCTTAGAGGCTTTAATTGCTCAAAAATTTCTTTTCTATAAAAAATAGTGAAATTCTAGGCAAAGAAAGATAACAATTTGATAGATATTTGATATATTTTTAACATAACATAGGTTAAGAACTGTGTTTCCAACATAAATCATTTCAAAAAACCTATGATTAAAACAAGAAAATCACAACATTTAATTTTTCTTCTTCTATGGGAATTGCAAAAATATATTGTAATTATATCAATGGCAGGGCAAAATATGAACTTATTGTATATAAAGAACAGTAAATAAAGTGAGCCAACAAAAAGAGTCGTAAATACATTATATCGCATGTATGTCTCAAGGCATAAATACAATCTGAAATAAAGGATTTAATATAGTCTATTCATTTTGTTATGGGATAGCAAAAACTAGGTCCAATTTAGTTCTTCTATCAAACGTTGTATATGTGGTATTATGTGGGATAGCAAATACCACATATATGGCATATTGCCAAAAGAAAGCTCAATTTCAACAATAATATTTTAATTCAAAGCATCAAAGAAAGTATTAATTTCATCCGGGAAAATCTCAAAACCAAATCAAAGAAATTTAATGAAGCCTGCATCATGCTCACTACTGCAGTATACTTATATGGAAAGAAAGAAATGCTAGATTGCATACCAAAAAAGTAACAGATGCCAGTCAAATCTGGAAATCCATAGAACTAAACTTTCAAATTTTAATTCACAAAGACATCAGTAAAAGAAATCGACCTCACCATCTTTTCTCAGATAGTAATGATCATCAAAATCTCGAAGCAGTAGTAGAATCATACTTACAAAATGGAAATCTCAATAATTTTATCTTTCATGGCATTTATCCTCAGATTTCTAATCAGAGGACTTCACATTCGAGGAAGGAAACCATCCATCTTAATACCGCTTTCACTGGAGGTGGCCATTTCAGCTCCAATACCAGAGCAAGTCTCTACAAAGGAAGTAAACATGACTTTAATATAATGTTTAATAGTGATAATAATAAGCAGAATAGATCTTATAACTACTTCACACCTAATATTGGCAGGAATTACCGCGCAACGAGTAAAGAGGCGTTGAATCTGATGGTTCCCCTGATTCATGACAAAAAAATCAGTTAGATACCAAATTGCTAATGGTCGACAACTTTCATTACATCAGTAAACTAAATGGAAAAGTACATCACATATCTGAGTACGAAAAGGGGGAAAGTAGCAACTTTTCGGGCACAGTGGAACATGCGACTGTTATAGTTGCTGAAAGGAGCAAGCTTTATTGCAATTCTGAACTTCAGATTCTACCGGAAGCACAAATCAACTGCAAAGGCAGCGAGATGCACTATAATTCTAACCTCCAACTTGATTTGCAAGCCAGTAACTACAATCAGAGTCATAAAGATCAAAACTTTGCAAAGTTTAATGAAGATCCAGGACCTAATAGTATTGTTAATGGCGATGGAGGCGAATCTAGCAATCCACCGCAACCAGATCTAGATGCATCTGCTAAGGAAGCATCGCATCTTCTCATAAAATCTCCTAACAGGGTTGCTGCTGCTAAAGATTTCTCAGATCCAAAGCTCGTTGATACTTCTGTTAAAAAAGCGACTAGTTTGTTGGAAGCAGAGACAAAAACAGCTCATCAAAGCCATTTTTGCCCAGCTCTAAAGATTCAAAGGCTCCGCTACAACGTATTAAAGGATTGGAAGCCTCCTTGAATCTCAATATCCGCTAATTTTGAGGATCACGAAAATTGATTAGTTCTGCTAGGATTTTTGTTTAGAGAAGGAGTATTGGAGGCGCCTGTAAAATCCTAGCGTGCTTTAGGTTTTGTTTCATCAAGTATTGGGTCGGTATAATTGTAATGGGTATTTACCCGATCCCACTTTTGGGCTTAGGCCTATATTAATTCAGTTTCAAAAAAAAAAAACTAAGCAAAAAATATCAACCATAGGGTAATTTTTTTTACCCAAAATTGAGCAAATGTTGGATGGCAAAGTGAATGTACTTCGTCGGTGGAACATTCAAACTTTAGTATTGGTTCAAGACGTTGAACCGAACAAATTGTAAATGAGTCGGTTTATAGTAGAATAAAGGACGTAAACCAATAGGAAAAAGGAGGAAACAGATTTAAGACAGACGTAGATATCAATGAATAAACAATGAATTTGCTTGGGCTCTAAGAATAAGAATAGCTATAGATGTCTTTTAAGAAGGGCATCGAATTACATATCAAAAATCCTACTTGACAGTATAAATTCAAAGTTGAATTCATAACAGGAAAAAGATTAAATTATTGAGTTTAAAATAGAAAAAACTAACAAACAACACAAACCTTAAAAAACCTGAATCCAAAGCCGAGTGTCAAAATTATGAGGGAACCATAAGCACTTTTGGTTAAGAGTTAGGGGTAATATTCCACAAATTCAAGGGATGAAATTAGTAATCGCACTGAAAGTATGAAGTAATTGAAGATATAGGAGACAAATACCTAAATATTTAACTGAACGTAGAAGATGAGGTGGAATATTGCTATAGAGAAATCAGCTCATATATAGGATCTATACTTGGTTATTAAGTATTTGATGATGTGGGGTCGTTGTTGGAAACAAGTCGACATTGGAAATATGAGGCAATTGATCTTCGTCAATGTTAATGTCATAGGGCATTTTACATTTAAGACTTGTGTTAAAGTAGATGTGTGGAAAAGTTGTAAAGGACGGTGGGAGTTTGTTGTAAAATTTATACTGAAAACTCTAAGAATCAAGTATCTGGAATGAAATAGGTGTGAGATAAATGTGGATAACATATTCAACTTCTTATATATATATAATAGATTTGTGCTATTCATATATATAGTGTGTAAATGATAAATTAAATTAGTACTATGCCAATATAATGTTTTTTTTAAATAAGAGTAAATTGGGCCCAACCCACTAATACAAATAACATATAGAAATGGGTAAAAGACCCAACACAACCACATACTCTCGGAAACCCTAAAAACATAGCGCCGACTACAAACAATCATACCACTTATTCTCTTCCTCCAGAGAAAACAATGGCGACTCACCGAAACTCAGATCTGTTGATTCTACCCTCTGGAAGGCAGCACGATCTCGATTTGAGGCAACATGAACTCTGTTTGAGGCACCGTTAGAAGTATACTCTTAAATGATTACTCATCTATAACTCTTTGGGTGGGCTAAAAATTGTTCAAGATGCTTATTGCCTGCTTCTAATCTCCAGTCTTCAGCTAAATTTGCAAATTTGGTTTGATCATTCACTTTTTTATTTGATTTTTGAAGTAGAATCTTACTATCTGTTTCAATAAGTAGCCATTTCCGCTCTTTACTGCTACTTATTTTGTTATGAGTACGTGTGTTTCTTTCTCTCCAAATATGATAGACAGCAGTAGTAATAAAAATGTGAGCTAGATCTCTTTCAATAGATTTTCCTTTGAACTTGATATTTATGAGATGAATAGCTTGCTTGAGATCCATATGGTCATTATTTTGAATACCTAGTTTAGGTTGAATGTGTTTCCAAAAAAAATATGAAACTACATTCAGAAAAACCAGATGATAAGAGCTCTCATTTTCTAGATTGCATAAGGAACATAGTGAACTAGAATATTACACCATTTATTTATTTTGTCCTAAGTTGGCAATCTTTTATGTAAAGCAAAGAAAATATGGTATGCCATCTTGAGGCTATTCACCTTGTTCCAAATGCAATCACACCAATCAACCTTGGTGACTTTATTTCTTACGGCATTCCATGTATTTTTAAAGGAAAAATTCCATGTATTGCTTGCTTTCCATATCCAGTAATCACTATCTGCATTACAATCAAGGTGAATTTTACATATATCATCTTTGTGTGGGTTAGTAATTGGGTGAATTTGAGGTTACTATTGATTGTTTGTAATAATAGAGGGCACTGTTGCATTAGAATCTGCAAAAATAACTAAATTACTCCATCCAACTTTATTAACAAGGGAGTCATTATTGAACCAATGGTCAAACCATAAGCTGATTTCTGCACCGCTGATTTAAAATTTCTTTCTAAAAGAAACTTATCAATACTTATGCAGCTCAAAATTTGCTTCCAAGTATTAGATTGATTGCTGTTTGGTACTATATTCCAAAAATTACCCTTCCTGAGATACTTAGCCTTCATCCATCTAGCCCATAGAGAGTCTGCACTAAGAAATCTCCATGGTAATTTTAAATGACATGTTAGACTAAGGTCATTCATATTTCTAATGCCAAACCCACATTCATTCTTTGGTTTACAAACAGTATCCCAATTAATTGTATGATATTTACCTCTTCATAAAAAATCAGCACATCTACTTTCTAATTTTTTAATAGATGTTGCAGGAATGTGAAAAGTTTGTAACAAATAGAGAATGATTGCATAAACCATAGTTTTTATTAGTTCTATTCTTCCTGCAATAGAAAGAAGTTTACAAGACTAAGTTTCCATTCTTTCTTGTATTTTATCCAATAATATGGAACAGTCTGAATCTTTGATTTGATTAACTGATAAAGGCAATCCTAAATATTTTATAGGAAGATTGCCTTCAGTTATTTTTAAAACATTTAAAACATCATTTTATATCTGCTATATTTACTAAAATAAGCTTTACTTTTGTCTATGTTAATTTGCAACCCTTCATAATTGTTCAAAATGTCAAAAACATTTTTAATAGATACTGCATTTTTTTTTGTTAGCCTTAATAAAAACCATAAGATCATCAGCATAAATTAGATGATTTATACAAGGTTGGACTCTATTAATAGAATTAATATTACCTTTAATAGCTTCTATTTCCATTAATATAGAAAAATATTCCATAGCTGTTGTAAATAGATAAGGTGAAAGAGGATCACCTTGTCTAATACCCTTATTACTTTTAATGAAATCTTCTGATTTACCTTGAATAAGTATAGAAAAGGTAGGGGTGCTAATACATTCCAAGATTAGGTCACAAAATTTACTAGGAAATCCTATACATTTCATTATATGGTAAATAAAATATTGTTTTGTCATAAGCTTTCTATAAATCTACTTTTATACACACATTATCACCCTTTTTAGTATTGAATTTTCTCGCCGTCTCATGTGCTAGCTAGAATTTTCTAATATTAATCTACCAGGCACGAAAGCACTCTGGTTTTCAGAGATGATGAAATTCAGAAATATTTTAATTCTATTACTCAATACAGTAGAAATGATTTTATAACTGAAATTACAACAAGATATGGCTAGTCACCAATATTAGTAGGATTTTTCTTTTTAGGTATTAGAGTAATAAAGGTATGATTAATACTTTTAGGAATTCTACCTCTAACCAGAAATTCATTTATGACTTCATAAATTTGATTTTTAATATTATCCCACTGATTTTTGTAAAACATTGCATTAAACTCATCAGGGCCTGGACTTTTATTATCACCAACATTAAAAATAATATATCTTATTTCCTCTAATGAAACAGAAGGAAGTAAAATATTTGAAGCATTATCTTTCAAAATATTCTTGCAAATAATATGAGGAATTTTTTTTTAATATTCTCATTAAAGTATAATTTGTCATAGCACTCAACAGCTTCATTAGCAATTTTGTCATAAGCATTGGAAAGATTACCAATATTATCAATAATGTTACAATATTATTAGTATGCTTTCTATTACTCAATTTAGCATATAAAAAATTTAGTGCAGTCATCACCAAGAGTTAGCCAGTTTACCTTTGCCTTTTGTTTAGCATTAACTTCATTTTTTTAAAATTTCAGTAGATAAATTTTTCTGATTATTAAAAAAATTGCTGGATACACCAATATCTTCTGGATTATCGTCTGCAAGGTTTTGTAAGATTTTTCCTTCCTTTCTTAAATAATCCAAATTATTGTTATTTAAATAATTATTCTTTTTCCAGTTCTTAATATTGTATTTAATAATTTTTCAAGAGCATACTAAATCGAAATTGTTTTGTACCATTACAAGAAAAATTTAAACTATTATGCATCAAAGTTCTAAAATTCTCTTCCAAGACCCAATTATTTTTAAATCCAAAAGGAGAAACTTTTTTGTTTAAATTCGCACTGCTAAAAGATTAATAACTAAAGGAGTATGATCACTAGAATTTTGTTCTAAAGTTGAACTAATAAAATTTGAGAAAATGTTTGAGAATTCTTTATTGATTAAAATTCTATCTAACTTACAATGGATATTCTTAACCAACCCAGACTTCCATGTATATTTATTCATACTAATAATTGGTTCCATAAGGCCAGTGTTTAAAAGAAAATTATTTACCCTATCAAACTTACTTTGAGGATTCTTACTTCCTCCAAATTTCTCTGAAACATGAAAAACAATATTAAAATCACCCAAAATAATACAAGGAAAATTATATTTTGAATTTAAATCTATTAGTTTATACCATAAGTCATTTCTTTCACTTTCAAGGTTACTACTATAGACACTAGCAACTTGAATCAAAAAGCCACCAACATTTTTAAACTGATAATCTATAAATTGTTCGTCTTTATTAAAATTTAAGTTTGTCCAGTCCCATATAATAATGGTTTTTCCTTTACAGTCACGATCATTATTATTTGTAGATTTCCAATTACTAGACAACTTAAGATAAAATTTATCATAATTTTCATCATTCAATTTGTTTTCTATAAGAGCAATAATGTTAGGCTTATAAATGTTTATCATATATAAGATATCAGACTGTTTAGCAGGGGAATTCATAACCCTGACATTCCAAGCAAATATAGACATATATATATATATATAATAAAAGGAAATTTAAATGGTACCTAACACTGTAGCACCCTTACCCCTCCTCTTCTTATCTACGCTCTTAGCTTTTAGTTTTGTAGGCATTTCATCCCATTCTGGATTGATTGAAATGTATTTTTGTTTGAAAGTTTTTTCCTCTTTACTACCCTTTGGCTTACCAGTAGCTTTTGGTTTTAGAATGTGTAAATTAGATATATCAAACTGGTCAGTAGCATCAGCCATTACTGATTCATTTTCTTCCTTTTGTTCTTATTCAGGAACCTTAATCAAAGAAATACCAAATTAGCTGTGTGAGGCATGGCTGAGTCACTAGACTCTGCTATTGCAACATGCTTAGGGGGAGAGACCTTCTTGCGAGGCAATGTTGAGTTGATGCCCACCCTGTCCTCAACTTCTGTAGCAAATACCGAAGGAGTCTCCTCCTCCATTCCATTGTTCCAAATCTGGCTATTATCTTGATGCAAGATATTGTATATTTTTGTACCAACATTCTCTGTAACTAAACACGGCTCTGAGATAGGAGGGGTTTCAAAGCTAAAGACCTTTTTAATAATACTACCCTCCTTTGTACTATGCTGATTCGAAATAGTTGAACTTTTCTCAAGGTCTTTAAACTGATGAACTTCCAGAGCTATGATCTGATCAACTTGATTGGTGAGCGCCCCGCGATTATCTTCTTGATCGGAAATGATACACTGTTGGTTGATTCGATCATTGTCTTTTCGCATTCTTGATTGGATTGTTACTTCTTTATTGAGATTTGGTTCTCGAGTTTCAACTAAACTAGTTTCTTGAAAATTGTCTCTATTTTGATTACTAGTTTTGGGTATCCACATCTGCTTTGGGTTGCACTGCTCTCTAATGTGACTGAAACATCTACAGATATTACATTTCGGTGGAACCCATTCATATTCCACTTTTTGTATAATATTTTCACCTTTACAAAGAGTGGTATTGATCTCCTCTGGAAGTTCATCAGTCGCAGAAACTTTTGCAAGAAGGCGAGCGTAATTCAATCTCGTCTTTAAGATAGTAGATGCATCCTGTTTGCGTAAAAAATGGCCGCAAACACCCAAAGTCGTATGAGTTGGTTGATTTTATGTTGTATTTAGTGATTTGGGTGATTTATGAAAATATATAAAAAGCAGGGACTAAACTGTAAAAGACACACAGATTTATAGTGGTTCGGCCAGAACGTGCCTACGTCCACTTTATTTGTTATTCTCCTTTTTTCTTTAGATTACAAGTACAAAGCTTTGATTACAAGTATCTAAAGTTGTTTGAGAGTTCCTTCCAGGCTTGAGCTCCCAAACTTGTCCCCCATTGTTGTACCCCTGCCCCTCTATTTATAGAGTGAGGCTGGGGGCCGGGGTCTTGGATGTTTATAGCTGCTGGTGGGCTTGGGCTGAAGAAATCTGGACTGGAAACTTTGGTTCGGCATTCCTTGGTTCGGCTATGCTTGGAGAGAAGGATGGAGAAGCTTCGGTTCGGTGGTCACCTGGTTCGATGGTAGGAAAGGAGTGGACCGGTGGAGCTTGGGTTTGGTAGGAGGATGAAGGATGAGATGGTTCAGTGGATTTTGGACCGGTGATGGTGGGTTTGGTCCGGTGATAGCATGGCTCGGTAGTGATAGGTAGGGGATGGTTCGGTGGTAGGAAAGGAGTAGACCGGTGGAGCTTGGTTCGGTGGTGAGTTTGGCGGCATGTTTGGCCGAATGAGATCCGGAACTCTAAATGCCGAATGAGGCTCTGCTTCATACTGCCGAATGAATGAATACTGAATGTACTTTGGCACTGGGAATGCCGGATGACGCTGCCGAATGAAGCCTTATTCTAGATATGCCGAATGACTCTGGTGATGATTACCGAATGAACCATATGTTGTAGACGCCGAATGGGCTTGAGTGTTGGAGCGCCGAATGAACTTTTATATGTGAACTTTGAGTGAAACCCTTGACTTATATATGCTTGCTTGCTTCTTTTTGCTCCGGTCGTGGTGGAAACGCACACAACATGGATATCCTAGTTTTGACCAAAAAATGGGATAACACTTTGCCCCCTAAAATATGCCTTGCGGTAGGAAGGCGTGTTTTGTAATGCCATGAGCTGGATGTTCGTATCCTGTTGACAACCTGTAAAGAGCTTGATATTTTATATGGCCCTAAATGACGACCGTTCGGGATCGAGCTATTTGGGATGAAGCGCGGCCGTTCATGGTCAAGCGCCTAACTTCAAATGATGATCGTTCGTGATCAAGTCATTTGAGGTGAAGTGCGACCGTGCGCGGTCAAGCGCATAAATCCGTGCGTCGATCGTTCGGGATCGAGTCATCTGCAGTGAAATGTGACCGTTCAACGTCAAGCGCTTTACTTCAAATGACGATCGTTCGGGATCGAGTCATTCGAGTAAAGTGCGACAGTGCGCGGTCGAGTGGGGACCGTTCAAGGTCAAGCGCTTAACTTCAAATGACGATCGTTCGTGATCGAGTCATTCGAGGTAAAGTGCGACAGTGCGCGGTCAACTGGTGGTCCTCAAATGACGACCGTACGCGATCAAGCCATTTGAGGTAAGGCGTAACAGTCAGTGATCAGGTGGCGGGCCTCAAATGACGACCGTTCGCGATCGAGCCATTTGAGGTAAGGTGAGTTGTGCCGTTCGAGGCGAGTTGTGCCGTTCGAGGCGAGTTTGTGACCGTTCGCGGTCGGGTGCCATTCGAGGCGAGTTGTGACTGTTCGAAGTCGGGTGCCGTTCGAGGCGAATTGTGACTGTTCGAAGTCGAGTGCCGTTCGAGGCGAATTGTGACTGTTCGAAGTCGGGTGCCGTTCGAGGCGAATGAGTGTGCCCGGGAGGGACTTAATATTATCAGTGTTGGAGTCATTGTTTGGGGGAATTTTTCGAATCAAAGACTTCGGCAGTTCGTTGCCATGCAATAGGTGCTCGTGGACCGTTCGCGATCCAACGGGCATACAAGTAAATAATTTTTTCATAAAATTGTAAATTTTAAAGCAATAGTACCTTACAGCAGAAATGTCCAAACAGGAAGAATTCAAATGTTCAAATCGAAACAAAAGCAAAGCAAGGATGTCAAAGTGTAAGTTCCCACTCCGAAGTAGTCAATAATCATTCAGAGCATGCCTGGAGATCGTTCGCGATCTCGTACATGTGTAAACGATTTAATTACGTTAGTGGAAGCTTACGACCTGTTCATCGTTATTTTAATCAAGCAATCAATGGATAATCAAATGGTGCCTTGATCCAGGGTCACCTCTAGCTGACGTAGTGGGCGGTCGCTCTGGCTCCACCGCCTCCTCACATACTGAAGGAGCATACCGTTCCTGATATGCCCTTCTACCTCATCCTTCAAATGCCTACAATCATTAGTGTTATGACCATTCAATTCATGAAATACACAAAACTTATCTGATTTTCTTTCGTCAGAGGTTGGATCCCTTCGCATTGGTCTACGATACGGAACCTGCCCCTTGGTATCCTGATAAATCCGTTCCAAACTCTCATTCAGCTCTGAATAGGTGGTGAAGCGTGGTTCTCTTCGTAGCCACTTTGTCCTGTCATCATTATCCTCAGCCTTTCTTTTTCCTTTGCTAGTCTCCGCACCCTTTCCAGGTGGGTTTCCGCTCTTGATTACGTAAACGTCATCTTCTTCCTCTCTTTCTGCACTAGCATCTTCCAAACGCAGAAACTTTTCAGGCTCATGATAGAACTCTCCTAGATTCATAGGCGGGTCCTTGGTTAATGAATTCTTGAACTCTGTATTACCAGCTATTCCAGATACAGCCGCCATCATGACCATAGATGGATCTGGTCGATCCACTGATGCTGCCGCCGCATTAAATCGCGTTAGAAAGCTCCTCAAAGTCTCTCCAGTTTTCTGTTTCAAGGTTGCCAAAGTCATCACATTCTTGGGTCTCGCAATATGAACCCTGAATTGCCTCATGAATCTCTCAGTTAAATCTGCCCATGTTCCTATGGAGCCGCTCTCCAGTTGCCTAAACCATAACGCTGCAATGTCCGTCAAATACAGTGGAAAGCACCGGGCCATAACCTCCTCTGATGCCCCCAGCACTTCCATATGTCTCATATACTTCGTTAGATGGACCGTGGGGTCCGTTTTCCCGTTGTACATGTCCAATGATGGTAGCTTGAATTCTGGTGGGTTCCTAGCCATCCTAATCGCAGAAGAAAAAGGACTTCTGTTTACATCTTCCAAGTCTCTATTTACTAAACCGCCTCTC
Organism: Allium cepa; assembly: GCA_030765085.1. Lineage (NCBI taxonomy): Eukaryota > Viridiplantae > Streptophyta > Magnoliopsida > Asparagales > Amaryllidaceae > Allium > Allium cepa. Next base: position 906,853,469 of record CM060932.1, read on the forward strand.
ATAGCTCTTCTAACCATCTCTGCTAATCCGTCATTGTCTCCGAGCTGTAGTTCTCGTTCACTGTCTTCGACCTGCCCCCCAAGTCCGCGAGAGTTTTCATGTGTATGCCTCCCTGGCTGAACGTTCATTCCTCTATTGCTACCAGGTGGTTCAGATGCCCCCATCTCACTTCCCGAGGTCGGATCAACATGCTCTGCGTGAGTGCCCCCTAGCTCTGGTGCTGCGCCAGATGGTCCTGCCCCGTTCTGAACCCCAGTTGCTCCTTGGATTTGTGCTCCAATTTGCCCAATTTGTTGAAGTAAGTTCTGGATCATCTCTTCTTGTCTTCTCATCATGGCCTCCATCTCATCCCTAGTGATGAAGATCGACGCTTGATTCCCTCCTGAGGAAGCCTCTTGACTTCCTTGGTGTTCACTTCTCTCTGGCCTTTGCCTTCTACTTGTTTGTCTCGTCATAACTCTTAGATCTGAACTCTTAGATTTTCAAATTCAACCTCTATCCGATGTAGCGGGAGCTGGTTCTTCTCAGTGAAAGCACCAAAATGTTTGCGTAAAAAATGGCCGCAAACACCCAAAGTCGTATGAGTTGGTTGATTTTATGTTGTATTTAGTGATTTGGGTGATTTATGCAAATATATAAAAAGCAGGGACTAAACTGTAAAAGACACACAGATTTATAGTGGTTCGGCCAGAACGTGCCTACGTCCACTTTATATGTTATTCTCCTTTTTTCTTTAGATTACAAGTACAAAGCTTTGATTACAAGTATCTAAAGTTGTTTGAGAGTTCCTTCCAGGCTTGAGCTCCCAAACTTGTCCCTCATTGTTGTACCCCCTGCCCCTCTATTTATAGAGTGAGGCTGGGGGCAGGGGTCTTGGATGTTTATAGCTGCTGGTGGGCTTGGGCTGAAGAAATCTGGACTGGAAACTTTGGTTCGGCATTCCTTGGTTCGGCTATGCTTGGAGAGAAGGATGGAGAAGCTTCGGTTCGGTGGTCACCTGGTTCGGTGGTAGGAAAGGAGTGGACCGGTGGAGCTTGGGTTTGGTAGGAGGATGAAGGATGAGATGGTTCGGTGGATTTTGGACCGGTGATGGTGGGTTTGGTCCGGTGATAGCATGGCTCGGTAGTGATAGGTAGGGGATGGTTCGGTGGTAGGAAAGGAGTGGACCGGTGGAGCTTGGTTCGGTGGTGAGTTTGGAGGCATGTTTGGCCGAATGAGATCCGGAACTCTAAATGCCGAATGAGGCTCTGCTTCATACTGCCGAATGAATGAATACCGAATGTACTTTGGCACTGGGAATGCCGGATGATGCTGCCGAATGAAGCCTTATTCTAGATATGCCGAATGACTCTGGTGATGATTACCGAATGAACCATATGTTGTAGATGCCGAATGGGCTTGAGTGTTGGAGCGCCGAATGAACTTTTATATGTGAACTTTGAGTGAATCCCTTGACTTATGTATGCTTGCTTGCTTCTTTTTGCTCCGGTCGTGGTGGAAACGCACACAACATGGATATCCTAGTTTTGACCAAAAAATGGGATAACACATCCATTTTAATGGGTTTTCCTATAATGCTCGCCATGACGCTAAAAGCCTCATGGTCCCACAATTTAAGATTTACACTGGGTAACTTTACCTAAATTGGCATAGTTGACAGCAAATCTCTATCCAATTTCAGAGATTCGGACCACCGTCTCATGATGATGAGCTTTCCATTGTAAAAATATCGACCATTTGTATTATTGTATTGCAGTCTTGAAAGTCTTTGAACTTAACGAGAATGAAACCATTTTCTCTAGAAAAGATTTCAAAATCCCTAGTCGGTTTCCAAACTAGTTTAATATATTCTTTAGAAAACAAGAAATAGGGTTTGGTACCTACAACATTGACAATAACAGAATTATTCCAACTTTCTATGGCTCTTTTGCAAACTGGTTCCTTCACTGAACCATATTTCTTGTTACTAATCTTGATAAGTGAAATGTTTTCAAGACTGCATTCATCTTCTTTTGGTTCCTCGGATTGCTCTGAGACAATATCAGCCCAAGAGTTATGTCCTTGTTCTTTACTCAGAATAAAACTTGTTGGTTTACGAGGTTGAATTGATTGTCTTGCCTTGATCTAATTGGAGAAGGTCGGTAACATACCCTCCTTCTTCTTTGGAATGCCATTATTATTCAATAGGGCTAAATCATTTCTGGACTGATATCTTCTCAGTGATCTTGATTGGACCAATTGAAAGCCTTCATTATCGATGATGATACCACTAGACGATTTTTCGATGTGAGACTCAGGTGGTCTATCCTGATGTGTCAGATAAATAAGATTATAAAGTTTTTTGGGAGGAGGATTTGTTTCCCCCATGGCAGAAGGTAAACCCTAAATTTCAAATCTTGTTGAACATAACATGCCAATATAATGTTATACTCAATATAAAGAATAAAAATGATAATTATAGATAACACTTATACATTAAAAATCAAATGCTACTTTAAATTAGCATTATCAGTGTTATTCATTTATATAGTATAAATCTAAACTAAAATAACACTCTATCAATGTAATGCTATATTCATATAAAGCATAAAAGTTATAATTACAACAAGCATTTCCACATTTACAATATCGTAGAAAATGCTAGTCTAATACAGTAGTATTAGGTTCACAATTATATCATCAAAAACATTACTAGGGTAACAAATATGAAAAATGTCAAACTAAATTAGCATTATCTAAATATATAATGCTATTTAATCCTATAGTTTATAAAATGCTAAACTAAAATAGCATTATACCAATGCAATACTACATATATGCATACAAAACATTTATAGCAAAAGTTATGTACATATAGAATTATTATTTTTGGCAACGACACTTCTACTCTACCACTATTCATCCAATCGTTGCCTCTTCCACCACCGCCACCATCCCGTCTCCCTTAAAATTGAATCTTATGGTTAATCTCGAGCTTGGATTCTCGCGGCTCATAAACAATGCTACCCACCACAAGTCATTGACGTCGACCATTCAACCGACGTTGCCTACCAAAAGACATGCCTATTGAATTTCGAAGATGTCCTTTTTGCCTAAATATTCTGGACTGTGTCTTTCGATCGAAAAAACCCTAAACTATTTCCTATACCTTTTTGGGTTATCTCAATATATAATATATATCCTAGTTACCTAATTACTTAATAGTCAAGAAAGGCATTCTTTTTGCATTATTCTAAATATCTACTGCTTGATCATAGCATTCGGAACCAACAAACTTCAATTAGTGTGGACATTATTTTTTTCATTCTCGTGATATTATAGAAATACAAACAACCTTTTAGCCTTTTCGAGTTATAGAAAACACCCTTTAATTTATGGAAATTCAAAACAGACCCTCGTCTTTAAGCATTATTTAAATTGCAACATTATAATATGTTGATCTATGTAAGTACAATAAAATTTAAATTAAAAATTAATGTTATTTGGTTTTACCGATGTAGTTTTACCAATGTTGCGTTGACGCTTTTTATTCGGTGTCATTGCGGCATCGGTATGCTTGGGGTATCTACGTAGTTTTACCAATGTTGCGTTGACACTTTTTATTTGATGTCATCGCGGCATTGGTACGTTGGAGGTATTTAACTACCTATAAAAGTTTACCTATGCCTTGCCGACGCCCAACAAAATGTTACTATGTTGTCGTTCCCATACCTACGTTATCAACCGATAAAATCTCTTCGTACCAAAATCGAATACAAAATTAAAATAGAAAAAACTAGCTCCTTAAAGTAATCGCCTCCACCTTGATGCCATAACCACCGCCTTATAGCCGCCTCGGTTCTGAAATCGCCCCTTCCACCTTGCCGCCTCTCCAAAGCATACATTCAAACATCGCCTCTCCCATGCTCTCCTCCCCAAGCACCAAGTTATCGCCACAAGTATCGCCTACCAAGCACTAACTCCCCCGTCTTGCATCACTATCTCAAGCTAGCTACGTTGCAAGCACTGTATTCCACCTCATACCAAGCCCTCTATCGGTATGATTTAATGCTCTTATTCATCTTTACTTAATGTTATGGTTTGATTAGGTACATATATGATATAGATATATTGGTATAAATTCATTGTTGTATGATCGTTGGTATAGATTTGATCATCTATATATAATTTGATCGTTGGTATTGTTTTGAAATTGTTCAATAATTTATTGTTATTGATATCTTATTTCTAGTGAAACACCATGGATGTTTAATTTGGCCCCTCTGGAAAAGTGCCATATGTGGTCGCTATATAAGTATTCGTGTTTCAACGAAAACAAAAACCAATATTCATCTGAAATGTTACTTGTTGAATTTGTCTTAATTATGGACAAGTTATAAATACGATGATAGCTATTTTTTGTAAATCAATATTTCACTTGAAACAATTAATAAAATTTCGATAGGGCTTCCTATTTTCTTCCTGTATATGCTATTTTGCATATGATACGGGAAAAAAGAGAAAGTGCTACAGAAATATTTTTAATCCTTCGATTTGAAATTATTTACAAAACATAAGTATTATTGTGCTTTTAATGAGAAGTAGGATGGCCAACCATTAAAAATAGTGTATAAATCCTAGGTTAAATAGCTTTAAATGGAACCTTGACTTTCATTATTTTAAAATTGTTTATAATAAAATTAATAATACTACCGAATTAACATTAAAATTTATAATGTTATTTAAAGTAATAAAAAAATTAATAATATTACTGAAGTTAATAATAAGATTAATAGTGTTTGTAAATTTATAATAACATTGAAATTAATAATAACATTATTAATGTTATTTAAAGTAACAATAAATTAATGATGTTATTGAATTTAATAATAATAATAATATGTTATTAAAATTTATAGTAAAATTAGTAATGTTATTGAAATTTATACAAAAATTAATAATATTATATAACGTAATAATAAAATAATCTTTTTTGATAATAAGAGTTATGGCTCATTATAAGGTCAGGTGGTGGAGGAACCCGGTTTGTTTCACAGTGGATGAAATGGGTATATTTAAAAAAATGTATTTATTTGAATGATAGTGCGTCTGTAAAGTCTAATGAGTATAACTAGACCAATTCTAGTTATTTTAAAAAAATCATACTTTAATAAAATTGTTTTACTCATAATTAATTAAATCCATGTTAAGTGTGAAATTTGAAAAGACTTGAATATATCAAAATATTCATAATTCAAATTTTGTGATAAACATATGAAACATAAATCAAGTTTAATTGTTAGGTGTTAAGTGAAACTAACATGAAGTTAGATTCGGATGTAATCACATCAATATCTAAAACAAAAGAGATGAAAGGGGCATCATAGATCAATCATACCTTCCCACTTTAGCAAAATTTAGTTGATAAAACATCTAATTAATATACAAGGAAAGATATGATACAACAATGTGGTTAAGTTAACAAAAACAACAAATAATAACGTGGCCAATATATATATGTATATATATATATATATATATATATATATTGGAATTTTTACCTATCATGTGTATAGGCTATTTATTTGTATGCATATATTACTTCATATTACTACCACGATGTTATTAAATGAAAATTTGAAAAACTTATAGTTTTTTTGCCGAACATGTCTTCACAACATAAAATGTAAATATAAATTTGCTTATGTATGTGTGTGTGTGTATATATAATACACACACACACATATATAATACACACACACACTTACACACACACACACACACATATAATACACACACATATATATAATGATTAATTTCCCATGATAGTAGGAAGCAGGTTGAATGGGAAAGATTTAAAAAAGTTTTCCATTTTTGATCTTAGTTAGTTCTATGAAGCCTAAATAAAATCTTCATTTTAACCAATTATGTTCAAAAATAATTCATTTATGCTTTAGATCACAAGTATATCAAATATACTTATTTGTGTGAAGTGCACATACTGATGATAAAATGTATATATAGTTAATGGAAATGTATGTAGGTACTGGGATTTACACCACAATAGACCATTTCCCTTTACATATGCCATTTTATCCACCATATATTTAATATATATATATATATATATATATATATATATATAAATGTATGTATGCATGTATGTATGTATGTATGTATGTATGTATGTATTAAAATCTCCTTAGATAATTTTATGTGATTTGAAATCCAAAATTAACATTAGTGAGTGTAATTTCAATAAAAGAAAGATTTGACATTTAAACGTTACATTATTACACCAGATCTATTTTATAAATTTGAAGCAACACATGTAAATTACTATGTATATAAAATTATAATACATCATTTTATTTTATTTTATTTTATTAACAATCCACTTTCATAGGCCAGGGATGTAGGATGGCCCACCGTTGCTCCACCCTCTTTAACTCAAGCTCTCAAAGATGCACTTTTCGATCCCGATATTTTCACTTATTTAAAAGGATTATTTCATGCCTCATCAAATGATAAGCTGCTAAAGTGCGGTTGCCAAAGATCGAACCCTCTCCTTCTACTATGGAGCTAGGAGCCTGTAACAACCACATAGAGTTGCAGACGTAATTCATCATTGTAGATTTAGAGCAATATATTGTGTTTTGGCACTCCAACGCGTCCAATGAACGCGCGCTTCATTGATCCGTAGCATCGCCATCTTAAGAAAGCTTCTTATATGCCTGCGTCCCGATTGAACATCCCATCATCGCCTTCCAAAACAGGCACATACGTAGTCTTGGCTACACTTTGTGACGACCCGGAATTTTTAAGCCTTTTAAATCGGAATATTTAATTGATTTTAAATATTCAATAGAGTAATTTTAACTTGAATAACGAATATCACAACTTATTTGATAATTTAATTATTGAATTTAAATAATTTAAAATTGGATGAAATGTTGAATGTAGAATTTTAAGCCTATTAAAAATAATTTGAAAGCTTATAAAATTTATATTGATAATACTGAGGATAATAGAATTTTTAAAATTGAATTTAACAGTGATCTATTCAGTTTTAAAATTATATCGTTTAAATTGAATTTAAAAATAGCCTTCCGGGGGCATAGTCTTGGAATTCGACGAAACCAGTTCCATTGGGTCCGTAATATTGAATTATTGTCGGATTTCAAATTTCGTATTGATTGGAGTTGTTATGTGAGCGTACGATATATAAACGCGCTGAAAATTTAATTGATAATAATCGATTCGAATTTAAATTAAAAATAAGTGAACACTGTAGCAAGGCGTCTTCAACACGCTACCTTTACCTTTTCGAACACACCATCCCTTATCCTGCTTCTTTTTTAACATGAGACCATTACCCTTTCAGTGAATAATGCACGAAAAAAAGGGGATAAAAAAAATGGCCGAAATAATTTGCGATCTTCCCTTTATTCAAATCAAACCAAATTGGATTTCACCACTTCTCCTTCAATTCCCAAATCGCGAGAACCTAAAAAATAATAATTGAACGAATCAATTTTGGTTATGGCGACGCGGTTGTGAGAGGGGGTACGGCCTGGGATCGCGCACGTTCACTCATATGGGATGAAGGGATTTCGTGCTCCATAGCTCGAGGGTCTGGTCGTGAGCTTGGGGGTTATCTCAGATTAGGGCTAGGGTTTCTCCTTGAGGCTTGGTTGTTGCGTTTGCCTTGAGCACGCGATTTGGGGGTTATCTCGGATTAGGGCTCGGCAAAGCTAAGGCAGGCGACGATGTCGCGTGGAGATAGGGCTAGGGTTCGAGGGGGTGGCGCTCGCAGGTTGGACGAGGCCGAGGTGAGGTGAAGGCGATGGCGACTTCAATGAGCGATGATGGAGGTTGTTCGATGGCAGAATCTTGTACTGTAGGCAGTAAGGTATTCCTTAATTTGCAATTTAATTTTAAAATTTTACAAATTACCATTGAGTTTTAAATTATATATAGAGTGATTTATATATCTACAGTAGGATGTACATATATAAACCATTTGTTTAATTTTATATATATTTAGATGGTCGGAACAAAGAAATTGAATTCTAGATCAATACAGTTTCTTTATAAAGGATCTTCATAGATAACAAAAAAAAGTATATATGGATATACGTATATATATATATATATATATATATATATATATATATATATATATATATATATATATATATATATGTAGATGGAGTTGAGAAGATTAGGAATTTTAGAAGGCTTGGAAATGTATATAAGAATAGATTTTTAAATCTGTATTGACTCCTATATAAGTGTATATATATGCAATTTCAAAAGCAGAAATAAATATACGTATTGGCATTTTTAATTTACCAAGTTAGTAGATATCAAGGAAAAAAATTGTTCAACTGGATAACCAATTAATTTAGTTACTAAAAGATTTTTAAAAGAAAAATCAGTTTAAAACTTAATCATTTGTTCGAATTAAATCATTAGTTAAAAATAAATTATAAATTAAATTAAATCTATCAAATGGAAATTTATAACTCAAATTGTTCAAATATTAATAAATCGTCTAATATTTATACAAGGTCGAGAAATGGTGGAAACAAGCTAAAATGGAAGTGGATTGTCAAACAAAAGCAAAGGTGAGTTAATCTCACCCAGTTAATTTAAATTTAAATGATTAAATTTAAATGATTATTTGAATGATTGAATTGTGTGATATGCTATAGTATGGGATATTTTGAAATTGGCATATTATATTGTGCTAACATCTGTGGATGTAGGGAAAAACAGGTTGGAGGGATCCAACTGGACCCCTCAACGTTTGTTTAACTTATTTAATATTCTCTGCTCTGATTATTTGATATTCCATAATGAATTATGTGGAAGTATTGAATGCTCTGACTTGGTTGATATAATTGGGTATAATGAATTACAGACAAAATTATAAATTTGATTTTTGAAATGAAAATAAAGAAGTGAAATTGCAAGTAAAATAATTATAGAATAAATTTAAGAATAACCTGGAACAGAAATAAAGTGACTTTAAATTTCTAATAAATGAATCCTGACAATGGAAGGGCAAATTTGTATAAACAAAAAGTTGATGAATTTTAAAATGCAGTATTATTAATTAAAAAGAACAAACATTTATTTCGAATTTATGATTTGGATTATTGAAATAGTAAAGAAGAATAAAATAATAAAGTCCATAACTACTGAATTTCTGATAAGTAAAAGAATTTATTTCAAATAAAATAAATTGGAAATCAATTTGGAAAATTGATTTAGGTGATTGAGATTTGAAATTCTCTCTGGATAACCAAGCACGTTTCAAAGTAATTTTTTTTAAAATATAAGTTAAAAGATTTTGAAGTTGTTTAAAAAGTATGGTTTGTAAAATTTATTATTTCTAATATTTAAAGTCTAAAGTAAGTATTTTCTCCTAATTTATTTTATTAGTAATTATTTAAAGAATGACTTAATATTATGTTTTAAAAGTATAAATCTAGTTTTATATTTATGAAGTAACCTTATTTTCAAATATTCCTATAGTATGGTATTTTTAATAAATTATTGTTGTAGTTTTAACTTAAATGTTTTAAAGTACATTTCAAAGTAAAGTGTTTTAAATTATTTTAGAAATCTAATTTTGTGCTTGGTGATTTCAGAAGAGATAGAAAATATTTGGGAAGGTTTATTCTGGAAAGAAGGATGGTTTTGAAACTGTTTCCTAAGGATTGAAAATAGAAATATATCTTGTGAAGATATTTTGAGGTTAATAAATAATTTGGGAAATTATTTATTGTTTGATGGTTGTTTGTGAATATTAATTGATAGTTAAATCACCGACTATCAATATTGGACAAAAATGCGTTGATCGTTTCGAAGAGACCGGGATCGAGATTTATTTATCGAAAACCACTTCGATCCGGTTTGTACGTTTCGTGAAAAACGATTTTGGATTCGAAGATGCAGCAGTGAAGTGCAAGGGCTAGTCGCTACTAATCCTGAGGATATTTCCAAAATGGATGTAGTAGGAACAGTGCCTTCGGTTCCGTTAGAACCCGGGACGGACTTGTATGGATGAATGCTTGCGAAACATCGTCAGGTGGACGATGGGCATTCTAGGGGATATGTCCTGAAAAGGTAACGCTTAGCCTCAAGCCTCGTCAAATGGGAATGACTGAAAATCAGGGGTTATGCAGCAAGGCTAGGTGGTTAGCACCCAAGCAGGGTGAGGTCATTCCAGTCTAGATGTCCCTTTTTATTTCGGCATAGTGGGCGATTGTCGATCCCAACCGCGGGGTGATCTCACTCGGGATTATCCAGCAAGGGGTAGGGATTTGCGGGCTGTTACAGTTGGTATCAGAGCTTAGGTTGGAGATAACCTTGGCTATGGTGGGAATTACTCATAAATAGAGTCCGTAGTACTCTAGAATGAGTTTGAGCTTAAAAATAAATATGAGCGCGTATTTGTTAGTGAATATAAACTGTTTTAATATTGTGTTAATTGGTTTATTGAGTGGCATATAAACCTTCGTCGGCATAGTCTGGACAACTGTATTGAAAGGGTTTCTAAACACGTGAATAAAACAATCGACACGGTATTGTTTTAAATATGGGTGAATGAAATAATTTTACCCAAAAATATATTTTTGATATAAAGAAAGTTTTTGTAAACTATTTTAGCTAGCATATGGTTGCTTGGATGTTAGAAATGATAATATTAAATTATTATCATTATTAAGTGAAAATTTAACTAGAAATTGAAATGTAACTAAAATTTAAGGAAATAAATTCATTATAAAATGAAATTTATAAATATAAATTATAAATGTACATTATAAATTGAAATATAATTAAATGGGAATTTGTATAAGCATAAACTATATAAATGCATTATGGTTGAAATTTGAATTAAAACAGAATTTGAAATTTTAAAACCCCGGAGATTTTGGAAGTATTTTGAAGATAAATAGTAGCATTGTTGTTTTCAGGGGTATTTCTGAAAGCAAGTTGTTTCAAATAAATTTTTGGAAAGAGATATAGCATTGAATTCACTTCAGTAGCTGGAAAATAACTTCGGTGATGACTGCAGCATCATCGATGTTCATTTTCGAGTTTCTAAGTGATAGATTGCTACCAAATTGATTTGTTCAGGAAAACCTGTTTATTTTTGAAATCCCAAAGGAAATTGGTTAATAAAAACCAGGATTGGTTTAAAAATTTTGAGAAGTGTGATTTTGTAATGTTGGAGTCTTCAAAAATAATTTGAAACCAAAAGCTGGGTGTTTAGAAAAAAAATCCTAATGAGATAGTTGTAAGCTTATAAATTGAGATGATTTTTAAATCAGGGAAATATAAGCTTTGGATGTTGGGAATTTAAATTTAAAAGGGAAAAGGTTAAAAATGAAATTAACTTGGATTGGAGAATAAAAATCTAACTGGATTGGAATAAATTGAATAGGTTGGAAATAATATCCAGTTGTTTCCGAATTAGGTTGAAATCAAATTGAGAGTAAATAAATCCGAGTTTAAAATAAAATTGAATTGGAATAAAAATTCAATTGTGTGTTGAATAGAATTAGACTTTTACCTGAATAAATGAAAAATAAGTTGGATAAGGATTGAATTGAAGTAAATAAATTAGAATAACTTATAAAAGAATTAGAATTAAATTGCATGGAATAAAAATATGCTTGGGATATAAATAAGCATAAGGCTTGAGTTAAAATAAAAGAATAATATATTCAAGCCCATAATGGATGGAGTTGTGTATATAATAAGTTGTGGCTTATAAATTTTGAAAGTCGAATAGAAATCCAAAATAAATATTATTGATGAACTGGAGAATAAAATAAAAATCAAAACTTGAATTATAAACTAAATTGGACCAAGAAAAAATTAATTGGAGAAAAATTGAAAATGGATGGTGGATTCGGAACTTGAGTTATAAATTAAAATTTACCTTGAAGTATTAACAGATTAAATATAGTTAGGAATGTGTCGAATAAATAAAAATGTAAATGGATTAAAATAGTAATGGTTTGAAAGTGTAAATGAAATCCAATAAGTGGAAATAAATTGGATATAGCCTTGGAATCAATTGAGTTAAGCTGAGTATAAAAGAGTAAAATTTGCTGGTAAAATGAAAATGAGCTTAAGTATAAAATTTGAATAAATTAAAGTAAATTGGCTTAAGCTGAATAGATGGAGGAGGGTTGAATTTAATTCAACTTAAACTAAATTTAATTATTTTGGGTTGGGTTAAATCAAGTGAACATAAATTTGAATCGAAAGAGAATTTGGTGGGTTAGAAATAAAATTTAAGAAAATGAAAATTCTAAATTGTTTAAGTGGATAAACTAATTATATTGAATAAATGAATGGAAGGGATAAATAAGAACCAAATGAAGTATGGATTAAATAAGTTGAGGAATGGATATTAAATGAAATAGCTTAGATTGTCTTTGAGCTAAATAAATAATTGTGAATGAATTAACATAAAAGGGAAATTAAATTGGTAATGAAGACGAACCTAAGATGTTAGTAGTTTTGTATGAACTAGTTTGGTTAATATAAAGAAATGCAAGTGAATGTATTCAAATCTGAAATGCAATGAAAATGAGAATATATGGATTGTGGATAAATTTAAAAATGGAATGGAATTAAGTATAAACTGAGTTGAAATCAATTTAAATTGGTTATAAAACATAAAGACTTATTTATTCACATAGATCTTGTCAAATTGCATAGAATAAATTGCCATTTGATGTAAATGGAAGTAATTAAAATTCTATGAATTGATAGGAGTAAAATAAATTGATTTTGAGAGTAATTGAATAAAATATGAGTTCGGTTTGCTTAAAAATAAAATTAAATGTAAGCGATTGAATTTTAAACCATTCAAATTGATGGAATGGTATACGAATGGATTGGAAACCATTCAAATTGAATGAAAATGGTTTGTAAATTAATTGAAAACAGTTGAATTAGCATGAAATTGTATAAATTGCTTACGGAAAATGTTTGATGTGCATTTCTTTTAGGATTCATATGTTTTGACCATTGCAACTAAGTGAAATATAGTTAAACTGCATATATTTGGCACTTACCTTTTTAAATTGAGTAAGTACAGGTACCAGGAATCCGTGTGGCTGGATTTTGGACACGCTAACTGCTAAATTAATAAGCTGTTGCTTAAAAATGCTAAATAAGGTACGCCTACGCAACTAAAATAGGAAACATGAACTGTTTTTGGTTTTTCCGACCGGGCGGGTCGATGTATATATATTTATCTCTTTTGTCAAATTGCAAAAGCTCCTCTTTACAAAGGGGACTCTGCCAAAAATTTTCGAAAATTTTGGGAGTTAGAAAATTTTTGGAGAATTTTTGTTAACGACAAAACGATTTCAAACTGGAAATTGAAATATAATTAGTAAATGAAACTAACTTAAATAATTACATGAATTGATTATAAATGAAAAATAAAATTTAAATATTCAGGGTTAAAGATAAATTGAATTCATATGGCAATGAAAGAATCAATTTGAATAGAAATAAATATAAACTGAAGTGGTATGACGGAAATAAATAAACTTATAAAATGCTTATGTTAACTTAAGTAAGCAATGATCAATTCTGAATTGGAAATTGAATATTGCAAATATATTCTAAGTTGATATTGGATGAATATTGACATTGGTAAGGAAGTCAATAAAATGTTTTAAGTTGTGTTTGGATATTAGTGCTAAGCAGGATATGCAGGTAATCTAAAGGGAAAGGAGATATGGCTTGATTTCAAACGATAAAAAATTGAAATGCTCGACAAAAAGGTATGTATTTAAATTTGGTGTGGAATTTGATTGGGATTTGGATTGAGCCACTTGGCTTTTTGTTTTCATTTTGGATTTGAGGGGCCGTAGAGTCATTTTGTAGTTGTACCGAGCTAGCCGCGCAAAGGAGATGCTGGCAAAAAATTTCAGAAATTTGGGGAGTTAGAAAAATTTTGAGGAAATTTTTGATAATTCAAAATTTGGTTTTAAATTGAAACTTGAATGGTTAAACCAATAGTATAGTTTGAAACTATGAAGAAGTTTGGAAGGTTAATAAGAATAATAATGAGTCTTTTATAAGAAGATAGTTAGTGCGATGTTGAATTATTAGAAACTGTTTGGTTTAGGGGAATAATAAACGGGTATTGGACCATTCTTCCTAATTGGTAATTTCGGGGACGAAATTCTTTTAAGGGGGGAGGAATGTGACGACCCGGAATTTTTAAGCCTTTTAAATCGGAATATTTAATTGATTTTAAATATTCAATAGAGTAATTTTAACTTGAATAACGAATATCACAACTTATTTCATAATTTAATTATGGAATTTAAATAATTTAAAATTGGATAAAATGTTGAATGTAGAATTTTAAGCCTATTAAAAATAATTTGAAAGCTTATAAAATTTATATTGATAATACTGAGGATAATAGAAGTTTTAAAATTGAATTTAACAGTGATCTGTTCAGTTTTAAAATTATATCGTTTAAATTGAATTTAAAAATAGCCTTTCAGGGGCACAGTCTCGGAATTCGACGAAACCAGTTCCATTGGGTCCGTAATATTGAATTATTATCGGATTTCAAATTTCGTATTGATTGGAGTTGCTATGTGAGTGTACGATATATAAACGCGCTGAAAATTTAATTGATAATAATCGATTCGAATTTAAATTAAAAATAAGTGAACACTGTAGCAAGGCGTCTTCAACACGCTACCTTTACCTTCTCGAAAACACCAACCCTTATCCTGCTTCTTTTTGAACACGAGACCGTTACCCTTTCAGTGAATAATGCACGAAAAAAAGGGGATAAAAAAATGGCCGAAATAATTTGCGATCTTCCCTTTATTCAAATCAAACCAAATTGGATTTCACCACTTCTCCTTCAATTCCCAAATCGCGAGAACCTAAAAAAAAACAAATTGAACGAATCAATTTTGGTTATGGCGACGCGGTTGTGAGAGGAGGTACGGCCTGGGATCGCGCACGTTCACTCGTATGGGATGAAGGGATTTCGTGCTCCATAGCTCGAGGGTCTGGTCGTGAGCTTGGGGGTTATCTCGGATTAGGGCTAGGGTTTCTCCTTGAGGCTTGGTTGTTGCGTTTGCCTTAAGCACGCGATTTGGGGGTTATCTCGGATTAGGGCTCGGCAAAGCTAAGGTAGGCGACGATGTCTCGTGGAGATATGGCTAGGGTTCGAGGGGGTGGCGCTCGCAGGTTGGACGAGGCCGAGGTGAGGTGAAGGCGATGGCGACTTCAATGAGCGATGATGGAGGTTGTTCGATGGCAGAATCTTGTACTATAGGCAGTAAGGTATTCCTTAATTTGCAATTTAATTTTGAAATTTTACAAATTACCGTTGAGGTTTAAATTATATACAAAGTGATTTATATATCTACAGTAGGATGTACATATATAAACCATTTTTTTAATTTTATATATATTTAGATGGTCGAAACAAAGAAATTGAATTCTAGATCAATACAGTTTCTTTATAAAGGATCTTCATAGATAACAAAAAAAAGTATATATGGATATACGTATATATATATATATATATATATGTATGTATGTATGTAGATGGAGTTGAGAAGATTAGGAATTTTAGAAGGCTTGGAAATGTATATAAGAATAGATTTTTAAATCTGTATTGACTCCTATATAAGTGTATATATATATGAAATTTCAAAAGAAGAAATAAATATATGTATTGACATTTTTAATTTACCAAGTTAGTAGATATCAAGGAAAAAAAATTGTTTAACTGGATAACCAATTAATTTAGTTACTAAAAGATTTTTAAAAGAAAGATCAGTTTAAAACTTAATCATTTGTTCGAATTAAATCATTAGTTAAAAATAAATTATAAATTAAATTAAATTAAATTTATCAAATGGAAATTTATTACTCAAATTGTTCAAATATTAATAAATCGTCTAATATTTATACAAGGTCGAGAAATGGTGGAAACAGGCTAAAATGGAAGTGGATTGTCAAACAAAAGCAAAGGTGAGTTAATCTCACTCAGTTAATTTAAATTTAAATGATTAAATTTAAATAATTATTTGAATGATTGAATTGTGTGATGTGCTATAGTATGGGATATTTTGAAATTGGCATATTATATTGTGCTAACATCTGTGGATGCAGGGAAAAACAGGTTGGAGGGATCCAACTGGACCCCTCAACGTTTTTTTAACTTATTTAATATTCTCTGCTCTGATTATTTGATATTCCATAATGAATTATGTGGAAGTATTGAATGCTCTGGATTGGTTGATATAATTGGGTATAATGGATTACAAACAAAATTAAATTTGATTTTTGAAATGAAAATAAAAGAAGTGAAATTGCAAGTAAAATAATTATAGAATAAATTTAAGAATAACCTGGAACAGAAATAAAGTGACTTTAAATTTCTAATAAATGAATCCTAAGAATGGAAGGGCAAATTTGTATAAACAAAAAGTTGATGAATTTTAAAATGCAGTATTATTAATTAAAAAGAACAAACATTTATTTCAAATTTATGATTTGGATTATTGAAACAGTAAAGAAGAATAAAATAATAAAGTCCATAACTACTGAATTTCTGATAAGTAAAAGAATTTATTTCAAATAAAATAAATTGGAAATCAATTTGGCAAATTGATTTAAGTGATTGAGATTTGAAATTCTCTCTGGATAACCAAGTACGTTTCGAAGTAAAATTTTTTTAAATATAAGTTAAAAGATTTTGAAGTTGTTTAAAAAGTATTGTTTGTAAAATTTATTATTTCTAATATTTAAAGTCTAAAGTAAGTATTTAAAGTCTAAAGTATTTTCTCCTAATTTATTTTATTAGTAATTATTTAAAGAATGACTTAATATTATGTTTTGAAAGTATAAATCTAGTTTTATATTTATGAAGTAACCTTATTTTCAAATATTCTTATAGTATGGTATTTTTAATAAATTATTGTTGTATTTTTAACTTAAATGTTTTAAAGTACATTTCAAAGTAAAGTGTTTTAAATTATTTTAGAAATCTAATTTTGTGCTTGGTGATTTCAGAAGAGATAGAAAATATTTGCGAAGGTTTATTCTGGAAAGAAGGATGGTTTTGAAACTGTTTCCAAAGGATTGAAAATAGAAATATATCTTGTGAAGATATTTTGAGGTTAATAAATAATTTGGGAAATTATTTATTGTTTGATGGTTGTTTGTGAATATTAATTGATAGTTAAATCACCGACTATCAATATTGGACAAAAATGCGTTGATCGTTTCGAAGAGACCGGTATCGAGATTTATTTCTCGAAAACCACTTCGATATGGTTTGTACGTTTCATGAAAAACGATTTTGGATTCGAAGATGAAGCAGTGAAGTGCAAGGGCTAGTCGCTACTAATCCTGAGGATATTTCCAAAATGGATGTAGTAGGAATAGTGCCTTCGGTTCTGTTCGAACCCGGGACACACTTGTATGGATGGATGCTTGCGAAACATCGTCAAGTGGACGATGGGCATTCTAAGGGATATGTTCTGAAAAGGTAATGCTTAGCCTCAAGCCTCATCAAATGGGAATGACTGAAAATCAGGGGTTATGCAGCAAGGCTAGATGGGTAGCACCCAAGCAGGGTAAGGTCATTCCAGTCTAGATGTCCCTTTTTATTTCGGCTTAGTGGGCGGTTGTTGATCCCAACCGCGGGGTGATCTCACTCGGGATTATCCAGTAAGGGGTAGTCCCGGCCTTGTGTTGCAGGGGAGCGGGCATACTCCTCGGTACGGTGATCTAGACCCCGTACTGTGATAGGTGGTACCCCAGTGCCTAGTCATTGGTTGGAAATCCATTCTCCCTACGAGCCTTGTACGAGTTTTGTTTGTATTACCCACTCTGTGGCTAGTAGCTGGAATTTAATGAATGCAACAATTTCGGCTATTTTATAAGTATTTGTATATAGACCCTATTATAATATCAGAGGATTTCTATAAAAATCGTTCTAGCTATCGTAAGGTAAAAACCCGACATGTTTATTTGTGGCATGGTCTTACGAGATGCTTTTGTTTTCAAAGGATTTTTGAAACTTTAATAATTAATTGGGTGTGATTTTCTCACGCTGGTATTCCAGACTGACTCGGGTATTATTTAACTGTAATGCTTGGGTCAGACCGAGTATTATAAGATACATGATATAATGCTGTGGAGCTAAGGAGACGAGCTGGATGACGATACGTATTCTCGTACTTGTATATATATATTTCCGTTGTGTTGAGTTGTTGTGTATCCATTTGTATGACATTGATGTTGAGTTGTGTTTGATATACTTTGTTGATGTAATATATAAACAAATATATTTGATTTTGAGTAAAGATCATTTATTATCTATTATACTTTATTCCGCTGCGATGGTTAGATTTTGTTGTTGTTTCTATTTTCTTCTTTTACTTTTTTTTCTTTAACCCAAATGGTTCGTATTTCTGTGCAACTTGAGTCGATTTAAGTAGAATAGTATTGACTCAAGGGATACGGATTTACGGGCTGTTACACACTTGCTTGTAATAAAAGGAATTCCCAATGTTATGTGCCACAAATCCCACTTACATACCACGTTATGCCCCATATTTCTTGCGATGTGAGACATAACATTCAACCCATGCACTCTCAAATGCAATCTACACCTAACAGATCTCCACCATTTGGAGCATACTAAAGAAGCTCTGCAGTGGGCCAGGCTGCTTCCACATCTTTATGCAGTTGGTGAGGCTACATTACCAAATCTCCAACTTAAGTCAAGTACTTTCGCTAAAGCCATCTTAGGGCATCAACAACGCAGAAGAGCAGGCTGCGTATCTAGTAGTGAGATCAAGCGACTTACATCTCTCCTAGTTTCCAGGAGTCTTTGCTTCGATCACTCTCACATTGTATAATGGTCCCTCGAACTATCGACTCTGATACCATGTTGTGTTTCGACGCTCCAACGCACCCCTATGGACGTGCGCTTCATTGATCCGTAAGTCGCCATCTTAATGAAGCTTCTGATGTTCCAGCGTACTGATTGAACATCCCTCCATCGCCTTGTAGAACGGGAACGTACGTAGTCTTGGCAACACTTACTAGTAACAAAAGGAATTCCAATGATACGTGGCCACCATCCCACATATATGCCATGTTATGCACCATATTTCTTGCGATGTGGGACTAAACGTTCAACCCACGCACTCTCAAATCCAAGCCACACCTAATACAATATGCATTTGTGAACATTGTAATGCATGACACCTACCTATGTACGTACGTACGTACGTACGTACGTACGTACGTACATACTATAACGACCTGGAAATTTCGATCCAGAAAATTCCAAGTAGTTATGAAAAGAAGAAAGGAAAACGAAGAAGAAACAGAAACAAAACACAGATTCTCATATTCGTAGCGGATAAAATATAATATCACATAAAATAACAGTTATAAAGAAAGCTGTAATTGTTATTTTACATTTTCAATACATCAGAGCTACAACATTTCAGAATCACTGGACAGTTAAAATAACTTGTCCCAGATATAGAACAATATATTGAAGCGGAAAAAATTCCATACGTTCCTGCCATCCAGCTCGCCTTCTGAGCTCCAGAACGTCCTTACATGGAAATCTGTAATACTCGGTCTGATCCGAGCATTACATCAAAGTAACACCCGGGTTAGGCTGAAAACCAGCATGAGTAAACCCATCTAACATGAAATACTACTGCATAAAACTTATTTAAAACCCGAGGTAAATCATTCATCAATACAAGTTCATAATTTGTTTTACACATCACTTATTTCACACATCAATTCCTAAGTACCAAAACTTGGATTAAATGGTCCAATTCATTCAAATCATTCCATACTAGCCTATTGATTTCACATACCAATCTATAAAAAATCGAAGTGGTTTCGGGTATTAACAAATACCCGACTCCGGTTTCTTCGAATCCAATGTCATCTTAACGCAAGTTATTCTAATGATTAAATTTTAAATACTGGATGTCACTTTTACACAGCAATTCATCATAGATAACCACATTATCTCTATTCAACCCAACATATCATATTACAAAAACATTTCATTTCACAAAGCATCACAATCACATATTATGGATAACAAATAATCTAAGGCATTCAAATATCATTCAATCATTCATAAGCAAGATAAATTAGCCATACCATTCTAATTAATTTAAATAGATTAAATTAATTACTTCCATCATCTTTAAATCCTGCTTACTCAACATTAATTAATTACAAATCAATAGATTAATCATCCTCTAATTTTCCATCTTAATTAATCATCCTTGATTAATTATCCTTTAATTACAATAAGTAATTGACTCTCAATTAATTACTCAAAGTAATAAATCCTTAATTACTTCCCTTAAGTATCTATCATTAACTAAATCACTTTAGTAAATATCCAATAATTACTTTCCATAATTAATGACATTCTGTAATTGTTCTATAATTACTTTCATTATCATCGCTAATTTATTTCCTTAAGTGATTAATCCTCAATTAATCACATTAATAAATCAATCGGTTAAATTGATTTCTCAAATTAATTAACCTTTATTAATTATCATAAAAATAGTTAATTATTTCCTTAATTGAGTACATTAATCAATTAGTGATCCTTTAATACATTAGATAATCAATACATTATTTAAATCAAACATTATCCAACTTCTTTAAACAATAATTTTAAAGTATTTTAAAACATGAAATCTCGTTTAAATCTTGCTAATACTTTGTTTCTGAACTTGGTTGGTATTTTATTTTCAAAATTATACATTTAAATAAACCTTTAAAAACTTGATTAAACATTTCTACAACCTATATTATTTATAACCTTCCAAATCTGATCACTCAATTAGCTTACTTTAATCTAGGTCATAATTAAATTTAACCCTGGTTATCGAACACAATCCAAAACCTGAGCCTAACACAGAAGCCTCCCGAGTCAACTAGCAAATATCTCGAGCAATCCTCCAACTACCCTTTCTCCGAGTCAGCACGCAAATGCCCCCGTTTTCGACCCGTGCAATCTTCATCTTCACCAAACCTATAATAACCAGATGCATGAACCGTACACGTGCACGTGTACATCGACCCTGATCGCCAACGAAACACGTTCCAGATCCTGACAAGTCAACTCCAACCTCGGCAACCCAACGCGATCATCCAGATCGTGATATCACTCACGAATCGAAAAACAAGCATCGAACGAAACTGCAGCAAACCCAAATGGCTAATCCCGCCACTAGTCATCGCCTCCGACCATGAGATCACCCACCGACCTATCAGAAGGTACGCTACAACTTCCAGCTTCGCTTCATCCTATCACGATTGGGTCCGGTCCTTTGTCAATGACGAATGAATCTCAGTAACTCCAACTACCCAAACCCTCCACTAAACCTTACTTCGCCAATCTCCGACCACCACGGCCATTAATAAAATTCAAGTTCATTTTTCTGGAGATCCTTAACCCATTGGCCACCTCCAACCCAAAACTCGCCGCAAAACTCGACACAATCATCGACAATCGACAAATATGTCGAAACCGATCATCCAAGAATATCTCAACAATTATCTTACTAAGAACTATGTTTTTCATCTTAAAAATCATATTATCCAGAGCCGATTCAAGTTATATAATTGAAAAAATAAATCATAATACTTGATTTTAACCTAATCTAAGGTTTTCACTGTTGTTTTTCCCTTTTCCAGAAAATTTCAAACTTAATTCATGTTATTTAAATTTTAAAAACTAAATTGTGTTTAACAATCATCTTTTGTTTGAAACATAAATCTTATCAGTGATTAGTTTAGAGGATTTTGATTTTTGATTAAATTTTCACTCTATAAATTTTAAAACAGAGATGAATCAAGCTAGACCAAACATGCACAGTTCAACACAAACATATATATAGAGATTTTGCTTATATATATAGACATGCAATACAAACATCATCACTAAAGTACACATGCAACATCATTTATTTCCTTAATTCTTTTAAATAAGTGCTTACTCACTTAATGTTTGAACAGAGGAGGGTTTTGAAAATCTGTAACTAAACAGAAGTTTGTATCCATAAGAACTGTCATACATATTCAAAATAACTGCATATTTATCAATATACTAACATATATTCAGCAAGCACTCAAATCTTACAAAGTTATTTCAATGTTTTATCACAATCATCAACTTCAAACAAATTCAAACATTAAAAAGTGTAGCAGCTTACTCACCTCTTGGTCGAACAGAGCAGGTTTTGAATTTGAAACCTTAAAAGCTTGCTCAATCATTGAAACTGAAAGTGGAATTTGATCTGGGATACTTTTATTTGCTTCAGGCTTTGAAACTAAGATGATCTTGTTTGTTGATGATTAAAGTTGATTTCTAGAAATGATTTTGCTTTTAAAACAGAAATAGATTTGCTATTTTGAATTAACTTTCTATTTCTTTTTGCTTTTCTTTTATAGGTTTTTGTTACTTTAAGCTTTTGAATAAGAAGATAGGTAGAAGAAAAATGATGAGGAAAAGATATAAGTTTATATAGATTAGTTAGGATTTATTAAAAATAAAAGAAAATAAAAATAAAAATAAAGTGACACTTGTCTTTTACTCTACTTAACCATTTAACACATGTTATTAAAAAGGCTTATATAACAACACTTGTAATTAGGCATGAGTAAATTAGTTTTCAAATGGCTAAAAAGCTCTTATAATTGATTTCCTAATTAATAAATACATATCTTAATTTATATAAATTAAAACCCTTTAAAAGAAAATAATATAAAGCAACTATATTCTAAATAAAATCATATAAAAATATATTTAAGATGTATATCTATCCTTTGAATTTCAATATTCTAATCCAAATTGAAATTCAATTCAAAATTCCATTTAAATTCAATTTAAATTCAAATTCCCAAATTAAATTTGTAAATAATAATTCTATTTTAAAATCTATATATACCTATATTTAAAAATATCACATCACTGTTATTGTTTGAAAATAATAATTTTGTCAATTCTAAATAATTTATAAAGGAGATTAACAAATAATTATTTTTCCCAGATATGAATAATTCAATTTTTCATTATATTTCCAAATTCATTTACACATCTAGATGTCTATTATTGTCATAATTCATCTATTCAATTGATTAAAACAGTTAATCATCCATCTATCAGATGTCCAAAACCCGGGTTATCACATTCCTCCCCCCTTAGAATCTTTTCGTCCCGGAAAAGGAACGAAGCCAGAATTTATTAAAATACTTAATATTAGTTAAATCACTTTTGATCATTTTTAAAACACTTTAAAATTTATATAATATCGCTAAAATAGTTTTATAAAAATACTTTTATAACTCGATGTTTCAACAAGTCCATCCTTGTTCTCACAGAAATTCGGTCAAATGTTAATCAGGCGTAGGACTGAAAATCTATAAGTACTTCGTAAACCCTATTCAACAACCAATGAAAATACTTGAAAAACAATTTGATTGAAAATATAGAAAACATTTTTGAAAATAGAGGAAATATGTTTGGTGAGAATGCTCTGGAAATCATCTCCCCCATCCATGATCGCAGTTAACCCAATGGTTACATTGTCATCCCGAAAAAATCCATAGATAAATGTAGGCCTCCATGCCCCTCGATTCCATCATGGAACCCGCTACAGATCATAGCTACAACCGGGGTTACGTTGCTATCACGGCAAAAACCAATATAACTGTAGGCATCAGCGCCCTCGAATTTCGCTGCCAAAAGAATGAAACTTGTCTACTCCCTCATAGGTTGCAGACTACATCAGTCAAGTCCCAATGTAGCCTTAGGCTCTCACGGCCTCTCGACTTTCTCTATGTCTTCATAAATCGCAGTCTACCAATGTTACGTTGCCATCCTGGCAAAACCAAACGTAGACCGTTGGCTCTCAGCAGCACACACGACTTCCACTATGGTCTGCAGTAGATTGCAGCGACATCGAGCTACACTATCGTCACAGCATAACCCAATGTCTCTGTAGGCATCACCGTCCTCGACTTTCACTACCCACACACATAATCCTCAAGAACTAGTTTTCCTGGACTCCTCACAGGATCAACTTTAGAACCCCCTCTTAGAGTTCAAGGTAGTACCACCCTGTGGCACTCCTGAGAAGTTCATTTGGCACTCATGAGAAGTTCATTTCAAGGGAGTACCTTTTTCCCTAGAGCCCTTTTCAAAACACTTTATACTATACACATATAGTATTTTCCAAATCATACACCTAGTATGAATCCCAATAAATCTCCTTTCTCAAAATCGATTATCCCAAAATTGATAATTCTCAAGCTAGGCTTTCCAAATCCAATATTGATTTTACCCAAAAATTAAAAGCCTTTCCAAATACAAAGGTTCCAAACCTTTTCCCAAAATCATTCTCATAAGATCCTTTATATATATATAACCTTGAAAAATCTTTAAATCATTTCAAACTTTGTATAAAACCCCTTTTGTACTTCAAATATTTTCAAAAATCCATTTCTTCTGGCTATAGATTCAACAAGGGGAGATTTATCTTATATAACAAAGATATATAACTTTGTTTATTCAAATCAAATATTCAATTTTGATTACTTTTTTTTGTAAAGTTGTTTCCATCTTACTTATCATCATAGAAATATCCAGCTTTCACTTTTATTCATTGTATATTTTATAAAATATACTTTCATTTCAAAAATCATTTCACATTTCTTATCCATAAATTTCCAATATTACTTTCATTCAACCCTGCACGATATACACATATCATCCATACGCAATACCAATCTGATCGCTCACATGATCACACAATTTCTCTTCCGAACTAGTATCGTCCACCCGACTTCCTAGTGTGGACTCAAATCTGGTTCCTTGATCAAAAACCGTCATTCTCCTTGCATAGTCATAATTATGATAGAGAATATCCATAACCAAGCAACAATCCATATCCAGGTTCGCCGTCGAAAATCGAGTGAAAAATCTCCACTCGGATCAATATACTATCTCAAAATTCTATGCTCGAATCCGGATCAAATTACTATGCGAATAGAATAATATATGTACATCCTACGTATTTATCTTTATTGATCATTAACTAAATCAATTCTCTTTTCTATTCACATTTCCTTAGGTTCTTATTCATTTATTCACCATTGCTTCAATTCCCATTTGGATGATCACCTCAATTCTTATCTCAAATGGATTTTTAATCATAAACAGTTTGCACTATGACCAGCTTATATTTAGAAAATATCTTGAAATTTTTTAAATAGATAAGTTGTTGAAAAGTAATTATTAGTTTGTAAAATAGCTGTAAAATAGTTAAGTAATTGTAAAATAGTTGGAAAATAGTCAAATAATTATAGAAATTTTAAATAATTGCAAAATAGTTGTAAAATGGTAATTAGTTTATAAAACAGTCGTAAAGTAGTTAAATAGTTCCAAAAATAATTGTAAAATAAGTATAAAATAGTTTGACTTTTAAAAGAAAGACTGTATATAGTAAATAGCTTGGAAAAATAGATTTGTATTAAAACAATTTATTTTGAAAATAGTCTAGAGCAAAACTGTTCAATTCCCATTCTCCATTTCCAATCAATTCAATTTAAATTTCCACTTCCATTTAGATTGACCCAATTCCAATTTATATAACTCCAATTTCCATCAGACTTGATTTATCCCCAATTCAAGTTGAATTAATTCTCAATTTCTTTCCAAATTCAAATCAAATTCCATTTGATTTTTACTTATTCAAATTTAATCACAATTTCAATTAATTCAAATAAATTTCAAATTGAACCAATTTCAATTCACATCAATTCCAGTTTGAATTAATCCCTATTCCCATTTGAATGTGAACTCATTCAACTTCAATTTCATTTCAAATTAATCTAATTCAAATGTTCCATTTGAATTTTTAAACTTATCCATCTTCAGTCACAATTCCAATTAATTCAAATCAAATTTAATTTGAACTAATTCAATTCAAAATTTAAATTTAAGCCATCCCAAATTATATAAATTCGAGTTAAATTTTTAAATGTTGATTTATTCCTTTAACTCAAATCAACTTATTTCTTTAAACCATTTAATTCTGAATCAAAATTCCATTTTTAACCTATTTAATCTTTGAAATCCAATTCACGGTTTAAAGATTATTAATAAGATAATATTATTCACATTATTTTAAAACATCCATACATTTCCAATTTCTAGATTTGAAACCATCTTTGATAACCAAGATTATCATATCTGGACCAATTCATTATTATCTTATTCTGAAGCTCTTTCTGAAATTCAAGATTTTAATTTCAGTTTGAATCCGTTTCAAACTTATCTTTATTTAATTTCAATTTGGTTGTATTTCTATTACCACTTAATTTAATTCCAATAATTTAACAACCAATTACCTTAATATTTATTAGAAATAAATATTGCTTTATATATCAGAATATATTCTTATATAAAATCATTTAAAATCTTTATATAAGAAAATAACAAGTACACTTTCATATATATATATATATATATATATATATATATATTCACTCAACTCATTCTAGGGTACCGTTGACCCTACCCTTAATGAGTAAATCCACCAGAGCCAAGGTTCTCGCTTAACCTTCAACTTTGATACCAAATGTAACGGCCCAGAAATTTCGATCCAGAAAATTCCAGATAGTTATGAAAAGAAGAAACAGAAACAAAACACAGATTCTCACATTCGCAGCGGATAAAATATAATATCACATAAAATAACAATTATATAAAGAAAGTTGTAATTTTTATTTTACGTTTTCAATACATCAGAGCTACAACATTTCACAATCACAGGACAGTTAAAATAATTTGTCCCAGATATACAACAATATTTTATAGCGGAAAACACTCCATACGTTCCTGCCATCCAGCTCGCCTCCTGAGCTCCAGAACGTCCTTACTAGGAAATCTGTAATATTCGGTCTGACCCGAGTATTACATCAAAGTAACACTCGGGTCAGGCTGGAAACCAGCGTAAGTAAACCCATCTAACATGAAATACTACTGTATAAAACTTATTTAAAACCCTGGGTAAATCATTCATCCCTACAAGTTCACAATTTGTTTTAGACATCACTTATTTCACACATCAATTCCTAAGTATAAAACTTAGATTAAATGGTCCAATTCATTTAAATCATTCCATACCAGCCTATTGATTTCACATATCAATCTATGAAGAATCGAAGTGGTTTTGGGTATTAACTAATACCCGACTCCGGTCTCTTCGAATCCAATGTCATCTTAATCCAAATTATTCAAGTGGTTAAATTTTAAGTACTGGATGTCACTTTTACACAGCAATTCATCATAGATAACCACATTATCTCTATTCAACCCAACATATCATATTACAAAATCATTTCATTTCACAAAGCATCACAATCACATATTATGGATAACAATTAATCTAAGGCATTCAAATATCATTCAATCATTCATAAGCAAGATAAATTAGCCATACCATTCTAATTAATTTAAACCATTCAAATTAATTTAAATAGATTAAATTAGTTACTTCCATCATCTTTAAATCCTGCTTACTCAACATTAATTAATTACAAATCAATTGATTAATCATCCTCTAATTTTCCATCTTAATTAATCATCCTTGATTAGTTATCCTTTAATTAGAATAAGTAATTGACTCTCAATTAATTACTCAAAGTAATAAATCCTTAATTACTTCCTTTAAGTATCTATCATTAACTAAATCACTTTTAGTAAATATCCAATAATTACTTTCCTTAATTAATGACATTTTGTAATTGTTCTATAATTACTTTCATTATCATCGCTAATTTATTTCATTAAGTGATTAATCCTCAATTAATCACATTAATAAATCAATCGATTAAATTGATTTCTCAAATTAATTAACCTTTATTAATTATCATAAAAATAGTTAATTATTTCCTTAATTGATTATGTTAATCAATTAGCGATCCTTTAATACATTAGAAAATCAATATATTATTTAAATCACCTTTGAAACATTATACAACTTCTTAAAACAATAATTTTAAAGTATTTTAAAACTTTAAATCTCGTTTAAATCTTGCTAATACTTTATTTTTGAAGTTGGTTTGTATTTACTTTTGAAAATTATACGTTTAAATAAACCTCTAAAAACTTGATTAAACATTTCTATAACCAATATAATTATTTATAACCTTCCAAATCTGATCACTCAATTAGCTTACTTTAATCTAGGTCATAATTAAATTTAACCCTGGTTATTGAACACAATCCAAACCCGAGCCTAACACACAAACCTCCCGATTCAACTAGCAAATATCTCAAGTAATCCTCCAACTACCCTTTCTTCGAGTCAGCATGCAAATGCCCCCGAGTTCGACCGGTGCAATCTTCATCTTCCCCAAACCTATAATACCCAGATGCACGAACCATACATGTGCACGTGTACATCGACCCCAATCATCGACCAACAACGTTTAGGCTCTCGACAAGTCAACTCCAACCTCAGCAACCCAACGCGAACACCCAGATCATGATATCACTCACGAATCGAAAATCGAGCACTCGAACGAAACTGCAGCAAACCCAAATGGCTAAACCCGCCACGAGTCATCGTCCCGACCATGAGATCACCCACCGACTATCAGAAGCTACGCCATAACTTCCAGCATCGCTTCACCTTATCGCGATCGGGTCCGATCCTTTGTCAATGACGAACGAATCTCGGTAACTCCAACTACCCAAATCCTTCACTAAACCCTACTTCGCCAATCTCCGACTACCATAGCCATTAATAAAATTCAACTTCATTTTTTCTGAGATTCCTAACCCATTGGCCACCTCCAGCCCAAAACTCGCCACAAAACTCGACGCCAGTCATCGGCAATTGACAAATATGTCGAAACCCATCATTGAAGAATATCTCAACAATTATTTTACTAAAACTACGATTTTCATCTTAAAAATCATGTTATCCAAAGCTGATTCAAGTTATATAGTTGAAACGATAAATCATAATACTTGATTTTAACCCAATTTAAGGTTTTCACTGTTGTTTTTCCCTTTTCCAGTAAATTTCAGACTTAATTTATCTTATTTAAATTTTAAAAACTAAATTGTGTTTAATCAATCAGCTTTTGTTTGAAACACAAAGCCTATCGGTGATTAGTTTAGGGGATTTTGAATTTTAATTAAAATTTCATTCTGTAAATTTTAAAACAGAGATGAATCAGACCAGACCAAACATGCACAGTTCAACACAAACATATATACAGAGATTTTGCTTATATATATATAGACATGCAATACAAACATCATCACCGAAATACACATGCAACATCATTTATTTCCTTAAGTCTTTTAAATAAGTGTTTACTCACTTAATGCTTGAACAAAGGAGGGTTTTGAAAATCTATAATTAAACAGAGGTTTGTATCCATAAGAACAGTCATACATGTTCAAAACAACTGCATATTTATCTATATACTAACATATTTTCAGCATGCACTCAAATCTTACAAAGTTATTTCATTGTTTTATCACAATCATCAACTTCAAACAGATTCAAACATTAAAAAGAGTAGTAGTTTACTCACCCCTTGCTTGAACAGAGCAGGTTTAGAATTTGAAACCTTATAAGCTTGCTCAATCAATGAAACTGAAAGTGGAATTTGATCTGAGATGCTTTTATTTACTTCAAGCTTTGAAACTAAGATGATCTTGTTTGTTGATGATTAAAGTTGATTTCTAGAAGTGATTTTGCTTTTAAAATAGAAATGGATTTGCTGTTTTGAATTAACTTTCTGTTTCCTTTTGCTTTTCTTTTATAGGTTTTTGTTACTTTAAACTTTTGAATAAGAAGATAGGAAAAAGAAAAATGATGAGGAAAAGATATAAGTTTATATAGATTAGTTAGGATTTATTAAAAATAAAAGAAAATAAAAATAAAAATAAACTTGTCTTTTACTCTACTTAACCATTTAACACATGTTATTAAACAGGTTTATATAACAACACTTGTAATTAGGCATGAGTAAATTAGTTTTTAAATGGTTAAAAAGCTTTTATAATTAATTTCCTAATTAATAAATATATATCTTAATTTATATAAATTAAAACCCTTTAAAATGAAAATAATATAAAACAACTATATTCTAAATAAAATCATATATATTTAAGATATATATCTATCCTTTGAATTTCAATATTCTAATCCAAATTCAAATTCAATTTAAAATTCAATTTAAATTCAATTTAAATTCAATTCATAAATTAAATTTGTAAATAATAATTCTATTTTAAAATCTATTTATACCTATATTTAAAAACATCACATTACTATTATTGTTTGAAAATAATAATTTTTTCAATTCTAAATAATTTATCAAGGAATTATTAAATAATTATTTTTCCCAGATATGAATAATTCAATTTTTTATTATATTTCCAAATTAATTTACACATCTAGATGTCTATTATTATCAGAATTTATCTGTTCAATTGGTTAAAACAGTTAATTACCCATTTATCAGATGTCCAAAACCTGGGTTATCACACACACACACACACACATATAAGTTTGATTAAAAAATTAACAATTTGGATTAAACTTATACTTTAAAAACAAAACAACTTTCATTTTAAGTATTTTTTATTATAAAACAATTAAACTTATAAAAAGAGCCAAATGATTTAAAAGTTGCACAAAGGCCCATTCATAAAGTTTAGACCAAAAAAACTTTCCTTCTTACATGAATGATAAGTTTGTAACTAAAAATAGTCGTATAACTATTAGAAATCAATTTTCAATTAATAATAAATAATTGACATATACAGTTCAATTATAATAAGCTTCCAAGTTTTCTCTTTTCTCAAAATTATCAAAACAAAACAAAAGAAGGCACATGTAAATTCATGGTAAGAATAAACAGATCTAAATAGTACATAGAATTATAACAAATTAGCATATGTGACAAAGAATCTAATCATATAAATTTTTAAATAAGCATATGTTATAAAGAGATGAATAACATATGTAGATCTAAAATAAAATAATATAACAGTCAAATATTCAATTGAGATGATAGAGAGTTTTGATTTAAATATCTAAAATGTTTAATTAAACACACGACGAATCTTAAAAAATCCAACCATATGAATGATAAAATGTATAAATTAATTAATTTGAGAATTACTTCAGACGCGTCCTATAAATCACACCTAGAAACTTTGAATCAAAAGCTCCAAAACTTAATAGAATCAATCTCTAGAATTCGCAAGAATCAAGAGACGATAACCACCTTTTGTTTGGTTTTTTCTATTTTGAAAGCCATTGTCTTCGGATGGGATAGAAGAAGAGAGGAATAAATGTGAATTGTCTGGAGAGTATTCTAAAATGAATGAGAGAAAATATATTTTAAAGGAAACACTAAGACCTTCTAATTCTCTCTTTTAAAACTTTTCTGTTTATTTTCCAATTAAATCTCATCAAATCATATCCCTTTTTTGTTGACTATGGATGATCATAATTGGTGCCACATGGCCTTAAAAAAAATTCACATCACTTAGCATTCAATATATTTAAATTAAATTTAAACATTCAATCGATATGGTATACCGATGCGGTCATTTATAACTTTTGTATAAGTAATTTATTAAAAACTTATATTATTCAAACAAATCAAATTAAATTTTAATAACTAACATTTCACAAATATTAACTAATTTAATTTATTTATAAACCAAATCATTATTTATTCTATATAAGTCCAATTTAAATATTCTACCGACATCGTATATCAATACAGGCATTTATAACTTTTATACATACACTTATTAAATATTAATAATATTCAAACAAATCAAATAAAATTTAATAATTAATATTTCATAAATATTAATTAACATAATTAATTTACAATGATTATAAGTCAATTAAATCGTATGGTTTATTTGAAGTATTTGTCATTTTCGTTGTGTGATTCAAAGATGTAAATTCGATCGGCGATTAATATCGAACTATTCAAATTTTAATGCTCATACTTCACCTATGGTTTGACATTTTGTCCAAACTTATTGCTAAAATCAAATCAAGATGCAGCAAACAAGTCCAAAATCAATATAATAATACGAAGGGGTGATGGCTCCTAAGGGTTTCTAACTCCTTGGCCAGACATGGGCTCCTGTTTTTGTCATTTCCAATTGACATATGTGTCGGGGTGGTCAGTCATCGTTCTCTTTATTCAAGAAAAGGTTCACCAAGTCCAACCACTTCATTCTGGATCATCCACTATGTACACAATTGTTAAAGTGGTTTCAATATTGACAGAGAGTATGCCAATAAGAGGCCCCGGTCTCTTTAACAACCAAATATCATTTTTCACAGTGGTTAATTCTTTTAGATTTTGAAACCAATTCATATTTGAAATCAAAATATCATATTCACTTCAAAATATCCTTCAGTTCGAAATCATCATATTTACTCAAAATATCTCATTTTCACTTAAAAATATCATTTCAAATTCAAATTTAGTTTATAACATCACATAACCGCATTCGAATTTAAATCAACGATTTAAATATAAACATTCCAACTTTGCGCAATTTGAAATTGGAAAAATAGTTTGAATAGTTATAAATAGTTTAAGGCTTTTAAAACGGTTTAATAAAAAAATGGTTTGATTATTGAAGATGATTTATATAGTAAAATAGGTTGAAAAAATCTAAATAATTTAAATATCAGAACGGATCTTATACAATTTATATTAAAATAATTTATTTTGAAAATAATATTAAATCAAACTGTTTCCTTCCATTTCAACAAATCTGGATCCATGTTCAAAATTCAAATCAACAAAACTCAATTTCCAATCTTCCAATTTAATTGACTCAATTTCAATTTAGTTTCAAATCAACTTGAATTCAATTTCATTTCGAAATAACTTCAATTTCCAAAACGTTCATTTTTAACTTTAAATTCGATTCAACAATTCAATTCATTGATTTGAAATTCCAATTCAAAATTTATTTTAAACCGTTTCGATTTATATCAATTTCAAGTCCAATTTCAATTTACTGGTTTAAAATACTTAAATCAAATTAAACCACATTGTTCAATTTTAAGATCGAAAATTTTAAAATAATTCAATTTCCAAAATTAAAATTATATATCAATTACAACTTCACATTTCCAATTCAATTCTTTAAAACAATTTCCTTTTAACCAATTTCTGTTTCAACATTTCAAAGCTTGAATTGGAAAATAATTCAATTCATATAAATCCAAAATTTATTTCTTTTAAACAATATTATTTAAATAAAATCCAAATTCAAGATTTTAAAACCATTTAATTTAACCAATCCGGTGCCCCTATATAATTTTCTTCCCTATGGCCAAGTGATCAATTATTTCAATTTTAATTATAGGGATGGGTATATACCTTTGCAATCCAAATCAAAGTGTCATATATATATATATATATATATATATATATATATATCACTTCAACCTATTTATTTTTTATTCGAAATAATTTAAATAACAGATTATATTCTTTCAATTAATATACAGGGTGATAACAGGGATATATATAAATAAATAACCATCCAATCATTCAAAATGTCAACAAATAGACATCTATCACAATTAACATCCAAATCAGCCAATAAATCACAATAATTAACTGATTATTTAACTAGCAATTCAATTTCAATATTAATTTAAATGGAAATTTGATTCAATAAAATTGAATTTCAATTAAAATGTCAAATTAAACTACCAAACAACAACCAATAAAATTCTTATCACTTCATAAATTTAATCCAATTAACATAAGAAGATTTAGTATTGCGTGAGTGGGTTAAATCACCCACCTTTGATTTAGAGCCAATTTAAAATCCAGTAAAAGCCCAAATTTTGAGCAGTCTCTAAATTTCACGAAACTAATTCCATGTTGTCTAGAATTTCGATATGATTCCAATGAAAAAACTACGCATGAATCCGAGTACGTATGGAAAAGTTTTGAAGTCAGAACGTTTGAAATTTAAAATTTTAATTAAAAATAAACAAATTGCAAACTTGTAATTAGCACTACCTTTCCAAAACCCTAGCAACAATAGTTGTTCACGAACCTTAACAACTAGTCGCCGCCTTCAAGATAACGTCGCTGCCACCACAAGCCGACATCTGAGCTCGCCGTTTATCTCACTACCTCTGGCTGACCTCACAAGGACTCGTGCAGCCATCACCATCTCCTCCACGTGCTTCACTACAGTACGCCAAAGTTCGCCAGATGTGGCAATTTCAGGCACTTCCTACACAAACGAACCCTATAGATCGAATCTACTAATCGTCCTCTACCTCGCAGCAACCTCCGAACGTCGATTAGTCGACGATCCACCATTGATCGCGAAACCCTAACAACAGACAGCTAAGAAAGATCACCAATTTCTGGACAAAGGAAGACTCTAATCAAAAAAATGAATTGGAAACATAGATTACATTCATTGAGAGCTTAATGGGGATATATTATACTATATTATAGGGTTTGAAGAGTTTAAATTTTGGAGTTTAATTTGAAATTGTAGTTTAGGGTTTTGATATGTCTGCCATTAAGAAGGAACATATGAGATAGAAATTGTACATATAGAAATTGAAGATAGAAAGTTGCTAGGATTAATAATAGTCTAATATAGACAAAGCTTGATAAGAATGGATGGAACAGATCGAATGGGTCGAAGCGATAACAAAGACCCTAAAAGCCCGTTTCGATTCCAAAACGAAGTAGGACATCCCATATATCAAAATATAGGTTTTCAATATTTTTAAATTCAATGAAACTGTTTCAAACCCTAATTATAATGTATATAGAATTTAGCATTTTAAAATCAAAATACATTTATTTAAATCCCATAAATTGATTTCTACGCATTTCGAGCTCGCACGTTCGAATGATAAGCCCGATCGCTATGAAACGTGAAATTATAAAATAATTTAGTATTATGGATCTGATGAAACCGGTTTCATTGAAATCCAGACGGTGCCCAAAAAGGCTAATTTTACACGTTAATTAAATGAATTATTATTTTAAAATCAATCTAATCACTTTTAAATTCAAATTTAAATGTTAATAATTTTCATCATTCCTGATTACATAGAAATTAATAATATTTTTAAAATTAGTTTTTCCATGTGAAACCCAGTATGTAAATATTACATTAATTTTAATGTTAAATTACAACAGAAATAAAACCTAGTTTATTATAATTCAAATTCTAACATATGGTTTTATTTTGATTTACACTCTTATTATTAAATCAACTATTACATTATGAATATAATTAACATTAGTTTACACTTCATGACATTCATGTTCTACTGTTATCATCTTAGCTCATATTAACTGCAATATTTAATTACAATAATTTCACATTGATCTCCCTATTAATTTCAAATGGATTAAATAATAAGGTGATAAGTAAAACAATGGTTATACATTAGTAATTCAACACATTTCTAATTTTATTGTTTACAAACAAAGGCTAATAAATTTGTGTACTAAATAACTGATTTCATATTCTATATTAAACCAATTTTAATTAAATAACATATAATTTAACCATTATTTACAACATTTAATTTATTCCTCATTAACCTTTATTATTACCATTTATTCAAATTACATTAAACAGTTGTGAATAACATTCAAACAATATATTAAATTACATTCTAATAATTTCTTTCCATTTATATATCATAATTTTTAGTTTCTCACAATATTAAATTCCAAAATCTTATTAAATTGAATATTTTTAATTATCAAAAACACGAGTCGTTATATTTCGTATCTTGGAAATGGGTAGGTAAATAATCGTGTGTGCATTGCAAGGTTAGATTAAAATTGCTGACCTAAATAGACAGCATAATTAAATGGAAACCTATTGGTATAAGTTTGTTTTACAAACAATTTATATTTTTCCAGTCACTAAACCGTTGTTGCGACTCCCTCCTCATTACAACCCATAAGATAGATTTTAGAGGAACAGGTCATTAGAGCTTGATGTGCTTTATTGTTGGAGAAGTCTTATCTCTCTCATGCTCAATGCTAATGTGGAAATCTGCTATCCAAGGAATACCATTAATTCCAAGGTAGTATTCATAGTCAGTATTTTTACCCAATTATTTTTTCCGCTGTGAGTTTAGATTTCTATCAATCTTTGATAATGCTTTTCTTATTTGTAAGTACCAAAACCAACGATCTGTGCTCTGATGAACATGAGTTTCGATATTTGTCGAAATGTAGGCATATTAACGTGCGGGTTGTTACATTTGGTATTAGAGCCTAGGCTAGTAGATTAGAGGGATCGGGATAAACTGAGAGAACATATTTGTACTTTCCAATCTAGTAATATTATATTTTTATGCTAGATTTCAAGAGTTCCGACTACAGAAATAGTTGTGGTTCCACTTTGGAGGAATGGTCAAAGCAACTATGAGTTGAAAATATCTTAGAGTTAAGATTTTCACGCTAACTCTGAAGTACTCCACAATGTGCTGGCGATGCGTAAAGCATTATTGATGAAGAGCATGAGTACGAGACATGGTTGAATGGCAAAGATCAAAGCTGTTCGACTCGATGATTGAGATTCTAGCTACCTTACATTTTGGATTTTGAATTCCAGTCAGAAACACATAATTATTCCAGGTGGATGGAAAATTAGAGTCTTTACGTCTAAATTGTCTGGAAGCAAGTTTACTAGGGCGCATTCATTGATCACCTCTTTGATGGAAAACTATATTTTTACTTGAATAATTAACGTCAGCTCTTTAGTCTAAAAACCTGTGAGAAATTTTTTATAAAGTATTTTTGAAATGCCTTAAATTTTTGAAAAATATGTTTTCAAATGATTTCTTTTTCCAAAGATTTAATCTGGAAATTTTGTTTTGGAAAAGTTTTGAAATTTTAATTTTAAAACAAGCAAGTATACCATTAGATTGGTCGTGTAAAGAAATTTTTGGTTTATAAAAGATTAATCTTTATATCCTTAAATATTTATATGTAATATCAATAAAGGCTAGATATTGATTTCTTGCAAGAAAATAGTTTTCCAATTTGGAAATTTTGTTTTTAAAAAGAAGGTTTTGTGAAACCTTGAAATATTTATATATAAGTTTGACTTTTAAGGGAAGTTTTGGTATAAAATAGTTTCTATTATTTCGAAACAAGTATAAAGGGGCATATATTTAGATCAGTGATTTTTCGATATTTAAAATCGAGGCTTTTACATTTTCTTTCTTTAAGTTATGGACAAATTAAGAACAACGTTAAACTAGCGTGGAAGAAATATTTCCGTGTGAAGTAGGCAGGAAATAGCAGCTGGAATATTGTCGGGTTTTTGGAATTTTTGTTGGTCGCAGCAGCGTTGGGACTACTATGAATTGCTGGAGCATGGTTCGGGACTAGGCGGTAGGCTTTGACAATGGCATGATGAGAATAAGAATTTTTCGTATTGTGTCGAATCAAAGGAGAATGTGCTAAATGATTATCATTATTTAATCCGACCCTAATTAGATCTACATTCAATTAACTTCCAAAGACCATCTAACGGTTGACCACTTAACAGTAAACCTAGAGTGGTCTACCGATTAACGAGTTTTGACACAACATGAACCTACAACGAGACTATTAAAGTCGCATCATTCCCCTAGCTGCCTTCTTTGATCCTCTTTCCTCAACAAGCCAAACCCAATCTCCATTCTCCTCCACCTCATCCAAGTAGCAGCCTCTCTCTTCACTGTTCCTCCTATAAGCGATGCCATTTTCTCCCTCTCCTAGAAGTAGCAGCCTCACCTTTCCCCTTTATGCTAGTTTTGCACATTAGATCTCGGCCTACCATCACTCCAGGTCTAAACCCTATTTCCTCCCTCTGACCACTTCTTTCCGAGACACCTTTCCGCACTGCTAATTTTTCCACACACCATTATGGTCTCAACCCTTAAGAGGTCACTTCACTGGACTGGAATGAGCAGAAGGTTTCACCATTTTTGGGCTAGGAGTGCTATTTGTCATGGTAGGACATGCGTCGATGCTCTGCTTTGAGTCCTTTAAGTGAGAATGTTGTCGGTGTTGCATTTGCCTTCTTGATATCCTATCGGCGTAAAATTTTGATGGAGGTAACAGTTTGATTCGTTCGGAGGTGAAGGAAATCTTGATTGAACTGATTAATGATGATCTCGCCGAGATTTTGGAAGCCTCTACGAAGGACATGGACTTGGATGATTTTGAAGTGATCGACTCAAAGATTTTGAAGTAATTTTTTTCCAAATTGTCGATGTTTAGAAGTTAGATAATCTATGATCCCTAAGTTGAAGTTATGACTGGATTCATCTCATGGTGTAAAAACCACCTATGCTAGTATTGGTGGCATCGCCATCAGTAGGCCTTGCACCCTTTTTATTCAATTTGTCAATCAAGGATTCGCACTCCGTAGAGTCACTTTCCGTATTTTCACCTATCCACTTTTGTCTTTAGGGTAATATGGATGAATTTCAATGGTGAGGTAGTTTTGTAGAAGGTTCCTTAAGCCATCATTAGATCCTTCGTTAGAAAGATGGCAATTCCGCAGGCGTCAACACCACCAACAACGCCAGTGACATGAGATTGGATGTGTAGCCGCAACGCTACGACCATTTAAGGATCGCAACAATGGATTGAGATCCAGCTATGGAGCAAGGCATCTCATAGTCGTAGGTGTTAATTTAGGATTTCTGGTATTGTTGTCTTTTCCTTCCAATATTTGTTCGTTTCTTTTAGGGTAGTTTGGGTTGTAAAATGCTAGTTGTCTCTTATAAAAGGCATGCACGATATTATGAGTTTCTATACATTTTCTGTGTTATTGTTTATGGGTATGCGAACCGCTTCTATATATATGCATATTAGAGAAACAATACAAATATAGGAATCTCATGAAGACACTTAATTAAAAGTAAAAACAATATAAGAATGGAAGTTTAGAATAGTTGGAAATTTTAGCGCAGGACATGACAAAACTATTTTGATATCGCGAATCATTGCTCATGTTCCTTAAAATCTAATTTTTTTGAATAATAGATGTGTTGACATTCTTTAAATAAAATGTCAAATTCTTAGGTAAAGGTTAGTTATAGAATTATGGAATTTGATTTATGTGTTTAGGCATAACCGACTTTCGCCTACGCTCAAATTGTGGCTTGATTAATCCAAATTTTTTAAATGTAAAATATTTTGAAAAATTTCCCCTTGATTAAAAAGCTCCATTTTGAGATAAAAAAGAAAAGAGTTTTATGTTTTAGTTATTTTTGATTCTAAAATTATTTTAAGAGTTTTCTTTCAAAATTTTATTTCAAGGGAAAATGTGCATTTAGATATTTTGCGATTTTACTTTCCAAATGACATACAAATTTAAAAAATGAAAAATATTTTTGTGAAAACTTTGATTTTGAATGTCACATGTTAGGCTTAAGGAAGACAAATAGACATAGAATTTAAGAATTTAGGTGTGCATTAGGGTCAATGATGTGATATATGCGAGCGATAACAAGGGAAAAGTAGTTTTAGCCTTGGAATTTCTATTTTTATACCTTGTCGATGACTCGTGAAAATCTATTTTTAGACTTAATTCCATTTTAGAGCTTGAAAATAAGTCTCTTTATGCGTTTTGTACATGGAAAATTTGGAGTAAATCTAGCACAATGAAGAAATTTCCACGGTACTAAGGGAATAAGAAGATTATAGTATGGTAAGAATGTTAAATTCTTTGCCTAAATTCATTTTTCTAACTTAAGAGTAAAGTTTAGGAAGTGAATTTTTGATACATTAGATTATTAGATGATAGGAAGTGGATGCAAAATTGGTTGCTTCATACTTCTATTTGTAGGAGTATAGGGGTTTTGGTTGAAACGATTTTTCATAAAGCTGCGTACATGTAGAACTGCCTGTATATCTGTAGGTTGTTTGTATCTTGTTTTCAAAAATATTTTCAAAATAAAATGCATTCAAGTATGAGGATCCAATTTAGAATCATTATGCATGCATATTTTCTGTGTGGTGAAACAGTAAACACTCTGAACTTATGCACGTTTGGTTACTAAATTTCTCGTACACTCATTGGTTTTGAGTTTAGGATAATTAGAAGCCAGAACTTTGACTTAGTCATTGGTGAAATTTTGGTGATGAAATTCTTTTTAAGGGGGAAGAATGTAACACCTCGTAATTTGGAGTTAGTTATTTAATTAGTTAATTAATTAGGCTTCAAAAGTGGACTTTTTGTGCAAACGATAAAATTTGACCATGAAACTTCCACCATTGCGTTCGTGGTGAAATTATGAGCAACTTTCATATTTGGAGTTTTGCGATCGGAGTCCAAACGAAGAAGTTACGGATGAAAAACGAATTCGAAACAAAAATAATTAAATAAGAAAAATTACATTTTATATTAATTGTCTAGTCTCATAAGCCGACCTATTATTGGGGACAGTCAACTCCTAGTGGTTGATCGGTGACCCAAAGGCGGTCGACCGATAGCGACCTAGTGGCTTCAATAAACCTAGGCTGCAACGACCCGGATTTAATATATTTCTATCTAACAGTTCTAGTTGATTCTGGCGCCTATAAATTCAAGCATAACCCTCCCTTCTATTCTTATATTTTTACGGAGGCAATTGTTAAGCTCTGTCATTTCTTCTTTCCCGCTTTCTTTCTAAATTATAAAGATAAGATATTTGTATCCATATTCATACAAATCGGAGAAGAATAGAAATCTAATAAAAAGGAGAAGAGAAGAGAATCAACCACATGCATATTTGAGGAATTTATATATTTATATATATTTGCATCTATTTTCTCTTCCTATCCCAAATCACTTCCAAGATCTGTAATTCTAATGTATGTATATACACTTTTATACATATCTCTTAGTTTAAAAAGAATTTGGAGATGAATCAACGTTTCTACTTCAGATTTGGAGATTTGGATTTCTTTTAAAAGGCGAGTGGGAAATCTATAGATTGTTATAATATGAAAATTATCCCACTGTTGTTTATTTGATTCCTATGCCTAATTGGAGAATTTTATATGAGTTGTAGGCAATGATTTGAATACGGTCTGAATATAATAAATATCACCTACATATTCTTGTTTATGAATTGATCTAGTGTTATACATCCTAATCTGAAAATCAGTCCCAAAGTATGAATTTAGATTACTGATTTGAATGAAATTTATTTCAGATCTGAAATAGATTTTATAAGAATGTTATAAATTTGGATTATTACCCAAATCTTATTAGAATATAAACTTTTATATATTTGGAATTGTTGAAATTTAGATCCGTTTAATATTTATAAATTAGTTTGATTTCTTTCCTTTTTAGAAAAATATAGTGCTTGATCTAACAAGAAATAGATGCAAATAGAAAGAGAAAGAGATGTGTAAAGTATGAATTCATTATACGTTACACTGTCTATTTCTGTAATAAAAAGAAAAGATTATTCCTTGTAATTTCAAACAATGTAATCTTTTATATTTTAAAGTTAAATCTTTTGTTTAGGACTAATTTTATGGAAATTATAGCGGATAATCTTTTTAGATATGATTCCAACAATTTAACATGCAAAAGTATATTCTAGTAAAGATATATGACTAGAACATATTTGATATTAGTAAATATTCGTACGTAATCACTACACTTATAATAATTAAATAAAAAGCTAAGAGCGACGCTTGCATGTAATATCCGAGTTTAGGACAATTAACTATTGGGAAAAGAATTTAAAAGGTTGTAACTGCAAAAATGGTAATAAATATGGGAGGTGTAATAATTTGATATGGTAAATGGATTAATGAGACTGACAATAACGTAATAGATATAAATATTACTAGTTTGAAATTAGTATTCATATATAAATGTCTTAGGAAATATCCGTTAGGATTTTATGGACAAAATAACATTTATGAGCACTAAATGAGGATTTATGGGTAGATAAATATTTAAGGTAAATTTTATTGCCTTAAATAAAAAAGAATTAGCAAGCTAAGTCTAATGTCTACCTAAGATAATATAAATAAAGACTTAGGATGGTTAATTGGACTTAGTGGGCTAGTGATGCGAAGTTAGTAGAGTCACTCGATGGAAGACTGGCCTCCATTTTGAGGCTACCAGCAATCGTGTGTACTTAGTACTAATGTGATATATTACTAGTTCTAGGACCCATGATGACATGAGAGATTAGGCTTGCTTTCGTAATTGGAAAGTATTAAATGGTCAAAATTTGAAATTATGAGCGGTGAGGGATATCTCTTTATGAGTTCGCTTCTGGTTTGAGATCTTAAGTGGCTGAATGGTCCACC
Source organism: Allium cepa (assembly GCA_030765085.1). Lineage (NCBI taxonomy): Eukaryota > Viridiplantae > Streptophyta > Magnoliopsida > Asparagales > Amaryllidaceae > Allium > Allium cepa. The sequence goes on from CM060932.1 coordinate 906,895,949, forward strand.
ACTTCCCTTAATGGAAGTATTAAGTAACTTTGTGAGATTCCAAATAAATAAATAAGAATGTCTCTAAAAAGGGTTTACTTCAGTGTTGAGGTCTTAAGTAGCTAAAGGATCTGACTCCCAACCGAAAGAAGAAACCTAATGAGACGTCATATTTATATTTAAAGATTGAGAATAGATATCTCGGGAAGTGTTCACCTCAAGTTTAGGGTCTTAAGTGATCGTAGGTTCCTCCACTTTCCTTTAAAAGAAGTATTAAGTAGCCCAATGAGATTTCCAAGCAACAACCACGCTCTAATACCAATTCAAACAGGGGGAAGGAAAATTTCACGCCAGTTATATATAAAGACAATTAAAAAAATAGTTCTGAATTTCCTGAAATATAAGATAAAAAAGAAATTATGGAATAGACAGATACCTGCTTTCTATCCATACGATTAGGTCGAAGTTGTTGCGGCGTAGCGATTAATAGACCAGAAGATGCACGGTGTAGCGGAAGAATTCATTTTTTTAGTCTCTCAAAATACGAAGCTTAGAGGAAGAGGCTATTCAAACAAGGGGGAGAAAATTTCACACCAATTAAATATAAAGACATATAAACAAATAGTTCTAAATTTTTTGAAATATAAGATAAAAAAGAAATTATGGAATAGACAGATACCTGCTTTCTATCCATATAATTAGGTCGAAGTTGTTGCAGCGTAGCGATTAATAGACCAGAACATGCGCGGCGCAGCGTAACAATTCGTTTTTTTTTAAATCTCTCAAAATATGATGCTTAGAGGAAGAGGCTTGCTCTGACAAATGAAAAGTGATTTTAAGCTTCCATTAAAATTTCAAAGAAAGCTTCCAAATATATTGCACTTTAGATGATTCAAATATACATATGAGGGCTCCTTATATACTTGGAGCAAACCGGTTTCTCGGTTGTGCATTACACACACTAGTCGGGAAAAGATACCGCACTTATAATACTTTATACAATCGTACACTCCACTTACAAAGCATAGAATAAAGTAAAGATAATGGAGAATAAAGCTTATAGCCACTATCCTTTTAATCTTACACTTTTCTGTCTTTATGCTCTGTTGATAAGATAAGAAATATTATAATGCCTGCCATTATCTTTTAGTCAGTATCAGCCATTTGATCTTGGACACGCTCTGAATCATAATCTTCTAGAGTACGTCTTTCACTAGCACTTAGTTCTGGACTACTCTCTAAGTCTAGTTCTGATTCATCTTTGTCATAAATTAGTACATCATTTTCTAAATAAAACATGTGTATAGATACTGGTAATGGGAGTGGGACCTTTAACTCAATTTCTCCATATATTTGGTACCTATTTTTTCTACTTGTAGGATCAGTTTCTTCCAATTAGGCGAAGGACTGAGAGTTGCTTAGATTGATGGTATTGCCATAGCATAACTGCTCCAGAGAGTACCTTCGTACATATGAAAATAACATTTTAATCCTTTAGAATCATGCTGTCCTAAATGCTTAAAAATGGTCATTTTATGACTAGCTGGCTTAATAGTATGCTAATTATCGAAACTGTAAACTGGTATAGTTGAACTAATGCACACAACAATCCCTATAAATATTCGTAAGTACTGAGCTGCTATTATCGAGAATATTTTGCCAATTCTTTCTAGAACTGTTAGTCATTGAGATGATGGTTTTGATGACAACAACCTTAGAATAGATTATAAAATATAAATACTAACAGTATAAATTTAGATATATATATGTATATACAGGATTTAACCATGCAGGTACCAAGATTGAAGACTGTACAATACAGAGATTCAAGATATCAAGATTGAAGACTCTTGAGTATCAAGATTATCAAGAGTTCAAGTAATTTATCTTTTAATAAGAAATTTTGTTAAAATTCCTAGAAAAGCACTGGCATCTTAAAATCTAATTTATTCGTGGAATGGAATCCACTTTGAGCCTATTAAAGGGATGGAACCCTAAGTAGGATGGAACCTACGAAAAATCTAGTGGTATATTGTTTTGTATCCGCTAATTTTTATTAAAAATGATTTTTACAAAATTATATCTTGTTTTCAACATGTTTTCAAAACCTTCTTTTTAAAAGCATCAAAAACATTTATCTTGATTTCAAATACATTTAGCCTCAAAATAATCTTTAATTTCAAAATCAAATTATCCATGGTTTTAAATATCTTTAATAATAATATATTTAATTTTTAAATATTTTGATTTAAATATAAAATTATAGTAAAATTTTGCATATATTATTCTATATATTTTACTTATGTATTTTAGCTATAGTTAAGTATATTTATAAAGTTTAAAATTGTTTTAATATAAGATAGAATTTATTTTCAAAGAAAATCAAATCACCAAAATATCCTTTGGGATGTTGACATGCTCATGTACCCTATGTCGACATAGTGTAAGTTGAATTTAAAAATTAAATTTCAAAAGAAGTGTCTATTCGTCATATCTCTTCACGAATGGACATGGCTGTTGTTCTTCTATAAATAAAGGATGTTTTCAACGAATTTAAAAACAGTTTTTCTGGTTTTTCACTCCTCTTCTTCTTCCACATTTTTATATACATATTCTTACCATTACTCCGTCGAAATCAACATCGTATCTAACTAGATTATCCCTGGTTTGATTCTTCTTCACTGTCTCAACAAGATCCTCAGTGCTACTCAAAGTTATAGGATTTTTGTAATCAACTTAGCGAGAAAAGGTGCGAATGTGGCCTTTGTAATCAACTTAGTTCTTTCCTTTACTACTTTTAATTTATATTTGCATCTATGTTTGGTTCTGTGATCATATCTGCGTCTTAATATTGCATACATTTGTGTTTAAATTAACAAAAACTCAAAAAGATTTAATAATTCTCTAAAACACTATTCACCCCTCCCTAGTGTTTATCCTTGCCTCAAGATCCTTAGTCCGCATTTCTCACAAGAACTTCATCTTCTATTGGATGGAATGTGATTCTAGAAAGCATTCCATGGTCAATGAATCTATTATCTTGTCCATTTCACAAGGTAGAAAGGCACTTTCAACTCTTATTCTGAGCATATTTGAACGTCTATCATGAACTACCTTGAACTGAACTCCTTCAATTATCCGTTTATAGTATTTCATTAATAATTCTTGTAACTCTACATGATGTAGATTCATCTGTCATGAACAAGTTTCTCTATTCTGAACACAACTTCTTTATCTACTTGCTTGCCTAATCGTTCTAGAATTGTTCCTGGTTTGAGTTTTAGATGGCTTGAGAGTTCTTCGTAGGTTAAATTTTGTGGTTCCTTAGAAATTTGGTGTTTAAGTTCTTCCCTTTCTGCTAGTAATTATTGGATTCGTTTTTGTAGTAAGGCATTAGTATTTTGAGTGTAGGTATCTGTTTGATCGTAATTTTCTAAGAATTGGTTACGATGGATTAGGCAACTTGGAAAGACTCGCTAAGCATCATCCCTTCATCTTGCAGTTGATGGATGATCAGTTGTAGTTCTTGAGTCTGGTTGATCACAGTCTTTGAATCAACCATTTTGAAGTCGAGAAGTTTGCCAGCGATGAATTTCTTCATCCCCGCATCTTCGGTCTTGTACTTTCTATCCAAGGTCGTCCAGAGTCCCTTGGATGTTGCAACAGTATAATAGACATTGTAGAGGCTATTATCCAGACTATTGAGAATGTAGTTTTTACACATAAAGTCTGAATTTTTCCAAATATTTGCAGCCTCCACTTTGATTGCATCGGGTTTGAGTTCGCAAACTTCAAGAGCATCCTCGGTTAGAAATTTGGCGAGGCCTAATGTTATTAGATAAAACAACATCTTTTGTTGCCAACGCTTGAAGTCCATCCCGTTGAACTTTTCTAGCCTTTCTCCATGAGATAGTGCTATTGTCGGAACCAGAGGCGCCGGTTGAACATTCATCACTGTCTGGGTTGGTGCGGCGTTATTGTTGCTGTTTTGTGACATTGTCGCCTAACAACAATAATATTGTTTCAAGATTGTTAATTCGTAAGTACACATAAGTGTAACGAATCCGATAGTAACTTCAATAACGTTACTTATCCCTAAATGTCCGAGTCCAGATAATATCTGTTTCCTTGAAAAAATATTGCCCCCTTATATGCACCAAAGGATATAAGCAATTTGTCTCCCAGGATGAAACAGACCGGCTATGATTGCTGTGCGGGCAGACGGAGCGACGACGAACTGAAGGAATTATATATATCTGTGAACATAGTTCTGAGAAGAGGGAAGAAGAAGAAGAAATTTTCTGTGTGTTAATATCTTTGTTGCGGGCCCCTATATATAGGCCGGAGGAGGTGCCTATTCGGAGCGGTCGTGACTGTTTGAAAGGTTGCGACCCTTTAACGGATAGACGCGCGTGCACAGCCGCAATGGTCCAATTTCGAAGTTCGAAATTAACCGTTTCAGCGCAGCAAGCCCAACTGGCAGACGTAGGCCCGTCTAATCACGAGACCCCAAGAGCCCCAAGGCCCAAGGCCCAATCTTTGACATTTTAATATAATATGAAGGCCCAAAGCCCACATGCCCATTGCCTTCCTCACATCTCAAGTCTTCATGTCTTCTTCTTTTCCTTTTGTAATAATATGTTAAGAGATAGTTTATATAGTGGTATTGGAATAAATACTCCACAATGGGGGACTTTGTTCCAATATACACAATACCAAACACTTATTTCCTCTTCACTAACACATGCACTCATTCATTTTTGTCCAACATTAATAACAAAAGAACATAATAAACACGGTAAGAGACAGGAGAGCAGATCCCCTGTACCAAACTTATATGTTCCCTTTGTCCCCAACCAATCGGAGACAACAATTTTCAGGTGTTTTGCAATTAAACCCCCAACAGCAGGAGAGAGATAAGGGGTTTAATTGCAAAATGTCTGAAAATCAGTGTTTCCGATTGGTTGGGGACAGAGAAACAGAGGGGGTTTGGTACAGGGGATTTGGTCTCAAGAGACAATATTTGGCATCAAAATGATGGACTTTATTAATTGGTCACAAATAGGAGAGAGAACTGTTAAATCCTCTTATTATAATTATTAAGATAAAAGAAAATATGCAGCATAATTCTGGTAAGGAAAAAGTAGCTTGAATAACCATGCAATATATATAATTGATGGGTTGTATTTACTTTTGGTTGCACTTCTGCAAAGGTGGAAGAACCTCAAATCAGCATAGTTTAATATCATCAAAGCACTTTGTTAGTGACATTTATACTTGTACATTCAAAACAAATGAGATGCATTAACAAAAATCTTAAGTATGATTATATAATACATTTGATTACACATCCTTGAAGTATAGAATTGAAAAATAAATAGTTAATCATGTCTAAATTTGGAGACTTTTTTGAAAAGTCAAACTGAAAAATATATTCCACCCCAAATTAGCATTCAAACTTCATGTTTCATTCTATCATAATTCTAATTGTCTTACCTGATATTAAAAATAATTAAGTTTAATTTTTCATTGTATGAACAGATTTTTTTTCTCATTAAGATCCGGATCCGAAAATCAAGTAATGAGAATGAAATACAAACCAAGTTATTAAATTATAATCTTGCACTGAAAATATTGTATAAAGCCATTAAAAACACAAAGAATCAAAGTTTTCTCACTACAATCTTAATCCACAAATCCAATAGTGCATTCTTTAGTTTACAATGAACTATAACTGGTTTATAATCAGTTAATGCCAATCTGGTGATCAACTGTACCAAAAATGGTTTAGAGACCGAGAAGTAAATTGCTTGTAATGTTCATTTTTAATTTTAACTTAATAAAAGATCAAGGGGTAGGGGAAATGAATTATGAATTCATTTTCCATTTAAAGAGAAAATTGATACGTCACCGAAGGAATTAGAATATGGTGTGGACTCATGTATAAAGGTTTGAGAAGAGGCAATGAATAAATGAAAAAATATTAATTGTAAAAGAAGAAAGTTTTGGCACTTAATGAATGGAAGTCAAATTTTCTAAGTGGAGCAAGAAATGAAGCAAAATTTGTGGAGTTGATCAATTTTTCCTAAAACTCGCTTCCATCACAACAATGACGCCACAATTAAAACTGTATAAACTAATTTATGGTGATGAGTATAGAGGCCATTTTTAATTAATTTTGTGCAAGACAATCTTTTGGACATTTTTATGGCTAGCCTTTTACCCAGTCAAAGATACCTAGGTCTTAACAATGCGTCAAAGCATAAAATTCCATTACAATTCATGCAGAGGAGATAAAATTATGAGTATCATGCATATATCTACTTTAAAACATCAGCATTAAGAACAATAAATATCCTTAATTCAAATCATATTGAAAAATCATAGAAAATACTTGATGCTGAGCTAGAAACGCTAAGTCAAATCATTTAACATTTGCAAATACTTCTCCTAATATATTTTCCATATAATACTAAATTTCGGAGGAGCGACATCCAAATTCTTTTTCCTTACAACTATTTTGCTTAATATTTCTTCTGAACTTGCTTAACTTCGATAGCTATACGCAATTGCATTATGAGAAATATAAGTTGAATCATTGATAACATTTTGTAAAATATAGAAATTAAAAAAAAACCTTTATACTATGTAATCACAAAACAAATTTGGGCATCTATTTGAAAATATATGGCAATTTTAGTCTTTGTAAGGACTTGTAATAACAAGTATTATGATTTTTGTCAAACTATCTTAAATCAAAAGCTGAATTTACATTAGAAATGCAGCATTAGCTGCTGAAGAGTCCCTAATTTACCTTAGAGGCTTTAATTGCTCAAAAATTTCTTTTCTATAAAAAATAGTGAAATTCTAGGAAAAGAAAGATAACAATTTGATAGATATTTGATATATTTTTAACATAACATAGGTTAAGAACTGTGTTTCCAACATAAATCATTTCAAAAAACCTATGATTAAAACAAGAAAATCACAACATTTAATTTTTCTTCTTCTATGGGAATTGCAAAAATATATTGTAATTATATCAATGGCAGGGCAAAATCTGAACTTATTGTATTTAAAGAACAGTAAACAAAGTGAGCCAACAAAAAGAGTCGTAAATACATTATATCGCATGTATGTCTCAAGGCATAAATACAATCTGAAATAAAGGATTTAATATAGTTTATTCATTTTGTCGTGGGATAGAAAAAACTATGTCCAATTTAGTTCTTCTATCAAACGTTGTATATGTGGTATTATGTGGGATAGCAAATACCACATATATGGCATATTTCCAAAAGAAAGCTCAATTTCAAAAACAATATTTCAATTCAAAGCATCAAAGAAAGTATTAATTTCATCCGGGAAAATCTCAAAACCAAATTAAAGAAATTTAATGAAGCCTGCATCATGCTCACTACTGCAGTATACTTATATGGAAAGAAAGAAATGCTAGATTGCATACCAAAAGGTAACAGATGCCTGTCAAATTTGGAAATCCATAGAAGCAAATTTTCAAATTTTAATTCACAAAGACATCAGTAAAAGAAATCGACCTCACCATCTTTTCTCAGATAGTAATGATCATCGAAATCTCGAAGCAGTAGTAGAATCATACTTACAAAATGGGAATCTCAATAATTTTATCTTCCATGGCATTTATCCTCAGATTTCTAATCAGAGGACTTCACATTCGAGGAAGGAAACCATCCATGTCAATACCGCTTTCACTGGAGGTGGCCATTTCAGTTCCAATACCAGAGCAAGTCTCTGCAAAGGAAGTAAACAGGACTTTAATATAATGTTTAATAGTGATAATAATAAGCAGATTAGATCTTATAACTACTTCTCACCTGATATTGGTAGGAATTACCGCGCAACGAGTAAAGAGGCGTTAAATCTGATGGTTCCCCTGATTCATGACAAAAAAATCAGTTAGATACCAAATTGCTAATGGTCGACAACTTTCATTACATCAGTAAACTAAATGGAAAAGTATATCACATATCTGAGTGCGAAAAGGGGGAAAGTAGCAACTTTTCGGGCACAGTGGAACATGCGACTGTTATAGTTGCTGAAAGGAGCAAGCTTTATTGCAATTCTGAACTTCAGATTCTACCGGAAGCACAAATCAACTGCATAGGCAGCGAGATGCACTATGATACTAACCTCCAACTTGATTTGGAAGCCAGTAACTACAATCGGAGTCATAAAGATCAAAACTTTGCAAAGTTTAATGAAGATCCAGGACCTAATAGTATTGTTAATGGCGATGGAGGCGAATCTAGCAATCCACCGCAACCAGATCTAGATGCATCTGCTAAGGAAGCATCGCATCTTCTCATAAAATCTCCTAACAGGGTTGCTGCTGCTAAAGATTTCTCAGATCCAAAGCTCGTTGATACTTCTGTTAAAAAAGCGACTAGTTTGTTGGAAGCAGAGACAAAAACAGCTCATCAAAGCCATTTTTGTCTAGCTCTAAAGATTCAAAGGCTCCGCTACAACGTATTAAAGGATTGGAAGCCTCCTTGAATCTCAATATCCACTAATTTTGAGGATCTCAAAAATTGTTTAGTTCTGCTATGATTTTTGTTTAGAGAAGGAGTATTGGAGGCGCCTGTAAAACCCTAGCGTGTTTTAAGTTTTGTTTTATCAAGTATTGGGTCGGTATAGTTGTAATGGGTATTTACCCGATCCCACTTTTGGGCTTAGGCCTATATTAATTTAGTTTCAAAAAAAAAACTAAGCAAAAAATATCAACCATAGGGTAATTTTGTAACGACCCGTTAAATTTGATAATATTAAATGAATTAAATTAATATAATTTCTAATCTGATTTAGAATAAAAAAAAAGCTTTAAGATTTATTTGAGAAAATGTAGTAATTTGTTATAGTAATTGGAATTTAATGTAACAATTTAAATTTTTATGACAATAGTTTTGGATAATGTAATTGTCACACTTTGTTAAAAGTTAATGTTAAGAAACCAATAAATGTTGAATTAGTGAATATTAATAAAATATTTACTAGAATGAGATTCATTTAATATTAAAATAAATAGTAGGATTGTTTCATTTGGTGACCGTTGAATAAACCAATGCAATAAGTGTGATAAGTAATTTTATTGAATGTTGTCTCTAATAAATGTACTTGATTTGGTAATTTAGATATTTATACGTAAAGTATATATATAAAGATATATTGATTCCAATAGAATTAATTGGAAATCTAATATTAAATATAATGTTGGTAGCAATTGAAATTTACTGTTTTGCAAAATAAATGAGAAATCAAGTCAAATGTGAATTATACCGTAAAGGATCAATTCATTTAAACAGTAGGATTGTAAATAAATAAACATTCTACTTAGGTTTCAATTGGATAACTTATGTAGTTTAATGGAGAATCAATTGCAATTAATTGCCATAAATTAGTGATGATAGGGTAGTTTGATTTGGCCTTTAAGAAGCAAAGAAAAAGAAAGCCAAGATTTATGTATTCATTTGTAATGTGAAATGCAAATCTTGTGGATTGTTTTTTTTTACAAGTGGAATTAATATTTAACCATTACGTTAGTGGAGTCTGATAAGTTAAGGTAGATAATCAATGGTAATTTACCTAATTCAAAGGATATATTAATATAAATATGGGTAAAATGAGGTTAGACCAAGGATATAATATTAATTGATTTTTAAGGCTTAATTAATACGTGAAATAGACAAGATTCCACATTCAAACATTTATACAAAGCTAAGTTGTAAATAGAAATACCAATGTAATATAATGTAAATAGATGGGAATCAACATTTATTTATTTATTTAATGGAATTTAATTTCTATAGTATGATAATCGCAATTAAATGAAATTGAAATAGCTAATTTATACGTTAGTTGAAATTTAGCTGGAATATGAGGATTTTTAATGAAATAGTGAAATCAAATGGAAATAAGGTTTCAATTATACATTGGAATTTATATTCACCATAAAAGGTTAATTGAAAACCAAAGGAGTTAATAAAGGAATCAAGCTTTATCTATTAATTTGGATTTAAGATATGGTAAATTGGATTTATTGCAATAATTAATTCTATAAGATGAGGTTAATACTTATTCTATTTATAATTGGACCAAATTGTTGATATAGATTTTTAGAAAGCAGAATCTATAAATTAATTTGAGTATCAAATTCAATAATTGCGCTTATTGCATAAATAAAGGGAATTTAACGTTAAATATTACGTTACTGAAATTTAAAATAGACTTTAAGAATAATAATGTGAATCATGAACCAAAGTATGTGGCATCCCTATTTTGGATAAAAGATAAGTATACAAGGATTAAAAATGTAATAAATAGGTTTTGAGGAATTTATTTATAATTCCTTAATATAAGGAAGCGGAGGAATGTATACTGAAATTTGATAGACTTGTCAACTCTAATTCACAGCCAAACTTGTTAAATCATTTAAATTGATTTTAATTTACATAAGCAATAGAATTGGGACAATTTTAGAATATTCATATAGAATTGGATTTCTATAATTTATTTAATTTATTTAATGAATATTAAAAATAGCCTTTTTGGCCACGGACTCGGATTTCGACGAAACCAGTTTCATCGGATCCGTATCGATGTATTATTATAGGGTTTCAAGTTTCGTATCGATCGGACCTGTCGTTTGATCGTACGGACGCGAAACGCCTTGAAATCGATTTAATTAAAATCAATTTGAAATCAATTTAGAAATTTGTTTTCAGCATAACTTCTTCATACGATCAAATTTGGACGCGAAACTTTTTCCATCGCGTTCAGAATATTTTAAATTACCTATTTGGATATATAGATTTACGAAATTTCGTTCCGGAGACATAGCGGGCTTTTTGGGCCATAGTTTGTTCCGCACGTTCATTATACGGTCTATTTACACTACCTCTAACCCTCTATATAAACCTAGCTACAAGCCCTAGCCTCCGCCTAATTTCATTTTATCTGCGCGTATTTTTTTCTTCAAGTTCCTCTTCTTCTTCAATGGGTGCAAACCCTAGATCCAATCAATTCAAAAGCAAAACGAAATTTCAAACTACTCCAAAAATTCTGAAAAAAATATATGTTGAAGATTTTGGCAAGCGCAACTCAGATCTGCGGTACGTTTTTCGATTCGAGTTTCTGTGTGTCCAGATCTGAGCCAATCAGTTACGGCCGTTCATCAGCGTCGCATCAAAGTTCGTCTGATCGCAATTTCCTTTCTGGGTATTGTAGAGGAGGCCGAGGGGATCGCATCCATATGGGTTTCATGGCAACTTAACGGTCGGATCAACGAGAAAATTCGAGTTAGGGTTATATATATAGCGGCGGCTGCCCTAGGGTTTCGGCCGAGTTAGGCGACCGGAGGTAGTCCATTGGGGGCAGCTCATCAAGGCAAGGACGATGGTGGTGTTCGCTAGTGGTCAGGTGGCTGGTGGCGCAGTAGAATCGAGGTCAAAGTCCGGTCATAATGGGTTGTTTGTGGTCATTGGGCACGGGCTGGAGCAGTGCAAACGCGTGAAGATGGAGATATATTTTTCACGTGCCTGGGACCATTTCGATAATGACGTGGCTTATAGGTTAAGGTGTGTGATTGTGTTCTTTTTTTTTATTTTAAATTTTGATTTTCAATCGCATTTATCGCTATAACTTTTGCGTGCGATATCCGTTTTACGCGCGGTTTCTTTTGATAGGATCGTATTGAAATTCCGGACTTGATGACGCTAGTTTGGATGAATTCTGAGACGGTCAAATTTTTGGGTTTAAATTGAATTTAAATTCAATTTAAATTCAAAAGGTGAGTGTTTTAACCCACTCACAACTACTAGAAGCTTTTATGTTTGTTAAATTAATTTTAGAAATGAATAGAAATTTATTTATGAGTATTTGGCATGTTTATTTCACTCATATTTGTTGAATTGCATTTATTAAATTTAACTGTTAATTTAATTTATTTATTGCGTATTAATTGACAGTTAGAATTTATTTGTCTGCATATAAACGGCTAGTCAACAGTTATAAAATTCATCACTGAATATAAACTGTAGATTAATAGTTGTTAAATTTAATTTGAATATAATTGCCAGTTATTACCTGCTATATATTTTCAAATATATATTGATATTGATTGATATTGATTGATGATTGTGATTTGGATAATGGTTGATGTTGATGAATGGATACTTATTTGATATCATTAAATTGCAAGTTATCATGCATTTTTCATTTCATTCGGGATTGTGGTTTGAAATGATATACAACCGCAAATTTTATTTTTAAATTGCGGATTGAAATGATAAATATCCGTATCACTTGACCATAGGATAGAAAATTTTATACAGGCACCGTGGTCTATATATAAAATTATTTTAAAGTGATTTCTATGGTTTGGATGGGATACGGTTTATAAAGAATTATTTTGATATTGTATAAAATATTTTTTTCAATATATACACATATGAAGTTAAAATTTTAAATTTAAGTTGTGTATAAATCTGTTGGATAAAATGATAAAAATTTAAGAAAATGGAGTTTGATAACTTATATCATATATTTAATGTTTAAGTTTGGAAATTTAAGATATGATATTTATAATTGGATTCTTCCCAAAATAAATTGAAATGAATATTCTAGTATAATTTGAATTGGGAAAATATATATATTTTATTACTAGAAATTGAAGTCTTATTATTTATGGATTTTATATGAATATTCAAGACAAATTAATAGAACAATTGATTTGTTGAAAGAATAAAATCCAACTTTAGTTTGAAATATTGATACTCAAAATGGATATACGTATATATAAATAAATTGAAGTGGTTTTGGAACTTGAGAGAGATAATATAAATTTTGGCTTAGACTTAAATAAAGAAATGTATTTGTAAAGCCATGAGAACTATTTTCTTTACAAAGTAACTTTAAAGTTAAACCATTTATTCTATATACCGTGGAATATCCAAACCATTAGAGTTTTAAAAGTTATGGTTTTAAACTATAAATTTCAAAATATTATGCTTTGAAAAATATTTGATTTTCAGACGTTATGAAGTTTAAAGCATTATGATTTTGGGAAAAAGAATTATATTTGGGATAAAATGATATCATATTGTTTTGGGTTTTAAAATGATATCGTATTTATAATTTTGAAATGGAAATTTATTCTGGTTGTAAAGTATAAACTATTTTTAAATGACCGCGGTGTTATAATAACGATGGGTTGGCAAAGAGACCGGGATCGGATATGGACATACTCTCTGTCGATACCCAAAACCACTTTGACTAACCGTGTACGCGGTGGAGATTCCAGAATGAAGTAGGTGGTGGCGACGTTTCCTGTAAGGTAAATACGTGGACCCGACTCCCGTGAGTTGGCATAAGGTGGCTAAAACAGGAGCGATTCTCAGGCCAATGAGGTCATTCCTCTGAACGGACCCTCCTCTTCGATATTATACTTTGATTTTGGATTGATTCAGTGGACACTTCTATATTTTGATTTTGGGGAGTTAGTCCGAGGTGGGCGGTAACTGCGGCTACGCGTTTCCACCAGCCTGGATAGCAATTGGTATATCTACCCTGACATTGCCTAGTTGTGCCGTGTCACCTACCATACCGAGCCTTTACTACGAGTTTCTATTTGTGTCGTACCTATGGAGTATCCTCTGGTAGCTTCCCGATCAGGAGGTATTACGGTACTGTATAGACTATTGGCATTATTTGTGTTAAGGGCTATATGGGTAACCCCTTAACGCTATTAAAAAGTAAGTTTACTTTATAAATAGAAACTATTATAATAGCGCAATATACTACATAGTAAATAGTTTAACGGATCCTTAGGAGATGTAAATCCCGAGCATCTCTTGAGTTACTGCACTCATATTTATTTCTGTTAATTTAACTCACATAAGATCTTTTAGTTCTGACTCGAGTGTTTTTGTCTTTTCAAATTCGCTCGGGTCAGTCCGAGCGTTTCAGGATCGAAGACTTTAGCTTTGAAGGACGAAGACGAAGGAGTCGTATTATTATTATCTATAGTATTGCACCACACTCATACTGTTCCGCTGCGTTGATTGTATTGGTATGTGTAACTCTGATATTCATTGTATAAAGCAAATCAAGTATTTGTAAACTGTTTTGAACTGTATATTTATTATTATATTTTATCCTTCCGCTGTGAGATTATGTGTTGTTTCTATTTCTACTCTGTTTTTTCTTATTTACCCCATAACAATCCGCCCTTCCGTATGGTTTGAACTGGCACGTGTGTCGGTTTAAAGTGTGCGAAAAGGCGGGACGTTACAAAAATTTTTTACCCAAAATTGAGCAAATGTTGGATGGCAAAGTGAATGTACTTCGTCGGTGGAACATTCAAACTTTAGTATTGGTTCAAGACGTTGAACCGAACAAATTGTAAATGAGTCGGTTTATAGTAGAATAAAGGACGTAAACCAATAGGAAAAAGGAGGAAACAGATTTAAGACAGACGTAGATATCAATGAATAAACAATGAATTTGCTTGGGCTCTAAGAATAAGAATAGCTATAGATGTCTTTTAGAAAGGGCATCGAATTACATATCAAAAATCCTACTTGAAAATATAAATTCAAAGTTGAATTCATTACAGGAAAAAGATTAAATTATTGAGTTTAAAATAGAAAAAACTAACAAACAACACAAACCTTAAAAAACCTGAATCCAAAGCCGAGTGTCAAAATTATAAGGGAACCATAAGCACTTTTGGTTAAGAGTTAGGGGTAATATTCCACAAATTCAAGGGATGAAATTAGTAATCGCACTGAAAGTATGAAGTAATTGAAGATATAGGAGACAAATACCTAAAGATTTAACTGAACATAGAAGATGAGGTGGAATATTGCTATAGGGAAATCAGCTCATATATAGGATCTATACTTGGTTATTAAGTATTTGATGATGTGGGGTCGTTGTTGGAAACAGGTCGAAATTGGAAATGTGAGGCAATTGATCTTCGTCAACGTTAATGTCATAGGGCATTTTACATTTAAGACCTGTGTTAAAGTAGATGTGTGGAAAACATATTCAACATATTCAAGTATCTGGAATGAAATGAAAGGTGTGAGATAAATATGGATAACATATTCAACTTCTTATATATATATAATAGAATAGATTTGTGCTATTCATATATATAGTTTGTAAATGATAAATTAAATTAGTACTATGCCAATATAATGGTTTTTTTTAAATAAGAGTAAATTGGGCCCAACCCACTAATACAAATAACATATAGAAATGGGTAAAAGACCCTACACAACCACATACTCTTGGAAACCCTTAAAACATAGCGCCGACTACAAACAATCATACCACTTATTCCCTTCCTCCAGAGAAAACAATGGCGACTCACCGAAACTTAGACTTCGCTTCCTTCCTTCTTAACTCCACTAGTCTCCTCTCTTTCCCAGTACGATAAGCCTTCGTTAAATTTACCTCTCATGCATTCAGTTTTTTCGGCTGTGAAAATATTTCTCTCATTATGATTAAACCGAGAGAATTTAGCAGATCTGTAGTCAATACGACTCAGATCTGTTGATTCTACCCTCTGGAAGGCAGCACGATCTCGAATTGAGGCAACAAGAACTCTGTTTGAGGCACCGTTAGAAGTATACTCTTTAGATAAATGATTACTCATCTATAACTCTTTGGGTGGGCTAAAAATTGTTCAAGATGCTTATTGCCTGCTTCTAATCTCCAGTCTTCAGCTAAATTTGCAAATTTGGTTTGATCTTTCACTTTTTTATTTGATTTGTGAAGCAGAATCTTACTATCTGTTTCAATAAGTAGCCATTTCCGCTCTTTACTGCTACTTATTTTGTTATGAGTACGTGTGTTTCTTTCTCTCCAAATATGGTAGACAACGGTAGTAATAAAAATGTGAGCTAGATCTCTTTCAATAGATTTTCCTTTGAACTTGATATTTATGAGATAAATAGCTTTCTTGAGATCCATATGGTCACTATTTTGAATACCTAGTTTAGGTTGAATGTGTTTCCAAAAAAAATGTGAAACTACATTCAGAAAAACCAGATGATAAGAGCTCTCATTTTCTAGATTGTATAAGGAACATAGTGAACTAGAATATTACACCATTTATTTATTTTGTCCTAAGTTGGCAATCTTTAATGTAAAGCAAAGAAATTACGGTATGCCATCTTGAGGCTATTCACCTTGTTCCAAATGCAATCACACCAATCAACCTTGGTGACTTTATTTCTTACGGCATTCCATGTATTTTTAAAGGAAAAATTCCATGTATTGCTTGCTTTCCATATCCAGTAATCACTATCTGCATTACAATCAAGGTGAATTTTACATATATCATCTTTGTGTGGGTTAGTAATTGGGTGAATTTGAGGATACTATTGATTGTTTGTAATAATAGAGGGCACTGTTGCATTAGAATCTGCAAAAATAACTAAATTAGTCCATCCAACTTTATTAACAAGGGAGTCATTATTGAACCAATGGTCAAAACATAAGCTGATTTCTGCACCCCTGATTTAAAATTTCTTTCTAAAAGAAACTTACCAATACTTATGCAGTTCAAAATTTGCTTCCAAGTATTAGATTGATTGCTGTTTGGTACTATATTCCAAAAATTACCCTTCCTGAGATACTTAGCCTTCATCCATCTAGCCCATAGAGAGTCTGCACTAAGAAACCTCCATAGTAATTTTAAATGACATGTTAGACAAAGGTCATTCATATTTCTAATGCCAAACCCACATTCATTCTTTGGTTTACAAACAGTATCCCAATTAATTGTATGATATTTACCTCTCCATAAAAAATCAGCACATCTACTTTCTAATTTTTTAGTAGAAGTTGCAGGAATGTAAAAAGTTTGTAACAAGTAGAGAATGATTGCATAAACCATAGTTTTTATTAGTTCTATTCTTCCTGCAATAGAAAGAAGTTTACAAGACTAAGTTTCCATTCTTTCTTGTATTTTATCCAATAATATGGAACAGTCTGAATCTTTGATTTGATTAACTGATAAAGGCAATCCTAAATATTTTATAGGAAGATTGCCTTCAGTTATTTTTAAAACATTTAAAACATCATTTTATATCTGCTATATTTACTAAAATAAGCTTTACTTTTGTCTATGTTAATATGCAACCCTGCATAATTGTTCAAAATGTCAAAAACAGTTTTAATAGATACTGCATTTCTTTTGTTAGCCTTAATAAAAACCATAAGATCATCAGCATAAATTAGATGATTTATACAAGGTTGGACTCTATTAATAGAATTAATATTACCTTTAATAGCTTCTATTTCCGTTAATATAGAAAAATATTCCATAGCTGTTGTAAATAGATAAAGTGAAATAGGATCACCTTGTCTAATACCCTTATTACTTTTAATGAAATCTTCTGATTTACCTTGAATAAGTATAGGAAAGGTAGGGGTGCTAATACATTCCAAGATTAGGTCACAAAATTTACTAGGAAATCCTATACATCTCATTATATGGTAAATAAAATATCGTTTTGTCATAAGCTTTCTATAAATCTACTTTTATACACACATTATCACCCTTTTTAGTATTGAATTTTCTCGCCGTCTCATGTGCTTGCTAAAATTTTCTAATATTAATCTACCAGGCACGAAAGCACTCTGGTTTTCAGAGATGATGAAATTCAGAAATATTTTAATTCTATTAATCAATACAGTAGAAATGATTTTATAAATGAAATTACAACAAGATATGGGTAGTCACCAATATTAGTAGGATTTTTCTTTTTAGGTATTAGAGTAATAAAGGTATGATTAATACTTTTAGGAATTCTACCTCTAACCAGAAATTCATTTATGATTTCATAAATTTGATTTTTAATATTATCCCACTGATTTTTGTAAAACTTTGCATTAAACCCATCAGGGCCTGGACTTTTATTATCACCAACATTAAAAATAATATATCTTATTTCCTCTAATGAAACAGAAGGAAGTAAAATATTTGAAGCATTATCTTTCAAAATATTCTTGCAAATAATATGAGGAATTTTTTTTAATATTGTCATTAAAGTATAATTTGTCATAGCACTCAACAACTTCATTAGCAATTTTGTCATAAGCATTGGAAAGATTACCAATATTATCAATAATGTTACAATATTATTAGTATGCTTTCTATTACTCATTTTAGCATATAAAAAATTTAGTGCAGTCATCACCAAGAGTTAGCCAGTTTACCTTAGCCTTTTGTTTAGCATTAACTGCATTTTTTTAAAATTTCAGTAGATAAATTTTTCTGATTATTAAAAAAATTGCCGGATACACCAATATCTTCTGGATTATCGTCTGCAAGGTTTTGTAAGATTTTCCTTCCTTTCTTAAATAATCCAAATTATTGTTATTTAAATAATTATTCTTTTTCCAGTTCTTAATATTGTATTTAATATTTTTCAAGAGCATACTAAATCGAAATTGTTTTGTACCATTACAAGAAAATTTTAAACTATTATGCATCAAAGTTTTAAAATTCTCTTCCAAGACCCAATTATTTTTAAATCCAAAAGGAGAAATTTTTTTGTTTAAATTCGCACTGCTAAAAGATTAATAACTAAAGGAGTATGATCACTAGAATTTTGTTCTAAAGTTGAACGAATAAAATTTGAGAAAATGTTTGAGAATTCTTTATTGATTAAAATTCTATCTAACTTACAATGGATATTCTTAACCAACCCAGACTTCCATGTATATTTATTCATACTAATAATTGGTTCCATAAGACCAGTGTTTAAAAGAAAATTATTTACCCTATCAAACTTACTTTGAGGAATCTTACTTCCTCCAATTCTCTGAAACATGAAAAACAATATTAAAATCACCCAAAATAATACAAGGAAAATTATATTTTGAATTCAAATCTGTTAGTTTATACCATAAGTCATTTCTTTCACTTTCAAGGTTACTACTGTAGACACTAGTAACTTGAATCAAAAAGCCACCAATATTTTTAAACTGATAATCTATAAATTGTTCGTCTTTATTAATATTTAAGTTTGTCCAGTCCCATATAATAATGGTTTTTCCTTTACAAT
Source organism: Allium cepa (assembly GCA_030765085.1). Lineage (NCBI taxonomy): Eukaryota > Viridiplantae > Streptophyta > Magnoliopsida > Asparagales > Amaryllidaceae > Allium > Allium cepa. The sequence goes on from CM060932.1 coordinate 906,915,043, forward strand.
CACGATCATTATTATTTGTAGATTTCCAATTACTAGACAACTTAAGATAAAATTTATCATAATTTTCATCATTCAATTTGTTTTCTATAAGAGCAATAATGGTAGGCTTATAAATGTTTATCATATATAAGATATCAGACTGTTTAGCAGGGGAATTCATAACCCTAACATTCCAAGCAAATATAAACACACACACACACACACACACACACACACACACATATAAAAGGAAATTTAAATGGTACCTAACACTGTAGTACCCTTACCCCTCCTCTTCTTATCTACGCTCTTAGCTTTTAGTTTTGTAGACATTTCATCCCATTCTGGATTGATTGAAATGTATTTTTGTTTGAAAGTTTTTTCCTCTTTACTTCCCTTTGGCTTACCAGTAGCTTTTGGTTTTAGAATGTGTAAATTAGATATATCAAACTGGTCAGTAGCATCAGCCATTACAGATTCATTTTCTTCCTTTTGTTCTTATTCAGGAACCTTAATCAAAGAAATATCAAATTAGCTGTGTGAGGCATGGCTGAGTCACTAGACTCTGCTATTGCAGCATGCTTAGGGGGAGAGACCTTCTTGCGAGGCAATGTTGAGTTGATGCCCACCCTGTCCTCAACTTCTGTAGCAAATTCCGAAGGAGTCTCCTCCTCCATTCCATTGTTCCAAATCTGGCTATTATCTTGATGCAAGATATTGTATATTTTTGTACCAACATTCTCAGTAACTAAACATGGCTCTGAGATAGGAGGGATTTCAAAGCTAAAGACCTTTTTAGTAATACTACCCTCCTTTGTACTGTGCTGATTCGAAATAGTTGAACTTTTCTCAAGGTCTTTAAACTGATGAACTTCCACAGCTATGATCTGATCAACTTGATTGGTGAGCGCCCCGGGATTATCTTCTTGATCGAAAATGATACACTGTTGGTTGATTCGATCATTGTCTTTTCGCATTCTTTATTGGATTGTTACTTCTTTATTGAGATTTGGTTCTTGAGTTTCAACTAAACTAGTTTCTTGAAAATTGTCTCTATTTTGATTACTAGTTTTGGGTATCCACATCTGCTTTGGGTTGCACTGCTCTCTAGTGTGACTGAAACATCTACAGATATTACATTTCGGTGGAACCCATTAATATTCCACTTTTTGTATAATATTTTCACCTTTACAAAGAGTGGTATTGATCTCCTCTGGAAGTTCATCAGTCGCAGAAACTTCCGCAAGAAGGCGAGCGTAATTCAATCTCGTCTTTAAGGTAGTAGATGCGTCCATTTTAATGGGATTTCCTATAATGCTCGCCATGATGCTAAAAGCCTCATGGTCCCACAATTTAAGATTTACACTGGGTAACTTTACCCAAATTGGCATAGTTGACAGCAAGTCTCTATCCAATTTCAGAGATTCAGACCACCGTCTCATGATGATGAGCTTTCCATTGTAAAAATATCGACCATTTGTATTATTGTATTGTAGTCTTGAAAGTCTTTGAACTTAACGAGAATGAAACCATTTTCTCTAGAAAAGATTTCAAAATCCCCAGTCGGTTTCCAAACTAGTTTAATATATTCTTTGAAAAACAAGAAATAGGGTTTGGTACCTACAACATAGAAAATAACAGAATTATTCCAACTTTCTATGGCTCTTTTGCAAACTGGTTCCTTCACTGAACCATATTTCTTGTTATTAATCTTGATAAGTGAAATGTTTTCAAGACTGCATTCATCTTCTTTTGGTTCCTCGGATTGCTCTGAGACAATATTAGCCCAAGATTTATGTCCTTGTTCTTTACTCAGAATAAAACTTGTTGGTTTACGAGGTTGAATTGATTGTTTTGCCTTGATCTAATTGGAGAAGGTCGGTAACATAACCTCCTTCTTCTTTGGAATGCCATTATTATTCAATAGGGCTAAATCATTTCTGGACTGATATCTTCTCAGTGATCTTGATTGGACCAATTGAAAGCCTTCATTATCGATGATGATACCACTAGACGATTTTTCGATGTGAGACTCAGGTGGTCTATCCCGATGTGTCAGATAAAGAAGATTAGAAATTTTTTTGGGAGGAGGATTTGTTTCCCCCATGGCAGAAGGAAAACCCTAAATTTCAAATCTTGTTGAACGTAACATGCCAATATAATGTTATACTCAATATAAAGAATAAAAATGATAATTATAGATAGCACTTATACATTAAAAATCAAATGCTACTTTAAATTAGCATTATCCGTGTTATTCATTTATATACTATAAATCTAAACTAAAATAACACTCTATCAGTGTAATGCTATATTCATACAAAGCATAAAAATTATAATTACAACAAGCATTTCCACATTTAATACAATATCGTAGAAAATGCTAGTCTAATACAGTAGTATTAGGTTCACAATTATATCGTCAAAAACATTACTAGGGTAACAAATATGAAAAATGTCAAACTAAATTAGCATTATCTAAATATATAATGCTATTTAATCCTATAGTTTATAAAATGCTAAACCAAAATAGCATTATACCAATGCAATACTACATATATGCATACAAAACATTTATAGAAAAAGTTAAGTACATATAGAATTATTAATTTTGGCAACGACACTTCTACTCTACCACTATTCATCCAATCGTTGCCTCTTCCACCACCGCCACCATCCTTTCTCCATTAAAATTGAATCTTATGGTTAATCTCGAGCTTGGATTCTCGCGGCTCATAAACAATGCTACCCACCACAAGTCATTGACGTCGACCATTCAACCGACGTTGCCTACCAAAAGACATGCCTATTGAATTTCGAAGCTGTCCTTTTTGCCTAAATATTCTGGACTGTGTCTTTCAATCGAAAAAACCCTAAACTATTTCCTATACCTTTTTGGGTTATCTCAATATATAATATATATCCTAGTTACCTAATTACTTAATAGTCAAGAAAGGCATTCTTTTTGCATTATTCTAAATATCTACTACTTGATCATAGCTTTCGCAACCAACAAACATCGATTAGTGTGGACATTATTTTTTCATTCTCGTGATATTTTAGAAATACAAACAACCTTTTAGCCTTTTCGAGTTATAGAAAACACCCTTTAATTTATGGAAATTCAAAACAGACCCTCGTCTTTAAGCATTATTTAAATTGCAACATTATAATATGTTGATCTATGTAAGTACAATAAAATTTAAATTAAAAATTAATGTTATTTGGTTTTACCGATGTAGTTTTACCAATGTTGCGTTGACGCTTTTTATTCGGTGTCATCGCGGCATCGGTATACTTGGGGTACCTACGTAGTTTTACCAATGTTGCGTTGACACTTTTTATTTGGTGTCATCGCGGCATTGGTATGTTGGAGGTATTTAACTACCTTCAAAAGTTTACCTATGCCTTGCCGACGCCCAACAAAATGTTACTATGTTGTCGTTCCCATACCTACGTTATCAACCGATAAAATCTCTTCGTATCAAAATCGAATACAAAATTAAAATAGAAAAAACTAGCTCCTTAAAGTAATCGCCTCCACCTTGATGCCATAACCACCGCCTTGTAGCCGCCTCGATTCTGAAATTGCCCCTTCCACCTTGCCGCCTCTCCCAAGCATACATTCAAACATCGCCTCTCCCATGCTCGCCTCCCCAAGCACCAAGTTATCGCCACAAGTATCGCCTACCAAGCACTATCTCCCCCGTCTTGCATCACTATCTCATGCTAGCTACGTTGCAAGCACTGTATTCCACCTCACACCAAGCCCTCTATCGGTATGATTTAATGCTCTTATTCATCTTTACTTAATGTTATGGTTTGATTAGGTACGTATATGGTATAGATATATTGGTATAAATTCATTATTGTATGATCATTGGTATAGATTTGATCATCTATATATAATTTGATCGTTGGTATTGTTTTGAAATTTTTCAATAATTTATTGTTATTGATATCTTATTTCTTGTGAAACACCATGGATGTTTAATTTGGCCCCTCTGGAAAAGTACCATATGTGGTCGCTATATAAGTATTCGTGTTTCAACGAAAACAAAAACCAATATTCATCTGAAATGTTATTTGTTGAATTTGTCTTAATTATGGACAAGTTATAAATATGATGATAGTTATTTTTTGTAAATCAATATTTCACTAGAAACAGTTAATAAAATTTCGATAGGACTTACTTTTTTCTTCCTGTATATGCTATTTTGCATATGATACGGGAAAAAAGAGAAAGTGCTACAGAAATTTTTTTAATCCTTTGATTTGAAATTATTTACAAAACATAAGTATTATTGTGCTTTTAATGAGAAGTAGGATGGCCAACCATTAAAAATAGTGTATAAATCCTAGGTTAAATAGCTTTAAATTGAACCTTGACTTTCATTATTTTAAAATTGTTTATAATAAAATTAATAATACTACCGAATTAACACTAAAATTTATAATGTTATTTAAAGTAATAAAAAAAATTAATAATATTACTGAAGTTAATAATAAGATTAATAGTGTTTGCAAATTTATAATAATATTAAAATTAATAATAACATTATTAATGTTATTTAAAGTAACAATAAATTAATGATGTTATTGAAATTAATAATAATAATAGTATGTTATTAAAATTTATAGTAAAATTAGTAATGTTATTGAAATTTATACAAAAATTAATAATATTATTTAAAGTAATAATAAAATAATCTTTTTTGATAATAAGAGTTATGGCTCATTATAAGGTCAGGTGGTGGAGAAACCCGGTTTCTTTCACAGTGGATAAAATGGGTATATTTAAACAAATGTATTTATTTGAATGATAGTGCGTCTGTAAAGTCTAATGAGTATAACTAGACCAATTCTAGTTATTTTAAAAAAAATCATACTTTAATAAAATTGTTTTACTCATAATTAATTAAATCCATGTTAAGTGTGAAATTTGAAAAGACTTGAATATATCAAAATATTCATAATTCAAATTTTGTGATAAACATATGAAACATAAATCAAGTTTAATTGTTAGGTGTTAAGTGTAGAAACTAACATGAAGTTAGATTCGGATGTAATCACATCAATATCTAAAACAAAAGAGATGAAAGGGGCATCATAGATCAATCATACCTTCCCACTTTAGCAAAATTTAGTTGATAAAACATCTAATTAATATACAAGGAAAGATATGATACAACAATGTGGTTAAGTTAACAAAAACAACAAATAATAACATGGCCAATATATATATATATATATATTGGAATTTATACCTATCATGTGTATAGGCTATTTGTATGCATATATTACTGCATATTACTACCACGATGTTATTAAATGAAAATTTGAAAAACTTATAATTTTTTTGCCGAACATGTCTTCACAACATAAAATGTAAATGTAAATTTGCTTATGTATGTGTGTGTGTGTATAATACACACACACACATATATATAACACACACACACATATATGTATGTATATATATATATATAATACACACACATATATATAATGATTAATTTCCCATGATAGTAAGAAGCAGGTTGAATGGGAAAGTTTTAAAAAACTTTTCCATTTTTGATCTTAGTTAGTTCAATGAAGCCTAAATAAAATCTTCATTTTAACCAATTATGTTCAAAAATAATTCATTTATGCTTTAGATCACAAGTATATCAAATATACTTATTTGTGTGAAGTGCGCATACTGATGATAAAATGTATATATAGTTAATGGAAATGTATGTAGGTACTGGGATTTACACCACAATAGACCATTTCCCTTTACATATGCCTTTTTGTCCACCATATATTTAATATATATATATATATATATATTTGTGTGTGTGTATGTATGTATGTATGTATGTATTAAAATCTCCTTAGATAATTTTATGTGATTTGAAATCCAAAATTAACATTAGTGAGTGTAATTTCAATAAAAGAAAGATTTGACATTTAAACGTTACATTATTACACCAGATCTATTTTATAAATTTGAAGCAACACATGTAAATTACCATGTATATAAAATTATAATACATCATTTTATTTTATTTTATTTTATTAACAATCCACTTTCATAGGCCAGGGATGTAGGATGGCCCACCGTTGCTCCACCCTCTTTAACTCAAGCTCTCAAAGATGCACTTTTCGATCCCGATATTTTCACTTATTTAAAAGGATTATTTCATGCCTCTGCAAATGATAAGCTGCTAAAGTGCGGTTGCCAAAGATCGAACCCTCTCCTTCTACTATGGAGCTAGGAGCCTGTAACAACCACATAGAGTTGCAGACGTAATTTATCATTGTAGATTTAGAGCAATATATTGTGTTTTGGCACTCCAACGCGTCCAATGAACGCACGCTTCATTGATCCGTAGCATCGCCATCTTAATAAAGCTTCTTATGTGCCTGTGTCCCGATTGAACATCCCATCATCGCCTTCCAAAACAGGCACATACGTAGTCTTGGCTACACTTTGTGACGACCCGGAATTTTTAAGCCTTTTAAATCGGAATATTTAATTGATTTTAAATATTCAATAGAGTAATTTTAACTTGAATAACGAATATCACAACTTATTTGATAATTTAATTATTGAATTTAAATAATTTAAAATTGGATGAAATGTTGAATGTAGAATTTTAAGCCTATTAAAAATAATTTGAAAGCTTATAAAATTTATATTGATAATACTAAGGATAATAGAAGTTTTAAAATTGAATTTAACAGTGGTCTATTCAGTTTTAAAATTATATCGTTTAAATTGAATTTAAAAAAAGCCTTCCGGGGCACAGTCTCGGAATTCGACGAAACCAGTTCCATTAGGTCCGTAATATTGAATTATTATCGGATTTCAAATTTCGTATTGATTGGAGTTGTTATGTGAGCGTACGATATATAAACGCGCTGAAAATTTAATTGATAATAATCGATTCGAATTTAAATTAAAAATAAGTGAACACTGTAGCAAGGCATCTTCAACACACTACCTTTACGTTCTCGAACACACCATCCTTTATCCTGCTTCTTTTTGAACACGAGACCATTACCCTTTCAGTGAATAATGCACGAAAAAAAGGGGATAAAAAAAATGGCCGAAATAATTTGCGATCTTCCCTTTATTCAAATCAAACCAAATTGGATTTCACCACTTCTCCTTCAATTCCCAAATCGCAAGAACCTAAAAACAAAAATTGAACGAATCAATTTTGGTTATGGCGATGCGGTTGTGAGAGGGGGTATGGCCTGGGATCGCGCACGTTCACTCGTATGGGATGAAGGGATTTCGTGCTCCATAGCTCGAGGGTCTGGTCGTGAGCTTGGGGGTTATCTAGGATTAGGGCTAGGGTTTCTCCTTGAGGCTTGGTTGTTGCGTTTGCCTTGAGCATGCGATTTGGGGTTTATCTCGGATTAGGGCACGACAAAGCTAAGGCAGGCGACGATGTCGCGTGGAGATAGGGCTAGGGTTCGAGGGGGCGGCGCTCGCAGGTTGGTCGAGGCCGAGGTGAGGTGAAGGCGATGGCGACTTCAATGAGCGATGATGGAGGTTGTTCGATGGCAGAATCTTGTACTGTAGGCAGTAAGGTATTACTTAATTTGCAATTTAATTTTGAAATTTTACAAATTACCGTTGAGGTTTAAATTATGTACAGAGTGATTTATATATCTACAGTAGGATGTACATATATAAACCATTTATTTAATTCTATATATATTTAGATGGTCGGAACATAGAAATTGAATTCTAGATCAATACAGTTTCTTTATAAAGGATCTTCATAGATAACAAAAAAAAAGTATATATGGATATACGTATATATTTATTTAGATGGAGTTGAGAAGATTAGGAATTTTAGAAGGCTTGGAAATGTATATAAGAATAGATTTTTAAATCTATATTGACTCCTATATAAGTGTATGTATACGCAATTTCAAAAGCAGAAATAAATATACGTATTGACATTTTTAATTTACCAAGTTAGCAGATATCAAGGAATTTTTTTTTTTAACTGGATAACCAATTAATTTAGTTACTAAAAGATTTTTAAAAGAAAAATCAGTTTAAAACTTAAACATTTGTACGAATTAAACCATTAGTTAAAAATAAATTATAAATTAAATTAAATTAAATCTATGAAATGGAAATTTATTACTCAAATTGTTCAAATATTAATAAATCGTCTAATATTTATACAAGGTCGAGAAATGGTGGAAACGAGCTAAAATTGAAGTGGATTGTCAAACAAAAGCAAAGGTGAGATAATCTCACTCAGTTAATTTAAATTTAAATGATTAAATTTAAATAATTATTTGAATGATTGAATTGTGTGATGTGCTATAGTATGGGATATTTTGAAATTGGCATATTATATTGTGCTAACATCTGTGGATGCAGGGAAAAACAGGTTGGAGGGATCCAACTGGACCCCTCAACGTTTGTTTAACTTATTTAATATTCTCTGCTCTGATTATTTGATATTCCATAATGAATTATGTGGAAGTATTGAATGCTCTGGCTTGGTTGATATAATTGGGTATAATGAATTACAAACAAAATTATAAATTTGATTTTTGAAATGAAAATAAAAGAAGTGAAATTGCAAGTAAAATAATTATAGAATAAATTTAAGAATAACCTAGAACAGAAATAAAGTGACTTCAAATTTCTAATAAATGAATCCTAAGAATGGAAGGGCAAATTTGTATAAACAAAAAGTTGATGAATTTTAAAATGCAGTATTATTAATTAAAAATAACAAACATTTATTTCAAATTTAAGATTTGGATTATTGAAACAGTAAAGAAGAATAAAATAATAAAGTCCATAACTACTGAATTTGGAAATGAACTGATAAGTAAAAGAATTTATTTCGAATAAAATTAATTGGAAATCAATTTGGGAAATTTATTTAAGTGATTGAGATTTGAAATTCTCTCTGGATTACTAAGTACGTTTCAAAGTAAATTTTTTTAAAATATAAGTTAAAAGATTTTGAAGTTGTTTAAAAAGTATGGTTTGTAAAATTTATTATTTCTAATATTTAAAGTCTAAAGTAAGTATTTTCTCCTAATTTATTTTATTAGTAATTATTTAAAGAATTACTTAATATTATGTTTTAAAAGTATAAATCTAGTTTTATATTTATGAAGTAACCTTATTTTCAAATATTCCTATAGTATGGTATTTTTAATAAATTATTGTTGTAGTTTTAACTTAAATGTTTTAAAGTACATTTCAAAATAAAGTGTTTTAAATTATTTTAGAAATCTAATTTTGTGCTTGGTGATTTCAGAAGAGATAGAAAATATTTGGGAAGGTTTATTCTGGAAAGAAGGATGGTTTTGAAACTGTTTCCTAAGGATTGAAAATAGAAATATATCTTGTGAAGATATTTGGAGGTTAATAAATAATTTGGGAAATTATTTATTGTTTGATGGTTGTTTGTGAATATTAATTGATAGTTAAATCACCGACTATCAATATTGGACAAAAATGCGTTGATCGTTTCGAAGAGACCGGGATCGAGATTTATTTATCGAAAACCACTTCGATCCGGTTTGTACGTTTCGTGAAAAACGATTTTGGATTCGAAGATGAAGCAGTGAAGTGCAAGGGCTAGTCGCTACTAATCCTGAGGATATTTCCAAAATGGATGTAGTAGGAACAGTGCCTTCGGTTCCGTTCGAACCCGGGACGGACTTGTATGGATGAATGCTTGCGAAACATCGTCAGGTGGACGATGGGCATTCTAGGGGATATGTCCTGAAAAGGTAACGCTTAGCCTCAAGCCTCGTCAAATGGGAATGACTGAAAATCAGGGGTTATGCAGCAAGGCTAGGTGGTTAGCACCCAAGCAGGGTGAGGTCATTCCAGTCTAGATGTCCCTTTTTATTTCGGCATAGTGGGCGATTGTCGATCCCAACCGCGGGGTGATCTCACTCGGGATTATCCAGCAAGGGGTAGGGATTTGCGGGCTGTTACAGTTGGTATCAGAGCTTAGGTTGGAGATAACCTTGGCTCTGGTGGGAATTACTCATAAATAGAGTCCGTAGTACTCTAGAATGAGTTTGAGCTTAAAAATAAATATGAGCGCGTATTTGTTAGTGAATATAAACTGTTTTAATATTGTGTTAATTGGTTTATTGAGTGGCATATAAACCTTCGTCGGCATAGTCTGGACAACTGTATTGAAAGGGTTTCTAAACACGTGAATAAAACAATCGACACGGTATTGTTTTAAATATGGGTGAATGAAATAATTTTACCCAAAAATATATTTTTGATATAAAGAAAGTTTTTGTAAACTATTTTAGCTAGCATATGGTTGCTTGGATGTTAGAAATGATAATATTAAATTATTATCATTATTAAGTGAAAATTTAACTAGAAATTGAAATGTAACTAAAATTTAAGGAAATAAATTCATTATAAAATGAAATTTATAAATATAAATTATAAATGTACATTATAAATTGAAATATAATTAAATGGGAATTTGTATAAGCATAAACTATATAAATGCATTATGGTTGAAATTTGAATTAAAACAGAATTTGAAATTTTAAAACCCCGGAGATTTTGGAAGTATTTTGAAGATAAATAGTAGCATTGTTGTTTTCAGGGGTATTTCTGAAAGCAAGTTGTTTCAAATAAATTTTTGGAAAGAGATATAGCATTGAATTCACTTCAGTAGCTGGAAAATAACTTCGGTGATGACTGCAGCATCATCGATGTTCATTTTCGAGTTTCTAAGTGATAGATTGCTACCAAATTGATTTGTTCAGGAAAACCTGTTTATTTTTGAAATCCCAAAGGAAATTGGTTAATAAAAACCAGGATTGGTTTAAAAATTTTGAGAAGTGTGATTTTGTAATGTTGGAGTCTTCAAAAATAATTTGAAACCAAAAGCTGGGTGTTTAGAAAAAAAATCCTAATGAGATAGTTGTAAGCTTATAAATTGAGATGATTTTTAAATCAGGGAAATATAAGCTTTGGATGTTGGGAATTTAAATTTAAAAGGGAAAAGGTTAAAAATGAAATTAACTTGGATTGGAGAATAAAAATCTAACTGGATTGGAATAAATTGAATAGGTTGGAAATAATATCCAGTTGTTTCCGAATTAGGTTGAAATCAAATTGAGAGTAAATAAATCCGAGTTTAAAATAAAATTGAATTGGAATAAAAATTCAATTGTGTGTTGAATAGAATTAGACTTTTACCTGAATAAATGAAAAATAAGTTGGATAAGGATTGAATTGAAGTAAATAAATTAGAATAACTTATAAAAGAATTAGAATTAAATTGCATGGAATAAAAATATGCTTGGGATATAAATAAGCATAAGGCTTGAGTTAAAATAAAAGAATAATATATTCAAGCCCATAATGGATGGAGTTGTGTATATAATAAGTTGTGGCTTATAAATTTTGAAAGTCGAATAGAAATCCAAAATAAATATTATTGATGAACTGGAGAATAAAATAAAAATCAAAACTTGAATTATAAACTAAATTGGACCAAGAAAAAATTAATTGGAGAAAAATTGAAAATGGATGGTGGATTCGGAACTTGAGTTATAAATTAAAATTTACCTTGAAGTATTAACAGATTAAATATAGTTAGGAATGTGTCGAATAAATAAAAATGTAAATGGATTAAAATAGTAATGGTTTGAAAGTGTAAATGAAATCCAATAAGTGGAAATAAATTGGATATAGCCTTGGAATCAATTGAGTTAAGCTGAGTATAAAAGAGTAAAATTTGCTGGTAAAATGAAAATGAGCTTAAGTATAAAATTTGAATAAATTAAAGTAAATTGGCTTAAGCTGAATAGATGGAGGAGGGTTGAATTTAATTCAACTTAAACTAAATTTAATTATTTTGGGTTGGGTTAAATCAAGTGAACATAAATTTGAATCGAAAGAGAATTTGGTGGGTTAGAAATAAAATTTAAGAAAATGAAAATTCTAAATTGTTTAAGTGGATAAACTAATTATATTGAATAAATGAATGGAAGGGATAAATAAGAACCAAATGAAGTATGGATTAAATAAGTTGAGGAATGGATATTAAATGAAATAGCTTAGATTGTCTTTGAGCTAAATAAATAATTGTGAATGAATTAACATAAAAGGGAAATTAAATTGGTAATGAAGACGAACCTAAGATGTTAGTAGTTTTGTATGAACTAGTTTGGTTAATATAAAGAAATGCAAGTGAATGTATTCAAATCTGAAATGCAATGAAAATGAGAATATATGGATTGTGGATAAATTTAAAAATGGAATGGAATTAAGTATAAACTGAGTTGAAATCAATTTAAATTGGTTATAAAACATAAAGACTTATTTATTCACATAGATCTTGTCAAATTGCATAGAATAAATTGCCATTTGATGTAAATGGAAGTAATTAAAATTCTATGAATTGATAGGAGTAAAATAAATTGATTTTGAGAGTAATTGAATAAAATATGAGTTCGGTTTGCTTAAAAATAAAATTAAATGTAAGCGATTGAATTTTAAACCATTCAAATTGATGGAATGGTATACGAATGGATTGGAAACCATTCAAATTGAATGAAAATGGTTTGTAAATTAATTGAAAACAGTTGAATTAGCATGAAATTGTATAAATTGCTTACGGAAAATGTTTGATGTGCATTTCTTTTAGGATTCATATGTTTTGACCATTGCAACTAAGTGAAATATAGTTAAACTGCATATATTTGGCACTTACCTTTTTAAATTGAGTAAGTATAGGTACCAGGAATCCGTGTGGCTGGATTTTGGACACGCTAACTGCTAAATTAATAAGCTGTTGCTTAAAAATGCTAAATAAGGTACGCCTACGCAACTAAAATAGGAAACATGAACTGTTTTTGGTTTTTCCGACCGGGCGGGTCGATGTATATATATTTATCTCTTTTGTCAAATTGCAAAAGCTCCTCTTTACAAAGGGGACTCTGCCAAAAAATTTCGAAAATTTTGGGAGTTAGAAAATTTTTGGAGAATTTTTGTTAACGACAAAACGATTTCAAACTGGAAATTGAAATATAATTAGTAAATGAAACTAACTTAAATAATTACATGAATTGATTATAAATGAAAAATAAAATTTAAATATTCAGGGTTAAAGATAAATTGAATTCATATGGCAATGAAAGAATCAATTTGAATAGAAATAAATATAAACTGAAGTGGTATGACGGAAATAAATAAACTTATAAAATGCTTATGTTAACTTAAGTAAGCAATGATCAATTCTGAATTTGAAATTGAATATTGCAAATATATTCTAAGTTGATATTGGATGAATATTGACATTGGTAAGGAAGTCAATAAAATGTTTTAAGTTGTGTTTGGATATTAGTGCTAAGCAGGATATGCAGGTAATCTAAAGCGAAAGGAGATATGGCTTGATTTCAAACGATAAAAAATTGAAATGCTCGACAAAAAGGTATGTATTTAAATTTGGTGTGGAATTTGATTGGGATTTGGATTGAGCCACTTGGCTTTTTGTTTTCATTTTGGATTTGAGGGGCCGTAGAGCCATTTTGTAGTTGTACCGAGCTAGCCGCGCAAAGGAGATGCTGGCAAAAAATTTCAGAAATTTGGGGAGTTAGAAAAATTTTGAGGAAATTTTTGATAATTCAAAATTTGGTTTTAAATTGAAACTTGAATGGTTAAACCAATAGTATAGTTTGAAACTATGAAGAAGTTTGGAAGGTTAATAAGAATAATAATGAGTCTTTTATAAGAAGATAGTTAGTGCGATGTTGAATTATTAGAAACTGTTTGGTTTAGGGGAATAATAAACGGGTATTGGACCATTCTTCCTAATTGGTAATTTCAGGGACGAAATTCTTTTAAGGGGGAGGAATGTGACGACCCGGAATTTTTAAGCCTTTCAAATTGGAATATTTAATTGATTTTAAATATTCAATAGAGTAATTTTAACTTGAATAACGAATATCACAACTTATTTGATAATTTAATTATTGAATTTAAATAATTTAAAATTGGATGAAATGTTGAATGTAGAATTTTAAACCTATTAAAAATAATTTGAAAGCTTATAAAATTTATATTGATAATACTGAGGATAATAGAAGTTTTTAAATTGAATTTAACAGTGATCTGTTCAGTTTTAAAATTATATCGTTTAAATTGAATTTAAAAATAGCCTTCCGGGGGAACAGTCTCGGAATTCGATGAAACCAGTTCCATTAGGTCCGTAATATTGAATTTTTATCGGATTTCAAATTTTGTATTGATTGGGGTTGTTATGTGAGTGTACGATATATAAACGCGCTGAAAATTTAATTGATAATAATCGATTCGAATTTAAATTAAAAATAAGTGAACACTGTAGCAAGGCGTCTTCAACACACTACCTTTACCTTCTCGAACACACCATCCCTTATCCTGCTTCTTTTTGAACACGAGACCATTACGCTTTCAGTGAATAATGCACGAAAAAAAAGGGATAAAAAAATGGCCGAAATAATTTGCGATCTTCCCTTTATTCAAATCAAACCAAATTGGATTTCACCACTTCTCCTTCAATTCCCAAATCCCGAGAACCTAAAAAAAAAATTGAACGAATCAAATTTGGTTATGGGACGCGGTTGTGAGAGGGGGTACGGCCTGGGATCGCGCACGTTCACTCGTATGGGATGAAGGGATTTCGTGCTCCATAGCTCGAGGGTCTGGTCGTGAGCTTGGGGGTTATCTCGGATTAGGGCTAGGGTTTCTCCTTGAGGCTTGGTTGTTGCGTTTGCCTTGAGCACGCGATTTGGGGGTTATCTCGGATTAGGGCTCGGCAAAGCTAAGGCAGGCGACGATGTCGCGTGGAGATAGGGCTAGGGTTCGAGGGGGTGGCGCTCGCAGGTTGGACGAGGCCGAGGTGAGGTGAAGGCGACTTCAATGAGCGATGATGGAGGTTGTTCGATGGAAGAATCTTGTACTATAGGCAGTAAGGTATTCCTTAATTTGCAATTTAATTTTGAAATTTTACAAATTACCGTTGAGGTTTAAATTATATACGGAGTGATTTATATATCTACAGTAGGATGTACATATATAAACCATTTGTTTAATTTTATATATATTTAGATGGTCGGAACAAAGAAATTGAATTCTAGATCAATACAGTTTCTTTATAAAGGATCTTCATAGATAACAAAAAAAAGTATATATGGATATACGTATATATATATGTAGATGGAGTTGAGAAGATTAGGAATTTTAGAAGGCTTGGAAATGTATATAAGAATAGATTTTTAAATCTGTATTGATTCCTATATAAGTGTATATATATGCAATTTCAAAAGCAGAAATAAATATACGTATTGACATTTTTAATTTACCAAGTTAGTAGATATCAAGGAAAAAAATTGTTTAACTGGATAACCAATTAATTTAGTTACTAAAAGATTTTTAAAAGAAAAATCAGTTTAAAACTTAATCATTTGTTCGAATTAAATCATTAGTTAAAAAAAAATTATAATTTAAATTAAATTAAACCTATCAAATGGAAATTTATTACTCAAATTGTTCAAATATTAATAAATCGTCTAATATTTACATAAGGTCGAGAAATGGTGGAAACAAGCTAAAATGGAAGTGGATTGTCAAACAAAAGCAAAGGTGAGTTTATCTCACTCAGTTAATTTAAATTTAATTGATTAAATTTAAATAATTATTTGAATGATTGAATTGTGTGATGTGCTATAGTATGGGATATTTTGAAATTGCCATATTATATTGTGCTAACATCTGTGGATGCAAGGAAAAACAGGTTGGAGGGATCCAACTGGACCCCTCAACGTTTGTGTAACTTATTTAATATTCTCTGCTCTGATTATTTGATATTCCATAATGAATTATGTGGAAGTATTGAATGCTCTGGCTTGGTTGATATAATTGGGTATAATGAATTACAAACAAAATTATAAATTTGATTTTTGAAATGAAAATAAAAGAAGTGAAATTGCAAGTAAAATAATTATAGAATAAATTTAAGAATAACCTGGAACAGAAATAAAGTGACTTTAAATTTCTAATAAATGAATCCTGAGAAAGGAAGGGCAAATTTGTATAAACAAAAAGTTGATGAATTTTAAAATGTAGTATTATTAATTAAAAAGAACAAACGTTTACTTCGAATTTAAGATTTGGATTATTGAAACAGTAAAGAAGAATAAAATAATAAAGTCCATAACTACTGAATTTGGAAATGAACTGATAAGTAAAAGAATTTATTTCAAATAAAATAAATTGGAAATCAATTTGGGAAATTGATTTAAGTGATTGCATTTGAAATTCTCTCTGGATAACCAAGTACGTTTCAAAGTAATTTCTTTTTAAATATAAGTTAAAAGATTTTGAAGTTGTTTAAAAAGTATGGTTTGTAAAATTTATTATTTCTAATATTTAAAGTCTAAAGTCAGTATTTTCTCCTAATTTATTTTATTTGTAATTATTTAAAGAATGACTTAATATTATGTTTTAAAAGTATAAATCTAATTTTATATTTATGAAGTAACCTTATTTTCAAATATTCCTATAATATGGTATTTTTAATAAATTATTGTTGTAGTTTTAACTTAAATGTTTTAAAGTACATTTCAAAGTAAAGAGTTTTAAATTATTTTAGAAATCTAATTTTGTGCTTGGTGATTTCAGAAGAGATAGAAAATATTTGGGAAGGTTTATTCTGGAAAGAAGGATGGTTTTAAAACTGTTTCCTAAGGATTGAAAATAGAAATATATCTTGTGAAGATATTTTGAGGTTAATAAATAATTTGGGAAATTTTTGTTGTTTGATGGTTGTTTGTGAATATTAATTGATAGTTAAATCACCGACTATCAATATTGGACAAAAATGCGTTGATCGTTTCGAAGAGACCGGGATCGAGATTTATTTCTTGAAAACCACTTCGATCCGGTTTGTACGTTTCGTAAAAAACGATTTTGGATTCGAAGATGAAGCAGTGAAGTGCAAGGGTTAGTCGCTACTAATCCTGAGGATATTTCCAAAATAGATGTTGTAGGAATAGTGCCTTCGGTTCTGTTCGAACCCGGGACGGACTTGTATGGATGAATGCTTGCGAAACATCGTCAGGTGGACGATGGGCATTCTAAGGGATATGTTCTAAAAAGGTAACGCTTAGCCTCAAGCCTCATCAAATGGGAATGACTGAAAATCAGGGGTTATGCAGCAAGGCTAGGTGGGTAGCACCCAAGCAGGGTGAGGTCATTCCAGTCTAGATGTCCCTTTTTATTTCGGCTTAGTGGGATGTTGCTGATCCCAACCGTAGGGTGATCTCACTCGGGATTATCTAGTAAGGGGTAGTCCCGGCCTTGTGTTGCAGGGGAGCGGGCGTACTCCTCGGTACGGTGATCTAGGCCCCGTACTGTGATAGGTGGTACCCCAGTGCCTAGTCATTGGTTGGAAATCCATTCTCCCTACGAGCCTTGTACGAGTTTTGTTTGTATTACCCACTCTGTGGCTAGTAGCTGGAATTTAATGAATGTAACAATTTCGGCTATTTTATAAGTATTTGTATATAGACCCTATTATAATATCAGAGGATTTCTATAAAAATCGTTTTAGCTATCGTAAGAAAAAAACCCGACATGTTTATTTGTGGCGTGGTCTTACGAGATGCTTTTGTTTTCAAAGGATTTTTGAAACTTTAATAATCAATTGGGTGTGATTTTCTCACGCTGGTATTCCAAACTGACTCGGGTATTATTTAACTGTAATGCTCGGGTCAGACCGAGTATTATAGGATACATGATATAGTGCTGTGGAGCTCAGGAGACGAGCTGGATGACGATACGTATTCTCGTACTTGTATATATATATTTTCACTGTGTTGAGTTGTTGTGTATCCATTTGTATGACATTGATGTTGAGTTGTGTTTGATGTACTTTGTTGATGTAATATATAAACAAATATATTTGATTTTGAGTAAAGATCATTTATTATCTATTATATTTTATTCCGCTGTGATGGTTAGATTCTGTTGTTGTTTCTATTTTCTTCTTCTACCTCTTCTTCTTTAACCCAAATGGTTCGTATTTCTGTGCAACTTGAGTCGATATAAGTAGAATAGTATTGACTCAAGGGGTACGGATTTGCGGGCTGTTACACACTTGCTTGTAATAAAAGGAATTCCCAATGTTATGTGCCACAAATCCCACTTACATACCACGTTATGCCCCATATTTCTTGCGATGTGAGACATAACATTCAACCTATGCACTCTCAAATGCAATCTACACCTAACAGATCTCCACCATTTGGAGCATACTAAAGAAACTCTGCAGTGGGCCAGGCTGCTTCCACATCTTTACGCAGTTGGTGAGGCTACATTACCAAATCTCCAACTTAAGTCAAGTACTTTCGCTAAAGCCATCTTAGGGCATCAACAATGCAGAAGAGCAGGCTGCGTATCTAGTAGTGAGATCAAGCGACTTACATCTCTCCTAGTTTCCAGGAGTCTTTGCTTCGATCACTCTCACATTGTATAATGGTCCCTCGAACTATCGGCTCTGATACCATGTTGTGTTTCGACGCTCCAACGCACCCCTATTGACGTGCGCTTCATTGATCCGTAAGTCGCCATCTTAATGAAGCTTCTTATGTTCCAGCGTACTGATTGAACATCCCTCCATCGCCTTGTGGAACGGGAAGGTACGTAGCCTTGGCAACACTTACTTGTAACAAAAGGAATTCCCAATGTTACGTGGCCCCCATCCCACATATACGCCACGTTATGCACCATACTTCTTGCGATGTGGGACTAAACGTTCAACCCACGCACTCTCAAATCCAAGCCACACCTAACACAATATGCATTTGTGAACATTGTAATGCATGACACCTACCTATGTACGTATGTACGTACGTACGTACATACATACATACATACATACTGTAATGACATGGAAATTTCGATCCAGAAAATTCCAAGTAGTTATGAAAAGAAGAAAGGAAAAAGAAGAAGAAACAGAAACAAAACATAGATTCTCACATTCGTAGCGGATAAAATATAATATCACATAAAATAATAGTTATAAAGAAAGCTGTAATTGTTATTTTACATTTTCAATACATCAGAGCTACAACATTTCAGAATCACTGGACAGTTAAAATAACTTGTCCCAGATATACAACAATATATTGAAGCGGAAAACACTCCATACGTTCCTGCCATCCAGCTCGCCTTCTGAGCTCCAGAACGTCCTTACGTGGAAATCTGTAATACTCAGTCTGATCCGAGCATTACATCAAAGTAACACCCAGGTTAGGCTGAAAACCAGCATGAGTAAACCCATCTAACATGAAATACTACTGCATAAAACTTATTTAAAACCCAAGGTAAATCATTCATCAATACAAGTTCATAATTTGTTTTACACATCACTTATTTCACACATCATTTCCTAAGTACCAAAACTTGGATTAAATGGTCCAATTCATTCAAATCATTCCATACTAGCCTATTGATTTCACATACCAATCTAGAAAGAATCGAAGTGGTTTCGGGTATCAACAAATACCCGACTCCGGTCTCTTCGAATCCAATGTCATCTTAACCCAAGTTATTCTAATGATTAAATTTTAAATGCTGGATGTCACTTTTACACAGCAATTCATCATAGATAACCACATTATCTCTATTCAACCCAACATATCATATTACAAAAACATTTCATTTCAAAAAGCATCACAATCACATATTATGGATAACAAATAATCTAAGGTATTCAAATATCATTCAGTCATTCATAAGCAAGATAAATTAGCCATACCATTCTAATTAATTTAAATAGATTAAATTAATTACTTCCATCATCTTTAAATCCTGCTTACTCAACATTAATTAATAACAAATCAATTGATCAATCTTCCTCTAATTTTCCATCTTAATTAATCACCCGTGATTAATTATCCTTTAATTACAATAAGTAATTGACTCTCAATTAATTACTCAAAGTAATAAATCCTTAATTACTTCCCTTAAGTATTTATCATTAATTAAATCACTTTTAGTAATTATCCATTAATTACTTTCCTTAATTAAGGACATTCAGTAATTGTTCTATAATTACTTTCGTTATCATCACTAATTTATTTCATTAAGTGATTAATCCTCAATTAATCACATTAATAAATCAATCCATTAAATTGATTTCTCAAATTAATTAACCTTTATTAATTATCATAAAAATAATTAATTATTTCCTTAATTGATTACATTAATCAATTAGCGATCCTTTAATACATTAGATAATCAATACATTATTTAAATCAAACATTATCCAACTTCTTTAAACAATAATTTTAAAGTATTTTAAAACTTGAAATCTCGTTTAAATCTTGCTAATACTTTGTTTCTGAACTTGGTTGGTATTTTATTTTGAAAATTATACATTTAAATAAACCTTTAAAAACTTGATTAAACATTTCTACGACCTATATTATTTATAACCTTCCAAATCTGATCACTCAATTAGCTTACTTTAATCTAGGTCATAATTAAATTTAACCCTGGTTATCGAACACAATCCAAAACCTGAGCCTAACACAGAAGCCTCCCGAGTCAACTAGCAAATATCTCGAGCAATCCTCCAACTACCCTTTCTCCGAGTCAGCACGCAAATGCCCCCGATTTCGACCCGTGCAATCTTCATCTTCCCCAAATCTATAATAACCAGATGCATGAACCGTACACGTGCACGTGTACATCGACCCTAATCGCTGATGAACAACGTTCCAGATCCTGACAAGTCAACTCTGACCTCGGCAACCCAACGAGATCATCCAGATCGTGATATCACTCACGAATCGAAAATCGAGCATCGAACGAAACTGCAGCAAACCCAAATGGCTAATCCTGCCACTAGTCATCGCCTCCGACCATGAGATCACCCACCGACCTATCAGAAGGTACGCTACAACTTCCAGCTTCACTTCATCCTATCACGATCGGGTCCGGTCCTTTGTCAATGACGAACGAATCTCAGTAACTCCAACTACCCAAACCCTCCACTAAACCTTACTTCGCCAATCTCCGACCACCACGACCATTAATAAAATTCAAGTTCATTTTTCTGGAGATCCTTAACCCATTGGCCACCTCCAACCCAAAACTCGCCGCAAAACTCGACACAATCATCGACAATCGACAAATATGTCAAAACCCATCATCCAAGAATATCTCAACAATTATCTTACTAAGAACTATGTTTTTCATCTTAAAAATCATATTATCCAGAGCCGATTCAAGTTATATAATTGAAAAAATAAATCATAATACTTGATTTTAACCTAATTTAAGGTTTTCACTGTTGTTTTTCCCTTTTCCAGAAAATTTCAAACTTAATTCATCTTATTTAAATTTTAAAAACTAAATTGTGTTTAACAATCATCTTTTGTTTGAAACACAAAGCTTATCAGTGATTAGTTTAGAGGATTTTGAATTTTGATTAAATTTTCACTCTGTAAATTTTAAAACAGAGATGAATCAAGCTAGACCAAACATGCACAGTTCAACACAAACATATATATAGAGATTTTGCTTATATATATAGACATGCAATACAAACATCATCACTGAAATACACATGCAACATCATTTATTTCCTTAATTCTTTTAAATAAGTGTTTACTCACTTAATGTTTGAACAGAGGAGGGTTTTGAAAATCTGTAACTAAACAGAAGTTTGTATCCATAAGAACTGTCATACATATTCAAAATAACTGCATATTTATCAATATACTAACATATTTTCAGCATGCACTCAAATCTTACAAAGTTATTTCAATGTTTTATCACAATCATCAACTTCAAACAAATTCAAACATTAAAAAGTGTAGCAGTTTACTCACCTCTTGCTCGAACAGAGCAGGTTTTGAATTTGAAACCTTAAAAGCTTGCTCAATCATTGAAACTGAAAGTGGAATTTGATCTGGGATGCTTTTATTTGCTTCAGGCTTTGAAACTAAGATGATCTTGTTTGTTGATGATTAAAGTTGATTTCTAGAAACGATTTTTCTTTTAAAACAGAAATAGATTTGCTATTTTGAATTAACTTTCTATTTCTTTTTGCTTTTCTTTTATAGGTTTTTGTTACTTTAAGCTTTTGAATAAGAAGATAGGTAGAAGAAAAATGATGAGGAAAAGATATAAGTTTATATAGATTAGTTAGGATTTATTAAAAATAAAAGAAAATAAAAATAAAGTGAGACTTGTCTTTTACTCTACTTAACCATTTAACACATGTTATTAAAAAGGCTTATATAACAACACTTGTAATTAGGCATGTGTAAATTAGTTTTCAAATGGCTAAAAAGCTTTTATTATTGATTTCCTAATTAATAAATACATATCTTAATTTATATAAATTAAAACCCTTTAAAAGAAAATAATATAAAACAACTATATTCTAAATAAAATCATATAAAAATATATTTAAGATATATATCTATCCTTTGAATTTCAATATTCTAATCCAAATTGAAATTCAATTCAAAATTCCATTTAAATTCAATTTAAATTCAAATTCCCAAATTAAATTTGTAAATAATAATTCTATTTTAAAATCTATATATACCTATATTTAAAAATATCACATTACTGTTATTGTTTGAAAATAATAATTTTGTCAATTCTAAATAATTTATAAAGGAGATTAACAAATAATTACTTTTCCCAGATATGAATAATTCAATTTTTCATTATATTTCCAAATTCATTTACACATCTAGATGTCTATTATTATCAGAATTCATATATTCAATTGATTAAAACAGTTAATCATGCATCTATCAGATGTCCAAAACCCGGGTTATCACATTCCTCCCCCCTTAGAATCTTTTCGTCCCCGAAAAGGAACGAAGCTAGAATTTATTAAAATACTTAATATTAGTTAAATCACTTTTGATCATTTTTAAAACACTTTAAAATCTATATAATATCGCTAAAATAGTTTTATAAAAATACTTTTATAACTCGATGTTTCAACAAGTCCATCCTTGTTCTCATAGCATAACCCAATGTCTCTGTAGGCATCACCGTCCTCGACTTTCGCTACCCACACACATAATCCTCAAGAACTAGTTTTCATGGACTCCTCACAGGATCAACTTTATAACCCCCTCTTAGAGTTCAAGGCAGTACCACCCTGTGGTACTCCTGAGAAGTTCATTTGGCACTCATGAGAAGTTCATTTCAAGGGAGCACCTTTTTCCCTAGAGCCTTTTTCAAAACACTTTATACTATACACATATAGTATTTTCCAAATCATACATCTAATATGAATCCCAATAAATCTCCTTTCTCAAAATCGATTATCCCAAAATCGATAATTCTCAAGCTAGGCTTTCCAAATCCAATATTGATTTTACGCAAAAATTAAAAGCCTTTCCAAATCCAAAGGTTCCAAACCTTTTCCCAAAATCATTCTCATAAGATCCTTTATATATATATATATATATATATATATATATATATATAACCTTGAAAAATCTTTAAATCATTTCAAACTTTATATAAAACCCCTTTTTTACTTCAAATATTTTCAAAAATCCATTTCTTCTGGCTATAGATTCAACAAGGGGAGATTTATCTTATATAACAAAGATATATAACTTTGTTTATTCAAATCAAATATTCAATTTTGATTACTTTTTTTTGTAAAGTTGTTTCCATCTTACTTATCATCATAGAAATATCCAGCTTTCACTTTTATTCATTGTATATTTTATAAAATATACTTTCATTTCAAAAATCATTTCACATTTCTTATCCATAAATTTCCAATATTACTTTCATTCAACCCTGCACGATATACACATATCATCCATACGCAATACCAATCTGATCGCTCACTTGATCACACAATTTCTCTTCTGAACTAGTATCGTCCACCCGACTTCCTAGTGCGGACTCAAATCTGGTTCCTTGATCAAAAACCGTCATTCTCCTTGCATAGTCATAATTATGATAGAGAATATCCAGAACCAATCAACAATCCATATTCAGGTTCGCCGTCGAAAATCTAGTGAAAAATCCCCACTCGGATCGATATACTATCTCGAAATTCTATGCTCGAATCCGGATCAAATTACTATGCGAATAGAATAATATATGTACATCCTACGTATTTATCTTCATTGATCATTAACTAAATCAATTCTCTTTTCTATTCACATTTCCTTAGGTTCTTATTCATTTATTCACCATTGCTTCAATCCTCATTTGGATGATCACCTCAATTCTTATCTCAAATGGATTTTTAATCATAAACAGTTTGCACTATGACCAGCTTATATTTAGAAAATATCTTGAAATTTTTTAAATAGATAAGTAGTTGAAAAGTAATTATTAGTTTGTAAAATAGCTGTAAAATAGTTAAGTAATTGTAAAATAGTTGGAAAATAGTCAAATAATTATAGAAATTTTAAATAATTGCAAAATAGTTGTAAAATGGTAATTAGTTTATAAAACAGTCGTAAAGTAGTTAAATAGTTCCAAAAATAATTGTAAAATAAGTATAAAATAGTTTGGCTTTTAAAAGAAAGACTGTATATAGTGAATAGCTTGGAAAAATAGATTTATATTAAAACAATTTATTTTGAAAATAGTCTAGAGCAAAACCGTTCAATTCCCAATCTCCATTTCCAATCAATTCAATTTAAATTTCCACTTCCATTTAGATTGACCCAATTCCAATTTAAATAACTCCAATTTCCATCAGACTTGATTTATCCCCAATTCAAGTTGAATTAATTCACAATTTCTTTCCAAATTCAAATCAAATTCCATTTGATTTTTACCTATTCAAATTTAATCACAATTTCAATTAATTCAAATAAATTTCAAATTGAACCAATTTCAATTCACATCAATTCCAATTTGAATTAATCCCTATTCCCATTTGAATGTGAACTCATTCAACTTCAATTTCATTTCAAATTAATTTAATTCAAATGTTCCATTTGAATTTTTAAACTTATCCATCTTCAGTCACAATTCCAATTAATTCAAGTCAAATTTAATTTGAACTAATTCAATTCAAAATTTAAATTTAAGCCATCCCAAATTATATAAATTCGAGTTAAATTTTTAAATGTTGATTTAGTCCTTTAACTCAAATCAACTTATTTCTTTAAACCATTTAATTCTGAATCCAAATTCCATTTTTAACCTATTTAATCTTTGAAATCCAATTCACAGTTTAAAGATTATTAATAAGATAATATTATTCACATTATTTTAAAACATCCATACATTTCCAATTTCTAGATTTGAAACCATCTTTGATATTATGTATATTCCTCATATATATTATTTCCTTTACACACCAAGTTATCCTTAAATTTTAAACCACATTTGGTTTTTAATTCAAAACAAATTCCTTCAAGTTTTCAAACAACTCTTGTTTGAAATAGGACGCTTTCATTCAAATACATTAAATAATATTATTTTTTATTTCTTTATCACTTTGAAATAATTTTCAAATTTCTGGTCCTAGATTTAAAACTTCACAATTTAGATCATCTTCAATTCCAATTTATAAGTCATACTTGCCTAAATGTTTTATTTCCCTAAAACATTTCATTTTGCTTACTCATTAATACACATTTTATTATTAAACACAACAATCATTTATGATAATAACCAAGATTATCATATCTGGACCAATTCATTATTATCTTATTCTGAAGCTCTTTTCGAAATTCAAGATTTTAATTTCAGTTTGAATCCGTTTCAAACTTATCTTTAGTTAATTTTAATTTGGTTGTATTTCTATTACCACTTAGTTTAATTCCAATAATTTAACAACCAATTACCTTAATATTTATTAGAAATAAATATTGCTTTATATATCAAAATATATTCTTATATAAAATCACTTAATATCTTTATATAAGAAAATAACAAGTACACTGTCATATATATATATATATATATATATATATATATATATATATATATATTCACTCAACTCATTCTAGGGTACCATTGACCCTATCCTTAATGAGTAAATCCGCCAGAGCCAAGGTTCTCGCTTAACCTTCAGCTTTGATACCAAATGTAATGACCCAGAAATTTCGATCCAGAAAATTCCAGATAGTTATCAAAAGAAGAAACAGAAACAAAACACAGATTCTCACATTTGCAGCGGATAAAATATAATATCACATAAAATAACAATTATACAAAGAAAGTTGTAATTTTTATTTTACATTTTCAATACATCAGAGCTGCAACATTTCACAATCACAGGACAGTTAAAATAACTTGTCCTAGATATACAACAATATTTTATAGCGGAAAACACTCCATACGTTCCGGCCATCCAGCTCACCTCCTGAGCTCCAGAACGTCCTTACTAGGAAATCTGTAATATTCGGTCTGACCCGAGCATTACATCAAAGTAACACCCGGGTCAGGCTGGAAACCAGCATGAGTAAACCCATCTAACATGAAATACTACTGTATAAAACTTATTTAAAACCCTGGGTAAATCATTCATCACTACAAGTTCACAATTTGTTTTAGACATCACTTATTTCACACATCAATTCCTAAGTATAAAACTTGGATTAAATGGTCCAATTCATTTAAATCATTCCATACCATACTATTGATTTCACATATCAATCTATGAAGAATCGAAGTGGTTTTGGGTATTAACTAATACCCGACTCTGGTCTCTTCAAATCCAATGTCATCTTAATCCAAATTATTCAAGTGGTTAAATTTTAAGTACTGGATGTCACTTTTACACAGCAATTCATCATAGATAACCACATTATCTCTATTCAACCCAACATATCATATTACAAAATCATTTCATTTCACAAAGCATCGCAATCACATATTATGGATAACAATTAATCTAAGGCATTCAAATATCATTCAATCATTCATAAGCAAGATAAATTAGCCATATCATTCTAATTAATTTAAACCATTCAAATTAATTTAAATAGATTAAATTAATTACTTCCATCATCTTTAAATCCTGCTTACTCAACATTAATTAATTACAAATCAATTGATTAATCATCCTCTAATTTTCCATCTTAATTAATCATCCTTGATTAATTATCCTTTAATTACAATAAGTAATTGACTCTCAATTAATTACTCAAAATAATAAATCCTTAATTACTTCCCTTAAGTATCTATCATTAACTAAATCACTTTTAGTAAATATCCAATAATTACTTTCCTTAATTAATGACATTCTGTAATTGTTCTATAATTACTTTCATTATCATCGCTAATTTATTTCATTAAGTGATTAATCCTCAATTAATCACATTAATAAATCAATCGATTAAATTGATTTCTCAAATTAATTAACCTTTATTAATTATTAATAGTTAGTTATTTCCTTAATTGATTATATTAATCAATTAGCGATCCTTTAATACATTAGAAAATCAATACATTATTTAAATCACCTTTGAAACATTATACAACTTCTTAAAACAATAATTTTAAAGTATTTTAAAACTTTAAATCTCGTTTAAATCTTGCTAATACTTTATTTTTGAAGTTGGTTTGTATTTACTTTTGAAAATTATACGTTTAGATAAACCTCTAAAAACTTGATTAAACATTTCTATAACCAATATAATTATTTATAACCTTCCAAATCAGATCACTCAATTAGCTTACTTTAATCTAGGTCATAATTAAATTTAACCCTGGTTATTAAACACAATCCAAAACCCGAGCCTAACACACAAACCTCCCGAGTCAACTAGCAAATATCTCAAGCAATCCTCCAACTACCCTTTCTTCGAGTCAGCTTGCAAATGCCCCCGAGTTCGACTACTGCAATCTTCATCTTCCCCAAACCTATAATACCCAGACGCACGAACCGTACATGTGCACGTGTACATCGACCCCAATCATCGACCAACAACGTTTCAGCTCTCGACAAGTCAACTCCAACCTCGGCAACCCAACGCGATCACCCAGATCGTGATATCACTCACGAATCGAAAATCGAGCACTCGAACGAAACTGCAGCAAACTCAAATGGCTGAACCCGCCACTAGTCATCGCCTCCGACCATGAGATCACCCACCGACTATCAGAAGCTACGCCACAACTTCCAGCATCGCTTCACCTTATCGCGATCGGGTCCGATCCTTTGTCAATGACGAACGAATCTCGGTAGCTCCAACTACCCAAATCCTTCACTAAACCCTACTTCGCCAATCTCCGACCACCACAGCCATTAATAAAATTCAACTTCATTTTTTCTGAGATTCCTAACCCATTGGCCACCTCCAGCCCAGAACTCGCCACAAAACTCGACGCCAGTCATCGGCAATTGACAAATATGTCGAAACCCATCATCGAAGAATATCTCAACAATTATTTTACTAAAACTACGATTTTCATCTTAAAAATCATATTATCCAAAGCTGATTCAAGTTATATAGTTGAAACGATAAATCATAATACTTGATTTTAACCCAATTTAAGGTTTTCACTGCTTCTTTTCCCTTTTCCAGTAAATTTCAGACTTAATTTATCTTATTTAAATTTTAAAAACTAAATTGTGTCTAATCAATCAGCTTTTGTTTGAAACACAAAGCCTGTCGGTGATTAGTTTAGGGGATTTTGAATTTTAATTAAAATTTCATTCTGTAAATTTTGAAATAGAGATGAATCAGACCAGACCAAACATGCACAGTTCAACACAAACATATATACAGAGATTTTGCTTATATATATATATAGACATGCAATACAAACATCATCACCGAAATACACATGCAACATCATTTATTTCCTTAAGTCTTTTAAATAAGTGTTTACTCACTTAATGCTTGAACAAAGGAGGGTTTTGAAAATCTATAATTAAACAGAGGTTTGTATCCATAAGAACAGTCACACATGTTCAAAACAACTGCATATTTATCTATATACTAACATATTTTCAGCATGCACTCAAATCTTACAAAGTTATTTCATTGTTTTATCACAATCATCAACTTCAAACAGATTCAAACATTAAAAAGAGTAGCAGTTTACTCGCCCCTTGCTTGAACAGAGCAGGTTTTGAATTTGAAACCTTATAAGCTTGCTCAATCAATGAAACTGAAAGTGGAATTTGATCTGAGATGCTTTTATTTACTTCAAGCTTTGAAACTAAGATGATCTTGTTTGTTGATGATTAAAGTTGATTTCTAGAAGTGATTTTGCTTTTAAAATAGAAATGGATTTGCTGTTTTGAATTAACTTTCTGTTTCCTTTTGCTTTTCTTTATAGGTTTTTGTTACTTTAAACTTTTGAATAAGAAGATAGGAAAAAGAAAAATGATGAGGAAAAGATATAAGTTTATATAGATTAGTTAGGATTTATTAAAAATAAAAGAAAATAAAAATAAAAATAAAGTGACACTTGTCTTTTACTCTACTTAACCATTTAACACATGTTATTAAACAGGCTTATATAACAACACTTGTAATTAGGCATGAGTAAATTAGTTTTTAAATGGTTAAAAAGCCTTTATAATTAATTTCCTAATTAATAAATATATATCTTAATTTATATAAATTAAAACCCTTTAAAATGAAAATAATATAAAACAACTATATTCTAAATAAAATCATATATATATTTAAGATATATATCTATCCTTTGAATTTCAATATTCTAATCCAAATTCAAATTCAATTTAAAATTTAATTTAAATTCAATTCATAAATTAAATTTGTAAATAATAAGTCTATTTTAAAATCTATTTATACCTATATTTAAAAACATCACATTACTATTATTGTTTGAAAATAACAATTTTTTCAATTCTAAATAATTTATCAAGGAATTATTAAATAATTATTTTTCCCAGATATGAATAATTCAATTTTTAATTATATTTCCAAATTCATTTACACATCCAGATGTCTATTATTATCAGAATTATCTGTTCAATTGATTAAAATAGTTAATTACCCATTTATCAGATGTCCAATACCTAGGTTATCACACAAACACACACATATAAGTTGGATTAAAAAATTAACAATTTGGATTAAATTTATACTTTAAAAACAAAACTACTTTCATTTTAAGTATTTTTTATTATAAAACAATTAAACTTATAAAAAGAGCCAAATGATTTAAAAGTTGCACAAAGGTCCATTCATAAAGTTTGGACCAAAAAAACTTTCCTTCTTACATGAATGATAAGTTTGTAACTAAAAATAGTCGTATAACTATTAGAAATCAATTTTCAGTTAATAATAAATAATTGACATATATAGTTCAATTATAATAAGCTTTCAAGTTTTCTCTTTTCTCAAAATTATCAAAACAAAACAAAAGAAGGCACATGTAAATTCATGGTAAGAATAAACAGATCTAAATAGTACATAGAATTATAACAAATTAGCATATGCGACAAAGAATCTAATCATATAAATTTTGAAATAAGCATATGTTATGAAGAGATGAATAACATATGTAGATCTAAAATAAAATAATATAACAGTCAAATATTCAATTGAGATGATAGAGAGTTTTGATTTAAATATCTAAAATGTTTAATTAAACACACGACGAATCTTAAAAAATCCAACCATATGAATGATAAAATGTATAAATTAATTAATTTGAGAATTACTTCAGACGCGTCCTATAAATCACACCTAGAAACTTTGAATCAAAAGCTCCAAAACTTAATAGAATCAATCTCTAGAATTCGCAAGAATCAAGAGACGATAACCACCTTTTGTTTGGTTTTTTTCTATTTTGAAAGCTATTGTCTTCGGATGGGATAGAAGAAGAGAGGAATGAATGTGAATTGTCTGGAGAGTATTCTAAAATGAATGAGAGAAAATATATTTAAAGGAAACACTAAGACCTTTTAATTCTCTCTTTTAAAACTTTTCTATTTATTTTCCAATTAAATCTCATCAAATCATATCCCTTTTTTGTTGACTATGGATGATCTTAATTGGTGCCACATGGCCTTAAAAAAAATTCACATCACTTAGCATTCAATATATTTAAATTAAATTTAAACATTCAATCGATATAGTATACCGATGCGCTCATTTATAACTTTTGTATAAGTAATTTATTAAAAACTTATACTGTTCAAACAAATCAAATTAAATTTTAATAACTAACATTTCACAAATATTAACTAATTTAATTTATTTATAAACCAAATCATTATTTATTCTATATAAGTCCAATTTAAAAATTCTACCGACATCGTATATCAATACAGGCATTTATAACTTTTATACATACACTTATTAAATATTAATAATATTCAAACAAATCAAATAAAATTTAATAATTAATATTTCATAAATATTAATTAACATAATTAATTTACAATAATTATAAGTCAATTAAATCGTATGGTTTATTTGAAGTATTTTTCATTTTCGTTGTGTGATTCAAAGATGTAAATTCGATCGGCGATTAATATCGAACAATTCAAATTTTAATGCTCATACTTCACCTATGGTTTGACATTTTGTCCAAACGTATCGCTAAAATCCAATTTTACTTATTATAAGCGGTATCCGATAGTAATGATTATTTGCACTAATTCTCTTTGTCAAAACCATATCACATTAGGACTTGTGGAATTTAGTTTTGGTCAAAACTACAACATCGTCAACATTCAACTTTGTAAGTCCAAACATAGAATTCTTAATTCAATAATAATAATTATTATTAATCATATTGCTCTAACCAAAGACGTTAACTTTGAGTTGGCAACATTCGACCATGATACTAACCTCATATAACCATGGAGACGAGTTTTCTAATTAATACTGTTTCATTTTCAATGCTTTAACTCAGACCCACTATAGTCATTCGATGGATGTCATGCCATAAATTAACAATAATCAAAGGAGAGTGTCCATATTGAATTTCCATGATATTCTTAAGTCAAGTGAACTACGTATCATCATCACTTCGAGATTGTTTGTTTGACCTTAGTTATATTAAACAATAGAGAACTCTCAAACGAGTCATTCCATATTTATGTAATAATAATCAGTACGTAACCTCTTGGTCCTCCCAACAGCCATGAGTAATACACTGTCCAACATTTGGAGAGCACACGGACTGTGGTCTCAAAAGATGTATCGATATTCTTTCTCCAAACATCTCGAGTACGAATATTCAAAATCATATGTAATGTTTTTAATGTGATAAAGTTCTCATGATTAGAATACATTGTAATTACTATCACATAACATGTCATTTAAGAATTTTCTATTTAATATACTTTAAATTAATTACTTAATTAATTATATCATAATATAACGAGTACATAATAAAAAGAGAACATCTTAATTTTGAAAAAGATTAGTTATCGAGTTTGATATATGTATCAAATACATAATTGCCCCTAGAGCATTCCTCAAACTTTATTAATCTCCCACTTGCGAACTTGAGGTCAATTATGGACTTATTCCAATTTCTTTGATTGGTTTTCCTAAAACTAATTGAACTAGTTCCTTGGTGAACGAGAATGCTATGTTGTTTTAGTTATATATCTTGTCAATCAACTCTCTTCATCACTGATAAACTGCTTTATGTTGTAGAACTATTCCGAGTATGTCACTCGACTTTTAGTCAGCTCTAGATTCTTATGCTAACTATGTCACGGCATTGTTTTTATATAAAAATGTCATGGGATTCTCAACATTTGGAATTAACCCTAGCTCTATTATTAATTTATGCATTTATTTATACTTCGTTTATCGCGCAACATAATTCAAGGTGATGCACGTAGACTTTCACTGAATCCACTATATTATACTTCCCATTTCGACACACCCCAATGTGGAAAACTTACCACGGACTTGAGTCACGGAAATTTTGTAACATCCTTATTTAGTTTGTTAGTTAATTAATTAATTATGCTCCGGAAATGGAATTTGTGCAAACATGGAATTTAACAACAAAACTTGTACCACTGTGTTCATGGAAAAATTCTGAGCAACTTTCATATTTGGATTTTTGCGATCAGAGTCCAAATGAAGAAGTTACGGACGAAAAACGAATCCCAAACGAAAATAACTAGATAAGAAAAATTAGCATTTTATATTAATTTCCTAGGTCCACGTGCCTACCAGTTGTTAGGGTAGTTAACCCCAGTGGTCGACTGTAACCCATAGGTGATCTACCGGTAGTGACCTGGGGACTCCAATAAATCTAGGCCGCAACGATCTGGATTTAATATATTTCGATCTAACGGTTCTGGTTGATTCTAGAGCCTATGAATTGAGGTCTAACCCTCTCTTCTCATATTTTTATGGGGCCAGTAGTGAAGCTCTACCATTTCTTCTTCTCCACTTTCTTTCTAAATTATAAAAGTGAGATTTTTGTATCTGTATTCATAAAAATCAGAGAAGAGCGGAAATTTAATAAAAAGAGAAGAGACGAGAATCAACCATATGCGTATTTGAGGTTATTTATATATTTATATCTACTTTCGCTCCCTATCCCAATTCTCTTCTTGGATCTGTAATTCTAATTTATGTATATATCCGTTTATACACATCTCTTGGATTAAAAAGGATTTTAAGATGAATCAAAAGTTCTACTTCAGATCTGGAGATTCGGTTAGCTTTTAAATGGTGGGTGGGAAATTTATAGATTATTATAATATGAAGATTATCCCATCATTGTTTATTTGATTTCTATGCCTAATTAGATAATTGTATATGAGTTGCAGACGACAAATTGAATAAGATATTAATATATAAATATCACCTGCATATTTTGTTTATGCATTGATTTAGCATTATACTCAACCTGATCTGGAATTTATTCCCAAAAGTATGAATTTAGAATATTGATTTAAATGAAATTTATTCTAGATCTGAAATAGGTTGTATAATAATGTTATAAATTTGGATTATTACCCAAATCTTGTTAGAATATATACTTTTCTTTATTTGGAATTGTTGGAATTTACCATTTAATATTTATAAATTAATTTGATTTTTTTTTCATTTTAGAAAGATACAGCGTTTGAACTAAAAGTATACATGCAAATAGAAAGAGAAAAAGACGTGTAAAGTATGAATTCATTGTAGTTTACACTGTCTATTTCAGTAATAAAAAGAATTGATTTTCCCTTGTAATTTCAAACAATATAATCTTTTATATTTTAAAATTAAATCCCTTTTGGACTAATTTATAGAAATTGTAGCGGATAATCCTTTTAGATATGATTCCAACAGTTTAACATGCAAAAGTATATTCTAGTGAAGGTATATAACTAGAAAATATTTGATAACAATAAATATTCGTATGTAATTAATGTGCTTATAATAATTAATAAAAAAGCTAATGATCCTTGCATGTAATATTCATGTTTAGGATAATGAACTAATGAAAAAAGAATTTAAAACGTTGTAACTCCAATAAATGGCAATAAAAATGGAAGTTGCAATAATTTGATAGGGTAAATGGATAGATGAGTCTGACAAAAATGGAATAGATATAAAGGTTACTAATTTGAAATTAGTAATCATACATAAATGGCTTAGGAAATTTCCATTAGGATTTTATGGACAAATTGACATTTATAAGCATTAAGTCGAAATTTATGGGTAGATAAATATTTAAGATAAATCTTATTGTCTTAAGTTAAAATGGAAAGTAAGCTTGTCCAATGTCTACCTAAGATAAATAAAGATTTAGCATGGTTAATTAGACTTAGTGGGTTAGTGATGCAAGGTCAGTAGAGTCACTCGATGGGAGACTATCCTTCACTATAGCTACCAAACAGTCGGGTGTACTGACTACTGATGTGAGATATCACTAATTTTAGGACCCATCATGATGTGGGACATTGGACTTGCTTTCTCAATTAGAAAGTATTAAATGGTCCAAATTTGGAATTAGGAGCGGTGATGGATATCTCCATAGGGGTTCGCTTCTGGTTTGAGGTATTAAGTGGTTGAAGGGTGCACCTCTTTCCTAAATGGAAGTATTAAGTAACCTAGCGAGATTTTAAGTAAATAAATATGGATGTATCTAAAAAGGGTTTACTTCGATGTTGAGGCCTTAAGTGGCTGGAGGGTCTGTCCCCCTACCGAAAGGAGTAACCTAATGAGGTGCCGTATTTATAATTAAAGAGTGAGAGTGGAAACCTCGAGAAGAGTTCGCTTCAGGTTTGGGGTTTTAATTGACCAAAGGGTCCTCCTCTTTTCCTATAAAAGAAGTATTGAGTTGCTCAATGAGATTTCCAAGCAATGACAACTAGATAGTATCATTGAGGAGCACGCTCCAGGAAATAGGTCTTACATGACAGGTTCTGCCTATTTACCACTTGAAAGTAATAGGTGGCATGTGTACAATCTCTTACATTGCTAAGGACGTAATAATAATAGTATTGTTTAGGAGCACGCCTTGGGGATACGTCTTAAATGATGGAGTCTGCCATAGTTAAGGTCTTTAATGACCAGAGTCAGCCTATTTTTTAATAAAATGCATTAAGTGGCTTGGTTACTGTTTATTACGTGACTATATTTTTTATTAGCGATAGATGCGGTAACAGTTGGACATTAAATGTTAGAAGCCTTAAATAGTGATTAGAGGTCTTATAGCTTGGACCTACCAACTATTGACAACAATGTTAGGAAACTACCTTGGGAATAGGTCTTAAATGACAGAGTCTACCATAATTAAGATCTTAAACAACAGAGTCTACCTATTTCTCGTTTTAAAAGAATTATTTAAGCCTGCTTCATATTAGAAGTACTAAGTGGCTAATGGATTTGGAAGTATTGATTGGTTAATATGGCTTCATTAGTATTTTGTGATGACCTAAATTTTTGGACGGTTTAAATCGACAATAAACCACACATATCTAACTCAAACCATTCAAAAGGGTAGATTATCAATGAGTAAATAAGAAAATAACAGAAAAGAAGGAAAGCAAAACAAAGAATCTCGCAGCGGAATGATAAAATATAATAATAATAATAAAAAAACAGTTCATGAAGCTGTTTTACGATATGCATTTGATTACAAAAATTTACCACAAATCAGAGTATAATCAACAAACATATCAAATAATGCAGTGAAATAATAATAGTAAATACGATCTAGCAACCTTATCTTTATCTTCAAGGAATAATGTCTTCCAACACTGAAATTCTCAGGCTGACTCGAGCATAATAAAAAGAAAAAACACTCGAGTCAGAACTAAAAGTTCTTATGTAGGTTAAATCAACAACAAATAACTATGAGTGTAATAGCTTAAGAGATGTTTACGGGATTTTGCATTTCTTATCCAGTGTATAATGTGCGTGCAATAACTTAAGGAATGTTATGTGATTTTCCATCTCCTAAAGATTTGTTAAACTATCTATATGTAGTAAGATACGCTATATATGTAGTGTCTATCAGTAATGTAAAGTATTAAAATAGCTTTAAGGCTTTACATCGATCCCTCTTAACACATTTTTAAGAAGGCAGTCTATGCAACCCCTGTAACACAACCAGTAACGTCGATAGCCAGTAAGTTCCCTACAGGTACCATACTAAAACAAAATCATAGTGGGCGCGTATAAGGATAAAAGTATGACAAGGCATGTGAGGCAATGCCCAATGTAGGATTTTACCAGTTTATCCTTTTTGGCTGGTGGAAACGCATCGTAGCTACGACCAACCTGCCGAGTCCACCACCCCCAAATCAAATCAAGATGAGCAAACAAGTCCAAAATCAATATAATAATACGAAGGGGTGATGGCTCCTAAGGGTTTCTAACTCCTTGGCCAGACATGGGCTCCTGTTTTTGTCATTTCCAATTGACATATGTGTCGGGGTGGTCAGTCATCGTTCTCTTTATTCAAGAAAAGGTTCACCAAGTCCAACCACTTCATTCTGGATCATCCACCATGTACACAATTGTTAAAGTTGTTCTAATATTGACAGAGAGTATGCCAATAAGAGGCCCCGGTCTCTTTAACAACCAAACATCATTTTTCACAGTGGTTAATTCTTTTAGATTTTGAAACCAATTCATATTTGGAATCAAAATATCATATTCACTTCAAAATATCCTTCAGTTCGAAATCATCATATTTACTCAAAATATCTCATTTTCACTTGAAAATATCATTTCAAATTCAAATTTAGTTTATAACATCACATAATCGCATTCGAATTTAAATCAACGATTTAAATATAAACATTCCAACTTTGCACAGTTTGAAATTGGAAAAATAGTTTGAATGGATATAAATAGTTTAAGGATTTTAAAACGGTTTAATAAAAAATGGTTTGATTATTGAAGATGGTTTACATAGTAAAATAGGTTGGAAAAATCTAAATAATTTAAATATCAGAACGGATCTTATACAATTTATATTAAAATAATTTATTTTAAAAATAATATTAAATCAAACTGTTTCCTTCCATTTCAACAAATCTGGATCCATGTTCAAAATTCAAATCAACAAAACTCAATTTCCAATCTTCCAATTTAATTAACTCAATTTCAATTTAGTTTCAAACCAACTTGAATTCAATTTCATTTCGAAATAACTTCAATTTCCAAAACGTTCATTTTTAACTTTAAATTCGATTCAACAATTCAATTCATTGATTTGAAATTCCAATTCAAAATTTATTTTAAACCGTTTCGATTTATATCATTTTCAAGTCTAATTTCAATTTACTGGTTTAAAATACTTAAATCAAATTAAACCACATTGTTCAATTTTAAGATCGAAAATTTTAAAATAATTCAATTTCCAAAATTAAAATTATATATCAATTACAACTTCACATTTCCAATTCAATTCTTTAAAACAATTTCCTTTTAACCAATTTATGTTTCAACATTTCAAAGCTTGAATTGGAAAATAATTCAATTCATATAAATCCAAAATTTATTTCTTTTAAACGATATTATTTAATCAAAATCCAAATTCAAGATTTTAAAACCATTTAATTTAACCAAACCGGTGCCCCTATATAATTTTCTACCCTATGGCCAAGTGATCAATTATTTCAATTTTAATTATAGGGATGGGTATATACCTTTGCAATCCAAATCAAAGTGCCATATATATATATATATATATATATATCACTTCAACCTATTTATTTTTTTATTTGAAATAATTTAAATAACAGATTATATGCTTTCAATTAATATACAGGGTGATAACAGGGATATATATAAATAAATAAACATCCAATCATTCAAAATGTCAACAAATAGACATCTATCACAATTAACATCCAAATCAGCCAATAAATCACAATAATTAACTGATTATTTAACTATCAATTCAATTTCAATATTAATTTAAATGGCTATTTGATTCAATAAAATTGAATTTCAATTAAAATGTCAAATTAAACTACCAAACAACAACCAATAAAATTCTTATCACTTCATAAATTTAATTCAATTAACATAAGAAGATTTAGTATTGCGTGAGTGGGTTAAATCACCCACCTTTGATTTATAGCCAATTTAAAATCCAGTAAAAGTCCAAATTTTGAACAGTTTCTAAATTTCACCAAACTAATTCCATGCTGTCTAGAATTTCGATATGATTCCAATGAAAAAACTGCGCATGAATCCGAGTACGTATGGAAAAGTTTTGAAGTTAGAACGTTTGAAATTTAAAATTTTAATTAAAAGTAAACAAATTGCAAACTTGTAATTAGCACTACCTCTCCAAAACCCTAGCAACAATAGTTGTTCATGAACCTTAACAACTAGTCGCCGCCTTCAAGATAACGTCGCTGCCACCACAAGCCGACATCTGAGCTCGCCGTTTAACTCACTACCTCTGGCTGACCTCACAGGGACTCGTGCGGCCATCACCATCTCCTCCACGTGCTTCACCGCAGTACGCCAAAGTTCGCCAAATGTGGCAATTTCAGGCACTTCCTACACAAACGAACCCTATAGATCGAATCTACTAATCATCCTCTACCTCGCAGCAACCTCCGAACGTCGATTAGTCGATGATCCACCATTGATCGCGAAACCCTAACAACAGACCGCTAAGAAAGATCACCAATTTCTGGACAAAGGAAGACTTTAATCAAAAAAATGAATTGAAAACACAGATTACATTCATCGAGAGCTTCGTGGGGATATATTATACTATATTATAGGGTTTGAAGAGTTTAAATTTTAGAGTTTAATTTGGAATTGTAGTTTAGGGTTTTGATATATCTGCCATTAAGAAGGAACTTATGAGATAGAAATTGTACATATAGAAAATGAAGATAGAAAGTTGCTAGGGTTAATAATAGTCTAATATAAACAAAGCTTGATAAGAATGGATGGAACAGATCGAATGGGTCGAAGCGATAACAAAGACCCTAAAAGCCCGTTTCGATTCCAAAACGAAGTAGGACATCCCATATATCAAAATATAGGTTCTCAATATTTTTAAATTCAATGAAACTAGTTTCAACCCTAATTCTAATGTATATAGAAGTTAGCATTTTAAAATCAAAATACATTTATTTAAATTCCATAAATTAATTTCTACGCATTTCGAGCTCGCACGTTCGAATGATAAGCCCGATCGCTATGAAACGTGAAATTATAAAATAATTTAGTATTATGGATCCGATGAAACCGGTTTCATTGAAATCCAGACGGTGCCCAAAAAGGCTAATTTTACACGTTAATTAAATGAATTATTATTTTAAAATCAATCTAATCACTTTTAAATTCAAATTTAAAAGTTAATAATTTTCATCATTCCTGATTACATAGAAATTAATAATATTTTTAAAATTAATTTTTCCATGTGAAACCTAGTATGTAAATATTACATTAATTTTAATGTTAAATTACAACAGAAATAAAACCTAGTTTATTATAATTCAAATTCTAACATATGGTTTTATTTTGATTTACACTCTTATTATTAAATCAACTATTACATTATGAATATAATTAACATTAGTTTACATTTCATGACATTCATGTTCTACTGTTATCATCTTAGCTCATATTAACTGCAATATTTAATTACAATAATTTCACATTGATCTCCCAATTAATTTCGAACGGATTAAATAATAAGGTAATAAGTAAAACAATGGTTATACATTAGTAATTCAACACATTTCTAATTTTATTGTTTACAAAAAAAGGCTAATAAATTTTTGTACTAAATAACTGATTTCATATTCTATATTAAACCAATTTTAATTAAATAACATATAATTTAACCATTATTTACAACATTTAATTTATTCCTCATTAACCTTTATTATTACCATTTATTCAAATTACATTAAACAGTTGTGAATAACATTCAAACAATATATTAAATTACATTCTAATAATTTCTTTCCATTTATATATCATAATTTTTAATTTCTCACAATATTAAATTCTAAAATCTTATTAAATTGAATATTTTTAATTATCAAAAACACGGGTCGTTATATTTCATACCTTGGAAAGGGGTAGGTAAATAATCGTGTGTGCATTGCAAGGTTAGATTAAAATTGCTGACCTAAATAGACAACATAATTAAATGGAAACCTATTGGTATAAGTTTGTTTTACAAACAATTTATATTTTTCCAGTCACTAAACCGTTGTTGCGACTCCCTCCTCATTACAACCCATAAGATAGATTTTAGAGGAACAGGTCATTAGAGCTTGATGTGCTTTATTGTTGGAGAAGTCTTATCTCTCTCATGCTCGATACTAATGTGGAAATCTGTTATCCAAGGAATACCATTAATTCCAAGGTAGTAGTCATAGTCAGTATTTTTACCCAATTATTTTTTCCGCTGTGAGTTTAGATTTCTATCAATCTTTGATAATGCTTTTCTTATTTGTAAGTACCAAAACCAACGATCCGTGCTCTGATGAACATGAGTTTCGATATTTGTCGAAATGTAGGAATATTAATGTGCGGGTTGTTACATTTGGTATTAGAGCCTAGGCTAGTAGATTAGAGGGATCGGGAAAAACTGAGAGAACATATTCGTACTTTCCAATCTAGTAATATTATATTTTTATGCTAGATTTCAAGAGTTCCGACTACAGAAATAGTTGTGGTTCCACTTTGGAGGAATGGTCAAAGCAACTATGAGTTGAAAATATCTTAGAGTTAAGATTTTCACGCCAACTCTGAAGTACTCCACAATGTGCTGGCGATGCGTAAAGCATTATTGATGAAGAGCATGAGTACGAGATATGGTTGAATCTCAAAGATCAAAGGTGTTCGACTCGACGATTGAGATTCTAGCTACCTTGCATTTTGGATTTTGAATTCCAGTCAGAAACACATAATTATTCCAGGTGGATGGAAAATTAGAGTCTTTACGTCTAAATTGTCTGGAAGCAAGTTTACTAGGGCGCATTCATTGATCACCTCTTTGATGGAAAACTATATTTTTACTTGAATAATTAACGTCAGCTCTTTAGTCTAAAAACCTGTGAGAAATTTTTTATAAAGTATTTTTGAAATGCCTTATATTTTTGAAAAAGATGTTTTCAAATGATTTCTTTTTCCAAAGATTTAATCTAGAAATTTTTTTTGGAAAAGTTTTGAAATTTTAATTTTAAAACAAGCAAGTACACCATTAGATTGGTCGTGTAAAGAAATTTTTGGTTTATAAAAGATTAATCTTTATATCCTTAAATATTTATGTGTAATATCAGTAAAGGCTAGATATTGATTTTTTGCAAGAAAATAGTTTTCCAATTTGGAAAATTTGTTTTTAAAAAGAAGGTTTTGTGAAACCTTGAAATATTTATATATAAGTTTGACTTTTAAGGGAAGTTTTGGTATAAAATAGTTTCTATTATTTCGAAACAAGTATAAAGGGGCATATATTTAGATGAGTGATTTTTCGATATTTAAAATCGAGGCTTTTACATTTTCTTTCTTTAAGTTATGGACAAATTAATAACAACGTTAAACTAGCATGGAAGAAATATTTCCATGTGAAGTAGGCAGGAAATAGCAGCTGGAATATTGTCGGGTTTTTGGAATTTTTGTTGGTCGCAGCAGCGTTGGGACTACTATGAATTGCTGGAGCATGGTTCGGGACTTGGCGGTAGGCTTTGACAATGGCATGATGAGAATAAGAATTTTTTGTATTGTGTCGAATCAAAGGAGAATGTGCTAAATGATTATCATTATTTAATCCGACCCTAATTAGATCTACATTCAATTAACTTCCAAAGACCATCTAATGGTTGACCACTTAAGAGTAAACCTAGAGTGGTCTACCGATTAACGAGTTTTGACACAACATGAACCTGCAACGAGACTATTAAAGTCGCATCATTCCCCTAGCTGCCTCCTTTCATTCTCCTTCCTCAACAAGCCAAACCCAATCTCCATTCTCCTCCTCCTCATCCAAGTAGCAGCCTCTCTCTTCACTGTTCCTCCTATAAGCGATGCCATTTTCTCCCTCTCCTAGAAGTAGCAGCCTCACCTTTCCCCTTTGTGCTAGTTTTGCACATTAGATCTCGGCCTACCATCACTCCAGGTCTAAACCCTATTTTCTCCCTCTGACCACTTCTTTCCGAGACATCTTTCTGCACTGCTAATTTTTCCACACACCAT
The DNA here is from genome assembly GCA_030765085.1 of Allium cepa. Taxonomy (NCBI): domain Eukaryota; kingdom Viridiplantae; phylum Streptophyta; class Magnoliopsida; order Asparagales; family Amaryllidaceae; genus Allium; species Allium cepa. The sequence continues at coordinate 906,957,646 of CM060932.1, forward strand.
TATGGTCTCAACCCTTAAGAGGTCACTTCACTGGACTGGAATGAGCAGAAGGTTTCACCATTTTTGGGCTAGGAGTGCTATTTGTCATGGTAGGACATGCGTCGATGCTCTGCTTTGAGTCCTTTAAGTGAGCATGTTGTCGGTGTTGCATTTGCCTTCTTGAAATCCTATCGCCGTAGAATTTTGATGGAGGTCACAGTTTGATTCGTTCGGAGGTGAAGGAAATCTTGATTGAACTGATTAATGATGATCTCGCCGAGATTTTGCAGGCCTCTACGAAGGACATGGACTTGGATGATTTTGAAGTGATCGACTCAAAGATTTTGAAGTAATTTTTTTCCAAATTGTCGATGTTTAGAAGTTAGATAATCTATGATCCCTAAGTTGAAGTTATGACTGGATTCATCTCATAGTGTGAAAACCACATATGCTAGTATTGGTGGCATCACCATCAGTAGGCCATGCACCCTTTTTATTCAATTTGTCAATCAAGGATTCGCGCTCCACAGAGTCACTTTCCGTATTTTCACCTATCCACTCTTGTCTTTAGGGTAATATGGATGAATTTCAATGGTGATGTAGTTTTGTAGAAGGTTCCTTAAGCCATAATTAGATCCTTCGTTAGGAAGATGGCAATTCCGCAGGCGTCAACACCACCAACAACGCCAGTGACATGAGATTGGATGTGTAGCCGCAATGCTACGACCATTTAAGGATCGCAACAATGGATCGAGATCCAGCTATGGAGCAAGGCATCTCATAGTCGTAGGTGTTAATTTAGGATTTTTGGTATTGTTGTCTTTTCCTTCCAATATTTGTTCGTTTCTTTTAGGGTAGTTTGGGTTGTAAAATGCTAGTTGTCTCTTATAAAAGGCATGCACGATATTACGAGTTTCTATTCATTTTCTGCGTTATTGTTTATGGGTATGCGAACCGCTTCTATATATATGCATATTAGTGAAACGATACAAATATAGGAATCTCATGAAGACACTTAATTAACAGTAAAAACAATATAAGAATGGAAGTTTAGAATAGTTGGAAATTTTAGCGCAGGACATGACAAAACTAGTTTGATATCGCGAATCATTGCTCATGTTCCTTAAAATCTATTTTTTTTTTGAATAATAGATGTGTTGACATTCTTTAAATAAAATGTCAAATTCTTGGGTAAAGGTTAGTTGTAGAATTTTCGAATTTGATTTATGTGTTTAGGCATAACCGACTTTCGCCTACGCTCAAATTGTGGCTTGATTAATCCAAATTTTTTATATGTAAAATATTTTGAAAAATTTCCCCTTGATTAAAAAGCTCCATTTTGAGAAAAAAAAAGAAAAGAGTTTTATGTTTTAGTTATTTTTGATTCTAAAATTATTTTAAGAGTTTTCATTCAAAATTTTATTTCAAGGGAAAATGTGCATTTAGATATTTTGCGATTTTACTTTCCAAATGACATACAAATTTAAAAAATGAAAAATATTTTTGTGAAAACTTTGATTTTGAATGTCACATGTTAGGCTTAAGGAAGACCAATAGACATAGAATTTAAGAATTTAGGTGTGCATTAGGGTCAATGATGCGATATATGTGAGCGATAACAAGGGAAAAGTAGTTTTAGCCTTGGAATTTCTATTTTCATACCTTGTCGATGACTCGTGAAAATCTATTTTTAGACTTAATTCCATTTTAGAGCTTGAAAATAAGTCTCTTTATGCGTTTTGTATGTGGAAAATTTGGAGTAAATCTACCACAATTAAGAAATTTCCACGGTACTAAGGGAACAAGAAGATTATAGTATGGTAAGAATGTTAAATTCTCTGCCTAAATTTATTTTTCTAACATAAGAGTAAAGTTTAGGAAGTGAATTTTTGATACATTAGATTATTAGATGATAGGAAGTGGATGCAAAATTGGTTGCTTCATACTTCTATTTATAGGAGTATAGGGGTTTTGGTTGAAAAGATTTTTCATAAAGCTGCGTACATGTAGAACTGCCTGTATATCTGTAGGTTGTTTGTATCTTGTTTTCAAAAATATTTTCAAAATAAAATGCATTCAAGTATGAGGATCCAATTTAGAATCATTATGCATGCATATTTTCTATGTGGTGAAACAATAAACACTCTGAACTTATGCACGTTTGGTTACTAAATTTTTCGTACACTCATTGGTTTTGAGTTTAGGATAATTAGAAGCCAAAACTTTGACTTAGTCATTGGTGAAATTTTGGTGATGAAATTCTTTTTAAGGGGGAAGAATGTAACACCTCGTAATTTGGCGTTAGTTATTTAATTAGTTAATTAATTAGGCTTCAAAAGTGGACTTTTTGTGCAAATGATAAAATTTGACCATGAAACTTCCACCATTGCGTTCGTGGTGAAATTCTGAGCAACTTTCATATTTGGAGTTTTGCGATCGGAGTCCAAACGAAGAAGTTACGGATGAAAAACGAATTCGAAACAAAAATAATTAAATAAGAAAAATTACATTTTATATTAATTGTCTAGTCCCATAAGCCGACCTGTTATTAGGGACAGTCAACTCCTAGTGGTTGATCGGTGACCCAAAGGCGGTCGACCGATAGCGACCTAGTGGCTTCAATAAACCTAGGCTGCAACGGCCCGGATTTAATATATTTCTGTCTAACAGTTCTAGTTGATTCTGGCGCCTATAAATTCAGGCATAACCCTCCCTTCTATTCTTATATTTTTATGGAGGCAATTGTAAAGCTCTATCATTTCTTCTTTCCCGCTTTCTTTCTAAATTATAAAGATAAGATATTTGTATCTATATTCATACAAATCGGAGAAGAATAGAAATCTAATAAAAAGGAGAAGAGAAGAGAATCAACCACATGCATATTTGGGGAATTTATATATTTATATATATTTGTATCTATTTTCTCTTCCTATCCCAGTTCACTTCCAAGATCTGTAATTCTAATGTATGTATATACACTTTTATACATACCTCTTAGTTTAAAAAGAATTTGGAGATGAATCAACGTTTCAACTTCAGATTTGGAGATTTGGATTTCTTTTAAAAGGCGAGTGGGAAATCTATAGATTGTTATAATATGAAAATTATCCCACTGTTGTTTATTTGATTCCTATGCCCAATTGGAGAATTTTATATGAGTTGTAGGCAACGATTTGAATACGGTCTGAATATAATAAATATCAACTACATATTCTTGTTTATGAATTGATCTAGTGTTATACATCCTAATCTGAAAATCAGTCCAAAAGTATGAATTTAGAATACTAATTTGAATGAAATTTATTTCAGATCTGAAATAGATTTTATAAGAATATTATAAATTTGGATTATTACCCAAATCTTATTAGAATATAAACTTTTATATATTTGGAATTGTTGAAATTTAGATCTGTTTAATATTTATAAATTAGTTTGATTTCTTTCCTTTTTAGAGAAATATAATGCTTGATCTAACAAGAAATAGATGCAAATAGAAAGAGAAAGAGATGTGTAAAGTATGAATTCATTATACCTTACACTGTCTATTTCTGTAACAAAAAGAAAAGGTTATTCCTTGTAATTTCAAACAATGTAATCTTTTATATTTTAAAGTTAAATCTTTTGTTTAGGACTAATTTTATAGAAATTATAGCGGATAATCTTTTTAGATATGATTCCAACAATTTAACATGCAAAAGTATATTCTAGTAAAAATATATGACTAGAACATATTTGATATTAGTAAATATTCGTACGTAATCACTACACTTATAATAATTAAATAAAAAGCTAAGAGCGACGCTTGCATGTAATATCCGCGTTTAGGATAATTAACTATTGGGAAAAGAATTTAAAAGGTTGTAACTGCAATAATGGTAATAAATATGGGAGATGTAATAATTTGATATGGTAAATGGATTAATGAGACTGACAATAACGTAATAGATATAAATATTACTAGTTTGAAATTAGTATTCATATATAAATGTCTTAGGAAATATCCGTTAGGATTTTATAGACAAAATAACATTTATGAGCACTAAATGAGGATTTATGGGTAGATAAATATTTAAGGTAAATTTTATTGCCTTGAATAAAAAAGAATTAACAAGCTAAGTCCAATGTCTACCTAAGATAATATAAATAAAGACTTAGGATGGTTAATTGGACTTAGTGGGCTAGTGATGCGAGGTTAGTAGAGTCACTCGATGGAAGACTGGCCTCCATTTTGAGGCTACCAGCAATCGGGTGTACTTAGTACTAATGTGATATATTACTACTTCTAGGACCCATGATGACATGAGAGATTGGGCTTGCTTTCTTAATTGGAAAGTATTAAATGGTCAAAATTTGAAATTATGAGCGGTGAGGGATATCTCTTTATGAGTTCGCTTCTGTTTTGAGATCTTAAGTGGATGAATGGTCCACCACTTCCCTTAATGGAAGTATTAAGTAACTTAGTGAGATTCCAAATAAATAAATAAATAAGAATGTCTCTAAAAAGGGTTTACTTCAGTGTTGAGGTCTTAAGTAGCTAAAGGATCTGACTCCCAACCGAAAGAAGTAACCTAATGAGACGTCATATTTATAATTAAAGATTGAGAATAGATATCTCGGGAAGTGTTCGCCTCAAGTTTAGGGTCTTAAGTGATTGTAGGTTCCTCCACTTTCCTTTAAAAGAAGTATTAAGTAGCCCAATGAGATTTCCAAGCAACAACCATGCTCTAATACCAATTCAAACAGGGGGAAGGAAAATTCACGCCAGTTATATATAAAGACAATTAAAAAAATAGTTCTGAATTTCCTGAAATATAAGATAAAAAAGAAATTATGGAATAGAGAGATACCTGCTTTCTATCCATACGATTAGGTCGAAGTTGTTGCGGCGTAGCGATTAATAGACCAGAAGATGCACGGTGTAGCGGAAGAATTCATTTTTTTAATCTCTCAAAATACGAAGCTTAGAGAAAGAGGCTATTCAAACAAGGGGGAGAAAATTTCACACCAATTAAATATAAAGACATATAAACAAATAGTTCTAAAATTTCTGAAATATAAGATAAAAAAGAAATTATGGAATAGAGAGATACCTGCTTTCTATCCATATAATTAGGTCGATGTTGTTGCAGCGTAGCGATTAATAGACCAGAACATGCGCGGCGTAGCGGAACAATTCGTTTTTTTTTAAATCTCTCAAAATATGAAGCTTAGAGGAAGAGGCTTGCTCTGACAAATGAAAAGTGATTTTAAGCTGCCATTAAAATTTCAAAGAAAGCTTCAAAATATATTGCACTTTAGATGATTCAAATATACATAGGAGGGCTCCTTATATACTTGGAGCAAACCGGTTTCTCGGTTGTACATTACACACACTAGTCGGGAAAAGATACCGCACTTATAATACTTTATACAATCGTACACTCCACTTACAAAGCATAGAATAAAGTAAAGATAATGGAGAATAAAGCTTATAGCCACTATCCTTTTAATCTTGCACTTTTCTATCTTTATGCTATGTTGATAAGATAAGAAATATTATAATGCCTGCCATTATCTTTTAGTCAGTATCAGCCATTTGATCTTAGACACGCTCTGGATCATAATCTTCTAGAGTACGTCTTTCACTAGCACTTAGATCTGGACTACTCTCTAAGTCTAGTTCTGGTTCATCTTTGTCATAAATTAGTACATCATTTTCTAAATAAAACATGTTTATAGATACTGGTAATGGGAGTGGGACCTTTAACTCAATTTCTCCATATATTTGGTACCTATTTGTTTCTACTTGTAGGATCAGTTCCTTCCAATTAGGCGAAGGACTGAGAGTTGCTTAGATTGATGGTATTGCCATAGCATAACTGCTCCAGAGAGTACCTTCGTACATATGAAAATAACATTTTAATCCTTTAGAATCATGCTATCCTAAATGCTTAAAAATGGTCAATCCATGACTAGCTGGCTTAATAGTATGCTAATTATCGAAACTGTAAACTGGTATAGTTGAACTAATGCACACAACAATATCTACAAATATTCGTAAGTACTGAGCTGCTATTATCGAGAATATTTTGCCAAATCTTTCTAGAACTGTTAGTCCTTGAGATGATGGTTTTGATGACAACAACCTTAGAATAGATTATAAAATATAAATACTAACAGTATAAATTTAGATATATATGTATATGCAGGATTTAACCATGCAGGTACCAAGAATGAAGACAGTGCAATATAGAGATTCAAGATATCAAGATTGAAGACTCTTGAGTATCAAGATTATCAAGAGTTCAAGTAATTTATCTTTTAATAAGAAATTTTGTTAAAATTCCTAGAAAAGCACTGTCATCTTAAAATCTAATTTATTCGTGGAATGGAATCCACTTCGAGCCTATTAAAGGGATGAAACCCTAAGTAGGATGGAACCTACGAAAAATCTAGTGGTATATTGTTTTGTATCCGCTAATTTTTATTAAAAATCATTTTTACAAAATTATATCTTGTTTTCAAAATGTTTTCAAAACCTTCTTTTAAAAAGCATCAAAAACATCTATCTTGATTTCAAATACATTTAGCCTCAAAATAATCTTTAATTTCAAAATCAAATTATCCATGGTTTTAACTATCTTTAATAATAATATATTTAATTTTTAAATATTTTGATTCGAATATAAAATTATAGTAAAATTTCGTATATATTATTCTATATATTTTACTTATGTATTTTAGCTATAGTCTAGTATATTTATAAAGTTTAAAATTGTTTTAATATAAGATAGAAGTTATTTTCAAAGAAAATCAAATCACCAAAATATCCTTTGGGATGTTGACATGCTCATGTACCCTATGTCGACATAGTGTAAGTTGAATTTAAAATTCAAAAGAAGTGTCTATTCATCATATCTCTTCACGAATGGACATGGCTGTTGTTCTTCTATAAATAAAGGATGTTTTCAACGAATTTAAAAACAGTTTTTCTGGTTTTTCACTCCTCTTCCTCTTCCACATTTTTATATACATATTCTTACCATTACTCCGCCGAAATCAACATCGAATCTAACTAGATTATCTCTGGTTTGATTCTTTTTCACTATCTCAACAAGATCCTCAGTGCTACTCAGAGTTATAGGATTTTTGTAATCAACTTAGCGAGAAAAGGTGCGAATGTGGCCTTGGAAATCAATCAAGCGAGATAAGGTGTGATTGTAGCCTTGGAAATCAATTGGGCGAACTTGTTGCCTGGGAAATCAAGTATCTCTACCCAGAGGATTGTGAATCTGGAGGGTGTACCTCGTTGCCTTGAAATCGAAGGTGTAATTGTAAAGATTGTTTTTGAAAGGAAATCCGTACTTGTGTGCGGGACTGGATGTAGGGTAACTCCGAACCAGTATAAAATCCGGTGTGTTCTTTCCTTTACTACTTTTACTTTATATTTGCATCTATGTTTGATTCTGTGATCATATCTGTGTCTGAATATTGCACACATTTGTGTTTAAATTAACAAAAACTCAAAAAGATTTAATAATTCTCTAAAACACTATTCACCCCCTCTAGTGTTTATCCTAGCCTTAAGATCCTTAATCCGCATTTCTCACATTTAATCATAGCAAGGTTTTCAAAGTTTCATAATCTGATTTTTGAAAAAGTTTTAAAAATGGCTAAGTTTCTTAATACTAGTTTAGAAATATTCAGATCATCATTGTCTCATGAGTCTGCATATAATCAATGTTCAAATTAAAGTTGTCTACCAAAATTGTTTGATGTGCAGGAAACATGTTTTATGGGAGTTGAGGAATCAATCCACAATGGAAAAATTGTGCAGATCAAAAAGAACAAATGGATGCTCGATAGTGGATGTTCTAGACATATGATTGGCAATCCAGAAATGTTAAATGATATAATATACAGAGACAGAGGACTGGTTAACTTTGGAGACAATTCAAAAGGATATGTGATTGGCATCGGCAAAGTTGGTAACTCTGAAACTCCTATTATTATTAATGTTTTGCTAGTTAAGAATCTGTAACATAACCTGCTAAGTATAAGTCAACTTTGCGATAAAGGATATAAAATTAAATTTGAGAAAGATAAATGTCACATTGAAGATAATAATTCAACCATAATATTTGAGGGAATTAAGAAAAAGAATATTTATATTCTTAGTATGAAAGTTTCAAATGATAACTTGTGTCTTTTGGAAAATACAAGTGACCCTCGGATTTGGCATAAGAGATTTGGGCATTTGAATTTCAAACTCTTATCTAGACTGTCAAAACATGATCTAGTAAGAGGTCTCCCTAAAATGAATTTTAAAGTAGATAGTCTATGCGATGCATGTCAATTAGAAAAACTTAGAAAAAGTTCTTTTAAATTAAAAGATATGATTTCAACTTGAAAACCTCTTGAATTACTTCACCTTGATTTATTTGGTCCATCTCAAATTCTATCAACAAATCATAGTAAATATATTTTTATAATTGTAGATGATTATTCTAGATTTACATGGACAATATTTTTGAAACATGAAAGTAATACTTTTGAATGTTTTAAGAACTTTACAAAACGGATTCAAAATCAGCTTTCTCTAAAAATAATAACCATTCGTAGTGATCACAGTGGTGAATTTGAAAATGAAAAGTCTGAGGAATTCTGCAATAAAAAAGGAATAACTCACAATTTTTCATTTCGAAGAACTCCACAATAAAACGGAGTAGTAGAACGTTAAAATAGGACTATTCAAGAGTGTGCGAGAACCATGCTTTCAGATAGTAAATTATCAAAGTATTTTTGGACAGAAGCAGTTGCTACCGCCTGTTATACTTTAAATAGAATTTTAATTAGACCTTTAACTGATAAGACATCTTATTAACTTCTTCATAGAAAGAGATCTAAAGTATCTTATTTTAGAATTTTTGAAAGTAAATGTTTTATTTTAAATACCAAATATAACTTAGATAAATTTGATCCTAAATCAGATAAAGGTATCTTTATTGGATATTCTAATAAAAGTAAAGCATACAGAGTATTTAATTTAAAAACTAACAATATCGAAGAAACAATGCATGTTTCATTCAATGAAAATCTCAGAAATTTTGAAGATACAAATAATGAAGAGGATTTAATCATTCAAAATCAAGAGCCTACTCAAAATTATAATGAAATTAATCATCCTAATAAAAGGACTAAACTTTTAGAAGATCATCCCATTGAAAATGTACTAGGAGATATGCAATCTGTTGTTAAAACTAGAAATCAACTACGTCAAATGAGTAATGTAGCTTTTATATCAACTATTGAACCTAAGAATCCAAAAGAAGCATCAACTGATGATTCGTGGATTTTGGCTATGCAAGAAGAATCAAATCAATTCATTAGAAATGATGTTTGAGAACTTGTTCCTAGACCTATGAATAAAACTATAATTGGAACTAAATGGGTTTATAAAAATAAAATGAATGAACAAAGAGAGGTAGTTTGAAATTAAGCCTGATTAGTCGCTCAAGGTTTTTTGTCAAGAAGAAGGAATATATTTTGATGAAACCTTTGCTCTCGTAGCAAGATTAGAAGACATTAGGATTCTACATGCTTTCGCAAATCATAATAATTTTAAACTATATCAAATGGATGTTAAAAGTGCCTTTTTAAATGGATTTATAAAATAGGAAGTATATGTTTAATAACCACCACTTTTTGAAAATGAAAAATTACCAAATCATGTTTACAAACTTAAGAAAGTTTTATATGGTCTAAAACAAGCTCCTAGAGCCTGGTTTGATAGACTAAGATCTTACTTATTACAATCAAATTTCGAAATTGGTAAAGTAGATAATACTCTTTTTATTAAAAGAAATAAAAATGATATTCAACTAGTACAAGTTTGCGTAGATGATATCATTTTTGGATCAACTAACTTTGCAATAAATAAAGAATTTTCTGAAATAATGTCAAAAGAGTTTGAGATGAGCCATATGGGTGAATTAAAGTTCTTTTTAGAATTACAAATAAAAACAATTAGATAATGCTATGGTTATTAGTCAAAAAAAATATGCTAAAGACCTAGTTAATAAATTTGGTTTGACTACTGCGGGTGGAAAATCCACTCCCATGGCAACCAATGTGTACCTTAGTAAAGAAGATCTCTCGAAAGATATAGATCAAAAGTTATATAGAGGAATGATTGGATCACTACTCTATATCACTGCTAGTAGACCTGATATCATGCATAGCGTTTGTCTCTGTACAAGATATCAATCCCAATCTAAAGAGGCCCACTTAAAAGCCGTAAAACGTATCATAAAAAATGTTAAACACACTTCTGACTATGGCTTATTTTACCCTAAAAATGATTCTTTTTACTTAATATCTTACTGTGATGCTGATTACGTTGGTCGTAAATCAGACCGAAAAAGTACAAGTGGAACTTGTCACTTTTTGGGGCATTCTCTAATTTTCTGGTTTAGTAAAAAGCAAAACACGGTTTCTTTATCAACAACCGAGGCAGAATATATTTCTCCTGCTTTGGCTTGTTCTCAAGTAATATATATGCAACAAACTTTAAAAGATTATGGTTTAAAAATTTCAAAATCACCAATTTTTTGTGATAATACTAGTGCAATAAATTTATCCAAAAATACTACTCAACATGCTCAAACTAAACATATTGATATAAGACATCATTTTCTTAAAGATAATATAAATAAGGAAGTAATTACTCTAGATTATATTAATTCCAAGATTCAAATTGCTGATATATTAACAAAACCATTAAATGAATCTATATTTATTAAATTAAAAAGAGAATTAGGTATTTGTTCAATAACTGAAATATAAAATATAAATAACAAAGTATAATTAAAAATTAAAACAAAATAAATCAATTAATAAAAAAATTTAAAGGACCATGTCGACATACCTCCCAACCCATGTCGACATATAATGTTTTTTATTTCTAAAATTTTCCCACCAAAATTCAAAATAATTGGTTATATATTCTTCTCATTTTCGAAATTTTATTCATTATTTCTATTATTTCTCTGTTCTATCCTCTGAAATCAAATAATCAATGGCCTCCTCTTCCAAATCAAGCAAAAATTCTACCTTTTCGTTTCCTTCTCCCACTTCTGGTCCATTTCAACGTACTACTCTCGCTCGTGTGACGAAAATGGCGGATTCTTTGAAGGTTGCACTTCAGTTAATGACTGAAATTCAAGTAATGCAATTTCGAATGGCCAAGGAACAAGAGAGGCAAGGCAAAATCCTTAGGAATTTTCAAAAATTTCTAATGGACAATTATGCTAACCCAATCTTGATTGACGAAGACTCTTCAGGAGAACAAATACAAGAGGCCAGTGAAGAAGAAGAAGTCCACATGGAAGAAGTGCACGCGGAAGATGACGACAAAGTCGTTTGCATTGGAGAAGTGTGCTTTGACAAAGAGAAAAATCTTGTCGAACAACATGAAAATTTCCGTTTCCACTATCCAAACTGTTCAATTCATAGATCTCCCATTTTCAAAGACACTCATTAGTTTCTTTTCTCTTTTTCCTTTTGGTGTATGTTCTTTCTTACATTTCCCATGAAAATGTAAATACAACAATATAAATGAATAATTTTTGTTCTTATATGTGCTATTATATGGACACTTAGTTAAGATAGTTAGTTTAAGACTTAGTTAAGTGTTGATTATTTATGATAACACTATCATTATAATCACATGTCATAGAGTATTAGATTTAGGGGGAGCGATATAATTTTTTTGATATATTTGGAGTTAGTTTTTGTTGATGACAAAGGGGGAGAAATATAAAATAGGATAGTTAGGCATAGATTAAGGGGGGGTTATTAGGATAGAAGTAATATTTTATAAACAAAGGTTGTCATCATCAAAAAGGGGAGATTGTTAGTTCTTGAGATTATAGTTTTGATGACAACAACCTTAGAATATATTATAAAATATAAATACTAACAGTATAAGTTTAGATATATATGTATATGTAGGATTTAACCATGCAGGTACCAAGAATGAAGACTGTACAGTATAGAGATTCAAGATATCAAGATTGAAGACTCATGAGTATCAAGATTACCAAGAGTTCAAGAATTCAAGTAATTTATCTTTTAATTAGAAATTTTGTTAAAACTCGTAGAAAAGCACTGGCATCTTAAAATCCAATTTATTCGTGGAATGAAATCCACTTCGAGCCTGTTAAAGGATGGAACCCTAAGTAGGATGTAACCTATAAAAAATCTAGTGAAACATTGTTTTGTATCCGCTAATTTTTATTCAAAATGATTTTTACAAAATTGTATCTTGTTTTCAAAATGTTTTCAAAACCTTCCTTTCAAAAGCATCAAAAACATCTATCTTGATTTCAAATAACTTTAGCCTCAAAATAAACTTTAATTTTAAAATCAAATTATCCATGGTTTTATCTATCTTTAATAATGATATATTTCATTTTTAAATATTTATACTTAGATTTAAATAAAAAACTATATTAAAATTTTGTATATATTATTCTATATATTTACTTATGTATTTTAACTATAGTCAAGTATATTTATAAAGTTTAAATATGTTTTAATATAAGATAGAAGTTATTTTCAAAGAAATTCAAATCACCAAAATATCCTTTGGGATGTCGACATGCTTATGTACCCTATGTCGACGTAGTGTCAGTTGAATTCAAAATTTAAATTTCAAAAGAAGTGTCTATTCGTCATATCTCTTCACGAATAGACATGGCTGTTGTTCTTCTATAAATAGGGGATGTTTTCAACGAATTTAAAAACAGATTTTATGGTTTTTCACTCCTCTTCTTCTTTCACCATTTTATATACATATTCTTACCATTACTGTGCCGAAATCAACATTGAATCTAATTAGATTATCTCTGCTTTGATTCTCTATCATTATCTCAACAAGATCCTCGGTGCTATTCAAAGTTACAGGCTTTTGTAATCAACTTAGCGAGAAAAGGTGTGATTCTAACCTTGGAAATAAATCAAGCAAGATAAGGTGTGATTATAGCCTTGGAAATCAAATGGGTGAACTTGTTTCATGAGAAATCAAGTATCTCTACCCAGAGGATTGTGAATCTGGCAGGTGTACCTCGTTGCCTTGAAATCGAGGGTGTAATTGTAAAGATTGTTTTTGAAAGGAAATCCGTACTTGTGCGCGGGACTGGATGTAGGGTAACTCCGAACTAGTATAAAATCCGGTGTGTTCTTTCCTTTACTACTTTTAATTTATATTTGCATCTATGTTTGGTTCTGTGATCATATCTGTGTCTTAATATTGCATACATTTGTGTTTAAATTAACAAAAACTCAAAAAGATTTAATAATTCTCTAAAACACTATTCACTCCCCTCTAGTGCTTATCCTTGCCTTAAGATCCTTAGTCCGCATTTCTCACAAGAACTTCATCTTCTATTGGATTATGGAATGTGATTCTAGAAAGCATTCCATGGTCAATAAATCTATTATCTTGTCCATTTCACAAGGTAGATAGGCACTTTCAACTCTTATTCTGAGCATATTTGAACGTCTATCATGAACTACCTTGAACTGAACTCCTTCAATAATCCGTTTATAGTATTTCATTAATAATTCTTGTAACTCTACATGATGTAGTTTCATCTGTCATGAACAAGTTTCTCTATTCTGAGCACAACTTCTTTATCTACTTGCTTGCCTAATCCTTCTAGAATTGGTGCTGGTCTGAGTTTTAGATGGCTTGAGAGTTGTTCGTAGGTTAAATTTTGTGGTTGCTTAGAAATTTGGTTTTTAAGTTCTTCCCTTTCTGCTAGTAATTATTGGATTCGTTTTTGTAGTAAGGCATTAGTATTTTGAGTGTAGGTATCTGTCTGATCGTAATTTTCTAAGAATTGGTTACGATGGATTAACAGTTCTATCTTGTGACGACCTGGGCCTCAGCGTTTGAAAATCGGCATCCAATACATAACCTGTATTCAAATGCTGGAGATTCAAACGTTGGATTCTGGTTCGCTGGAGCTTATAACACATTAGATGATAACAACACAGTGCAAAGAAAGTCATTTCATTGATACACAACATGGATACAAAATTTTGATAACAAATGACCATCAACATCAGAGAACAATATATATGATACAACAACAGAATACAACACCACAGTGAAAAAGATAACACAACAGGGTCTTCCAAAAGAGAGCGAGAGAGAGAGAAAGCGAGTATCCAACAGACTGCATCTTCATTCCCAAAGCTCCAAAGCTCCAGACCCAAAAGCTCCAAAAACCAAAAGCGTCCGAACCAAAGACTTCTAGATCTACATCTACTAACTGAACTAGCTTCACAACCTACTAGTGACCAGACTTTAGGCTACCCATATGGAAAATTAGTTACACCCATAATTTAGAAAAGGGAACAATAAACTCCGAATCAGTCATGGGACTAGTGTGATAAAACATAAAATAGTTGTTTGAACAAAAAGAAATAAAAGAAATCCGTTATGCTTTTTGAAAAATAAAACTACCATAAGATCTCCCGGCACACACTCAATGCAATCGCACACATGGGGAAGGTTTCTCCTTATAGTAGTCAAAAATGCTTGATACGTGAAAATCTTTTTGATATTATTATTAGTGTATAGTGTGGAAAACATTTCAAAAGTATAATACTAATCTTAGCCAGCATACGTACCATTATAGTATGTCTACTATAGCTACCATGTTAAATGGTAGATTCTACAACTAAAACCGTACAGGGCTCGTATTGAGTGATTGGATTTCCAACAAATGGCCAAGGCTAAAGAACTTCCATTATCTGAATGGGTACGCCTCCGGAGGGACGCCTCGAGAATTTAACCGGATTTCTGCTAACACAAGGCCGAGTTACCTCTGTAACTAAGTAACTAACTGTCACAAGTATGTCATTCACCTGTCGTAACTGACCTTTATCGAGGGCCCTCAACAACCAACAACCATATAAGCATAATATCTGGGCTCCATACCAGAATACCACTTTTTATCTAGAAGGAAATGCACACACCCTGAGGGGCGTGACCTCCATAACCTTGCTGCATCATTTCCTGTTTCGACCATTTTCGCGTTGTGAGGTTCAATGAAGTCTCATCCCACAAAGCTACGCTTTTCACAAAAGCCATGCTTCGATCAACAATGATCAGCACTTAGCATGCCACATTACCAAATTGGGAATAGATCACTAATAACTGTCAACTACATAACCTCTGAACTCGTACGTCTCAAAGAAGGGTGTTAATCTAAGAGATTTAATTCTCCGCCACCAAACAATAATGTATTTGATAGAAATCAGCTTTACATCTCAAAGTGTAATGTCAAACATACATCCATACAAGTCCATCCTGGGTCTGAATGGAACCGAAGGCACTTCGTCCAATTAAGGAAAGAAGTCCTTGCAAATCCGGATATCCCCATCCTGACCGGACTCCCCATCACATAGGGAAATCTCTATACCGGAGCAACTCGGTGCAAAGACAATCAACATGCAATCCTTTCGTTTTCGAAAATACCCGGGCTTCAACCACCATCTTTAAATGCAATCTCATTTCATCGTATCATTATTCAGAATGAGTTTTATGACTTAATATCCTTCCCCGGCTTATCCAAATAATGAGCTCTTATTTTAAAAACATGTGGATACAAATTTCCATTTTAATTATTTTAAACAAAAGATCCACCTTTAAGATTCGATGTGGTTTTCGGATAACCATTTGGAAGCTGATTCTCGGTCTCATCGAGATTCAAATTCCATCTTAAAGGCCAATTTGTTTACGTAAACAATCTTAATTCAATTCAGAAGTTCACATTCATACAGCAATACATCACAGATAAATAACTTATATTTATCATAGCTCAATCCAAAGCAATTCATATCACAGAACATCACATATCAGAGTTATCAAACAATTCATGGCATTCAATATAATCCAATAATCCATAAGCAAGATTAATTAGTTGTTCAATTCCAACTGAATTCAATTTAATCTCCAAATAAATTAAATTAATTACTTTTAAATCCTGCTTAATTTACATTAATTAATTACAAATTATTTTAATTAATTACTGAATTAATTAATCACATAATTGCTTTCATTAATTATCCTTTAATTAATGATTATCCTTAAATTCTTAATTAATTATCCTTTAACCATTAATTAATTAACCTTTAATCATTAATTAATTAACTTTTAATCATTATTTAATTAACCTTTAATCATAAATTAATTAACCTTAAATATTAATTAAATAATTAATTATTCTTCATTACTTACATTAAGTAATTATCCTTTAATTACTTTTATTAATTAATTAATATTTAATCACCCTAACCCTTAATTAATTTAACATAAACCATTTATCTTAATTAATTACTTTAATTATCATTTAAATCTTTATTTAATAAACCTTGAAAATTAATTATCATATTAATTAACTAAAGATCTGAAGTTAATTAATAATTAAAAACATTTCATTTCCTTAATTACTATTTAATTACAATATTAAAATTACTTAAAATAAACTTTAAAATAAAGGTTATATAAATTAAAACACTTTAAACTTAATTAATTTGAAATAATTTATTTTAAAACCTTAATTTAATCCCTAAACATAAATAAACACATATTATATCAAAGAATAAGTTTACGAAAATTTGTTAAAACTTGATTCATTTAAACTTTTATAAAACTTGTTTTATTTCGAAATTTTAAAACTATCCCAACATATACTCGTGATTAACCCGAGTTCTACCCGAGCCAAATGCAGATTTGCTCGAGTTCTTCCCCGAGCAATTTTTTTTCTCTTGTTTTTGATTTAAAATTTTAAAACCTGTAATCATATTAACCAACGCGAACACCCCGGAGCCAAACCCGAGCCATCAACCCAAATCCCTGAAAGCAAACTCGAGTCAAATGCCTTCTTCCCAAAACCAACAGTATCCAAATAACTAAAGATACATACCAAACCATGTGCACGTGCACTGGTGATTGGAGCAGCTCCGACCATCGAGACCACCTCCAGCACGTCGACGACGATCTACTCTAACCGTACGACCACTCAGATCCCTAAAATGATGACGAACTCGGAATCGAGCAACATCGAACTCCACTGGAACAAAACAGTTCATCCAAGAACCACCTCGCATGGCTACCTCCGGTCACCAAAAATCATGTGATCACATCTAGAGCTACATCACATCACGATGCTTCGATTCCACCACCTCCGATTGATTCTGATCCACCCACGACGCCACACAAGCTCCAGAAACAACGTCGACCAAACCAAGCCCTTAAACCCCACTTCAATGTCGTTCGGCCACCATGGTGGTCTATAAATCCAACCACCATTTTTCTCGAGAGCCTCAACCTCCAAACTACCTCAAGCCATGACCACGACCTCCCTCCCCTCGCCGATCACCAAAAATCACCAAAAGTCCCAAAACCGATCAACTCACGAATTCTCAACAAACCCAAACTTAAAAATTATGATATCTACATCAAAATTCATCATTTTTAAATACGAATCAGGTAGTAGAAACAAAACATGATTTCCATATATTTAATTTTCTGACTTATGTTGATTATTATTGTAGTTTCCTATTTTTGAAATAATTACTTAATATAAACATTGGAAACCATTTTCAAAATTAATATCTTGTTGATTTATACACTTTTTGTTTAAATATGATCAGCTAAAAGAGATTTGGGGAAGAGGAATTGAATTTTGAAAACATTTTGTAACCTGTATATTTGGAACAGAGGAATCTCTGCCTATACACAGACATGCATCCATTATATATATATATATACACACACACACACACACTTGCAGTCATTTTCATCTATACAAACATACATTCAACTATTATCACATGCAATCAAAATATAACAGGTTTACATTTTTATCAAGGTAATTTACTCACCAGATTTTTGAAACAGAGAGGCTTGGAATTTTGTTCTTTGAATTTGTAAACTGGAAAATGTATTTGAACTTGATTTTGATCTGCTTTGTAACAACCCTAGATTTTTATGTATATTTTAGTTTTGACTTTATTTCATTTTGAATTTTTTAAAAACTTTTTTCATTTCAAACATTTCATTTTTAAATATAAGTATTGATTATTATGTGAATTATAATTTCAAACAGGTATAAATTGGATATTTTACTGAAAGATGAATTTCTGTTCAAACTGGTCAAACTTTGACTTTTAAATTTCAAATTTAAATATTTAAACTCCTAAATTTTATCTTTTATTGTGAAAATATATTTAACAACTTGAATACTGCTTTTTGTTTCGTTGAAAACGGACTTAAACTGTGAAAGTTATGCACATTTCAATTTTGAGTATAATTTGTTTTATTTTGCAATTTTGTCTATTTTAGATTATATAAATCATATTTTCTTTGTTATATTTTATTTTAATATGTGTTAATATGTTATTTTATGTATATTTTTGTTTTCTGATATTTTTAAAGTGATAATATAATTTTTCCAAAATTTATTGCATATATTTTCTATTTTTAAAGGCTAGTTTCCATTTTTTTGCTATTTTCTTCATTTAAATTATATTTAATTAAAACTTATTTATTTATTTTTATGCACGCATTTTATTTTTATGTCTTTGTTTTTATTTATAAAAAAAATTTCAAGTACACAAAAATTTTCCAAAGTTCATTTCATTTATTTTCAAATTTTCTAGCCTAGTTTACATTTTCTTTGCTATTTTCTTAATTTAATTATATATAATTAATATTTATTTATATATTTTTGTTTATTTAATAAATTTTCGTGTTTTTATATGAATTTATATGCATTTTTCAGTTATTTAAAAATTTCAAAAGGAATTATGGAAATATGAAGAGTTTGAGACCATTTATTTGCCTGAGTCCTTTTGTATTCCGCCGTTTTATTTTCAATCAATGCATCATTATTTTGGCCGATTCTTTTCTGATTGCTTCAGCCACTTCTCTCTTAATTTTTCACGAAAATAAAAGTTTCTCATCCAAAATTTTCGGCCATGAACTCCGGAAGCAAAAGTTTGGTAAAGTTCTTCTTCTTTTTCGCTTATTCTTCTTGTTTTCCTTATCTCTTTGCTCTTGTCTTCACCTTTGTAGCTCAGCCCTTGCTCCTCCACCACCATAGCCACCTCCACCACCACCACAACCAGCTTCCATCCCCTCCAGCCCACTGTCCATCCATAGCCGTGGCCATCCATGATGTAGATCCACCAAATATTTGAGCAGACTCCACCTAAACATGACTTGCCAAGCTCTTTTACCTTCACCACTCCACCACATCACCTTGGCCATCCTTTGCATCATCACCACCAGCCACTTGCTGACCTGTGACCCCTGCCACATCAGTACATGACCCTACCAGGCCTGGCTGTGCCTATGTATGCTTAGGGCCGAATCATTTATGCACAGAAATTCTACTTTGGTTACCTTGATTTGAGTTATACATGCCTATACACTTCATCTCCTTCATATCCATGTTATGGCCGACCCTATTGAACCCAAACCTGATCCAAACCTGATTCAAAACCATCCCATAACAGTGCCTTTCCAGTCCATAGCTGAAGCATACAAGGTTGAATGCAAGTGCAAAAGTCCTAGCTTTGAATTGTGTAGTTATTCCTAGCATTGTTTTGCAATATCTTGGTTTGTAATTCATGTTTGTATTTGTTTTGTTTGATATATTTAAGGAAATTAATCTTTGGCTCTCCCGATCTCAAATCTTATTCATGTTGTTGTGCCTTCGAAGATTCCTTGTCGTGTGTTTTGGTTGTCATCTCCAGCTTAAACAAGTGAGTAAATCTCACCAGACTAATATGTACTTACATAGTGATAAACTGCCATCACCTGAATCTGTAAATGCATATCATCCTGTTATAACTGCTATATTTTATTCATACGAAGTTCACACCTATATTTACACTTTTTATACCATATGTTACTGTTATTTCATGTTATTCTGTTATTTTCGTCAGTTTATCACCCTGCAAGTTCCCTGTAGACTAGAATCACTATGGGTTGAAATGATACATACCCGAACGGACTTTAGAATAGGAGAAAATCATTATGGGCTGAAATGATAGGCCCGAATGATTTTCAATTATTTTCTTTTACTTGGGATTGCGGGTTTGAAATGATCAAACCCGGGTTTTCTTTGTAAATTACGGATTGAAATGATATATTACCCGTATCACTTCATCTAGGCTAGAAAATGAAATACAGACCTATTGTTAAAATATGTTTTTCTAAAAAATTTAAATTATTTTAGAAATGTAGATATTATAATATTTTGATTTAAATTTGATTTAAAATGATTTTTGTAAAGCATTATTGATTTGTAAGTGAAATAAATAAAGGGTAAAGTTAGAAATCTGAAATGTAAGTTACTTTGGAAATTAGAATTTGGTGATAAATAGAATTTAAATTAAATATGAAAATATGATAAATTTATGATATTTTGAATTAAATAAATTTAAAATGATTTTATAATATATTAATGATTTTTGAATAAAGTTAAAATGCGAAATGAATGAATATTTAGGTTGAAATTTGGAAATATAACTAAAATTGGAAATTTGTGAATTTGGCTTAAAAGTGAATTTTAAGTTAAGTAAATAAAAATGAAATTAAGTTATATTTGAAAATTTGAAACTTAAATGTTAAGTTAAATTTAATTTAATGTATTTAAAATTTAATGTTGGAATTTAATAAGTGAATTATTATTAAATTTTGATTTTTGAATGGAGATTTAACTTTATAAAACCATGAATATAAGGGTATTTGAATGACTATTTTAAAAGTGAAATTATATGATTTTATAAGCTAAAAATGATTTAAATAAAAATATAATTGTTTGTGAAATTATATTGAATGCTTGAAGTTAATTAACTGCATTTCTGAAATGCTATTAATTCTAATGTAAATGATAATACAGCATTTGTAAATGCTGTAGTTGATAATAATGAACCAAATGGCTAAGTTTAATTAAAGGCTATCATAGCATTTTTGTAAATGTTATAATTTTTGAATTTAACTAAGTTTTATTTGAAACTAATGTAACCCTATCACAGCATTTTTTTATGCTATCTTTTGTTAAATTGAACTGTTTTGAATGTAACTTTCTATAGCAATTTCTAAATGCCGCGAAAGTGAATTTTCATATGTTTTAATAAATTAAGTGGATAAATGAATTTTGAAAGACTAAAATTTTGTAAATTTAATAATTTAATTATTAAATATAATAACTTCATTTTTATGATTTAAAATGAAGTAATTTGTTTTGAAATATAAACTATTTTGAAATGTGTTTTGTAATGGTATTTAAATTAAATAAAAATGAATGTGGTTTGGAAGATATTATATTTTTGATATTTTGAAATGGATTTTGAATGATATTGAATTTTGAAATGATATTTGATTTTGAAGTATAAAGTACCATTTCGAAATTTTAACCACGGGGTGTATTTAATTTATAGTTTAACTTATTCTTAAATGATGGGCGATCCCAAGCATCCTTTAAGTTATTGTGTATTTCTACTATAGTTTACTTGAGTTGGTTTACATTATATAAGTATATATTGTCCTGACTCGAGTGTTTTGTGTTTTACTTTACGCTCGGGTCAGCCTTAGTATTCACAGCTTTGGATTCTCTTTCTAGAGCTGGTCTTTGCTGGAGTTTCTGCTTATTTACATTTATATCTACTCTCTGTTTCAGCTGTTCTAGTTTATCTCATGTATTAGTGAACTTCTATGTATTTGGGATTTCTATTATGTTGTTTTCAGATTGTATTATGTATTTGGTTTGAGACTCTGCCGTAGTAGCTTCATGAACTACTATGTATTTTATTTCCGCTGCGAGTTATTCTGATATTTCTGTGTCTGTGATTCTGTGACTGTACTTCATTTGCTCCAAATTTATTTACAATGCGGTATTTTGAGCAATTCAAGTCCGACATGTGCGGATGCGAATGGCTGAAAATATCGGGTTGTTACAGTTGGTATCAGAGCTTTGGTTTTAGGCAAACCTTAGCCTGCGGAGCAAAAAAAAAAAGTAATTTGAGATAGGGTAGAAATACCCTAAAATGAGTGAAATCAATCTCAGAATCATTTCCTTGTGAGAGAACGTATTTTCGAAGTATAAAATGATTTCCAAATGATTTTAAAGTATTTTTTAAAGATTATTTTGGTATAAAAATTTTCTTGTTTTGAAAGTTAATTTCTGGACTTTATCCCTTTAGCATCCACCTTGTTAGTAAGTTTTGTTGATTAGGATTTCCTTAAAATTTTGAACTTCTATCTTGGTTGGGATTTCTTCGATTAGGATTCCTTTGAATTTTGGAACATTCCTACTTGTTCTGAAATCTATTCCTATCTTCCCTAATTGCATTCTTTTGATTTTGGAGCTTTCCATAACTCCACTTTGAATAACCTCTAAAGATCGGCAGTTCCGCCAATCTTTGAATGATTTGTAAGGGAGTGAAATTCCTTTACAATTGGCATTGATTCACTAGAGATTTCTGTATCCTCGGATGTCTATGCTATCTATCTCCTGCTCTACCCGGATTCTATCTCTAGCGAACGAAGGTCGATTCACCTTAGATTTCCGTATTGATTATATTCCTAAAGTCACGGTTGACCGGTTAAGGTCGCTCGTGATTTATATAGGCTTATCTATCCTCTATTTGGTAATTAAATTATCTCATCTTCATTTGAGTTTATCTTCGAACTAGAATTCTATTTGATTAGAGTTCCTCTAATTTTGAATCTTTGTTTGTTTGAAATCCTTCCTTGAATCATCCTTTGGAAATTTGTGTTTGGTTGTATTTTGAAATTGTGCATACATCGAAATTATTAAGGATGGCCATATTTTTATATATAAAAGTGAAATGTTTTAGATAAGGACTATATACCTTTCAAAAATGAAAATTTGAAATTTCGAAAAAATTTAAAATTTTGAAAATTTTATAAGAACTTGATTTATACAAAAATGATTTATAACTGAAGGGTTCTGAATTTGAATTTCGAGCAATCGAATTCCGGTGTTTTGAAATCGGTTTTAAGATTTTGGAAAATATATAATAATAATATGATTTAAAGACATTTTTTTTTCAAATAAGAAATGTTTCAAATGTATTCGATTGAATTTCAATGATTTTGAAGGAATTTCAAAGAAGTCTTTCAAAGTTAATTGAAGTCCAGAACTCACTTATGTCGCTGGAAAATAATTTCGATAATGAATGCATGCATCATCGACATTGATTTTCGAGTTTCTGAGTGAGGGAGAGGCCACTCTAGTAGCTTTGCTATGCGAGTGATTTCGTGAAACCAATTTTGATTTCAGATTTCGAAGTATGGTTTGATATTCGAAAGATAGATCCGTGTGTGTGTATATATATATATATTTGAAATGATTTAAAGTATGCCGGTGTTCAGTCCTTGAGATTCAGATTTGTTTTGCTATAACCCTATCTTTTGAAGTTGGTTTACTGATTTGTTGTTGACTTCCAACTCTTGGATTGAAAATATGATTTCTTCGACTATTTTGAAAGTTCGAGCACTTCCAAATCAACGTTAACTATTCAAAGCTAAGTAATTTTGAAAAATATAAAGTATTTGCTAAATTATATAAATTTAGTTTGTATGTTTCAAGTATGAAAAAATATGATTTGTATAAGTTGAAACTGTTTTGTTAAGTAAACAAATAAGATTATTTTGAATTATACTAATATGACATTTAGTTTTGACATGTTTTGGATAAAAAAAATTTAGTCTTCAAATGTTTGAGAAAAATTTGGTTTTAAATGTTTTAACTTAGTAACATCTTTATGAAACTATTTATTTAACAAGTTGGAATAGATACATAAGTTGTACATATGTTGTTTTATTCGCATAATTAATTTGATCCAAGTTTGAGTACACAAGTTTGAGGTGAATTACACCATTTCGTGTTAGGATTTTTCATTTGATTCTTGATGGCAAATATTTGATATGGATTTTGGGCTTGATTCTATAATTCTCTATCATAGTATATAGCTATGCAAGGAGACTGATGGCTTCTAGTGAAGAAACCATATCGAAGTCCGCATTAGGGAAGTCGAACGGACAATACTAGTTCGAAAGCGAACTTGTGTGATCGAGCGAGCGATCGAATGTAATGTTGCGAAATGATGACATATGTACACCTTATATCCTAATATCATTGGTATACTTGACGCTGAAATTGAAAGTTGTTGGGTTGGATATCTTTGTAATTTAATTGGAATTTTTTCTTTTATGAAAAACCACTATCAAATTTAAAATCATTTTTCAAAACTATTTTTCTTTTTCTTAAACTAACTATTTTATTCTATTTTTCATAAAAACTATTTTATATACAAAACTATTCTTAATTAAAAATCTTTTAGTAAGAAAAGATGTTCAATCCCATATGGCTTTTCATGCAGCGATTTTTTTTTTTTTGAAATTTTGATCCTTATATAAGATTAATTTTACGTAAGTATAAAATGATTTTGAAAACCATTGATTTTGATAAATCAATAATTGAAGCTTGTATTAGTATGAAATGATATTTGGTTTACCTGTAATTTGAGTTTATTTAAAAATAATGGATTTATGAAATAAATATTTCAACACTAAGTAATAATGAAGTAAAATTTGAGATATACGAAATTATAAAATTTAGTCTTGAAATATGGTATGTTTAAGCCTTGAAATATATTTAAGACTGAATAGTTTATTTTGTGGATCAAATCTATAAAAAAATATTAAGTGAATTGAACTGATGGTTTGAATTGAATTAAAATTTGAAAATTTTAGATTTAAGTTTAATTGAATAAATTTGTGAAATGTAAAGAACTAACGGAATGTTTTATTATTTCAAATGCATGATTTCTAAGTGTTATGATTTTCAAAGTGTAATGATTTCAAGTATTTTGGTTTCGAAAGATTCATAACTTTGAAAGTATTATGACTTTGAAGTGAATATATGTTTGAAATGGAAATGAATTTGTTTGGCCTAAATTTTGTAGATTTGGAAATTTGGATTATTTTCTAAATCTATTGTTTTAAGAAACTTTGAAACTGAATATATGTAATTTGGAAGAAATGATTTGGTGAAATCATATATGATTTTTAAACTGAAATACTATTGAAATGAATTAAAATTGAGAACCTTTTTTTTAAATACTTTTATTTGGGAGTTATCGAACTTATATAAAATTGATTTGTATAAGTATGCAGTTGATTTGAAAACTATTGATTTGAGAACTGTTGATTTGAAAAGGTACTCAATTTTGAAAAATGAAATCTTATATAATCGAAATTTATATAAGTGTGATTTGATATACTATTATTTGGGAAAGTATTTGATTTGAAATGAAATCTTATATATAATGGACTTTATATAAGTATGATATTTGAAAGTGATTTTGAAAGGTACTATATGATACATATTTTCGAAGTAAAGATATCGAAAGTGCCTTCTGCTTGATATCCGCTTTGTGGCCACACTGTGGATTCATTCTATCGATATTATTCTCTCTCTTTGATTTGGGTTTTTCGGATATGATGCTCGAGTGTCCATCGAATTCCACGGCGATCCCCGTGGTCTTATGATCGCGACTACATAGCGTAACTGCCTGGCTGAGCTGGCCTGGGGGTACGGATTGTTTCCTGGGGGATCCAGGCGTAACCATTGTGTATCCTGCACTCTATGTAGGTCGCATTAGTAGCGCAAATGCCTGGCTGAGCTGGCCTGGGGGTACGGATTGTTTCCTGGGGGATCCAGGCATAACCATTATGTATCCTGCATTCTACTCGTCATCATGGCGTAACTCGCAGGGCTGAGAAAGCTTACGGATACGGATTGTTTCCTGGGGGATCCAGGCGTAACCATTGTGTATCTACGATCCATGGTTAGACAACAATTTCGGTTTGGTTGATTTGTTTGGATTTTACTTTCCATATCTGTTTTTTTTAAAAGAGTTTTCTAGTATTTTCATTGGGTGTTGAAACAAGTCTACTAAGTACCTGGAGAAGTCTAGCTTTACTTCTGATCAACGCACTGCCAGAATCTATAGGAATGAGGATAAACTTGTTAAGACATCGAGTTATAAAAGTATTTTGATAAAGTACTATATAAAGAATATTTTGATCAGTTATTTTCCCTTCTAAAAATTTAAAATGTTTTAAATATTGTTTACTTTGAACCATCAGATTTGAATCAAATGACTATTCATCATACTAAAAAAAAAAAATTAAATTAAAAAGTATAATGGTTCAAATAATGGTTCATCCTTGTCTTTCAACCTGCTTTACCTCCTAGCTATCTTTTTTTCCCTACCTTCTTTCGGGGATGCATTCCAACCTATTGCTCTTTCTTGTTGTTTCTCCGCTTCCTTCCTTTTCGAGGACGAAAAGATATGAGTGGGGGAGAGTGCAACAACCCTAGATTTTTATGTATATTTTAATTTTGACTTTATTTCATTTTGAAATTTTTTTAAACTTGTTTCATTTCAAACATTTCATTTTTAAATATAAGTATTGATTATTATGTGAATTATAATTTCAAACAGGTATAAATTGGATATTTTACTGAAAGATGAATTTCTGTTCAAACTGGTCAAACTTTGACTTTTAAATTTCAAATTTAAATATTTAAACTCCTAAATTTTATCTTTTATTGTGAAAATATATTTAACAACTTGATACTGCTTTTTGTTTCGTTGAAAACGGACTTAACCTGTGAAAGTTATGCACATTTCAATTTTGAGTATAATTTGTTTTATTTTGCAATTTTGTCTATTTTAGATTATATAAATCATATTTTCTTTGTTATATTTTATTTTAATATGTGTTAATATGTTATTTTATGTATATTTTTTCTTTTTGATATTTTTCAAGTGATAATATAATTTTTCCAAAATTTATTTTATATATTTTCTATTTTTAAAGGCTAGTTTCCATTTTTTTTGCTATTTTCTTCATTTAAATTATATTTAATTAAAATTTATTTATTTATTTTTATGCATGCATTTTATTTTTGTGTCTTTATTTTTATTTATAAAAAAATTTCAAGTACACAAAATTTTTCCAAAGTTCATTTCATTTATATTCAAATTTTCTAGCCTAGTTTACATTTTCTTTGCTATTTTCTTAATTTAATTATATATAATTAATATTTATTTATATATTTTTGTTTATTTAATAAATTTTCGTGTTTTTATCTGAATTTATATGCATTTTTCAGTTATTTAAAAATTTCAAAAGGAATTATGGAAATATGAAGAGTTTGAGACCATTTATTTGCCTAAGTCCTTTTGTATTCCGCCGTTTTATTTTCAATCAATGCATCATTATTTTGGCCGATTCTTTTCTGATTGCTTCAGCCACTTCTCTCTTCATTTTTCACGAAAATAAAAGTTTCTCATCCAAAATTTTCGTCCATGAACTCCTGAAGCAAAAGTTTGGTAAAGTTCTTCTTCTTTTTCGCTTATTCTTCTTGTTTTCCTTATCTCTTTGCACTTGTCTTCACCTTTGTAGCTCAGCCCTTGCTCCTCCACCACCATAGCCACCTCCACCACCACCACAACAAGCTTCCATCCCCTCCAGTCCACTGTCCATCCATAGCCATGGCAATCCATGATGTAGATCCACCAAATATTTGAGCAAACTCCACCTAAACATGCATTGCCAAGCTCTTTTACCTTCACCACTCCACCACATCACCTTGGCCGACCTTTGCATCATCACCACCAACCACTTGCTGACCTAAGACCCCTGCCACATCTGTACATGACCCTACCAGGCCTGGCCGTGCCTATGTATGCTTAGGGCCGAACCATTTATGCACAGAAATTCTACTTTGGTTACCTTGATTTGAGTTATACATGCCTATACACTTCATCTCCTTCATATCCATGTTATGGCCGACCCTTTTGAACACAAACCTAATCCAAACCTGATTCAAAACCATCCCATAACAGTGCCTTTCCAGTCCATAGCTGAAGCATACAAGGTTGAATGCAAGTGCAAAAGTCCTAGCTTTGAATTGTATAGTTATTCCTAGCATTGTTTTGTAATATCTTGGTTTGTAATTCATGTTTGTATTTGTTTTGTTTGATATATTTAAGGAAATTAATCTTTGGCTCTCCCGATCTCAAATCTTATTCATGTTGTCGTGCCTTCGAAGATTCCTTGTCGTGTGTTTTGGTTGTCGTCTCCAGCTTAAACAAGTGAGTAAATCTCACCAGACTAATATGTACTTATATAGTGATAAACTGCCATCACCTGAATCTGTAAATGCATATCATCCTGTTATAACTGCTATATTTTATTCATATGAAGTTCACACCTATATTTACACTTTTTATACCATATGTTACTGTTATTTCATGTTATTCTGTTATTTTCATCAGTTTATCACACTGCAAGTTCCCTGTAGACTAGAATCACTATGGTTTGAAATGATACATACCCAAACAGACTTTAGAATAGGAGAAAATCGTTATGGGCTGAAATGATAGGCCTGAATGATTTTCAATTATTTTCTTTTCCTTGGGATTGCGGGTTTGAAATGATCAAACCCGGGTTTTCTTTGTAAATTACGGGTTGAAATGATATATTACCCGTATCACTTCATCTGGGCTAGAAAATGAAATACAGACTCATTGTTAAAATATGTTTTCTAAAAATTTTAAATTTTTTTAGAAATGTAAATATTATAATATTTTGATTTAAATTTGATTAAAAATGTTTTTTGTAAAGCATTATTGATTTTCTGAAAATTTATAAGTGAAATAAATAAAGGGTAAAGTTAGAAATCTGAAATGTAAGTTACTTTGGAAATTAGAATTTGGTGATAAATAGAATTTAAATTAAATATGAAAATATGATAAATTTATGATATTTTGAATTAAATAAATTTAAAATGATTTTATAATATATTAATGATTTTTTAATAAAGTTAAAATGCGAAATGAATGAATATGTAGGTTGAAATTTGGAAATATAACTAAAATTGGAAATTTGTGAATTTGGCTTAAAAGTGAATTTTAAGTTAAGTAAATAAAAATGAAATTAAGTTATATTTGAAAATTTTAAACTTAAATGTTAAGTTAAATTTAATTTAATGTATTAAAATTTAATGTTGGAATTTAATAAGTGAATTATTATTGAATTTTGATTTTTGAATGGAGATTTAACTTTATAAAACCATGAATATAAGGGTATTTGAATGACTGTTTTAAAAGTGAAATTATATGATTTTATAAGCTAAAAATGATTTAAATAAAAATATAATTGTTTGTGAAATTATATTGAATACTTGAAGTTAATTAACTGCATTTCTGAAATGCTATTAATTCTAATGTAAATGATAATACAACATTTGTAAATGCTGTAGTTGATAATAATGAACCAAATGGCTAAGTGTAATTAAAGGCTATCATAGCATTTTTGTAAATGTTATAATTGTTTAATTTAACTAAGTTTTATTTGAAACTAATGTAACCCTATCACAGCATTTTTTTATGCTATCTTTTGTTAAATTGAACTGTTTTGAATGTAACTTTCTGTAGTAATTTCTAAATGCCGCGAAAGTGAATTTTCATCTGTTTTAATAAATTAAGTGGATAAATGAATTTTGAAAGACTAAAATTTTGTAAATTTAATAATTTAATTATTAAATATAATAACTTCATTTTTATGATTTAAAATGAAGTAATTTGTTTTGAAATATAAACTATTTTGAAATGTGTTTTGTAATGGTATTTAAATTAAATAAAAATGAATGTGGTTTGGAAGATATTATATTTTTGATATTTTGAAATGGATTTTGAATGATATTGAATTTTGAAATGATATTTGATTTTGAAGTATAAAATACCATTTCGAAATTTTAACCACGGGGTGTATTTAATTTATAGTTTAACTTATTCTTAAATGATGGGCGATCCCAAGCATCCTTTAAGTTATTGTGTATTTCAACTATAGTTCACTTGAGTTGGTTTACATTATATAAGTATATATTGTCCTGACTTGAGTGTTTTGTGTTTTACTTTACGCTCGGATCAGCCTGAGTATTCACAGCTTTGGATTCTCTTTCTAGAGCTGGTCTTTGCTGGAGTTTCTGCTTATTTACATTTATATCTACTCTCTGTTTCAGCTGTTCTAGTTTATCTCATGTATTAGTGAACTTCTATGTATTTGGGATTTCTATTATGTTGTTTTCAGATTGTATTATGTATTTGGTTTGAGACTCTGCCGTAGTAGCTTCATGAACTACTATGTATTTTATT
The DNA here is from genome assembly GCA_030765085.1 of Allium cepa. NCBI lineage: Eukaryota > Viridiplantae > Streptophyta > Magnoliopsida > Asparagales > Amaryllidaceae > Allium > Allium cepa. The sequence goes on from CM060932.1 coordinate 906,987,952, forward strand.
TCCGCCGCGAGTTATTCTGATATTTCTGTGTCTGTGATTCTGTGATTGTATTTCATTTGCTCCAAATTTATTTACAATGCGGTATTTTGAGCAATTCAAGTCCGACATGTGCGGATGCGAATGGCTGAAAATATCGGGTTGTTACATGCTTGTTGTTTGATCTTGAAAACTTTGATTTTCTTAGCTATCTTTAGTTGAAACTTGCAAATGATTGTTTAATTTGCTTTATTGGTTTGATTTTCACAAATTTTTGTTTTTTATTTTATTTTATTTTCTGGTTCGAGTTTTTGAACAGATTAAAGAAAATAAGAAGAGTAGGAGAGGCAGAGATATATATTATCTTGTTTTTATTATTTTTAAAACTAAAATAAAATTAGAAAATTTAACACTTGTTAATTGCATGCAATCTTTAAGTTAACACTTGTTAAACTTCAAGTTATCTTTATTAAATACATTTCCTTATATTAATATTTATATAATTTTAAATAATATGATTTAAAACTAATTATACACTTAATAAAATTCATATATACATATATACACCAGTTTTTTAAAAATATAGAGTTTTTTAAATCCAATTATTTTTAAGATATTTTATTTTTGAATTTCAAATTAAAAATTCTAATTATAATATATATATATATACATATAAACAAATACATATCTTATTTATTTAGAAAAATTCAAATTAATTCATAAATTAATTCTAAAAATTTATATTAACTACTAAATTAAATTTGGCTTAAAAAGGGGATCGTTACACAACTGGGTTTGTGCTTTTTGGTAGAGATCTTGGAGGTCATTAAGGTGAGAAGCTTGGGTGTTGATAAGGTCTGTTGAAGAAAGTGGCGTTGATGAGGCTGTCTGGGAGTATGATGTTATCCCGCTTTTTGGCAAAGCCGCGATACCAGAAGATCGATCGATAACGGAGAACTGTTCGTCTCAGAGATTGGTCATACTTCGTTTCGCTAAGGATATCACTGAATTTTTTCCGAGTCCAGATTGAGCTACAATTGATAGGACATGACAAGAAAGATCATAGTAGTCAGCATCTTAAATTTCAAGTCAATCCGAGTTCATACGCTCAAGTTATGATCGATTCAACTTGGAGGAAAAAACACTGGTTTCGAATCCATCACCAAACACTGTTCAAACCGATCACCTTCGTGTCGATTAGCTTCGAATCCATCGGAGTGCCTCGGTTCGACTCCATCAACTTCGAATCCATCGAATTCGTATCGATGGACCTCGTATCCATCAGCCGGTGTTGACTTCGCATCCATGGAGTAGTTACAAAGCTCGTATCCATCAGAGAAATGCAAGTTCATATCTAGCAAGCATCGGTCGATCGAACCCATCGATGAAGCCTCGTTCGAACCCATCTATGAAGCCTTGTTCGAACCCATCTTTGAAGCCCTGTTCGAATCCATCAATGAAGCTTCGTTCGAATCCACTGGGTCAACTAGCCATGGTGACGTGTCTTTCATTGGTTCGAATGCGCCGAGATATATGGAATCGAAGCAGTCAGCTCGGAGCAAAACCCGGATCGAGGCGAAGTGTGCGCTCCACGTCAACACGAAGACACGTGCCACCATCGATTCGGAACCATCGGTTCGAAGGGATGGTTTCGAACCGAACAGCCCTGCAGTGAATCCCATCTCGAATCCATCATATCTCTCAATCCACTGATCCAAATGCCACGAAATTTTCACAGAAGCTTGCATACATGTTGAAGAATGCCCACATCAAATTTCACCTCGATTGGATGAATTCATGATCGATTCGAATGGAGTTCGAATCGATGCCAAAGTGGGCCCAAATTTCCTGAAATCGGGCGCGTGGGCCCCCTCACGTACCAGAAGCAGTCTCTCGAATTTTCAGCGAGATATCATCATCCTATGCCTATAAATAGAGCCCCAGGGCCAACAGAAAAAAGATCTTTCGACTCTCAAGCGCCTAGACTCTACCGGATCGAGATCTTCATCACCCTATGTCATATACTTGCTGCTGATTTCGAATTTTCAGTTGTAACTTGCTGTTGCTTGCTGTAATCGCTTGTAAACGTTGAAAGAGAATCAATAAAATTACTAAAACTTCACAGTGGACGTAGGCAACAAGCCGAACCACTACAAATCGCTTGTCTTTGTCTTTATTTTATTGTTATTTGGAGTTTTTGTTAGATAATCCTCATTTCCAATTCATATTCTTCATTTATTATCTCTTCAAAAACTTCCGAAGAGTGTTGTGCCCAATTTTGGTAGGTGCTTTCACTGAGAAAACCCAGTTTTTCTCCTGCTCCTTGGATCTGTCGCCGATATCGGATTGCATAAATCTAAGGGATAGATCCAGATTTCAGTTTCAGATTCCTTCCGTTCTATTCAGATTTGCCAAAGTCTAGGGAAGGAGTTCACTATCTAAAATGGTTAGCACAAGAACCGCATCTGCCGCTGGTCAAGAAGGTCGGCATAGACAAAATCCTGTGCAACTACCTCCACCTAACCAAGATGATACTGGGCATTCTGACCCATCAGGTCCGGTTACCAGGCAAGAGTTCCAGACGTAGCTCCAAGAAATAACTCAAAGTCAGCAACAGCTTACCGAGCAATTGTGAGTAAACACTGAGTTAGCCAACCAACTAGATCGCCAAGGGCGTAGAAGATCCAGAAGGGATCATGCGTCTCGTTCCTCCATGGAAAGTTCTGCTTCATCTGACTACAATCGCAGATCCACCCGTCCCAGGCTAGAGGGAAATTGTGCACAGGCCGTTGACCACCAGCCAGCATTGACCGTGGGACAGATAAGAGTCGGCCCATCCGCTAGTTTTCATACAGGGCCCTCATCTCGAGGAGGCGCTGTTCCGCAACATACCGCGGATAACCGTGCCGCCACCGCTGCGGTTGACATAGGAGTTGATACCCGAAATCACTCCAACCAGAATTACCACCAGCAGGAACGAGCACCAGAACCATATGTCCCGGAAGACATCGTGCCAAGGAGGCGAGATACGGATCGTCGACAGCGCGTGATCCCATCTCGCACTGTGGAACCCGACCACACTTTGGCTCACCACCATCAGAATGTAGCAACGCCAGACCTCTCAGCCATGGTACGCCAAATAATTCGCGAGCGTCAGGGCTTAACAAATGACGATTGGGGAATCTCCCGAAGTCATACTTCGTTCACCGATGACATATTATTTGTTGAACCTCCTCAGCAATTCAGGATGCCGACTCTGCCCATGTATGAAGGAAGTTCCGACCCTAACCAACATATTCTGAAATACGAATGGTCGATGACTGCTGCAAGAACTGATGATGCAGTAAAGTGCCGTAGTTTCCCCATTTCTTTAGGGTGGATTGCGACAATGTGGTTTACATGATTACCTCTACGATCTATCTCTTCATTTGATCAATTGGCTACTAAGTTTGTTGAACAGTTTCGTATGCATATTGCCAGGCCTAAAGACGTCAATACTTTATCTAGTGTCTCTCAAGCTCCTGGGGAGACACTCAGGCGATATTTAGAAAGGTTCAATGCCGCTTGTGTGGAGATTACTAACCCCAATGATAATTCAATCTTGATGGCCTTGACCAAGGGGATTGATCCTGATTCTGATTTTTGAAATTGGCTAGCTGGGAAGCCTACCGCATCATTGGATCATTGCTATTCCAAAGCCGCTCAATTCTTAAGGCGTGAGGATGCGAAACAATCTACGAAACAGGACGATGCGAGACCCAGCAATGAAGGGGTTCAGAGTAATGTTGCAGTTAAACAATCTGGTGAAAGTTCAGGAAAAGTACAGCTAAATATTCAGAATAAACAGACTCAACAGCCGAGGAACCGTGGTAATCAGAGTAGGAAATGAGATCAGAACTGTGGCCCACGACGTAGGACCCCGTTGTTTGATCCTTATACGCCGCTAAACACGTCGTTGGAGAACGTGTATCTGCAGACTTGCAATGCTATGCAGTATAAGAAGCCTGCTCCAAAACCATCGTCGGAGAGGTAGATCCAAACAGGAAAGTTCTGTAGATTTCATGAAAGTTATGGACATAACACCAATGAGTGTAGACATTTGCAAGACCTCATTGAGAAATTGATCAGAGAAAGGAAGCTGGATCAGTTCGTTCGGGCGCCGCGGTCTGGTGATGCGGGCCCATCCAATCAAAATCGTGTGCAAACTCAAGAGAGACGAGAGGAACCTGCCCATACAGGCGGGAGGTTAGTTATTAATACAGTCAGTGGTGGTCCCCACCGGCAGACCGAAGTTGGAAAGAGATGGAGTCACATGCCAGTTCGATCAGGCATGTTGATTTTGAATGTTGTAGTAGCTTTGATGAAGGGGCTCTGGCCAAACTACAGAGAACGATGGCAGACGACATCGTATTTAGAAATCGAGATGCTGATAGGGTCGAAGCCCCGACCATTGACCCACTAGTCATATCGGCCCAGGTTGGTCCTGCTTGGATGAAGAGGATCCTGGTGGACAGTGGGAGTTCGGTGAACATTTTGTTTAAAAGAGCATATGATCAAATGAAGATGGAAGACAAAGACTTAAAACCTTGTCAATCTAGAATCCATGGCTTCGGTGGAAGTGCTAATATACCCACTGGAGTGGTGGAGTTGCCAGTGGAGTTAGGAGTTGGAGAACGCCGAAGGGTTCGGATGCTACAGTTTGTTGTTTTAGATATTCACTCTCCGTATAATGCTTTCTTAGGCCGACCGGCCCTTGCAGAATTCAGGGAGGCAATCGCCTCATGGTGTTTAACGTTGAAGTTCCCCATTGATCATGGGGTTGGAGTCATTCAAGGAGATCAGGCTGCTAGAAGAGCCTGTTATGTTGCGGAGCTCCGCGAGGCACAGCGAAAGGAGAAAGGAAAGGGCGTAGAGGAATCTCTCTACGTCCGTTTTGCAGACAATTGACAATTGGTGCCTGGGCCTTGGCCCGGGCACCACAACCAATTCCAAAAAGATCTTGCCCGAGAGACAATGATAACAAGGAGGAATCCACAGAGAGTCAAGCTTCTCCGACTGAGCTGACGATTGATGTTCCAATCGACAATGATGATGATGGTTCAAGAATGTTGAAGGTTGGGTCTCAGTTAAGCCAAGAAACGCAACAGGAATTGGTTGGTTTTCTCCGGGCGAATCTCGACGTATTCGCCTGGACGCACTTTGATATGTGTGGAATCTCGCCGGACATCGCGAGCCACACCCTGAATGTTGACCCGCGGTATATCCCGGTCAAACAAAAAAGGCGCGGTATGGATCCAGAGAGATCTGCCGCCCTTAAAGAAGAAGTTGATAAGCTGAGGATGAATGGGTTTACCCGAGATGCTCTGTACCCGGAGTGGGTATTTAACCCTGTGCTTGTCCGAAAACCAAATGGGAAGTGGAGAACTTGCATTGATTATTCTGACTTAAATAAAGCTTGTCCGAAAGACAGCTTTCCACTCCCCCGAATTGATCAACTTGTGGATTCAACTGCCGGACACGAATTGCTATCATTCATGGATGCTTACTCTAGCTATAATCAAATACCCGTGCATGTGCCCGACCAAGAGCATACGAGCTTCGTAACCGATCTGGGACTATACTGCTACAATATCATGCCCTTCGGATTGAAAAACGCCGGAGCAACTTACCAACTATTGGTTAACCGGATGTTCGCTGACCGGATCGGAAAAACAGTGGAGGTTTATATAGACGACATGTTGGTGAAATCACGATACTCTACTGATCACATTAAAGACTTGGATTCGATGTTCAATACCCTTCGAAGATACGGGATGAAGCTCAACCCGCTTAAGTGTTATTTTGGAGTCGCATCCGAAAAATTCCTTGGGTTCATCGTCAACGCCAGAGGAATAGAAGCCAACCCCGAAAAGATCTGGGCTATCAGAAATTTACAAACTCCGAGAACTATAAAGCAAGTCCAGAGTCTCAACGGAAAGGTGGCGGCACTGAGTAGGTTCATATCGAAGTCCACTAATAAATGCATCCCATTCTTCGATTTGATCCGAAAAGGGAAGCGGAACTTCGAATGGACCTCGGAGTGCGAAGACGCATTCAAGTCATTGGTCCAACATCTTTCCACACCGCCGATTCTTTCAAAACCGATCAACCACGAACAGTTGTATCTTTATTTGGCGGTATCAGAAAACGCGATCAGTGCTGCCCTTGTTCGGGAAGAAGACCGAGTGCAGAGACCGGTCTACTATGTTAGCAAACGACTCACCGGAGCTGAGAGAAACTATCCGAAGCTGGAGAAATTAGCCTACTGCCAAGTCATTGCCTCGAGGAAGCTCCGCCCATACTTTCAGGCTCATCCCATTACTATATACACCGATCAGCCGTTACGACAGGTCCTCACGCGGCCTGAGACGTCTGGTAGGTTACTCAAATGGAACATCGAACTGAGTCGATTTGATATTACTTACACTCCAAGGAGAGCTATTCACGGTCAAGTCCTAGCAGATTTTATAGACGAGTTCACTGTCCTTGAAGACTTACCTGAGACCAGCAAATCTCTTGAGTATATCTGGAAGCTACACACTGACGGTGCATCCAACGATCGGTGCTCGGGCGCTAGGGTAATACTTGAAACCCCCGAGGCTGATCCATATGTTATGCTTTAAAGTTCTAGTTCCATGCAACCAATAATGAAGCCGAATACGAAGCTCTACTTGCTGGTTTGAAGCTGGCCCGCGATCTGAAAATTACCGCGGTGGGAATTTACTGTGACTCCCAACTAATCGTATGTCAGGTCCGAGGAGAATATCAGGCTAAGGATCGAAGATTAGCGGCTTACCTAACTCGAGTCCGGGAGGTTCTTGATCGGTTTGATTATTATGCCATTTTCTACATTCCCCGGGAGCATAATCAGAAGGCCGATTCGTTGGCAAAGTTAGCAAGTACGGGCGAAGCTCAACAGTTGGGGCTCGTTCCCGTTGAAACTCTACCTTCTCCGAGCATTGATCAGATGGAAACTGGTTGCACATTTGAGGCTACTACCAGCAGGGAATCGTGGATGACCCCCTACCAAGATTACATTGAGCATGGCATACTACCCGAGCGTCGAAGTAAGAGAAGACAAATTCTTCGAAAAGCTTCGCGATTTGTCATTCAGAATGGAGTTATGTATCGAAGGGGATATTCTATTCCTCTTCTCCGGTGTATCGCACATGACGAAATCAAACGAGTGTTACACGATGTGCACGGAGGAGAATGTGGCGACCACACTGGGGGGCAAGCACTAGCCAAGAAAATACTCCGATATGGATATTATTGGCCTACCGTAAATCGCGACGCCATGGACTATGCCAAAAAATGTGATAAATGCCAAAAACATGCTCGGATTCCTAGAGCCCCGCCTGCTGAGATAACCCAAATGGTCAGTCCATGGCCATTTGCAATATGGGGGATCTATATAATTGGTACATTGCCTTTGGCCAAAGGTGGCGCGAAGTATGCCATCGTCGCAGTCGATTGCTTCACAAAATGGGCGGAAGCCGAACCTCTTGCAACAATCACGACAAAGAAAGTTATCAACTTTGTAGTACGCAATATCATCTGTCGGTTCGGTCTCCCGCATACTATTATCACCGATAACGGAGCCCAATTTGACAGCGCTGAATTCAAGAACTTCTGTCTGCGATTCCATATCCATAAGAAATTCTCCGCAGTTGCACACCCACAAGCGAATGGCCAAGTCGAAGCCATTAATAAGGTCATCAAATCTATTTTGAAGAAACGACTGGAAAAGGCCGGGGGCAAGTGGGTTGATGAACTTCCTATGGCCTTATGGGCTTATCAGACGACTCACAAAACTGCAACCGGACACACTCCATTTTCTCTATCTTATGGCTCTGAAGCCGTTATTCCGGTCGAAATGGAAGTTCATTCTCATCGTGTGACATATTATGATCTGAAAATGGATGCTATACTACTTGCCGAATCCCTGGATCTGCTCGATGAGAGGCGCGAAGAGGCTGATTTAGGGGCAGCCGCATATCGGAGTCGAGTAGCCCGAATATACAATGCCAAGGCCCGACCGCGGACCTTCGAACTTGGCAACCTTGTACTCAAAAGAATTTATCCGGTTCCTTCTCACATGAAGCCAAATTGGGAAGGACCGTATGTGATTTCACAAAAGCTCGGAGATGGCACATTCAAGTTATCGACCGTTGACGGTCTGACTCTACCGAGAGCTTGGAATAGCGAGAGCCTCCATCGCTACTATACATGATAGGCTTTATTTGTTTTAGCCTGTTATTTCCTTTGCATTTTATTTTCGCATTTTGAAATTTGAACTTGTAATAAGGCAGCTGACTTTGCCATATTTTCTTATTTCAGCAATAAAATGCTATCTCTTCAAGCCAGAGTTGTGATTTATCAAATACGCCGCAAAACATCACAATGCATGGAGAGCTAAGTTCCATCATACGGTGGGATTTAATTCAAGTAGGGAGTGACTGTAATACGACCGGTCACTCACTATGTGAAACCCAGGCTCGGGGGCATGTCACCACGTTAATATTTAAAAGGATTGATACACGACAATCCTCACACTAACTCCAGTTTCCCAGAGTGCGAACTGGAGTATAAACATTGAAATAACTCTAAGTCCCCGAAGCGCGGACTGGAGTGTAAACACTAACTCCAACTTCCCAGAGTGTGAATTGGAGTATAAACATTCAATAATTCGTTCCCGGAGTGCGAACGGACTCCAACTTCCCAGAGTGTGAATTGGAGTATAAACATTCAATAATTCGTTCCCGGAGTGCGAACGGACTCCAACTTCCCAGAGTGTGAATTGGAGTATAAACATTCAATAACTCGTTCCCGGAGTGCAAACGGACTCCAACTTTCCAGTGCGTGAATTGGAGTATAAACGTCAAATCTATCGTTCCCAAAGTGTGAACGGACTCCTAAAAAGCCCAAATAGATGTGACTGACCATCCAGCGGCTAACTCCAGATTCCCGAAGCGCGAGTCGGAGTACAAACATCAATTCCAGGTTCTCGGAGTACGAACCCAAACATACATGTTATCTCCAAGTTCCCAGAATGTGAATTGGAGAACGAATACCAAGTCAAAGTTCCCGTCCTGCGAACCGAAATATCAATACTAACTCCAAGTTCGCAGAGTGTGAATTGGAGTATGAACATCAATTCTAGGTTCCCGGAGCGCGAACCGTGTTACAAACATCGATAACTCTCAAATTTTCGGAGTGCAAACCGGATTATTGATCTCAAATTATCCTAAGTCCCCAGAATGTGGACATGTGCTACAGATGCGCAATAAATGTGATCAACTACCAAAATAAAAATGTTGTTCCCCGAGACTGGGGGGCAAAAAAGCTAAGTGTTAGTCACTAGCCAAAGTGATATAATGTCTGAGGTTCAACTTGTTCGTCGATAACAGCATATGACCAAGATTTTCAGACTTAGCAAATAAAACGAACTCTACTTGACGGTAAGAACTTCACAAGTACACCGGACTAAAAGCTAAACACTGCAAGTACTCAATCACAAATGAAATGAGAATTGAAACAAAGAAATTAAATTTTATTTCAACTAACTAGAGACAAGAACTTACATGCAAAAAAGTTCTTCCAAAAAAAGAATCCCTACTAGCAGGGGCTGAACCTGCATCTATACACGGCCTACTAACAAAAAACAAAAACAAGCTCCTATCTACCGAAAATCTGCTTGAGAGGCCGATCTATTTCTTCTTTTTCGACCTTCGTATCAGTGGTTCGTCGTCGGAATCACTAGGAACAGAAATCCTTCGTTTGGAGGGTCTCCTCTCTGGTGGCCGTTCTTCGGATGGGGGCATAATGTCTACGTCCTCCTCAGAACTTGAACTTAAATGAAGGCTCCCCGCCAGAGGAGTTGAAGGGACCGGGCCTGCAACAGAAGACGGGGCGGATACCCGAGTACCGGCCACAGAGCCACTTGGCAATATCACATTTAGAGGTGCTGGACTATGCATCGTAGTCCTAACTCCGGCACTACCCTCATGCCCCGCAGCCTCTATTTCGGCGTTGATCTCGGCCAAGATTTCCTCGTCTCGAGCTGATTAGGCCGGCTGGGGGCAGCTGTGGTCTGCGTCACCAAACTAGAGGTCGGCGGAAGATCACTGATGATAAATGGCAGGTCTGTAAAAGGGTCACCCTGTTGGCCAAGAAACTCACTCACCATTTGTTCGTCAAGAGATAAGGATCTCCCCTGCGCCATCTCAGTAGACACCGCCATCGTCACGACAGTCGTTTCAGTGGTGATGGCCGTTTGCCCTTGAATAGACTCCTGAGCCGAAGATGCCGGGTAGTTTCGGTTACTGAGCAAAGAAGAGAAGGAGATATAAGCAATCACTTTAAAACAAACACTTTAATAGAAACACACTTGATATAAGTTCAAAGTACATTCCTCAGTTTGACTCGTTGACGGTTGGACGGCCTCAGAGACGTGCTCCCGAATGGGAGATAACCGCGGCTGTTCTGGGTCATAAGCAGGAACAGATTGTGAACCAACCATAGATACAGGCTCTAACGAAGGTGGAGCGGTGATTTCAGTAACAGTGGCGTGATGCTCAACACCTGAACCCTCTCCAACCTCCAGAGATCGGCCACCAATCATCTCCTTCTCATGAGCGATAATAGCGTCATGGAGGATCTTTTTCTCATCATCTGTTAGCAACCGGTTTTCGAGTTCAAATCGGTTGACCGATTCACCGGATGCGCTTCCTCTTCTTCCTCAACCAATCGACCCCAAGCGCTGCGGAGGTGTACCGGGTAATCCTGAAGCCAGGCCAAATTTCTGTGTCTCAACACATTGGCGTTATAAGTGATGAGCAGATCTTCAATATCGGCCTCCAGCCTGGCCACCGCTTGTTGAACTTTCTCCTCGACCTCCGTCTCGACCGCCTGGACCTTGGACACTGCCGCATCCCGCTCAGTCCGGAGAATCACGGCTTGTTCACACGCCTCCTGGGCTGCGTTATTTGCATCATCCCTATCCTTTGCCGATTTCGGCAAATTTGGACTAAAGCTCGTTTAACTCCTTCAGGGCTGCGTCCCTCTCGGCAGTGACCAGGGTGTTTCGATGGCCCATATCCTCTACCGTGGCATAATGCTCACGTTTCATCCTATCCATCGTTGCTTGGGCTTCGTCGGCTTTTTTGATAGCCTCCTTTTCAGATTTACGAGATGATTCAGCTTTAGTGTTTAGCACCTCAATAATACGGCTCTTTTGAGCTAACTCAGCCTACAACCTCTCGATGGTGGCCCCACGCTCAAAGGCTAATGCCGACGCTTTGTCAGCCGCTTTTTCCCAAGCCTTGTACTGGGCATAAAAATCATGCACGTAGTCATGAACTAGCTGCTCGGCTTCCTCTGGAATCCCTTTTAAATGAGGATGAAAGATGTAGTTGTCGAAGCAGGTATTGGGAAAGTCTTTCCTTAGCTGAGCAAGCTTGATTGCACCTTCCCCTGAAATTTCCACGGGGAGCTGTTCTGTGACGGCAGCAGTTATTGTTTCGCTCCTAGGGTGGCGGGATTCATGCCTAAAAGATTGAGAAGCCGATATGTAGTGTGAGGATTCAGAGGGACGAGAGACATGAACAGGAGGTTGTATGGGATCTCTGGGAGGAGGAGGAGTACGCGATCGAGACCGACATTTATAGCCTCTATCTGTATCATATCTCTCTTGACCAGAGTGCCCAGAGCGTCCCTGGTCGTAATCTCTATCCCCTTCCCGTCTGCGCGACCCCATGATATGAAGACTTACGCGCATGTCGGAGACTCCCTAACATTGAACCTCGCCCGGACATGGTATCTGCGGAGCAAAATAAAGCAGGATTAATCACCCTTCGATACATGTAGTTTATAGTCAAAGGTTATGCAGTGTTGTAAAATATGTATAAATGTGCAACCCCCCGACCAACCGGATGTGTCTGCCACACCGGTGGGAAAAGACTCGCTCAAAACTAAAGTTTCTGAAAGTTCTTCCAATCCGGCATCATGCTGCAGGGACACATCGTCCGGAATTGGAATATCGGCGAGCCCTTCATAAAGGCTTTCAGTTCTCGGAGGAGACATCTCCGAAATTCTAACTCCGGGAGAGGATCGGGCCGTGACAACCGATTTCCATCTCCCCTTCTTAGTTGATGTGACGACGGCTGCCTTGCCTTTTCTTTGTTCTGCGACATCCTGAACCATGTCTGTAGGCTCCAACAATGGCTCATCGTCAGTATGAGTTCTTTCATAATCATCCTCCTGGACTATAATAACTTTGGGCTTCTTGTGCTTAACTCGCTTCTTCGAAATGGTCCTTAATGCCCGTCAAACTTTATGCTCTTCCCTCGTTCAATCAACCCGTAAGTCCGGAGATTCCTATCGGTCAAGAGCAACTCGATATCCCTATCTTCACCCGGGACTTCTCGAAGTACTCGCACCATCTCCTTGAAGTGTTCGCCCTCAGGTCGCTGAATCGTCGCTGTAAAAAAAAGGAAAAAACATAAGTCTCACTTTGACTGCAATTGCCTTAGTAATTATTTGATAACTCAGCTACACTCACGTCTGAATAACCTTCGCCGGGAAAACCCCGGAGGACATCTGACATAGAACCATTCCGTCCTGTAGTAACTCAATCTGGTCCAGGACCCAGTGACCACTTGGCAATTCCTCACTGCTTCCAGAAATGTGAAGGAAGGGTAATCACCTCGGGTTTTGAAATTAAATAGATATCTGATCTCGGTCGGGATCGGTGGTCTATGAAGGTACTCCATGAAGACGATGAATAAACTGTTCACGGAAGCATATCTGTTCGGGTGTAGTTTAGATGGAGCGATCCTCAAAGAAGACAACACTTCCCTTATGTACTAGTTGAACGGAGGAAGCGTCCCAACCGTGCACGCGTGGCGATTAAATGTTGAATATCCCTCCGGCGGGTTGTGTGGTCTATCATTCGGCCCCGGCAATAACACGTCAGGCAGTGACAGGCCGTGCCTCAAGTATATTCTCCCCAACATTTCTTCAGAAATATTGGATTGAACGGAATCCGATGGGTTGGCAATAAAAGACGCATTGGGGAATTCGTCTGGGGCTGGACCAATGATCTCGGGTTCAATATTCGAAACCTCTAGTCTCGGAGTGACTGTGCTTTGAACCTCCTGCTGCTGCGAACTTGAAGGTTCCATGACTAGCTAACTCATGAGAAACCATCGCTAGACGACAAAGGACCCGTGCATTCCCCCAGTGTAAAGTGTATGAATGTATGTTGTATAGTGCCATGCATTACTTGAATAAATATCGCAGAGTTAAAGGAAATATGCAAACGACAAAGTTACGAAGCCCAGTTATAATGACCGTCATCGCTGACCGTCATCACTAAACCATTTGTACGATGGAATTTGATTTGGGTAGAAGTTGTTATGGTCCCATCGACGAGCTTCAAAAGGTGGTCAAGTATGCAGTGTGATTGTCAAGTCCAAATATGCAAGAATGAAGCTCGTCAGAATTATGCTTAGAAAATGTCAAACTTTGGTATCCATCATAGAGGGTTCGAACCGATCACAAGGAACTCATTCGAACCCATCCTAACATCACTTCGAATTGATGCAGAAAGGAGCGCTTCGAATCGATGATCAGGTGTCAAGTTCGAATCGATCAATGAAGGATGACTTCGAATCAATCCTTGGTTAACTGGTTCGAACCGATAAGGGAACCCTCAACTTAACATCGATCACGTTCGAATCGATACCCTCCGTATCGATGTAAAGCTGAGAACTTCGAACCGATAGCTGATGGATTCGAATCCATCGATTCGAATAGACCCATCAAAGGTAGTCAATCGGTGCGAACTGCGTCACCCCCATAAAGTCATTCTAGGGATCGATGCGAAATCCAAGGAAAAATGACACCGCCATCATCGATTCGAACTCGAGTCCACGAATCGATTCGAAGCACTCCCAAACTAGATCTGGTTTTACCAATCACCAGAGTGGCCAATCGATGAAGAAGAGGTAGGTTCGAAATAGCTTTGCCATTTGGATTCGAGGCTAGTTACCTAATTTGAGTGATGGATTCGAGGAATTAAAGACCTTGGTCTTGAATGGTACGAATACGTAACGCAGTGCCTTCTTCTCCGAAGCTTCGAGACGATGCAGAACACAGTAAACGCAAGGAAAGAGTAAAAAAGTAAAAAGTGAAAAAGTGGCAGACCCTCTGCTATTTATATGAAGCCTACGAAGTGGCCGGGCCGTTTCGCATCCCAATTAACTCAACCGATCACAACTGGTCAATTATCGTATTGATTCGAAGTCAACCTTCGAATCCATCGGCCTAAGACCCTATCGATTCGAGGTTACCCTCACACTTCATCGGTACGAAACACACAGCAGGGCGACGAGTTGCATCGGTGCGAAACAAGTAGTAGGCACATCGATCCGAAGCCCCTGTTCACATCAACAAATTCTCAACTCCATCTGCAACCTACCGATACGAACGACGACTTCGTATCCATCATGATCTATCGGTACGAACTACTATTTCGTATTCGTCCTTTCTCATTGGTACGAATGGACGTTTCATACTCGTCCGAGCCATCGGTTCGTATGTCAGTTTCGTACCCATCATAGCATAAGCGTACTCCATCCATACGAATGTAGATTTCGAATCCATGGATGCTCAAACACATCGGTTCGAAGCATTACCTTCCCGCAACCCAAAGTCGTTTCCTTCGACCTTCTATATCGGTCCAGGAGAGGATCGATACGAAGGGACTTTTCAAAACAACCATCAAGCATTGTCTCAACTCAAATTTCCAAATCGGTTCAGGAGAGAATCGATACGAAATTAAATAGCAATTCAAACTGACAACGACTCGTGGACACACGACGTTAACAAGGGTCAAACTAACATATGTGCGTATATGTCGAGCTAACATTCGATTTTGAACATTTACAGGGATCGAATACTCATCTTATTACAAATGCAACAGCCAACGGCTAAGCGCTATTATACAGCAATCAATCATATCAGCACAAGGTTACAACAATACAGAATACGAGTCTCAACAAAAAGGAGAGCAATGATTGTTCGGAGGGAAATTGCAGCTATTCAAAGCACGTCATGTTTCCACAAGACGTACTTTGGGGGGCAAAATGTTATCCCGCATTTTGGCAAAGCCGCGATACCAAAAGATCGATTGAAAACGGAGAACAGTTCGTCTCAGAGATTGGTCATACTTCGTTTCGCTATGGATATCACTGAATTTTGTCCGAGTCCAGATTGAGCTACAATTGATAGGACATAAAAAGAAAGATCATAGGAGTCAGCATCTTAAATTTCAAGTCAATCCGAGTTCATACGCTCAAGTTATGATCGATTCAACGTGGAGGAAAACACACTGGTTTCGAATCCATCACCAAACACCGTTCGAACCGATCACGTTGGTATCGTTTTGCTTCGAATCCATCGGAGTGCCTCGGTTCGACTCCGTCAACTTCGAATCCATCGACTTCGTATCGATGGACCTCGTATCCATCAGCCGGTGTTGACTTCGCATCCATGGAGTAGTTACAAAGCTCGTATCCATCAGAGAAACGCAAGTTCATCTCCAGCAAGCATCGGTCGTTCGAACCCATCGATGAAGCCTCGTTCGAACCCATCTATGAAGCCTTGTTCGAACCCATCTATGAAGCCCTGTTCGAATCCATCAATGAAGCTTCGTTCGAATCCACTGGGTCAACTAGCCATGGTGACGTGTCTTTCATCGGTTCGAATGCGCTGGGATATATGGAATCGAAGCAGTCAACTCGGAGCAAAACCCAGATCGAGGCGAAGTGTGCGCTCCACGTCAACACGAAGACACGTGCCACCATCGATTCGAAACCATCGGTTCGAAGGGATGGTTTCGAACCGAACAGCCCTGTAGTGAATCCCATCTCGAATCCATCATATCTCTCAATCCACTGATCCAAATGCCATGAAATTTTCACAGAAGCTTGCATACATGTTGAAGAATGTCCACACCAAATTTCACCTCGATTGGATGAATTCATGATCGATTCGAATGGAGTTCGAATCGATGCCAAAGTGGGCCCAAATTTCCTGAAACCGGGCGCGTGGGCCTCCTCACGTACCAGAAGCAGTCTCCCGAGTTTTCAGCGAAATATCAGCATCCTACGCCTATAAATAGAGCCCCAGGGCCAATAGAAAAGGATCTTTCGACTCTCAAGCGCCTAGACTCTGCCGGATCAAGATCTTCATCACCCTACGTCATATACTTGCTGCTGATTTCGAATTTTCAGTTGTAACTTGCTGTTGCTTGCTGTAATCGCTTGTATACGTTGAAAGAGAATCAATAAAATTGCTAAAACTTCACAGTGGACGTAGGCAACGAGCCGAACCACTATAAATCGCTTGTATTTGTCTTTATTTTATTGTTATTTGGATTTTTTGTTAGATAATCCTCATTTCCAATTCATATTCTTCATTTATTATCTCTTGAAAAACTTCCGAAGAGTGTTGTGCCCAATTTTGGTACAAAAATATGATTGCTGATAATCTGGATCAACGTAATAATTTGGCCCAAAACAATTTCTTGCTTCATCCAAAGCTTGTTGTAAATTATAAAAACTGTTAAAAACTGGCTTTTGAAAATTCTGTATAGCCATTTTTACCTGGCTATAATGTTTAAAAACTCCTGAATAATTTCCTCTGAAAACAACATAACAAAAGAAATTTTTGGAAATGTTTTCTGTTGAATTTTTGAAAAATAATAAGCAAAACCATTGCCTAATCGTTGCTTGTTTCTTCGTTCTTGCTCAATTGTCTTTAGATTCCATAAGTGATCTAACAGACATTGCTGTAAAGAATCGTTTAGTTGAACCAAAGGTCTAAACCTTCTAGGGTCATCGATTCTAAACTGTATTAAAGACGTTTGACCAAAAGTCATGCATGGGATGTTAGCCGCCATCGTTTGATTACTCATACTAATTGGTGAACTTGATGGTGAGCTTGTTCCTGTAGCTGGCCTTTTTGGTGATAACACCTCTATTTTAATAGGTGGTGAATTATCATCCACATCCATTTATTTACATCCTTGCCTTTAGGATGATATATCAGCTAGCTGGTTATTTTTTCTTTTGATATGCTCAAATTGTATTGAGTAGCCATTTCCTTGTCTAAGGCTATGTAGGTTTAACCATCTTTTTTTATTAATCTTTTAAGAATTTTCATTTGAGATGAATTTAACTATTTCTTCACAGTCAGTTCTAACTGTAAAATTTTGGTTTAAGTAAATCTTATGCTTATCTAATGCGTTAATTAGAGCCTATATTTCATAGTCTAGACTAGTCCAACTAGCTACTGTATTAAAATTACCGCTTGTATAAGCTGTAATTTTTTCTGTTAATTTATCACTGTATTTAGATGGTTTGCATTTTAAAACTGCTCCCCATCAATCTTTACATCCATCACATTCAATGATGATGTAGTCTATCATTAATGATAATTCTAAAGGCTATATCTCCTTAACGTTTTCCTTAATCTGTTGAACTAATTTAATATCTTCAGAATTAAATCTTCCTTCTCCGCTTTTTGAGATTTTACCATAGAGGGGTCCAACTAATTTTGTTAATTATGGATAAATTTTCTTGCGTAATTAACTAGTCCTAGACATGCCTCTATTTTCTTTTTATTATTCAATTTGTCAGGAAAATTTAATATTTTCTGTGATAAACGAGGTTGTAGTTTGATCTTACCATTACCTATTTATAATCCTAAAATGGCGATTTTTTGTCTAAATAATTTCATTTTCCTTTTGGAAATAACTAAAACATTGTTTTTAATTTCTTGAAAAACTGTTTTTAAATGGTTTTCATGTTCTTTAATGTTACTACTGGCCACTAAAATATCATCAATATAAACTAAACAGAACTTGTGTTTTTTAAATATGCTATCCATCAATCATTGAAATATGGATGGTGCCATTTTTAAACCAAAACTTAAAAAATTCTATTCAAAGTGTCCTTTTGAACACATGAATGTTGTCCATGGTTTGAAACTTTCTTCAAGTTTCAACTGATTTTAGCCTTATTTTAGATTAAATTTACTAAAAATACTTTTTCCTTGAATTTGATTGATTAAAGTGTCTTTTTTAGGGATATTATAGCCATCATCTTCTGTATTATCATTTAATTGTTTATAATTACAAACTATTCTTGGTTTACCTCATTTTAGTTCTGAATGGTTCCTTACTAAGAAAGCTGCAGATCTTTGTCTACTCTCTTATCGTCGGATTAAACTTTGTTGTAACAATTCGTTAATTTTATTCTTAAATTCTTTCACATCTGCTGGAGAATAATCAATGTTGGTTGTTTTTATAGTAATATCTAGATTAATAATTTTTATTTTACAAACATAATTAACTTTATTTTTGGTTATATCTTCTCCGATAAATCATATTTTTTCTAAACGTGAAAGAATTTGGTAAGGGATTGGTCATGAATGATGGAGTCTACCTTAGTTGTGGTCTTAATTGACCAGAGTCGGCCTATTTTCTAATAAAAGGTATTAAGTGGCTTGGATACTATTTATACATGACTACGATTTTATCGACCATAAATGCGGTAATAGTTGGACAATAAATATCGGAAGCCTTAAATAGCAGTTAGAGGTCTTGTAGCTAAGGCCCACGACCATTGACAACATTGTTAAGAAACCACCTTGGGAATAAGTCGTAAATGATGGAGTCTACCTTGATTAAGGTGTTAAATGGTAGGGTTTGTCTATTTCTCTTTTTAGAAGTATTATAGAAGCTTACTTCATATTAGAAGTACTAAGTGGCTAATGGGTTTGGAAGTAATGGCTTCATTAGTATTTCGTACATTAGGAATTGGTAAGTAGGTAACCGTGTGTATAATGTAAGGTTAGATTATAATTGTTAACCTTAATGGACATCTCAATTAAATGAAAACCAATCGGTATAAGTTTATGTTATGGACAATTTATATATTTTTGGTCACCAAGACGTTGTTCTGACCTCCTGCTCACTACAACCCACAGGATAGATTTTAGAATAACAGGTCGCTGGAGTTGGATGTTCTTTATTGCTGGAGAAAATTTCTTTCTCTCATGCTCGATACTGATGTGACAATATTCATCCAAGGAATACCATTAAAAACTAGGTAGTGCTCATGTTAGTATTCTTATCCTATTATTGTTTCCGTTGTGAGTTTAGGTTTCTATCAATATATGATAATGCTCATGCTTGTTTGTAGGTACCAAATCCAACGATCCATGCTTTGATGGACTTGGGTTTCGATATTTGTCAAAATTTAGACCCATTAAGCTGCGGGTTGTCATAAATTTTATCGCGGCTTTTAGCCACTGCAGAATAAATAGCATTGGTTAAGAATCGTGGCAATTTTGCAATGGCTTCAGACTGGTGCAAATTTTTGTTTTTTTATAACTGAAACCATAACTCCAAAAATGTACACCCATGCCTGCCAGTTTTTTTACCCTCCCGCTCTCTTTTTATTTCCCTCTAGGTGGAGATAGGGTGATTCCTCAAATCCCAAAACCTACTCCCTTATTCTCTTCATTGCTACCTTCCTTCTCCCTCTTCTTATTCTCTTGCTTCCACCCTCGTCCTCTCGTCTTACCTCATCCATGTTTCTTGGATCTGGCTTGGGTCCTGTCGTAGCTCGCGCCTGCGACATTGCTGAATTATTCCTCAGAAGCTGGTCTATTCGGTGAAGGTGGGTTTACAGGTATGTATTTTACTGAGATTCCTAGAGCAGATAATGATGAAGATGGTTCTTTTTAGATGAAGAAATTTATGCTTATTGGTTACAAGTTAGAGTGGAATGTGGAATTAGGTTTCTATTTACAATTTTTACACGTGTTCAAAATTTTGTTCAATCTAGTATAATTGTTTGGTAAATGTACTTGTGTATAAAATAACAAACACTACAAAATTCAAGTAACATATGAAGTAGCATATGAAAATATTTTGATATCTCCTTTTCTATCATCTGAATCTGTTAGCAACTTCAACTTTTTTAAGTGGCCTAGATTAAATGGTCGGAATAAAAAACATGTTCTACGGACATAAACTACTTTAACTAGCTAAATAGCATTAACATTTTTTTGAATTCGGGGCTACATTACCATGATAGTCTAAATTGTTTTTTCTTTTATTTTCTTTTTCTTAGTACAAATATTATCACATAACGCTAACTACATTTCAGGTAAAGCATTGCAAATATTAGTATATTGTATTGTTTGTGAATATAGTTAAGGGTATGGCAAGTTTTACATACTGGTTTTATGTTTATTTATGACCCATGGTATACAATATATGATTTTCTTTCCAAAATATGTGTATATGAATTAGTGATGTAAGAGCTGCTCTTGGGAAGAGAAGACGAATGGTAAGGTTGCGCCTCTGCGATCATCGACTAGTGTACAACGTGTTTACAGTGGTCGATTAATTGAGAAGTATGGTGAAACGACCCGACTTTCCACTCCCGGAAAATCGCATCATTTTTAAGAAAGAAAGGGATAGAAAAGAGAAAAGATAGAGAAGAAGAAAGAAACGACACATCAGAATCTAAACAGCGGAATGAATAAATTATATTAATCACTTAATACTTTACATAGTATCATATACATCAGAGTTACACAGCATAATCAACTCATACTAGACAGTTATAAACACCTGTCTAGTTATACAACTCAATACAACTCAAAAACATCATCTCAGAGAAAACACAGCGGAATATTCTATAGCTATACGCAGAAGCCTCCTGCTCCATTGCTCCTCCACAATTCGTCAAAGCCAACTTAGAAACCTAACCTGAATTCCCTTGGCTACTCGTAAAAATTTGAGTACCCAAGAGTTTAAGAAAAACAGAATAAACTCCGGGTCAGACATGGGTCTGGTGTGAGTAAACGGTTAAAGTTGCTTAACTTTAAAAACCTTTTGAAAGAAAAGGTATCACGTAAGACTTCCCACACATAAACATGGAAAAGTTTTTACCTTACGCTAACCAAAACATTTGATAGGAAATTCTGATGATATTATAATAGTGTCTAGGGTTTTCAAATAAATAAGAAATAGCCGAAATTGTTACATGATTAAATTCCAGCTACTAGCCACAAAAGTGGGTAATACAATCAAAACCGTTGGCACTTATTGGATTTTGGATTCCATACAGTGGCAGGGCTACTGGGGTACCGCCCGTCACAGTACGTGGCCTAGATCACCGTACCGAGGATTACTCCCTTCATCCCCTGCAACACAAAGCCGGACCCGTTCCTTACTGAACAGTTCCGAATAAGACAACCCCGACGGTTGTAGCTATTCAACCGTCCCACACAGCCGAAATAAAAGGGACCTCTAGACAGGGGTAAATCTTACTCTCCAGTGGGGGCTACCCACGAAGCCTTGCTGCACCTCCCCTGTTTTAGCCATTCCCGGTTGATGAGGCTTGAGGTTACGATTACCTTTATAGGACATATAACTTAGAATGCTCATCGTCCACCTGACGATGTGCTGAAAGCATTCAATCCATACAAGTTCGTTCCGGGTTCGAACGAAACCGAAGGCATTATCTCGTTACACTCATTTTGGAATCACCCTCAGAGTTAACGACAATAACCCTTGCACTCTAAACCACCATCTCGAATCTATAAGGTCTATTCCGTCAACTCATTACGGAATCACCCACAGAGTTATACTGACGTATAGCCCTTACACCTCGAGTCTTCACAAAGCTCCACATAGATTCACGACCTAACGTTATTTGGAATCGATGTGGTTTTCGGATATCCAAATATGGAAACCCGATCCCGGTCTCATCGAAATCCAAAGCGTTTCTTTTAAGTCCAAGTTGTTTTAAAGGTTTTAAAACAATTAAATTCAACTATCTACATATACACAGAATAGATAATTCACAGGCCACAATTGATAATCAACATTATCAAAAAACATGTAATTCATATAATCCATATCATAGTAGATAATCAATATATCAACATCCCAATTGATAATCACAATTCAACCAAGCATTCCTATCATACGACCATACTTATCTCATTACTGAGATCACACAGCATTCAAGACAATCAATGTCATCCAATCATTCATAAGCAATGATTAACTCAAACCATAACATAATTAATTTAAACTGAATTAAATTAACTATCTCTAATTAATTTAAAGTGAATTAAATTAATTATCTAATTACTTAATTAATTTAAAATTAATTAAATTAATTACCTTTATCACAATAAATCTTGCTTAATTAACCATTAATTAAACAAATTAATTAATCATCATTCCAATTAATCAACCTTGAATAATTAACTCTTTAATAAAGTAATTAGTCACTAATTATTTTCATTAATCATATCAATTAATGATCCTTAATTAATCATACTTAGATTAATTGCTTTTAATTAATCACTTAAATACAGTAATTAATTATTATTAATTACTTCTTAATTACTTTTAATTACTTTATAAATTCATTGATTTATTACACCAAGTAATAAACCTTTAATTACTTCAACAAGTAATTACCCATTAAAATTTACTTCCCAAATCAGTAATTACCTTATCTCAATTACCTCTGTAATTAATCAATTACTTATCTTAAATAATTAACCTTATCAAAACTTATTAAGTAAACATACTTAATCTTTTATCAAGTGATCCTATTTCATTAATTAACAAATTAATTAACCTACTTGATTTCAATCATCTCATAAAACATAATCGAGTAATTCATCCTTCAATTACTCGTTAACCAAATTAATCTTCAGTTATCATATTAATTATCTTCAATTATTAATTAATAAACCTTAATTATTAATCAATTCTTTAATCAAAAGTAATTAATTACTAATTACTTTTATAATTAATTAATTAAACTTAATTAACTAATTAATTAACTCTTAATCATTAATTAATAAACTTAATTATTAATTAATAATCTTAATTACAAATTAATTA
This sequence comes from Allium cepa, assembly GCA_030765085.1. Lineage (NCBI taxonomy): Eukaryota > Viridiplantae > Streptophyta > Magnoliopsida > Asparagales > Amaryllidaceae > Allium > Allium cepa. The sequence goes on from CM060932.1 coordinate 907,010,978, forward strand.
ATTCATAATTAAAATTAATTAATTCTTAATTACAATTAATTAACCTAAATAAAACAGTTAATTAATTCTTAATTATCTTTCATTATAATTTAATAATCCTTTAATTATTAATTAAGAAAACCCATTTAGAACTTAATAAAACCTTTATTAATTAATTACTATTTAATTAACTCTTAATTACTTAGTTAATAAGTAATTATAATTTAATTAATCATTCGACATTAATTAAATCATCAACTTAATTAATAGTTAATTAAATAATTAATTATACTTAATTAACCACTTAATTAACCCCTTTTAAAAATAATAATTAAATTATTTAATTAACTTAAACTTCTTGAATTAACTAACTAATTACACATTATTAATACTTAATTATTATTTAAGATAAAATAATTATCTTAAATAAATCTTAGAAATCTTTATTTAACTTAATTCATGAATTAAATTATAAAGAAGTCATTAATTACCTCTATTAATTAACAATTCTAATTCCAAATAAATTATCTTAATCTTCATTTGTTAATTAATAAATCATTTCCACAAATTAATTTAAAACTTTACTTAATATTCTCTTTAATATTCCAAAATAAGATTTGAAATAATGTTAAGATTTAACTTTAAGATACTTAATCATTATACAAGTTTATTTATAAAACAATTCAATTTCAAATCAAATACTTTAAATTTAACTTAAAATTTTATTGAAGTTTAAAACTTATTTTATTTAAATTTGAAATATTTGTCATCACTTTAATTTGGGTTCAACCCTTACTGGAACCTACGAAACAAAGCACAAAGATTTTAAATCTTTAAAACTGTTTTACTCTAAAACTCAAAACTGTTCAACTTAACAGTTTAGCACAGCACAGCACATCAATACCCAGATCACACGAGTACAAACCCGAGCCACGACCAAAAATGCACGAGTTTTTCCCGAGTCTCCTCCCTTATAACCTGAACTCAATTCCAGTAACACAAAACAAAATCAAACCCAAATACAACCCTGACACCATCAAGTCGCCGTGCACCTTGCACCATCGCCAGACCCTCTCTGGTCATCAGCGAACCCACCGCCGAGTCACTCCACCACCCTACAAGCCTCCACGACTCACCAAAACTCAAAATCTTCCCTTAATCAAAATCGAGCCTGTAAGAAGTACTGAATCCCTAAAACCCCACCAGAAAATCCCAACACGAAACGCCTCCGATCAACTACAACGGCCACCACTACGTCCATGGTTCCCTGACCCATCACACTATCCTCTTCCAGAATCATATCAAGCTCGATGCAGTAGGGATGATGCAGTGATCGATTTAAAATATCATTCAAAAACTAGGTTTAAATCAAATCCCTATCAAAATCAATCTCCAAAATGATTTAAAAATCTTTCTGCTATTTTTTCTATACACTCTGATGAATCACCTAACTTCTTGAAGAATCTCAAGTATTCCAGTTAAAAAGATCACCAGTTACAGACCAAAGTCCAATTTGCAGGAAAAACCCAAATTCATACTTTGAATAGTTTTAAAATTTTTGAATTTCCACTCAAAATTCATAATTAACAATGGCATTCCCAATTATATAGTTATTACATCAAATTTCAATACTTGATTTCACACTTTGATATTTATTTGTTCCAGTACTATTGTTTCCAGAGAAATTTACAAAACAAGAACTTAGCTTAATTTCTTTGTTCTTAGTTTATACTAATCTAACTTAATATGCTTGAATAAAATTTCTTACTGTTGTTTGATTAAAATATAACTTGAAGATTTGGTTTTAATTCAAACTTCAGAGTAGGAAAGAAATCACATACATAGTTTCAAATATAACAGACCATTGCATAATTATGACTACAGGGAAATTCTGCTATGCATATAAAATAAACACCATTCAAAACCATGCAACAACAGAAAATTACCAAAAATTTTAATAAAAAGTTTACTCACCTTTTATTTAAGAATGCAGAGATGATAGAACAGGAAACTTGCAAAAGAATTGAACTTGAAACTCTGAAAAGCTTTTGAACATTAGAACTTCAAAACTGAAAAAGCTTGGAAATCAATGCTTCAGGTAATACTCCTTAAGACTTGCATGCACTTGAAAATATGATGCAGGTTTGATTTTAGAAAACTGCAGGCATTTGTTACAGGCTCTTGTTAATGGCTTTGAGGATTTACTGAGAGGTTTAGATCTTTGAATTTGGAAATTGGATTGATCACAGGGATTGATATTTGTTTTCAGGTAACACTTGCATGCATTTGAATATTTGGTGCGGACACTCAAGTTTAAAGCTTTTTAAAACTGGAGCATTGCATGTATTTGAGAACATGAGGCAAGCTACTTGAGTTTGAGAAATAAAAATGCAGATTTGGGAATACTTCAGGCTTTAATGATTTAAGTATTTGCTTTGAATATTTTCTGGTTTTGGGGAGTAGAAATGAAGATACATGATGGATTTTGTTTTCTTTTTAGAATTGAACAAAGAATTAAAGAAAATGAGAAAAAAGGTTTTATAAAGGGAAATTTTCAGATTTAATAATAAAAAGAAAATTAAAATAAAAATGGACACTTGTCTCTTGTACACACAAAGTTTATAACACTTGTTATAATAGTGTTTTAAAATTAAACACTTGTCACTTAAGTTTGTTTTAATTTAAAAGAAAATTTAAAAGCTTTTTAAAATTACTTTCCTTATTACTAATATGCTTTTCAATCTTTTAAGAAATGCTTTTCTTATTAAATATCAAATAAACACATGCTTATATATTTATAAATGTATGCTAATTTTTATAAGTACAATTTTTGAAAAGAACATATAGTAAAAATCAACCAAAGTTTAAATAAAGCTATATACAATATTTCAACTTGCTTTAAAATATTATTTCAAAAGCCTTTCATTTATTTTAAAAAAATTAAATACAAATCAAATTTATATAGAACAAATCTTATTTTAAACTAAAAACATTATCTATATATTTAAAACTAAACCATATTGTTATTTATATTTTAAGATGCATGTATATCTTTGAATTCAAATTTATATTCATCTCAAAGTCAAATTTTAAAAACCAAATTTTAAAATAAATTTAAAAGAATAGAAACAACTATTTTAAAATAAGCTTATTATTATTTTCAAATAATAAATCCTATTTTGAAAATCAATTTAAAATACAGATTTAAATACATTTTAAACACACTTATAAATTTTGAAAACAATACACCAATTTAAAATTTATTCACACAAATAAAATAATTAATCCTAATATAAAACCAATTTATAACCATAATTAAAATATTACTTGGTTTAATTATCTTTGAAAATAACAATTTATTAATTTCAAATAATTAAATTAAGCGATTATCAGCATTTTAAACTTTTGGAAATTCCGGGATATTACAATCCTCCCCTCTTAACAGAATTTCGTCCTCGAAATTTAAAACAAAGATAATCCAAAGTTTCATTTATTTTAACCAATTCAAACATACATAACAGCCATACCTAATCAAGCAAACAACCAATTCAAACAAATAATTTCATCCAAACAACCAATTTAATCAAACAACACTAGCTATCCAGACACAGATCCAGATAAACTTCCTAAATTTCTCGAGTTTCCCCAGTACAGACACAGGGATACTCGCTCTACTAAATCCAAACTAGCTATACTTATAAGCTACTGAGTTCCCACTCAGCTAGATCTATAATCTACCCATGATACCAGACCATAGACAAGTCTGATCAACAACCAAAACTCATAGAACTACTGATCTTAAAACCAGTGATGGACCAATACACGTTCTCCCTCAGAGACACGTGAAATATCTTGAATTCCAGTCTTCCAAACTGGCAATTCAACTCTACAAACCAAAGCACTGATCTCAACAAAACTTAGAAGAATCCAATACCTCGGAGATCACCTCAAATCTTACCAATATCTTAATGCTCCCTTTACCCGAGAAAATCTCAACAACATCGAAGTCTCCAACTTCGAATTCCAAATTCTTCCGCTACTAAGCCTCAAAACTTACTGGATGATCCGGACTGCCTACAGATCCTTCCTGATCAGCTCAACCCTTGCTGATACTTCTACAAACAACTGGATCAACTCTCCATCTGATCCTCACAAGATCAATCCAAAAATCAAAACCAAATTATACTATCAATAGTAGAAAACAACTTCTCCCATCTATAAAAGAAAGAATAGAATCACTCGCCAACTTGCGTCAAATTCTGAATATTCCAATAGAAACTCTCTAATCCAAAATACTGCAACATCCAGTTGCTTCTACTTAAGAATAACAGCCACCATGCTTCCGCTGCACAACTCTGATCTGGAGCAGATGAAAATGCAGACTGAACAGTACATCCCAATAAAAAGGTTCAACATGAGTCCCAAGAAATACAGAGCCGCTTCACCAAACAATCAATCCTTGGAAACAATCTTCTATCCAACTGAATCACCGGTAGCACTCCTGACATCAAGTCGATTCAGAATTCAAACTCCAATGCGGGTAAAATCTATAACTTCCCTGAAGATATATCCAGAAAAATCTTCAGCAATCCCAAAACTCCTTCATCCTCTAGATATGCCACAAATCCAAGCAAAGACTATCTAAGATAATCACCAAACCATCGCAAGTCACTTTTGCGATCAGCCAATCCAATATCCAAGATATTGTTCTCTCTCCACTAATCAGAACAGTTTAAACTTAATTAGCCAACCCATCAAAGAAACGGGTCCACTAATCTGTTTCTAAACTCCATTCCAGAAAACTGCTAAACCAAAAAGATCTCTTGCCAACACCGAGAACACCCCCAAACTTCCCTGCTAACACAGATGCCAAAGACTTCTTATCCAGAGTTCTTTGAGAAACTCGGACCTCTAACTAAACACATACACCCTACTGAACTCAGCTACAACACCGAAGCAAACACACTTCATTAAACTTGCTTCGAAAGAAAACATCTTCAGAGACATCCATAGTCACTGCATCTCATCACGCAGCTATTACTTCCTGTGGTATCAAAATACCCTCACTTACTTCTGTCCAACCAACAGATCCAATTTTCAAAAATCCGCTCACACGAGCGCAAATAAACTTACACTTCAAAGATGAACTTCGAACCTTAACAGGTTTCCTTAAGAGATCAAATGAAGTCTTACTCCAAACTACAAAGATTACTTGAGACGGTATTAGGTCTATAGTCTCGACAAATACTCTTCCAACCTCAAACATTCAAACTCCAACCAATGGTAGTTGTGTTACACACACCACTACCTCATCTACCTTTATAACTTATATTGGGAAACCCGAACAGGTAACCCAACAGATAGGTAGAAATATATATATATAATTATATATAAAAATTACAAGTACGCTCTCTCAAGAAAGACACCACTACAGAGCCTAGGTATTCACTCAACCTAACGCTCTGATACCAAGTGAAACGACCCGACTTTCCACTCCCGGAAAATCGCATCATTTTTAAGAAAGAAAGGGATAGAAAAGAGAAAAGATAGAGAAGAAGAAAGAAACGACACATCAGAATCTAAACAGCGGAATGAATAAATTATATTAATCACTTAATACTTTACATAGTATCATATACATCAGAGTTACACAGCATAATCAACTCATACTAGACAGTTATAAACACCTGTCTAGTTATACAACTCAATACAACTCAAAAACATCATCTCAGAGAAAACACAGCGGAATATTCTATAGCTATACGCAGAAGCCTCCTGCTCCATTGCTCCTCCACAATTCGTCAAAGCCAACTTAGAAACCTAACCTGAATTCCCTTGGCTACTCGTAAAAATTTGAGTACCCAAGAGTTTAAGAAAAACAGAATAAACTCCGGGTCAGACATGGGTCTGGTGTGAGTAAACGGTTAAAGTTGCTTAACTTTAAAAACCTTTTGAAAGAAAAGGTATCACGTAAGACTTCCCACACATAAACATGGAAAAGTTTTTACCTTACGCTAACCAAAACATTTGATAGGAAATTCTGATGATATTATAATAGTGTCTAGGGTTTTCAAATAAATAAGAAATAGCCGAAATTGTTACATGATTAAATTCCAGCTACTAGCCACAAAAGTGGGTAATACAATCAAAACCGTTGGCACTTATTGGATTTTGGATTCCATACAATGGCAGGGCTACTGGGGTACCGCCCGTCACAGTATGTGGCCTAGATCACCGTACCGAGGATTACTCCCTTCATCCCCTGCAACACAAAGCCGGACCCGTTCCTTACTGAACAGTTCCGAATAAGACAACCCCGACGGTTGTAGCTATTCAACCGTCCCACACAGTCGAAATAAAAGGGACCTCTAGACAGGGGTAAATCTTACTCTCCAGTGGGGGCTACCCACGAAGCCTTGCTGCACCTCCCCTGTTTTAGCCATTCCCGGTTGATGAGGCTTGAGGTTACGATTACCTTTATAGGACATATAACTTAGAATGCTCATCGTCCACCTGACGATGTGCTGAAAGCATTCAATCCATACAAGTTCGTTCCGGGTTCGAACGAAACCGAAGGCATTATCTCGTTACACTCATTTTGGAATCACCCTCAGAGTTAACGACAATAACCCTTGCACTCTAAACCACCATCTCGAATCTATAAGGTCTATTCCGTCAACTCATTACGGAATCACCCACAGAGTTATACTGACGTATAGCCCTTACACCTCGAGTCTTCACAAAGCTCCACATAGATTCACGACCTAACGTTATTTGGAATCGATGTGGTTTTCGGATATCCAAATATGGAAACCCGATCCCGGTCTCATCGAAATCCAAAGCGTGTCTTTTAAGTCCAAGTTGTTTTAAAGGTTTTAAAACAATTAAATTCAACTATCTACATATACACAGAATAGATAATTCACAGGCCACAATTGATAATCAACATTATCAAATAACAGGTAATTCATATAATCCATATCATAGTAGATAATCAATATATCAACATCCCAATTGATAATCACAATTCAACCAAGCATTCCTATCATACGACCATACTTATCTCATTACTGAGATCACACAGCATTCAAGACAATCAATGTCATCCAATCATTCATAAGCAATGATTAACTCAAACCATAACATAATTAATTTAAACTGAATTAAATTAACTATCTCTAATTAATTTAAAGTGAATTAAATTAATTATCTAATTACTTAATTAATTTAAAATTAATTAAATTAATTACCTTTATCACAATAAATCTTGCTTAATTAACCATTAATTAAACAAATTAATTAATCATCATTCCAATTAATCAACCTTGAATAATTAACTCTTTAATAAAGTAATTAGTCACTAATTATTTTCATTAATCATATCAATTAATGATCCTTAATTAATCATACTTAGATTAATTGCTTTTAATTAATCACTTAAATACAGTAATTAATTATTATTAATTACTTCTTAATTACTTTTAATTACTTTATAAATTCATTGATTTATTACACCAAGTAATAAACCTTTAATTACTTCAACAAGTAATTACCCATTAAAATTTACTTCCCAAATCAGTAATTACCTTATCTCAATTACCTCTGTAATTAATCAATTACTTATCTTAAATAATTAACCTTATCAAAACTTATTAAGTAAACATACTTAATCTTTTATCAAGTGATCCTATTTCATTAATTAACAAATTAATTAACCTACTTGATTTCAATCATCTCATAAAACATAATCGAGTAATTCATCCTTCAATTACTCGTTAACCAAATTAATCTTCAGTTATCAGATTAATTATCTTCAATTATTAATTAATAAACCTTAATTATTAATCAATTCTTTAATCAAAAGTAATTAATTACTAATTACTTTTATAATTAATTAATTAAACTTAATTAACTAATTAATTAACTCTTAATCATTAATTAATAAACTTAATTATTAATTAATAATCTTAATTACAAATTAATTAATTCATAATTAAAATTAATTAATTCTTAATTACAATTAATTAACCTAAATAAAACAGTTAATTAATTCTTAATTATCTTTCATTATAATTTAATAATCCTTTAATTATTAATTAAGAAAACCCATTTAGAACTTAATAAAACCTTTATTAATTAATTACTATTTAATTAACTCTTAATTACTTAGTTAATAAGTAATTATAATTTAATTAATCATTTGACATTAATTAAATCATCAACTTAATTAATAGTTAATTAAATAATTAATTATACTTAATTAACCACTTAATTAACCCCTTTTTAAAATAATAATTAAATTATTTAATTAACTTAAACTTCTTGAATTAACTAACTAATTACACATTATTAATACTTAATTATTATTTAAGATAAAATAATTATCTTAAATAAATCTTAGAAATCTTTATTTAACTTAATTCATGAATTAAATTATAAAGAAGTCATTAATTACCTCTATTAATTAACAATTCTAATTCCAAATAAATTATCTTAATCTTCATTTGTTAATTAATAAATCATTTCCACAAATTAATTTAAAACTTTACTTAATATTCTCTTTAATATTCCAAAATAAGATTTGAAATAATGTTAAGATTTAACTTTAAGATACTTAATCATTATACAAGTTTATTTATAAAACAATTCAATTTCAAATCAAATACTTTAAATTTAACTTAAAATTTTATTGAAGTTTAAAACTTATTTTATTTAAATTTGAAATATTTGTCATCACTTTAATTTGGGTTCAACCCTTACTGGAACCTACGAAACAAAGCACAAAGATTTTAAATCTTTAAAACTGTTTTACTCTAAAACTCAAAACTGTTCAACTTAACAGTTTAGCACAGCACAGCACATCAATACCCAGATCACACGAGTACAAACCCGAGCCACGACCAAAAATGCACGAGTTTTTCCCGAGTCTCCTCCCTTATAACCTGAACTCAATTCCAGTAACACAAAACAAAATCAAACCCAAATACAACCCTGACACCATCAAGTCGCCGTGCACCTTGCACCATCGCCAGACCCTCTCTGGTCATCAGCGAACCCACCGCCGAGTCACTCCACCACCCTACAAGCCTCCACGACTCACCAAAACTCAAAATCTTCCCTTAATCAAAATCGAGCCTGTAAGAAGTACTGAATCCCTAAAACCCCACCAGAAAATCCCAACACGAAACGCCTCCGATCAACTACAACGGCCACCACTACGTCCATGGTTCCCTGACCCATCACACTATCCTCTTCCAGAATCATATCAAGCTCGATGCAGTAGGGATGATGCAGTGATCGATTTAAAATATCATTCAAAAACTAGGTTTAAATCAAATCCCTATCAAAATCAATCTCCAAAATGATTTAAAAATCTTTCTGCTATTTTTTCTATACACTCTGATGAATCACCTAACTTCTTGAAGAATCTCAAGTATTCCAGTTAAAAAGATCACCAGTTACAGACCAAAGTCCAATTTGCAGGAAAAACCCAAATTCATACTTTGAATAGTTTTAAAAATTTTGAATTTCCACTCAAAATTTATAATTAACAATGGCATTCCCAATTATATAGTTATTACATCAAATTTCAATACTTGATTTCACACTTTGATATTTATTTGTTCCAGTACTATTGTTTCCAGAGAAATTTACAAAACAAGAACTTAGCTTAATTTCTTTGTTCTTAGTTTATACTAATCTAACTTAATATGCTTGAATAAAATTTCTTACTGTTGTTTGATTAAAATATAACTTGAAGATTTGGTTTTAATTCAAACTTCAGAGTAGGAAAGAAATCACATACATAGTTTCAAATATAACAGACCATTGCATAATTATGACTACAGGGAAATTCTGCTATGCATATAAAATAAACACCATTCAAAACCATGCAACAACAGAAAATTACCAAAATTTTTAATAAAACGTTTACTCACCTTTTATTTAAGAATGCAGAGATGATAGAACAGGAAACATGCAAAAGAATTGAACTTGAAACTCTGAAAAGCTTTTGAACATTAGAACTTCAAAACTGAAAAAGCTTGGAAATCAATGCTTCAGGTAATACTCCTTAAGACTTGCATGCACTTGAAAATATGATGCAGGTTTGATTTTAGAAAACTGCAGGCATTTGTTACAGGCTCTTGTTAATGGCTTTGAGGATTTACTGAGAGGTTTAGATCTTTGAATTTGGAAATTGGATTGATCACAGGGATTGATATTTGTTTTCAGGTAACACTTGCATGCATTTGAATATTTGGTGCGGACACTCAAGTTTAAAGCTTTTTAAAACTGGAGCTTTGCATGTATTTGAGAACATGAGGCAAGCTACTTGAGTTTGAGAAATAAAAATGCAGATTTGGGAATACTTCAGGCTTTAATGATTTAAGTATTTGCTTTGAATATTTTCTGGTTTTGGGGAGTAGAAATGAAGATACATGATGGATTTTGTTTTCTTTTTAGAATTGAACAAAGAATTAAAGAAAATGAGAAAAAAGGTTTTATAAAGGGAAATTTTCAGATTTAATAATAAAAAGAAAATTAAAATAAAAATGGACACTTGTCTCTTGTACACACAAAGTTTATAACACTTGTTATAATAGTGTTTTAAAATTAAACACTTGTCACTTAAGTTTGTTTTAATTTAAAAGAAAATTTAAAAGCTTTTTAAAATTACTTTCCTTATTACTAATATGCTTTTCAATCTTTTAAGAAATGCTTTTCTTATTAAATATCAAATAAACACATGCTTATATATTTATAAATGTATGCTAATTTTTATAAGTACAATTTTTGAAAAGAACATATAGTAAAAATCAACCAAAGTTTAAATAAAGCTATATACAATATTTCAACTTGCTTTAAAATATTATTTCAAAAGCCTTTCATTTATTTTAAAAAAATTAAATACAAATCAAATTTATATAGAACAAATCTTATTTTAAATTAAAAACATTATCTATATATTTAAAACTAAACCATATTGTTATTTATATTTTAAGATGCATGTATATCTTTGAATTCAAATTTATATTCATCTCAAAGTCAAATTTTAAAAACCAAATTTTAAAATAAATTTAAAAGAATAGAAACAACTATTTTAAAATAAGCTTATTATTATTTTCAAATAATAAATCCTATTTTGAAAATCAATTTAAAATACAGATTTAAATACATTTTAAACACACTTATAAATTTTGAAAACAATACACCAATTTAAAATTTATTCACACAAATAAAATAATTAATCCTAATATAAAACCAATTTATAACCATAATTAAAATATTACTTGGTTTAATTATCTTTGAAAATAACAATTTATTAATTTCAAATAATTAAATTAAGCGATTATCAGCATTTTAAACTTTTGGAAATTCCGGGATATTACATATGGTGACAAATATAAGATAATTGATCATATTTCATATTTACCATTTTGTTTTGAAATATAGCACTTAGATGATAGTTCATATTAGTACTATAGATCTTAGTTTGTGTACAACATATTACAAGGCGATATGTTCGAATCATGCTACACATGTTTCGAACCTCTGACATCTCACACCAAAGTCGAAGCATCTAACCACTGGGACAATGGTGCTGATCTTCATATTTATCTTTTTCCTTGTGTATTTTTAAATTTCGTTTCTTTTCTCAATTTGTTTTCCTTATATGTGGGCGATAGTCATAGACACGAAGATGAATGTATGCAATACCAACTAGCTACCCTCAAAAAAATCCGCTAAAGGTATATTGCTAGTGGAAAGAACTACACAATGACAAGTAGAATCATTCTTGTGAAGTACTTATGCCTACATTGGTACTATCCATCTATTTTTCGCCTTCTTCATATTATATATTTTCTGCAAACTAAAATTTACATCTTTTTATATGTTTAGTTCCTTGGAGCTAGGTAATTTAGATGATACAACATTTTTATGATTACCTAGTTTTGTTAAGAAAATTTATTCATTGCCACTGATTTACCGTTATTATATAATAAATATAGGTTTCTGGTTCTTATTATTTTTGCGTAACAAAATAATTGTAATATAATGTTTATGCACAAAGCTAGCTGCATAAAATTTTAACAATATTTATATGTGGAAGCATAAATTTTCTTATTAGTTACTTTATCTTGTAGTTTATGAGAATTATCAAACTTATGATATATCAGAACTAAATAAACATTTTCTTTTATGTGGAAATGAGTTCTTCATTGATTTACTTTTAAAGTCATAATAATAAAATATTCAAATACGATGAAATCCAAGTTTTAACCTAAAAAATGGATCAACATCATGGATTTAGAATGAAAGCACTAGCTTTGTTTATCAAGGCAAATAAAATAGAGACAAGAAATAATAATTTGAAGATAAAGTAAAAAGACAAGAGGTTTTTATAGTGGTTCAGCCGTTAACGAATCCTACGTCCACTTTATAACTATTGTTATTGACTGGCTACAATTACAAGTCGAATACGATTACAATTTGATTAAATTTTGAAAGTTAGATCAAGTTACCATTGTCAGATTTTACTGGAGAGTTACAGTGTACCCTTTAGATGACTGTTGTGTGGGAGGAGAAGAGTGATAAATAGTTTCTGCAGAGTCTCAACAGCCATCCAAAAGATCCTGTTTATGTTGCAGGTTGGATTATATTTATAGGGGTTGGAGAGCACTTAGGCCTAAGCCGCTTCGTCGAAGAATTATAGTTGAAGATACGAAGGCATTCCAGAAATTCCGGAATGAGACGACCCAATATGATGGATTACTAGCGATCAATAGGGCATGGATCGCTAGCGATCCATGGGGTTAGTATATTTTTGGTCGTTCCCTTTGGATCATGGTTATTGCCTTGTGTAGATGCTCTCTATGTAATTTCATGAATAGATGCTTTTCTTTGATGATGATTCATGTACTTATTGCATTGAACTAACGATGGAATTAGATGAATGCTCACTTCTCAATCTACTAGCTTGGAATGCCCCTAAACTTAATAGACATTCCTAGACAATTTATGACATTCCTAGAATATTTATTAGTTTAAGATGCAAGAGGACTGGAGAAACCACGAGCGATCCATATGAATCGGTAGCGATCCAATCGCTAGCGATCCATAGGAGACGGATCGCTAGCGATCCATCTCCTTTTGAGGATTTTTGTCTTCTTTTTCTTGAGTTTTTCTTGGTTCCTTCTTCTAGTCATTTTGGTCGTTTCTTGAGTTGTTTTTACTAGACGCGGATTTTCTGGCTTCCTTTGAATTTTGTTTGGTCAAAAATCGTATAACATTTTTCCCTTAAAGTATGCTTTTGTTGGAAAAAAGCATGCTCTAGAAGTTACTTCTTTTGAGTTCTCACTTGGTGAGGTTCAAGTGATCCTTTTGATGCCATCATGTGAATTTGCCTCAGGTTATTCAACCGTCTTTTGAATTTTGATGGGAATTGTCATTTCTTATAACGATAAGTCAATTTCAATCCCACTAAAGAGGCTTGCAAAAGATACTTAGATCATGCTTGGTGAGTTGGAAAATTTTTGGTTGTTATTGTATGGATTGCTAGCGATCCTTAGTCTATAGATTACAAGTGATCCAAGGACTTAGATTATTTTTTCTTTGTTCAATTTTCTGTTTAATCTATTCGAGCCAACCTATTTTCCTTCATATCTTCATTCGACGATTCGACCCATCTTTCATGTGACCCGACCTAATTCCAAACCAAACCCTTACGCTACTCACGCCATCTCCATTGCCGATCATCCACCACCGAAGTTTCCTACCGCCTACTTTGCCTCGTCTTGCCGCCG